>JADRCH010000006.1:15750428-15928701 GCA_019843965.1 Rhynchomys soricoides | reverse complement strand
CCATTCACAGATTGGCTACTTCTGTAACAGAAAAGGCATCGGGATTATGTAAAAGAGTGTAATAAGTCATTCAAAATTAGATACATTTAGGGTTTTATTGTGAGTTTAGCAAATGGGGCATTTGAATGATGACTGTCATATATTATAATTTGAGTTTGAAATAATTTTCTTTAGTGTGCAGTTTCTGAAACAAGCCATGGTGTTAAACTAGGATTTGTTTTGAAAGCATAGCTAGGAGAATGTTTCATAAGAAGAAACTGCAATAATGCAATAAAAGACATTTTATACAAAGTACAATAGACAGTCAATTCTGCGTGATTGAAAAGAGGAAAAGGATGGGATTGAAATAGAAAATACAGATCCCCACGTGTGGGACATAAAACCATGCCAAGGAGTGTGATAAGGTAGAGGAGGTTGAGACCCAGAGACTCTGTGGGCACACACCTGAGGCTTGGGGGACCCCCAGCTCCCTGCCAGACTCCTGACTTGGAGCACATGCAGGTCATGTAGGCCCAAAATAGAGTTCTCCATGCTAATGAGGTACCTAAACCCCTGGATGGTTTAGCCAATAAGCTGCTCTTCCCAGACACTCCTCCCTGCAAAAGGTAGTTAATCTCAGGCCCACCCTGAGAAATGGGGTATGGTTTTATGCATCCATTTTCCACCATGACAGTAAACTGTTCAGAACCATGGATTGCCTCTTTTCCTCAAGATCAGCTATGGGGAAAGCCTTTGTCTACAGAGCTGCAGCCTAATCTCCCACAAAAGGCTTCTCTGAGCTCCCAGCCACAGCTGCCACCAAGCCTGCAGCCACCAAGCTAAGGACAACCACTCCTCACTGATACAAGTCAGGGCTTCCCATACCCCTTCCTCCTTGGCTAGATGCTGCCCCCAGCCCACAGGCAATGGACTCAATTCTCTGTTCTTTTGTGACTCCCAGTGGCACCTGGATGTCCAAGAGTCTGAGAACCCTACATCCAGACCTTGCGCGGGTCCAGGAACCCCCCAACCAGCTCTGGCTTTCTTACATTTCAGGCTTACATCTCCCACCCCCAGAGTGCACTTTGTCATCCTCAGAATGATGTCTTGGTGCTTCCAAACATCCTGGCACTCACTCTACCCAGCACGGATATGCACAGCTGAACTGCCTGCATTGCTCTCCCCAAACAGCAGGGCCCTGTGGCAGAGCAGACTCCTATACCCCTATGCCTATCCACTGTGTTCTTTTTTAATTGCTCATTTGTTTGGTTTTAAAATATTGATTATATTTTATACGCAAAACTTATATATGCATATATTACACATTATTATTATTATTGTTATTATTATTATTATTATTATTATTATTATTATTATCAAGATCCACAGTTCAATTAAACTGGTATTTAGGAGTTGAGATATAGCTTATTGATAGAACTCTTGCCTAGCCTGAACAAGGCTGTCATTCAATCTCCAACACTACGTAATAGAAAAGCTAGACTCTAACAACTCTGATATTTAGCTAGAGTGATGCAGAATAAAAGATGAAGATACATTTTTACATGCAGTTTGGGAAAGGAAATAAAATATAAGCTGTGTTCTTAGAAAGTTATTTGTCTTAAGTTGTATGAAGGAAGGAGATGAAGGAAGGTTTGGAAAGAGAAGAAAAGTAAAAATAACTTTTGTTGTATTATGTCTTATAAATGTTTGAATTAGGTACTTTTACATGAATTATATATACATGAATCGTAATATATCAGTTTAAAAGAGCCAGTCATACACACATATCACCCCACCACACCCCCATGCACACACACACACACACACACACACACACACACACACTTCAGTATTGATACCTTTTAAAATTTTCAAGAAGGAATCTCATACTCCAAAAATTATGACCTACATACTACATATAGAAGTATAAATACGTAAAGTATTTATTTATGTCAAATGCATTTAATTTTTAAGCCACGGTATCAACACTTGGGTTATTTTAACATTGTCTTCATTTCTTCTTCCTTGGAAGATTAAAATTTAGTTTACTTCCCATTATCCCTGGGGAGATAATCACAGTTTTTCCAAGCAGATCATCATTATTTCATTTCCCAATGCCAATGCCTCATACATACATCATAGGATTATTCAGATATATTCCTCCACACTGAAATCTGATTTTAACTCCACAGCTATTAATGAAGAAATAAGCAAGCATAAAATTTAAATGTCCTTTGGTGTTTGATAATCAATGTATGAAAGAAATGTGAAATTGAAGGTTGACCAGTAGACTGCTTAGGGCATAAGGATATAGGTACAATATCCAAATCTGTATTGTACAGGCGACAACATAAGCTTTGCTGCTGTCCTAAATTTAATTATTGTTGTAATAGAGATGACATTCAGGGGCTCTTCATTAGGTTTCCTAAAGGGATAAGTTTTATTATAAATACTGTGACTACAATACAAGTAAGGTTATTTGACTCATAAAACCTTTGTGATTATGTTGAAGTAAATGCTTTTAAATTTTTGGATACTTACTTTATATACATTTCAAATGTTTTCCCCTTTGGAAATCCCCTATTCCATTTCTCTCCCCCTGCCACTATGAGGGTATTCCCCCACCCACTCTTGTCTTCCCTCCTTGGCATTCTCCTATACTGGAGCATCTAACACCCTCAGGCCCAAGGGCCTCTCCTCCCACTGATGACCAACAAGGCTCTCCTCTGCCACATATGTGGCTAGCACCATGGGTCCTTCTTTGAAGCTAAATAGAGAATCTTCATTGGTTTTCAGTGAATGACCATGCTGTTTATATGTTCCACTTTAATTTCTGTTGCTGCAATAAAATACTTTGACAACAAGTCAAATAAAGAAGGACAGGTGTTTTAGCTTCACTCCCAGGATAAAATTCAGATCACTGTTTACAATTTCAGGTTACTGCACTAAAGTCAATTCAGGAATTCAAAGCATCACATCCATAATCAAGAGACAACAATGAATGCACTGATGTTTCTTGGTTTGCTAATTATCAGCTATCACTCTTCTCCTTTATACCAGCCAGGAGCCTATGCTTAGGGAATGGTGCCACCTACAGTAGACTACATCTTCCTATGTCAGTGAACAGTAAAAACATCCGTGTTCCCCAGACATGTCATAGGCCAATGTGATCTAAATAATTCCTTAAGACTCTCTTCCCGATTGATTCTAGGTTGTGTCAACTTCACAGTTAAAATTAACAGTATATTGCTGTAGGCATAAAATTATTAAAAATAACAGTGTAATCTGTAATTGTATGTATCTGTTTTATTCACAACTTTTCGATATTCTTGTAGATCATGGAGATGTACAAGAGACTCAATTACAGTAACTTGTGGGTTATTGTATTATCATTTCTGCATAATGTTTTTGCTTTTATGATTTAACTACCTATAAATCAATCATCAATAAAAATAATAATACTCTTTGAAACTTGTGATGATTATTTTTTAATATTTTCCCTGTGAGTTCCAATGTGTATCAGTCTTGTGTTTGCAAACTATTGTTTCCTTGACATTGACCCCTCTTCTGGCTCTTAGAGTATTTCTGCCTCCTCTTCTTCATAGATTCTGATCTCTCTCTCTCTCTCTCTCTCTCTCTCTCTCTCTCTCTCTGCGTGTGACAGAGAGACAACTTATTAAGGGCTAAACACTCTAAAATCTTTCATTTTCTGCATGTTGTCTAGTTGTGTGTCTCTATGTTAATTATCATCTAGTACAAGAAGAAGCTTCTCTGATGAGGAGTCTGCACTCCACAGACCCAGAGGTATAGAGATAGGTCATTAGGAGTTAAGTTATTGCTATGTTCACTTAGCAGAATACATGCAGCATTTGAAAGACCTGCATAAATTCAAGCCAAACAAAATCCCATCTTTAAGAAGCCAAAGTGTACACAGAGTTCCACTCCAAACCTTTAAGCTATTTGCAATTGGCAAATGATAGCTGCTGGGAGAGGGACATTGGTTTTCTTCAATGAAGTGATACTGGGAATATCAATCATACCCTGAGGTAGACGCTAAGCTCAGAAAAAGTTGAACAACACAAAACAGACAGTTTTTGTTTGTTTTTGTGACATTTGTATTTTGGTTTGATTTTTTGTTGTTGCTTGTCTTAGAGAAAGAATATGAAATTGGGTAGGTAGGGACAGGGGGTATATAAGAAGACTTGTGGAAGGGGAAATAACATGACCAAAATATGAAAAGTTAAAATCATTTCTTAAAAGGCATGACTTCCTTTAACACTTTCAATTTCTTATTAAATTGTAGCATTGGAAATATTGCAACCAAATCTTACTTAAGAATTAAGAGGGTCAGATGTTTGAACAGACAAGTTCATTCAAACGTTAGTCAGCTGAATATTTTTAAGTGCTTTTACCCTACCTGTGACCATTTCTCTTTTGTGAGTACCTTGTCAAACTAGTTCTTTACTGCTATATTTTAGATAAACACATAAATCTCTGCATATTTCAGCTTTGTTTATATTGCAAAATAGCTATATTTGAGATTGCCAACATACATTGTTATATTAATCTATTAGAATGTAAGTCACATAATTATTTTACCTATAGAAAGTGGTTGTGCTTTTGTATAAAATGTAGTAAAGTGCTTTGTAAGTAACCTTATGTAGCTATTACATTTAAGATGGAGGTGATTTGAAATAGTTTTATCTGTTATTTATAGTAAAGTATTAAGACACATCATTGCTAAATTCTTATTTACTGAGTATAGTTTGAAGACACTTAGATTTAATAAACTATTTATAAGTATCTAATAAGCTCTAGTGAAAGTATAACCTATGTCATAAATGAATTCATGGAAAATGATTGACTTTATGCTCAAGAGGTTTTCCATAGCTAATAATTTTATCATCAAGCAGTTTAAGTAACCATGGTTGTTTACACTGTAGTTTTGAAACATGTTTTATACTGTTATCTGGGATACATGCATTTACACATACCAGTTTTCTTTTGAATAAAATATCACTACTCAAAAGTCAGAACTTATTTTTAATATTGTATGTGTTTTTGTGTGGTTAGTGAAACTTTATGTGTGAGTACACAGATACCATGGCATGGGTGGACATCAGCTGACAGTCTCAGGCATACCTCTTCCTGTCTTCTACCTTGATCATAAGACATTATCTCTCTCTTGTTTACTGCTATGTGTGGCAGGCTAGTTGGCCCATGAGGTTGTGGGGCCTTCTTTGTCTCCACCTCCTTGTGATTACAGAAGCTCATTACCATACCTGGCTTTGATAGGAGTTCTAGAGATCTAAACTCCTGACACTGAGCATTTGTGGCAAGTACTTTATGGAATAAGACATCTCCCAAGTTCAGAACTTAAACTTCTGTTTCTCTGACACCAGTGCTATGCATCATTCTTCTCATTTTGATATTCTGTATTAGGAGTATGGAAAACAAACTTACAAAAATATTAAAAGTTAATTCTAGTTACAATGCTTACTGATAAGGATCCATAGGAGAGAATATAATAATTTTATATAAAATACAAATAAAAAGTTAGTCATGAATTGTCAAAATGCTTAATGAGAATGATACAGAAAGTTGACCAGTAGCAATAACAGTAGAGTTTGACCTTATTATGTTTCATCAATGATCTTACTATTATTTGTTTAACAAAACAATCTTAAGTAATATTTTTGTATATAAAAATCACAATAAAATTTGAACAATGTAACAAAATATGCTGTTAGAAAATTATGACTCATTTTTATACTTTGAGTCTGACAACTTTAAACTATATAATTTTTTTATTTAGACCCTGTAGGATTAGATAATAGGATTTTTAATGACTTAAATATGGTTATTTTCAAAGAGATTAATTAAAATACTTTGTATAGAGCTTTATGTGATTTGTTTCCAGTACCATCTTTCAGGAGATGATTCTGGGAAGAGATATATAAGGAAAAGAAGCTGAAATCAGTCCATATGGAATGAATGCAGGAGATCACGTAAGGACTACTGACATTATAAATGGTTATCATTCTAGTTAATGCCTTAGAGTTTTCTAGAAGTTGTTGGTAGTCTGACAAAGGAAGGACATGAATGCTCAGTTGGGAGATTGACAACAACCAAGAAATTTGGAAGTGCAATGAAAACTGTACGAGAAAAATGTTAGATATATATTCATGTTTCAAAGCTCAAAAGAAATTCTTGACAGAAGATGGCATTATTCATATTATTAATATTATGTGTTTATTAAAAGAGAGCCAAGGACCATACTCTAAAATGCTGCAAGAAGGAACATTGCCCACAACAGCTATTCATATTCTACACATATATATTAGATACAGCTATACTCCACAGGCTGTTTGAGGATGTTAATAATATCCTTGAATCTCTAACAGCTTCCCTCCTATCTGTACAAACTATGAGATTTTTGGTTGTTAAGAAGATAAACTTTATGCCTTTAATACACATTTTTAGGTATCTGACTGTTGAGTGATAATTTAAAAAAACCTCTAGAGTATGTGACTCATAAAACATAAAGTCATAGTTGTGGCACACTATATAAACTCATCATAAGTAAGCTGAAATTTTAAATTTCCTTCTTATATGTGGTCTGGTTAATTATTCAATGCTAGAAGTAAGAAAATTTGACTGCAGTATTACAATAATTATGTGTGTGATGTAGGGTTCGTTTTTCTCCTAATTTCTGGTATTAAGTAGCCTGCTTGTACTTCAGCAAATAGGATAAGGGTCTGCATGACTGCACTAAATACTTTTGTTCCCAGACACGTTAAAATGGCACTAAGCACTGAAGTAAAAGTACATAGGTAAGGTGCTGTGCTATAGAAGAGCAACTCTGACCTTGGGTTCTCCACAGCTTATATAGCAAAACAACAAACAAACCCAACCCTTTACCCTGAAGGAGACCTTCCCTCTTCCCAAGGGTTTCCAACTGTAAACATGCCTCTGAGAAGACAATGGGAGAGACCTCATGGAAGTCTGCCTACCCAGCCCAATAGTATTCTCCACTTTTGAGGGTTGTGTTGTGAGCAAGTCCTAAGACATGATCAGACTTTATTATCCAGGATAATCAGAATTGTTGGGCCTGAGATAAAATAACATCAGTGAAAAAGAGATTATTTTGGATCCTAATTTCAGTAACCCATGGTGGAGGAGGCATGGTAGAGTATAGGAGCATCCATCGTAGCAGCTGAGAGACAGAGTGAATATGGTGAGAATACAAATGTGTGAACGGATGGATGGAAGGATGGAAGGAAGATGGATGGAAGGATGGATGGCTGGACGGAAAGGTGGATGCCTGTGAGGGTGTGGCTGTGCGCTCAGTCTCCTCACCACCCCTTTCCATCCATCATCACTTCTCACCTCACGATCCAACATACAGACACACTCATAGGTGTGCATCACTCACAAAGTGGGCGCACCCATAGTATGCATTGCACTGCCACAGTCTCACTCCCAGGCATGAGTTACTGATCTTAGTGTCTCTCAACACAATCAAATTGATAACCAGGACCATCTCTGTGCTTAGACTTTATTTCTATAAAACCCTGATATATTTATAAATACTTTAGTTTTGCAGGGTCAACTGCAGAAGAGATTTGATTTCAGGGTGTTAATTCAGACTGTCCAACCACAATTTTAGTTTAGAACATTTAATGGTTTTGTTGATAGGGTTGACTTCATTTATGCTTGATATTTATTTGCTGTTTGTCCTGTCTTAATGTCGTTTTTCATCATTTGCTGTCTTCCAAAGGATTAAAGACAAACAATTACTCTAGTGAATTTTCTCTGCAGACTGTTTCAAATTCTCTTTTTTTTTGCCTTATTTCTAATGGTTATTCTATGTTATCCATCTTCAGATATATCCATTAATAATTATGAATATATTTAATAAGTAGTAGTTGAGAAGAATGAACACTTCCCTATTAGTTATGTCTTTAATTCCAGATATTAATCCTAAAAGAAGTCCTCAATAAAAATATAGGTACTTTCCTTTTGCCAATTGGTTTTAGATATTTAAAGATAAGTGTAGTGGCAACCCATCATTTATTTTTACAAAGTTCTTTTATCCAAGGCCCTTATACTCCACTGAAGGTTCATGGGTCTGGAATTCAGTAATGGCTGTCAGTAAAAGAGTGTACCTGTCAGTAATAGTGGTCAATAAGAGAGGAGCATGAATTTACTTTTTAAAATTAAAGACAATAGTACAAGACACAATAAATGAAGGAGCAGATGGCTTACGGTCTACGTCCACCCGCAGCTTGTATATGTCTGTCTATTCTGGTCTTGCAGTTTTAACTTGAACAAATGGAAATTTGTAAGGCATCTAGATACATGTAAATTCTTAACAGGTTGCTTATTTTTCCTATGGTCATCAAAATTTCCTCCTTCAATCTCCTTACTCTCACACTTCTCTGATGCATCAGCATTCCTTTTTCTTCTTGTGTGAGATTCCTCAAGAGATATCTTTGACCACAAGTGGGAAGAGACAGGACCTTCAACCATTCAAAAACACCCACGTTAAATGGCACAAAGCAAGCTACTTTTGGCTGTTTCTCTAAAGGTCATGCAATGCTTTGTGTTTTCTACAACATGGCACAGTGTGACAGAACAAAGTAGTTATCTTTTGTACTGGCCAGCATTGCTATATCAGCTTCATATGATGAAATGACAGAATACTTTCCCATTTTTTTCCTTTGGGAACTTGTTCTGATACCTTTAAAGTGTAATATACATTAGATAAATGACTCATTGATTATCCCTGACACCTGGATTTGGTAGAAAAGGGGCATACACATCACTTCAAAGATTTTTTTAACTGTTATTTGCTTTTGAAGGAATGAAAATTCAGCTAATTTGCATAGTTTGTCTTTAAGTTACCATTTCATCTTACCTTTCACAGCAAAGGAGGTCATATTATTACTGGCTATTATGGAAGATAAAGTTTTGACTGTCATAGAAATAAAATTTTTATTTGTAGTTGAGAGGTTTTAAACTTCTTAAGCATTGTCATATTTTTGCAATAGTGCCTGTTCGTTGACACTTTTATTAATTAAGCTAATAGTAACTGACTGGAGAGAAAGATCTTAAAGTGACCTCACTTAGAAAGTTCATTTTCCATTATGAAACCAGCCTGTGGACCTGGTTTTGCTTGAACTGTTGCCCACAGTCCTGTGTCTTCAAGTGGATCACAGCACAGCATTTTGGGGACAAAGAGAATGGATTGAGTTCTTCAAATTAGCGTTAGCTAAAACCTGCCTCAGCCCTGAGTCCTCTGAGAGATTTGTGACACAATTGAGGAATTGACTTCATCGGACCTTGCAGGACATTTGCTTGCTTGCTCATTGATGTGGGAGGACTCAGATCATTGTGGATATTGTCATCACTGGGCAGATGGGCAGAAGCTAGTCAGAAAAGCAACTGAACACAAGTGAAAGAGAAAGCCAGCAAGTAGCATTGTTCTTCCATGGTTTTGCTTCAGTTCCTGCTTGAATTTCAGCCCTGACTTCCCAATGATGGTTTTTTGACCTGGAAGTGTAAACCAAATAAACCCCTTCTTCTCCAAGTTGTTTTGGTCATGATCACAGCAACAAGGAGCAATTTCTCTGGGCTAAGCCTGGTAGAGGCAACAATATTGTGTTCCATGTTCTTTGGACTTAGTTGCTTGATATATTCAACTCCAGAGAAATATGGGCAAACTGTGTGCTTGAAAGCAAGTTTGATGAGTAGCCAGCAGTCTCTTGCTATGGGAAACTTAACAGGTGGAGACTCTGCAATATTGAAGAGAGATTTTGATTCGAGTTATCAGTAACCCTTAAGGTAAAAACACAGCTCAGCTTTTTGTGAGCCAACTACAACTCTGAGAAAGTTACTATCTTCTGCTTGCCACTGAACACAGAACACTGAATTGTGGAATATTAATCTCAATAATTATTTCAATATTAAATGATACATGTATATAACATGCCTAGAACTACAATGCAGAGAACATTTTAAGTATACTTTATGTGTGTGTGTGTGCATGTGTGTGTGCGCGTGCATGTGTGTGTGTGTGTGTATTAGCTCATATATGATAAGTACAGTTATACATAAAAATGTGCATGTTCACACTGTTAAAAGCAAATGAAGAGACTAGTAGATGTACAGAAGATAAAAAATTTGGAACATAAAATTTGTTTATATTCTTAACATGTACTTATTGTCAATACCAGATACTAATTTTGATATTTAATTGAATCACCTTGCTTTATGGTTTTATCTCTGGAGGAAAGAAAACTTTCAGAGAAGTGAAAAAATAAAAGAATCATGTACTTATGGAGAGATATGAAATATATATATATATGATAATTTACCTTTTTAAATTTTAATGTCTATATATCTGTGTATCTTAGATATTCAAGTAATTTAATGTCTAATATATTTTAAGTTATACATTTATAAATAAAAGCAATATGCTGCATAGTTTAATATCATGGGTCTTACATTGCAAATAACCCATGATTATTTACTTTTAGATAAAGCAAGCTTTCATTCATTAATCATGATCATACACTTCTTGTCTTTGTACAGAAAAGCTATGCTAAAACTAAGTGAAAGTACCAGGCTGAGTTTTTAATAATTGCACCAATTGGAATTTCTGTTTAACTCTCAGAGGCCTCTGGTTTGGGGCCACATTTAAATTTAGGTCATTTGATTATAGTTAAGTGTTTCCTCTGTCTACTAATAAAACAATTCAATAAAGAGTTTTTACTTGTATTTAAACATCATATTACCTTATCAATACTCTTAATTACTCCAAAATTCTTCTTGGTTTCTGTAAAGGACTGAGCTAAATCTTGCTGGGAGAGTAGGTTGGATGATGAGGTCAGCATGATACTTCATGTCTGTGTAGATCGGAGCAAATATTTCAAGGCAGACGTGTTTTCTACTTTAGATGTCTCCCTCACAAATACCTACCTTCTAACTCCACAATCTTCTGAAACTGCTCTTGTTCAGTAATTGATTTAGAAACCTATGGTTTGTAACGTTCCTTACTTTATATTTCATTCCTTTTTTTTTTTCCCTTACATTTGTTAAGTATCCATGGAGCTACTGTTTCACGTATCGCTGTTGTAAGTGACTTTGCCTAGGCAGCGATGAGTATTTACATGTGTCAGGGTTTGCCCTTGTCAGGAACATGGCAAATCCACACTCACATCCAGTTATACCTTTCAAGAAGATCATTTTACACAAGCCATAGCTCCTGATATCAGCATATGCCAACTCAGAGGGGTTTAGTGGATCATTCCTTTTAAGAAATGATTGGCTGTGAGAACAGGAATGTGCTTATGCTGGCTCTGCTCACTTTACCATCAGCTATATACACTGTCTGCTTTTGCTGTCTATTTGAAGTTGGTTGGACTGGTGCCAACTGCTGTATCCAGGTGTATCTGCAAACAGTCTCTAAGGAGAATATTCAGTATATATTAAACAAACAAACAAACAAACAAACCTAGATGGCCATCTTGATAATGACTACTGATATCCTTTCAAGGTTCTTTTGATATTTACAAATTTTCTCCCCTTTCCTCATTCAAATAAATTTCCTTTTCATTAATAACAAATTTAGGGTATTTCCTCAATAGATGTTCAGTATACTCAATTTGTACACCCTGGGAAATTTATCATAATGGTAGTTTGATTTTTCACCTTATTTCTGAACATCTGTTTCTCTCAGTGAATGAATGTGTAGCATGAACTTAAATAAATGCTGCTCTCTCAACTTCTATGGATGGTTTGAGTATTTTGTCGATTTTTTTCCCTGTCTTATTGATTCAGTGTTGAGTTTTTGTTTTTGAATGAGAGCACATGTCTTAGATAGCAAAGTTAATGATTATAAACTTTCTAGATACGTCTGTGTTGCTTGACAAATGTTATTCTCCCTTCTCTTCAGCCTTCAAATTCTTTTACTTACTGTTCCCTGGAAAGAAATGGGTGAGTCAACAAAATGGAAAAAAAATTAATTAACTTCTAGGGCCGCTTTTAAAAATAGCCCTGTAGTAGTCATTTATATGTTAATATTTTACAATGACTAATTTAATAGACAGATGGAAGTTGATATTACAGTACGAGAGAGTCAGGCATTTCCCTGGGCCTAATGATTATCTACCTAGTTTTCAATTAGAGAAGATGGCCAATTATCTAGAGTGGGTTTTATTTTAATTACCTAGTGATTAGGCCAGCTAGGTAACCAGCCTGAAGGGAAGAGAACTCAACTGTGTGTGAGTGAATTCTTATGAGGTACACCTCGTAAGAACTTTCTCTTTTTTAAAAAAAGGCAATGCAAAGAAACTGTTTCAATGAAATGATAATTTACCCATAGTTCTCTGTATTCTTTTATGTATTTGACCATTCAGAGTGAGTTTAAAATGCCAAACGGGCTGCTTTTGAACTAGACTCTCTTGCTTTTGCAGACAAAAACATTTTCAGAGGAAAAAGAAGCAATGTTCAAATTTCTTGTTCCAATGTGTTTTATACTTCACATTTGTTGTCATGTCTATTAGACTTCTTTAATCAGGTGGACTTTTTCAACTGGGACATAGCTGAGACTGTACATTGTGGGCATCTGTCTGATAAATTGTTCTCATTTTGCCTTCAGATTTGCACTCAAGTTCCTTCCCTGTCTCCTGTATCCCTCTTAACAGTTCTAGTTGTTTCCATCCATTCCATAGATCACTTTCTCTTCAACAAATCTAAGCTATCCTTGGATTCCCTCAGTTTCCTACATTCTTGCTTCTGCCCAGGGATCCACCCTGTTGATATCCTGTCAGACACTATTGGTTCTAACTATGGATTTTCTGCTGTTTTCTTATATTTTTCCTGTTAGTAAGTTTTGGAAGATTTTTTACTGTGGGGGTTTGAATGAGATATCCCTTACAGTCAGGTACATTGTTGGTAGTGTTTCAGGGATGCTTGGTGAAGGAAATATGTCACTAGGGGTAGTTTTGGAGGTTTCAACAAGACTCCTGCATTTGGCATTTATGTTTTCTGCTTCCTGTTTGTTGTTGAAAATCCAAGCTTTGACTTGTCACTGTGGTTTGCTAACTTGCTGTTTGGCCATCGTGGATTATTAAATCTTTGGAAAAATAAATGAAATAAACTTTTTTGTTTGATAAATTGCCTTGGTCATGGTGTTTCATCACTGCAATAGAAAAGTAACTAAGACACATACCTTTGTCACTTTGTCTCCAGTTGGTGGGACTCCCACTGAGCCTCCCATGGGTTTATAGCTGAATCACTACAGCAGCTTATATTGGCTAAATGTTTTCATTTCTATAACTGATCTTTAGTTAGTTAGCAAGTATTCAGTTTCTACATACTTACCATAGTTAAAATGTTATTAAAATTCCATTGACTGAAACATTAAGTATAAAATACATAAAATTGTCTATTTCAGTTTAAGGGGCTACAGTAATGTGTTACTACATAGCTGTTAGGGTAAAAAAGAAAGATCTTTTAGATTATGCAAATTACTGAAAAGTACAGCTTTAAATAATTTCAAATGTAATATTATTTTATGTATGATCAATTCCCCACCTCGCAATTAGATTTAGAATCTTTGATGCTGTGAAACATTTCTTAAGAACGTACTATGGCATTTAACAGAGTTTCACCTAGCTCAGTACAAGCTAATTCATTTAACTTTAAGAATTTCTGTTATATTAAGATAATCCTTATATTCAGGATACACACACACACACACACACACACACACACAACTTTTTTGTTAGCAGTTCTACTACTGAAAATTTTACCCATACAGGGGAACTTTAAAGAAAATGCAGTCAAAGAGCTCTGTTTTTAAGAGACTATGATTTATGGATTATGCAAATCTATTTGATGAGAATCTCCTTAGATAAGGCCTAGGAATGTACTTTTGTAAGACTGCAGGACATTCCACAGCTCAGCCAATTTAGATACCCACTATTCTATATGTTTTTCTTCCTTATAAATCCATTAATTACTTCCACTGAGGAAGGTCCACTAAGGAAAAAAACGCTTTTCATATTCATGGGTGGATAAGAGGGGAAAGATTGCAAAACAAATTTTTTATAGAACTAATAGATATCCTGAAGAATCTGCAGAAACATCTAAATATATAGCACTGTCTTAAAATATTATCTTGTTTCACTTTAGGTGGCTTCAGTAATTAACAAAATCAGAATAATCATACTTGCTTAGATTAAAGGTATTAACCATAGTGAGATTCTCTGCTCAACACAGAATATATGTAAAAATGAAAAATGTTAGATATTGACCAACAATACTTGAACTGTTTTTGCAGAAGGAATGTAACTGGATCCTTTAGAGAGTCGTTTAGAGATTGGGAGGAATTTCATTTTCTTTATTCTCCATTGACCATGACATATTTTAATAGATTTTAGGATTTAAATAGCTTAAAAATAATGGCAAATCAGTCAAATTGGGAAATCTTAGTTTATACTCTAATAAAAAAGAAGCAAGAAAAATTAATCCCCTGATATTACTTAGTAATTCTGAAGCTTCTTTGATCCTTGGATATTATGATTTGAAAGGGTATCTCAAAAGTGATATATGTGGAATTATATTTAATTATGTCAAAAATCCCCATGTGCTCAGGGGAAAATTTCCTCTCTGCACACCCATGAACACCCTAAATTATGGAGCTTTGCTTCCCTATGGGGGTGGGAACGTCATGTTTGGATAATCTCAACAGGGGCAAAAGAGGACAGTCCCAGCTAAAGAGATGAGTTTACATCTTATCTGTTATCTCTTGCTGACTACTTAAAGATTATCAAATGAGAAATATCACAATTTACATCAATATAACCAATTTTAAAGTGGTTGGGAATTATTCAATTTTTACTCTCAAAGCAAAAGCATCAATATGATTTCTGGTTGAACTTGGCAACAGGTTTCAATTTCTGTTGCTGTATTGTACAGGTTGATAATTTTGTCATTTAAATAAAAACAACAAAATCTTTATCTTTCTGTGGATCTTTTGTTTATTTTACCTTTTAGGTGAGGTTGATAAATTAAGTAAACTCAATATGGTGGAGGATTTCTTGCACGAAATTGAGCTTGATATGGTATAAACTTCAACTAAACCACACTGAAATTGGGATGTTTAGTGTTCTTTTTAAAAAAAAAGACAAAAAACAAAAATCAAAAAACAAAAACAAAACAAAAAACAAAACAAAAAACAAAAAACAATAAAACAAAAAAACTTCATCCAGAAAATATATTGTTTTCAAAGAAAGACCTTGCCCAAAATTTTACAGACATTGATGCTATTATTGATGCTATCTTCTATTTATTCATTGTGCAAAAAATCTTCATCTGTCATGACTTAGGCAGCTCAAGTGCAAGTTAATCAAGGAGTTGTAAAAGAAACAAGGTTTAAAATAATATTGGTAATCAAAAACTGAAGAAGCCTAGCACTTAAAATAAGTATTAAATAAAAACAGATAGTATTCTATACAGTTTTAAAGGATTGTGTGTGTGTGTGTGTGTGTGTGTGTGTGTGTGTATACATGTATAATGCATATGTGTGCAAGTTGCATCTATGTGCCATGGTATGGTCAGAAGATAACTGTGATAGTCAATTCCTGCTTTCCATCATGTGGTTCCTGGTGATTGAACTTGGTTAAGGCTTAGTGCCAAGTGTTTGCCAGCTTAGACATCTTGCTGTCATTTTATAGAGCTTCTTAAAAAAATATTACTTGTGACCCATCAGAAGAAAGAGAAAACATAAGATACTGAACTTAATGAAGATTAGGAAAATAATTGACTGATTATGTGTTAATATTATTATTGGTGCAGGAAACCAACCCAGGACTTTCAACATACTAGGAAAGTACTTTATTAGTGAGTTACAACCACTGTTCCTGTTAAATTTTATATAATTTTTTAAAGGTGGCACAGAGAGTAGACTTTCTTATAAATAATTTCTGAAAATTGAAAAATTATCTAAAGATTAAAGGGATGACAGCTCTATTTCAGTTTCTTATTTATCAGTATATTTCTTTGATGAAATTGGTTAGATAATTCTGTGCTGTGTATATAATGTAGTTTGATGATCACTCCCCACACGCGTACTCTTTTACATCTCCCTCAGCCTTAGAAACCAGTTCTTTTTTTCCTCTGTCTCTTTCCTATATTTATGACTTTTGATTTTGTTTAGTGACCCATTTAATTTAATCTTGCCCACCTACATGATTGCAACTAAACACTGGAGCTTTTTCGGACCACCAGTGGTTTTGCGTAGCTTTCAGAAACTACTTCGGTCCTGAGTATCATAGGAATCTCGTGCACTTACACCAAGATGTTGGTTAGCCCATTGTGCACTCTCAGTGCAGGCTGTTATGAGTCCCCGGATTGCAATGGCTATGTCTTGCCTAAAGGTGGCATTTCAGATTTTCTGATTTTTATATTCTTCCCATCTCTCTTCTGCAATGTTCTCTAGCCTTAAAGGGGGTTGTGTGGTGTTTCCTTTAGGAAAGAGGACTCATTTTTTGATTCTTCTCAGCATATGCATCCACAAGTCACTGGGCTCATTATTCACTGGGAAAGAGAAGCAGCTTCAATAAACACTGAGAAATATTTGTCTCATTTCTCTAGCAATTTTCAAGACTGTGTCATTAGGGTTATATCTATGAGAAGCTTAATATGATAGTCTCTGTATGTCTATGACGTTTATATTGGGGATGGGTTGATTAACAAACCATTGCTGTGAACAGTAGTTCACCAACATTTGTAGGTTGAGGCTAGAGAGATGGCTCACTGTTAAGAGCACTCACTGTTCTTCCAGAGGACCTGGGTTTAGTTCCCTGCACCCATGCCAGACAGCTCACAGCCGCCTGTAACTTCAGGTCGAGGGCAATACAGTGGTCTCTTCTGAACCCTGCTGTTACCTCTACTCACATGTACATATCCACACAGACCCTCCCACTCAAACATTATCAAAATATTTCTTTGATAGTTTTAATTGTCACTGTTCATCAAGGTTTGCCAAAGTTTAATTTTTATATTTTGACATACAAAGATAATATGTGCCAATTATGGCATGCACATAAGATTCATGGATGACTTAAATTTCTTATGCATTTGTGCACATGCATACGAGGAAATAGAGAATATAATCTTTGTTAGGCACATGCTTTGACTGAAGTATGCTTTCTCTCTTTCCCAAGATATTAATATCCATACAGATATTAACTAATTTTCTACATTCATTTGTGCCATGTATAACTTTAGATAGGTTATAAATATTTCTGTAAGATGGTCTAAAATATTGACTCTTTCATTTTTATTATAATTTGATAACTAGCATTCAGTCAAAATACAAAGATTGATCTGAGGTGTTCATGGAACATTTGATCACTTGTTTGATAGATAGTATCAAACAAAAAAATACAAGAATGTAAGTGTTTTAACTGCAAATTTATTAAAATCTCTGAACACTATTATTGTGAAAAAGAGTAAACATATTATGTAGATATTATATAGACTTATATACATATAATTAAATGCCACAAACTTAAGTACATGTTACTTTTATCTTTGCAACCCATGTGTTTACTTGAACTAGAAAAATCCTGTCATCCAAATTTCATTCTTGTATGGCATTCCTCTCTGTAACAAAAAGTATCTTGATTTTTGGAGGAAAGATAATATATTCTGGAGCTGATATTTCCTGAAGGTTAACTTACATGCCAGGTCTACTTTTAGGTATCAGTGGGGCTCTCACAGATGCAGCTGTCACGTAAGGGTAACATGTGGCCCATCAGGTAGATTTCTACCACTACTAAGTATTTGTTAACTTAAAAAGTTGAACTACATGCAGCATGAGAGAAGATATATTCATCAATATTTCAGGGACCAGATGGTCTAAACTAGATAGTGAGCTTCTTTAATTAGTTACTAGTGGTTTTGGATAATGTCCCCTTAATAGGCTTATAAAATAGTAGTTTACAATTTAAATCTATTTATTTTTTTCCATTGAAGAAGAGTGGGTGCTAAAACTTACCAAGTTTAAACTTCTCTGAGACATGTTTTCCACTCACAGACTTATTGGTAAAATCTGAATCAGCTCAGAGAATAAAAGTACATGTTTGAGAGAAAATGCTTATCTTAATATTTCTTACAGGTAAACAGTACAATTTTATTCTTATATAAGCAAGACTTTGATGCACAAAATATTCTTTTTAAAATTAATTAATTTATTTAGTTTTAATTAATCATTCCACTCGTTTAGATTTCAAATGATATTCTACTTCCCCGTTACCCACCACCACCAACCCCCATCCCCATCCCATGATATCCCATTTCCTGGTTACCCCTCTACCAAGCCCCCCATCCCATCTGCCCTCTTCCCTCCCTTTTGCCTGTATAAGAGTCCCCCGCCACCCACCCACATTCTCCTGCCCCACCGCTCCAGCTCTGGGGCATCCAACTACTCTGGGACCAAGGGCCTCCCCTCTTGTTTCTGTCCTGTAAGGCTCTCCTCTGCTACATATGTATCTGGCACCACGGATCCCTCCAGGTCCACTCCTTGGTTGGTGGTCTAGCCTTTGGGAGAACTGGGTAGTCAGGACAACCTATGTTGTTCTTCTAATAGGGTTGTAATTAGACAACCTCCAGTCCTTCTGACAGCTCCCCTACCAGGTTCCCCGAGTTCAGTCTGATAGTTGGTACCAAGCATCTGCATTGGTCAGTTGCTGGCCGGACCTCCCCAGGAACTGCCATACTTGGTTCCTGTCCACCAGCACCTCTTGACCACAGCAACAGTGTTGGGTTTGATGTCTGCAGATATGATGTATCCCCAGGTGGGGCTATTCATGGGTGGCCCTTCCTCCAGTCTCTGTTCCATTTTTTGTCCCCGTTCCTCCCAGACACCAAAGAAATGGGAGGCTTTCAGGACCCAACAGGATTGACATTAGCTGTAATGCGCAGAGAAGGGGGAGATAGAACCTGTGGAGACCACCTCCAGTAGATAGGCATGGCCTCTGGTGGAGGGATGGGGCTACCCACCCATCTCAAAATATTCTTGAAAATCATTATGAGGAGAGAAGACTCATGAGTTAAGAGCCCTTATTACTTCTGCAAAAGACCCAAATTCAGTTTCTAGCACCCACATTAGGCAGTTGTGAGGTGCCTGTAATTCCAGCTCCTGAGATCTGATGCCCTCTTCTGATCTCTCAGTGAAACTGCAATAACATAGATTCACTCTCCACAGAAACATGCCTGCAAATAACTTTAAAACTTTGAATAAGAATTGAAATAGGAACATTTCTTTTTTATTTTCCTGTTTTGGTTTTTTGAGACAGGGTTTCTCTGTATAGCCCTGGCTGTCCTGGAACTCACTCTGTAGACCAGGCTGGCCTTGAACTCAGAAATCTGCCTGCTTCTGCCTCCCAAGTGGTGGGATTAAAGGCGTGCTCCCCCACTGCCCGGCAAAATAGGAACATTTCTTACCATGAACTATATTTTCCTTTATGAAGGTAGTTCAGCTCATATCTGATATGAAAGTATAAAATTCTTATGCAAAATCTTTCTGTTCTTAATTTTCTATACAAAATTCAGAAATCTGGATCTGGACTTCTTATACGGCATTTACATTTTAACTTTTTGGATGGCTATAAATAAAAATCTTTTGTTTGTCTAATATCTGTATTAAGTTCATTGTTAAGTTAATTAACCAGTAGCTGGGCATTTCACAGGGATTAATAATGACCAACCGAGAAGACTAGATGGCTCAAGGTACAGCCAAGGGTCATTAACAACTGCTGGCCATTAATTCCAAGGAAAGGCCCAGCATTGCTATTATGAACTGAAAAGGGAAAAGAAATATAGGCACATGGATTTTTTTAAGTGAAATTTTAATTGATATGTACCAAGCATTCATGAAGAACTTAATTCTTGTACATTAACCAATCACATTGCAGGTTTCATCTCTCATAGTTCCATTTGGGTAATAATTAAGTAATAACAATTGTAGGCTTGGCATTTCCTGAGGATTAATGAATGGCTGGGTGGAGTTAATTGCCTAAAGTATAGTCTCAGGCCATTAACCTCAGTTGGTCACTAATCTCAAGGAATTTCTTTTAACGGAGGTAGTTTTTTTTCATGATAGGAAGAAAAATATATTCAATTATTTTAGTATTAGTTGAGACATTATTTTCTTGCTACATAGACAATAATGGGAAAGATCAATGGAATCTAGACATTCATTTCAAAGTTAGCCTTATTAGATTGTAAACACTCAGTGAGTGGAGGCCATATCTATGAAATTTGCATGCAATCTATTAGAAAAAGACATGTACAATACCAAAGTCAAAAAGAAAAATTGGTTCTCTATATTCGTTAATGTGAATGTTGTATAGGTAGATATGAGTTGTGTTGAGCTTTACCTTTTAAAATAAATGAGGACTTTTTAGTTGGGCTTGTCTACTCATAATTTCAGCATGTGTGAATTGAGCCAAGTTGGTCTTGAGCTATAATCCAGTCACACAAGGAGACACTATCTAAAAATCAACTAAATAAATAATAATATTTTTCTTGGACAAATCTTCCTCTTTTATTAAGTGGCTCTGTATATTTCTGCCAAATATACATACAATAGTTTGCTGATGTTCTTTTCTGGAGTATTCCAGTTGCTACTTAGAGTGGCTTCAAGTTCAACATCCTCCTCTATTATTAGTCTGTCTAGTGCTTCAGATTCAACCACATTTGCCTGAGGTTCATATATTTTAAATATTTTTGGCTACATTTCATTTAGTATTTTGCTGTAATGTATTTATAGAAATATTACTTATTTAATGTTCTTCATCTCATATGGTTGTAATAAAACTTACCATCTTATAATAAGCGTTTTGAATACCTGACTATGACATTATTTTTTAATGTAATGCTCACATACATATTATATTCATTGAATGTTAATAAACCTTGAGTATGTGTCATAAAATGCTTTAATTAATGAAAGACAGTAAGGAATGTATATATATACATACATACATTCATGTTGAAGTTTTATAAAACAACCTCTAATGGAGAATTAAAACAATTTTGTACATGAAATACAAACATTTGTTGAATTATTGAAATGACTAGTTTGATTATTAATTGCATAAGTGTATGCATGCCTAGAATTTATGGTGATTGTATAATATAATCTGAATTTATTTAATGCCAGGTATTCATTAAGATTGTTAATGCTAGAAATAAAATTAACCCAAAAGTTGGAAGAACTTATAAATACCCAAAGCCACATAATTATATTTGGAAGTAGCCATTTCATGTACATTTTTTCAGTAGTAAGTATCTCTATAAATTTTGGTATATATTTCTAGAGTTCATTTTTCTTTTGATTGTATTGTGTTACATATAAAGTACATGAATCCTTTTTTGTGCCAAAGACATGGCTATTTGTTTCAGTAAACAGATGTCAGGAAAGAAATGACTTTGATGTTCTAAAACCATAGGTTAAATTAGTCAAGGTTTTCTTTCTCCAGTCCTGAATCCTTTATCGCATACATGAGTTCACAGGTGGAATGGAACAAATGTAACCTGTAGTCACAGCGAAGGGATGAAGGTTCAATTTGGAGCCCTTGAGCACCTAATAGTTTATCATTTTGGCATATGAAGACATAAATCATAATGCTGTCATATGATCTCAAGTGATCATCTACTTAATAATTCAGTCTAAATGATTGGAAGTTAGTTATTTTCCAAATAAATAAGAAATCTGTTATAGAATTTTATTTTTTTAAAAAAAATTAGTGATCACACACTATGATATTTTTAAAATTGTAAAAGAATAAGTATACTTTAGTAAAAGTAGAAAAATATCAATGAAATTAATCTCTTTTCCCAATTTTCAATCTTTATAGCTGGTAATCTAGTTTATTTCTTTGAAACTGTTTTAAAATGGTATACATTGGCTTGATTTGGGTGCCACATTTCATTTATGATACAGTGTTTTTGAAGGGGCTTTTATCTTCTCTACTTTTTATTTTCTCTTTAAATATGATTTTTATAAAAATGAGATATTTGCTTTTTTCAAGAGGATTTATAGGTGGCAAAAGATTTACATTGTCTTTGCTGCCTGATTCTGAATTTTCAATCTATGTCTACAGTATCTCTACTTGTGATAGCATGCTGTAACTGGCACACTAATTTTTAAAGTGCTACTATAAGAATATGCTTGAAAATGTCTTTGTGTGCAACATTTGTATCACACAAAGAGTGTTTGTCACTTGGACAGGGACTCTATTCAGAAGAACAGTGGAATGGAGACTAGGGTCAGGAAATTTATACAATCCACATTTTAAGTGATCTTTGGAATGTCAATAGTTTTGAATGTTCATATTGCAGGGGTGACAAGAGAAACATAGCAGTGTATCTAAGCTTGTTAGTTTTAGGAAAATATAGAAGCAGAGGGATGTGCTTTCTAAGTATGATCGATTCTAAATAAAAGGAGTAAAACTACCACTAGGCTACAATTCAGTATAAAGAAAATTCTCAAAAAAGAGTCAATAGACAGTGGGATCACTATCTAGTAACAATTTTAAACACTGAGCTTGCTAAATACTTTTTGGAGACATTTAAGTCATTTATGAAATTTATTATCTACCAGGTAGTCCTATTCCAAGCACAGTGTTTTTCAGAGTATTCACTTGTAATTAATCTTTAACACCTGTAAAGTGAGTGCATTTCTTTTTTTGGTGTCAAAGAGAAAACCAAACAAGATGCAAGTTCTAATATGCCATATGTGTAAGATGATGCATAAACTTCAAGATGTTGCATAGTCTTTACAGGGATTCTTCATCATTGCTTTAAAAAAGTATGTATATTATATATTGTCTGTCTGTATATAATGGATTCTAGAAAGGTTTTAAAGTTGGAAATAAACTGATTTACAAAGTTACATGTCCTAGGACTATGAAAGCACTTCTAGATCCTGCCTATTGTCCACAATCATTCAGTTTATCTGATATAGTTTCAGAGGAGACTGCTTTAATTCGATAATAAAGTGCTTCACAACACTTTCATTTAAAAGTTCCATTTCTTTCCTTGAAGGGAACATGATAATATAAGAGTTCTTAAGAAATGGGTCAGACAAATAGGGTTAAATAGGCCCAATACCAGTAAAAAGTTGAATCTACTTCAAACAGAAACAATTACTTTAAAGTTAGGTTTCTAATTTTTGTTTTAAGGGAAATTGAAAAATATATAGGTCATTAGAATCATTACAATCAAGTACTTCAGAATGTAAAAATTACCTTTGACCTATATTATTTTTCTTTACTATGAAGTATATAGGAACTACTTGAAATTGGTTATTTGAGAAATATTTTACTTGGAGATCTTGAATATTACATTTGTAGAGCCTACTTGTATCTTTTCTATTTCTCAACATGATTAAAAGTCCAATTCAATGTTTATTTATATAATTTTATGTATATTTTTCAAATTATGAAGAGTATATAATTTATTTTGAAGTTTTCTCAAGGTAATGCTTCAAACTGGGTAGTGGTCACCACTTCATCAAGTTAAAAGATGTATATACACTAATGAGAGATAGATTTGAACTTTGGATGTAAGTTTTTGGGTGGAATACATTTTTGGAGCACTTGACTGGCCCTGAGAATGTAAAGTACAATGAATAAGAGGGATGAGAAGTAGAAGGAGAAATGGGAGAAGTGCTATCCACTAATATTAGGCCTGTTTCATGTTACATATTTGATAGTTCACAGTGTGTAAGCAGTAGACTAGGATCAATAAAGCAAATGTACTTCAAGATATTATGACAAAACATAGTTGATAGACTAATAGGTATGAGAAAATGATTAGTTGGTCTTTCATTTGTGGTTAAGTATGAGAAGTCCTCTTTTGCAAGATATGAAGAGTTAGACAGGGTTGATGGTATGACTCATTGTGGAAAGGCACTTGCCCCTGAACCTGCAGACCTGAGTTTGATTCCTGGGATGCATAGAGTATAAGGAAAGAAAAGATTCTGATAGCACGTGCTCCATAAATAAATGCAATGTTTATATTTTAAAGATTTATATGGGACTCCTTAGCAAGGATCTTCCCAGATAGTAGGAGGTGAAACTAGAAAGAGTTAAATGGCTTGTGTAGCTAGTCATCTCATATTTCTGGAAGGTAAAGTTATTTGAAACACACAGGAATGAAAATGAGGAAAATGAGTCTTGAATGTAGACCAGAAGGTACAGTATAAAGGAGCATGGCCATTTGAATGATCAGGAAGATGGGTTTTAAGTGGCAGGGGAAGTTTTGTATTGTAAAAGACATTCTTTATGTTATATTTTTTTGGGAGTGGGGGGTTTGACACACCATGACCAAGGCTACTGATAAAAGAAAGTGTTTTATTTGGGGCTTACTTACAGTTTGAGTGTGTCAGTCCATTTTCATTATGGTGGGAACCATGGTGGTAGGCAGATATGATATGACACATGAACAATAGCAAAGTGCTTTCTCCTGGTCCTAGGCAGGAGGCAGAGAGAAAGACTTGGCTGGCATGGACTTTTGAAACCTCAAATCTTACTCCCAATGACCCACCTCCTCCAAGAAGATCATGCTTTGCGGTTCTTCCTAAATAGTCCCTCAACTTGGAACCCAGTATTCAAATATATGGTCGAATGAAGGCCCACGAAGGGTTAGGGAGAGAGCTCAGTTATTAATGTGATTCTTATATAATCAAGAGGACCCAAGTTTGATCCCCAGAACCACTGGGGGGAAAAGCGTTTACATAGTTTCTGATTTAACAGGCTTGAGGAAGAGTATCCAGAAGTCTATTGATTTTACTTTAATCAGGGAAGCCAAAGGAAGAGCCCTGGAAGTGGCCAGAGATTAATCAATAGGGTAATGAATGATTCTGATTACTTAGTGATGTATTGCATATTAGTTCAACTTAACCCTATCATATATGACAGAAAACCAGTGCTATAGCCTTTCAGGGAAGACAATATTAGGTTGCTAGTATATGCATCATTAGTCATGTCAACATGTGAGAAAATACATGTGATTCTTAGTGTCAGATACACATGTGGAATATAAAGGGGAGAGATCCTTTGATCCTATTCTATCTTATTCAGTTTCCTGTTCTCAGTACACATGCCTGTAAACTTTTAAATGTATTTTGTCGTTTTCCCTTTATATTGGAGAACTTGAGGTATAAGAGAAGGGGTGTCTTCTTCCTCATTGCCTATTATATGGGCATGGTGGCTCTTTGAGGAACACAAGCATGGGGAGACAAGATATGGCCATCTTGTATAAGTGTGCAAGGTGGGTGCTATCTCCTTTCACTACCTGTTAATGTGAATGGTCTGAATGAACTCTCAGATACTCATTCTTAAGACTTTTATCATTTATGTGAGAGAAATATGTGGGAAGATAAAATTGAGAGTTTTCAATTATTGACTTTGAATTTGAGACCTTTAGAAATGAGGAAGATAAAGTCTGTTCACCAGGTAAGTAATATTGAGGGCCAGTTATAAGAAAAGTGTTTTTGTGTGGTTGGAGTTTCAGATTTGCCTTCAGTTAAATAATTGGTACTCCAAAGTTTGCATTAACTCAGTGAATTGCCCAGTAATGTTACCGTTAATTCCCCTTTCTTCCCCTTTGTTTTCTCATAGCACTAAAGCTGTGGTTCATTCCAGGTAGTGTTCGATCACTGAGGTAGGTTTTTGAACTCAAGATCTCTTTGCTTTAGACTTGTGAGTAACTAGGATTACATGCCCACAACACCAGGTCCAGTTCATTCTAATAAATAGTTCCCAGTTTACCAGAGTGTTTCTTTCTTTTATATCTAAAATCATGATGGTGTAGTTTACTCCTTGAAATTCTCTAGTTGTAAAGGATTTTTGTTAGATCATAGACAGCTTCAGAGCATGGCTGAAGAAACACATGGGTCAGGTTAGTGATTTTAAAGTCATTGCCACAGTGAGGAGGATGCTTATAAGAGTTAAAGCTGGAGGAATGAGTATTATTATAAAAACAATTGCTAATGATAATGTGAGAGAGAATGGAGAAAGAAATTCATGTTGCCATGAGGGCCAGTAGGACTTCTAAGTATGTGTAGACAATGGGGATTATCTCATAAGGAAAGAACTGGCAGGGTTCAGGGCATTACCAAGTGTCATCTTTTGGTGACTTTTATGTTGTACACTAAAGAAGAAATCTCAGTGGTGAAGCAGTAATACAAGAGTAACTGGAAGAGCAGCCTGGCAGCAATGACATTGCACAGGTCAGAAGAGAGGGTTTTGAAGAAAGGGGAGGAGTTCAAATCATCAACCATCCAGAAGTCAAGAATTTCATTGAGGAATTAGCCATAGGATGTATGTGTGGGGGTTATGAGTGAACTGAGTCTGCTGTAGGCAAGATCAGGTTGCAAACATTCAGAGGACTGGCTTACTTGCTTGGTGAGTTGGATGTGAGATACTTGTCACAGGGTAAAAATGAGCCTTCACACACTGTTACTTAACTCTGAAAATAAGCCACTTGCTGAGGACTCCAAGAACAGAATATTCAAGGAAGCTGGAAAATTTGTGAAACCATCATGTTTTGATACAAATTAATCTATGAATTTATTTTCTCATCAGAAAATTTGAGATAATATTAGTCACATCAAAGTCAGTCAGTCACTTTTAGTCTTTATGTCTTAGGTTGCACCTCCTGCATGCTACTTCTTTGTGCAGCCACAGAAACTGATGTCTCCTGTATCTCTAGTTCTTACCCCACATCCTAATTGTCTTGGTGATGTGTAATGTGTCCTAAATACACACCTCTATTCTTATCTTTTACAAGTTTGCTGCCAGACTGCATATGAGTTTGCAAATTAAATTATAACCATGTAGTGCTAGAGAGGGGTTCAATGGGTAAGAGCATTTTCTGCTCTTGCAGAGTACCTGAGTTAATTTCTAACATCCAACCCAGTGACTCACAACCACCTGTAGCTAGCTCCAGAGTTTCAGAGGCTCTGAGACCCTTTTCTTACCTCTGTGACTTTGTACATGTAATTCACATGTATACACCCAATAACATTCACACACACACACACACACACACACACACACACACACACGAATATCCTGATTGGTGAGAACAAGGTAATCTTCAGTTTCTTTTTGTAAAAGTGTTTCACAGATCCCAGTTAGAACATTACTTTTCATTGCTCTCATCTCCCATTTAAAGTTTCTTCCCGTAGAAGAAAAGTTTGCCCAAGTGAATTATATGTTCTGATAAGGATTTAAAAGTGGCTTTTTTTCCATGCGATAAAACATAAACGGTATCTTCATTTATTTATTCTAACCTGAAGGGAAATAGGAATGGAAGAAGATTTGCTATACAGAAACATCACAATATATAATTAGGACATGTTTTCTATTACTGAATTACGACTTTAAACAGAATGCTTAATGCTGTTTTAATCCCGGGCTTCACTCTCCAATCAAAGCAAAGCAAACACTTCTGACACATTACTGTCGTTACCATTGAAGAATCACAAGTCATATCAGAACATCTAATTTCACAATTGCTTCTAGCCCCACGCTATTTAGAAAGTGCTTATGAGTATTTTTTTCAAACATGAATAATAGCGAGAAATCTAAAAGGAAAAAAAATGTGAAAATAAAAATGATCCCCGTTTTCCACAGCTGTCTTGACTTCTGGTGTTTTTAATGAAAAGCATTTCAATACAGCACAATTTTAACAGCTAACTACAAGTTCACTAAAACGTACCTCTTTCTAACTATAATATTGAAAATTAAGGTAACATAAAATAAAAAAAGAACAAGCAAACAAACAAAAGGAAAAGCTTCACTTTAAGGCACGGCAGTTCAACATCTCTACTGTGGCACACCATGTGACGATGAGCCTGTCAGCCATGATTATTTTTACTCTGCAGTGACTCACTTTTCTTCATACATTCTCCATTTTAACTATGACTAATATTTCCAGCCCTCAGTTTCTTCTGATCCATCTGTGCTGCAGACCCTCAAACATTGTTTTAAACCTCTCCCTTTATATTGATTTTCCTCACTGTGCATTTAAAGTTTAAAGACTGACAGTGACCTTTTATTCTTGATCACCTGACTGCATGATACCTGTGCTAAATGACAATGTGGCCACATCCTATGACCATGTTCTGTCATTTGCTTTTCCATTAAGGGCTCTTATCTCAGTCCTGTTTTGTTTTCTTTACATTTAGTCCAGTTTTATAACTTAATAGGATTCTGGTTTCTCTGTGTGAAAACAATGAGCTGTCCATTAGGCTCGGTACACGTTCAGACCTTCCAAGGCTTAGGCTTGATACACGTTCAGACCTTCCAAGGCTTTCTTTTCTTTATGGGGAATATACATCAGGGCAGCAGCTTAAGTTTAGTGTGACATATTATAGAAAGAGAAGGCATTGGGGTGAGGGCATGAGTTAACCTCCTGAAAGACCTGGAGAGGGAGACAGAAAGGGCTTCACAGGCAAAGTGATGTTGGAGCTCACATAACTGAAGAAGGGACTATGGAAAACTAGGATTTTCTGGAGTGTTGGTGCCTTTTTTTCCCCTGCTTTCTGCCTCAGCTGTATTGCCTCTGGCTTTTTCTGATAATGAAATTACAGTCTTCAGCTTCTATGTTTATTTTAATAGAAGAGTATCAGAAAAATTCAAAAGGAAAAACACAGTGGTATGTGCATCACTACTGTACTTGCTGTGGCCAGAGAACAGGGTTAGAGGTCTTTCACTTCACTTAGCAGTATTCTAGGAGCTGGGAGCAGTAGGACCTTTAGGAAAAGACAGGGGCCTATTCCAGAGGCAAGGACAAAGGTGAGAATCAATATGGCAAGGGCATCAGCAATGCTCAGAAACAGCAAATGGGGGCTGGAGAGATGACTCAGCAGTTAAGAACTCCTCCAGCTCAATTCTCAGCACCTAGATGGTAGTTCACAACTGTCTGTAGCTCCTGTTTCAGGGTATATGGTACCCTCATACAGATACACATGCAGGCAGAATACCTATAAGATAAAAAGAAGCAAATTTTCAAAAATTTGGCTTGTGGTAGAAGAATGTATGAGGGGGCGTGGCTGCAGTGAGTAGGAAAGATACAGATCACACTGAGCTAGGCAGTCGACCCAGTCCTCAAAGCCCGGAAGCAATACAGGACCCCCGTGTGCTGTCTCAGCCTGAACTATATGAAAAATGTTAAGATTCAAATAGTAATTGTTATTATGTGATAAATCATTGAAAATTGTTTATATCCTTTGTGATTTTCACTTTCCAGATCCAGAAATAAAAGACAAAAAGCTGATGAAAAATCAAAGGCAACGGAAAAACCTCATTTCCTTAAAGTTCCCAGTTGCTACGGGACAGCGAGCTTTCTGAAACCTTATGTGTTCAACTTTCAATGAATACCGTGCATCTCCTTTGTATTAAGCAGATACACAGATAAACATTTTTTTTTTTTTTTAAAAAAATGGGCATGATACTTGAAAATGGTACAACACACAGAGATGAAGAAACTCCACTATTCAGAATCAAATCTTGTTTTTAATCTAGGGCATATCAAATGCATGTTTTCTGCTTTGCTCCTGTGCCTTTACTTACTTTATTGAATCTACTATTTTGCAAAAGATTTCAGTGTGACAATCTGAAATCACAACTGAAATATAGGACAGACATTATTCATAGTAAACATGGCATAAATACACAGATGATGCACAAAGCATTGGTAGGTGGCTAGATACATTTTCAAAGACAAAACACATCGCATAACTAGGACCCTTGTCACGAATGAGAACGTGATTCTCCATAGAGTGTTTAAGGACCATGATGATTGAGTTAGGTTCTGCGTTTTGAGATTAATATCAGACATGAAGAGACGATGGGTAGCTTTGGAGAAGTTTAAGTTGATGGGGAACAAAGTATGAAGGAGAAGCACAGACACTGAAGGAAAAATAATTGATACATGCACCTTAAATGACTTTCTGCTGAAAAAAGTGGGGCATTGGCTATGGAGCCTGAAAAAATTTTAATAGTTTAGTATGTCTATAATATAGGTTTATTAATAAAGTTGGAAGAATATAATGTTTTAAGTGTCTAATGTGAGAACAGTCTAGAGTCTGGTCTCCTTAGACAAAAGGAAATATTCTGAGAGATATTTCAGTATCTCGCTGAAAATAACACCTGAGAGAGAAGCATTCACTTGTAAGGCACAGTCACTAGACCTTATGGATCCTCAATGTACATTTAATGATTAATTTCTTTTTCTCCACAAAATTATAAGCACTAAGAAGGCCATGCCAGTCATCTGGTTAATTGTGTAGGGAGATGATGACGGAAGCTCAGCAGATGCTATGACCTTTGCCCTGAGAGGACTGGGGGTTAAGCAGTGCTTTGTGGGCACCTATCTTCTTATTTTAAGCTCCCTGAGATTAGGGAAGTGGTTGGTCTCTGGCTACTCCCTGGCTTGTAAGTCCTTGTGAGGCACAAGGGCATGATGCCATAGGTACAAGGGCATGATGTCATAGGCACAAGGGCATGATGTCATAGGTATAAGGGCATGATGTCATAGGTACAAGGGCATGATGTCATAGGCACAAAGGCATGATGTCATAGGTACAAGGTTGGGAAGCAGGTGATGCACATTATAGTGGAGTCTGCTCTTAACCAAATCCTCCATTAAAACACACACAGAGAGAGAGAGAGAGAGAGAGAGAGAGAGAGAGAGAGAGAGAGAAAGAGAACCATTAAGTGAGTTTGAATATTCTCCTGTGGCTACAAGTGTCTTCCAAGATTGGCTGCATTTTACTATGTCATCTCCAAAATGTTTGTAAATCTTAAAAGTTTCATTTTTTAAAATTATTTGAATATGATACATTGATACCTTCAGTCTGTAGCTCAGTAGGGAATTTTGTTTGATTGAGTTTTGTTTTGTTTTAGTTTGTGTCCAACCATTTCCAGATGAAAGTATCTCATTCACCAACATGTTTCTGAATCGAAAGCCTGTAGTGGCCAGTGTCAGTGTTATTTGAAATTATTCTAAATATCCAAATAAACCATGCCAACCTTTATAAGTAAATCTCTAGCGGATGTGTTAAGAACTATGGACTTAGTGTTCACCAGCCTCAACGATTGCTGATCATCACCACATTGGAGATAAACAAGATTCACCAACCAGCCACAGTTCAAATATCTCTACAGTGTGTTAGTGCTGAAGTGTTTTAGATACATGAGGCCTCACCCTGGCAACAGTTGAACGCTATTTTTAAACTTTTCTTAAATACTTCATGCCTGGGCGGCCATTCCCTGGGTGCGTTCAATCTTAGGAAGCATGGCTGTGACTAGTTCTTTTATGGCAGGCTGTAGGAATGATTTCCCAAAACAAAAAAGCAGGAAAGAGATATTCAGTAAATTTTGAAGAGACGCCAGTTGTTTCCTCATCTTAACCATTCTTCATCTCTGCAAGTTCCACCATTAGTTTACAGGTGAAAAGTGTGGAGATGAAAGGGTTAAATTTAGTATTGGCCCCATACATAATAGACAAACTAGAATTTTATTTGCAGGTCAGAGAGTTTTTCTTTTCTTCTTATTGGTATAGACAGAAAAGTGTGATTAGTCTGAGATTAAAGGGTGGTCTTCTTTCCTTGTGTTTTCTGTGTGACAGCTTATAATTTGTATGATATGACTCCTATAAAATAGTCTTTGCTATTTAATATTGGGAAATTTGTACCTTTTTAAGATTTTAATACATTAAATTAGTTCACTAAAATCTGCTTTCGAAATTATATGTATGTCTGCACATGATACAATTTACCTGTCTATAACTTCACCTATACACAGTATGTATGATATTTATATAATGGAATATATGGTTTAGAAATGTAATGTATATACATATACTGTATGTAGTACAACGCCACAAGTATGGTATACTTGGCTCTTACAGACATACGTATCACATGCTCAGTCTATCCACAACATCTGAGAAAAGATCCTTAAAATAACTTTATGGAATATTTTGTTCCAAAATATGTATGTTAAAAGCCTTAAAAATCTTGAGGGCAATTGTGTTTATATTAATCCAAAGGCTGCTTCTTGAGACATGGCGACAAATGTACATTCCTTCCAGCATGTAGCTCACTGCTAACTGCCTAATCATAACAGTAATAGGAAGTCTTTCTGTTAGAAAACCTCTGAATACACTTAAAACTATAATCAAATATAGCAATAACCAGCACCATTTTGAGATGCTTAAGGCTTAAGCCTTTATAGCATCCTAGTGATGCCAACAGTGCATATGGTTTGATTGTTTACCTCTCTGTGGTGTTCCCCTGCTGTTGGCAGGAGCAAAAGCACATCCCTGTTGAATCTACAGACAGTATTTACATGTGTACTTCACAACAAATGTACTTTGCATTGAGGCCCTATCCTTAACTGAATGGAACACATTTAATTGCTCTTCAGTTCTTAACTCAAAATGTATGGAAAATGATGACCCACCAACTTTAAAGGTTTCTATTTTTTTTAGAATAATACCTAGAGGATTCACCTTGAACAAGGAGACACTATGTTGTGTTGTACCTGCTTAAAAATCCTTCTCCTCTTGTTATTCTTTCTTGTGTCCCCTTGGCCTCCTAGAGGTTCTTCTATGTGCTAAGGTTTTCACACACTATCCCTTCCCAGTGGACAGCATTTGTAGAATTTTGTTGAAAAGGTCCCATTTCACAGGGATAGGAGCCTTTGTTTCACATAGATTTTAATGCAGTGGCATTTTATTGAGGAGATGAAACATTATATTTTCCTAAACCATCAGAAGTTGCTTCCACTCCTTTTTTTTCTTTTGAGGTTGCTCACCTGCCTTTAGGCAGATTGTCAGGACTCCTTTCCCGCAGCAATGCAGTGTGAAAATATAATAGTGATTTTATTTAATTGGGGTATCTGAATGTATTCAGAAGTATGCTTCTTTATTTATGAATGTGACAGAGAAAGAGTAGGAGTATTACAGCTGCGGGGGTGGCATTCTAGTAACATAAGGACTCTATTCTGCATGTGAGATCAGGACAGTGCTGTAATAATAAAGCTGTGCAAATGACTTTTGATCCCATCAAAATTTATTTGCATCATTCTTTCAGTCAAGGATGCATGTTTTTCATATGTAAGTCCTACCGAAACTTTACTTGCCTCTCTTAGCGTCTTACATTGCCTTTATTATAAAGTTCTATTGAAAGCCATCAAACAGAGGGAGGATTGTAAGTGGTCCTGAGCGGACATTCAGGACATTACATAATCATCTTTTACATGCTGACATTGTGATACTGAGACAAATTTCTTCACTACCCAAATAGAGATATGGCCAAAACTTTCAGTATATTGGGGATAAAATGGTTTAATCAGGTACTGACATTAAGCATAGTTTTTTTTACACATATAGTCAGTAGTGGGCTTTCTTGCATTCATATGAGTTGCTTTCTAGGGTGAGAACATAGCTGAGTGGTAAAATTCCCATGCAGAAGATGCTTTTTAAAACTGCATACTCCAAGAATTCCTCTTAGCAAGAGAAGGGCTACTTTTTAAAGCATGGTTTAATTGGATTTTTCACGAGTTACAGAGATACAGTAGATGCCTTGTGCATAATCTGGGTAACTATGGTAGGAGAAAGATAGGTCTAGCTTTCTCTAGATTTAGAGATTAAGGATTTGTTGGAGAGTTTGGGAAAGTTCTCAGCAGTAAGAGAGCCCAGTGTTGTGGAAGGAAGCTGGAGCTAAAGGAGAAAATATACAGTGAAGACATTTCTTTATGCTAATTGTTTTTGATGGATTTTGCTATTAAACTCATTTCGTGTAGTGCAAGTCAATCTTGGTCTTAATTTTAATATTTTATCATACAAATATTCTTGGATGTTATGACTCTTTGAGGAGCAAAGAGACTTAAGAAGTATGGTAGTCATCCTTAGAGGAAAACTTTATACTGGGAATAGAGAATATAGCAGATGTAATAATTTAGAGTCAAAGCTGAAGAGCAAGTCTGTGGCATCATTAATAAAGAGACAAAGTCCCCAGATAAATCCGAGGATATGTCATGAAGAACGTCTAGGCTCTATTAGAAAGGCATCTGCAGGCTTCAAGGAACCAGGAACCTAGACATTTCAGAAAGACGGTATCTTGGTGCTAACAGGAAGAGCAGCCATCCTCTACTTGCTTGTATTTTTCTTTCCTTGTCTCCCCTTCTGTTCTTCCCCCATTTTCATTCAGTCTTCTCTTCCCCCTTCCCAACACTCTTCATTCTTTGCCGCTTTCATCTCCTCTCTTCCCTTTTCCTTCTTTTCCTTCTCTGTATCCGACACACCTGCATATATACATGTATATACTGCTTCCAAATGCTTGCATCTATACCCTCTCACTTAGGTCTTATGTTTATTTATAGCTTCTATTTGTACTCGCTTTAGAACTTTCAAAGTCTCTCTTCAGAATAATACCCACTCTTTGTTATTGCCTAAGAACTTGTATGTAGTTCTAAGATCTGCCTTAAATGAACTAAGACAGATTACTGAAGGAAAATATAACTGGTAGGAATTCTATAATAAGTCATATTTTTCGGGTATCAATTTTCCCCTAACAAATCTAGTTAGTTACATTAGAATCTCTGAAAATATTACATATTTACTTGTGTTTGAATTGCAACTATTTATTTTGGCTCGTAACATATGCAGAATAACTAATCTGCTTGAATGGAGTGGAAATTAAGTGAGTTTGCTGACTTCTTGAATTCTCTATGGAAATTACTAGCCTTGGTTGACACTTCCTAATACTGATCGCTCTTCAAAGACAAAATGAATGACATAGCCCAGTAGGATTATTCTTAAAATGCACTCTAAAAATAAGTACGTAAACATCTGAGTCCTTGCCCAGTCCTTCCTTTTCATGTACTGCAAAAGAGATGCCAGAGAATCATTATCTCTTTCCTGTCCTCAGAACAGAGCTCACTTATTGAATACCTGAGTGACAAGCAATCTGGCCTATCCATATGACCATATTGTTTCCATCCTCTAATTAGCCTGGTCCTCACTGTGCTGATGAGGAAACAGATGCATGAAGCAGCAAATTACCTTCTTCTCGCCTCTGAACAACGAAAAAAGACACAGTATTTAATTGTCTCATTTGAACTTGGGCCATTCAAAAGCAATAAAGTGGAAATATTCACGAAGGGAGCAGTACTCTTTAAAAACATGTTTTCTTTTCATTTAAGACTCACCATAGAATATTAAATCGAATTAATAGGAATTCTGGCAACTTCAGTTGGAAATGATCATTTCTTATTATAAGACAGAGAGCCGTTTGGGTCATTAATTGACATGTAAATAAATTGAGATGAATGTACAGAGTTTGTGATCCCGAGGGTGTCCCGCATGCTTACCTTCATGCTTCTCAGTCAAATCAATTGTCATGGCTCCTTTTGCATTCTTTATCTGATTGCTTTGGAGGTGCGATTCTGCAAAGCTATCAAAGTGGCAACAGTCACATATCAAAACAAGGCTTGAGCTGCCAGGGAGAACCAATCCAGCTGCTTGACAGACACAGCTCTTTAGGTTTGAATTTTGCCTCCTAGTCAGAACTTTGTAATATCGTATTATTTTCATTCACACTTTTGTGAGATTTTTCCGTCCCTAGCATAGTTGCAAGTATTTGTGTTCAACTAGGACTTCCTGGACAGTTACAATTTAGCAAAATTCGACTAGATGTTTTACATAGATCATTCAAATGAATCTTTATAATTCCACTATGATTGTGTCACAGTGAAGATATCATTTTGTAGTTGAGGTAACTGGAGTCTAAGGAGTTAAAATATGTAAGGGTTAATGTTCCAAAGACAGTCGTAAACGTAAAAGAGAGGCAGAAAAGAACTTAAATGGGGCTGTCAAAGTTGAATATAGAGTTATAAGGCGTGACACCTCGGGTTTTACTCCATGAAAAAGAAGGCTTGCTGTGCATACATGTATGAATGTAAAGAATATATACAATATAGTATCAGTTACCCAGGGGATGTAGGTGAAACACTGTGCTGTCATCTGTACATAGTTGTGAGAGTCCCAAGTGGCGTTTACTCTCTAGAGTGTGGTGAGTCCTTCTGTATCGTTTCCTTTAAGCTACCAGACGCTCAGTAGATAATTGAGGAAAGAACTCAGACACTAGCTAAATACTTACCCACTGTGAAATGCACGATTGCGAATCTTTGTCAAGACCAACCATATTTGCAGTTTCATCACATGAACCATGAAGACCCATGAGTGAATATGTGGGCTGTCGAGAGGGAGGCTATTTTCACAGTAGGGTACGTACATTTACAAAGTCTTAAAGTTTCCTGTACCACATATTCACAAAATCCTACTATTCAAGGGCCAGTGAGATGGTGGTGTGTGTGAAGGGTGAAGGCTGAAGGCTGATGATTTGAGTTTGATCTCTTAGACCCACATAATGGAAAGAGAGAATGACTCCCATTATTTGTCCTGAGACTTTCCCATACCATGGTTTGTGTTTCCCCATTAAATAAATAAAATTCTAATAATTTTAAAATGATGTTATTCACTATTGATTTGGTAATTTTTTTGCCTAGGGGCATCTGCTGTTTTCCAAGTCTACTGTTCATATAATATTAAGCAAACTCAAAACATTCCATCTCCAGAATGAAAAATAACTTCATTATTAATGCCAGAAAATTATAAACTGAGTCAAGTGTTAAAAAGAAAAATGTAATGACATAATGAAAGACATAAGAGGTATGTGTGTGTGTGTGTGTCTGTCTGTCTGTCTTGTGAGGAATGGAAATCCTATTTGAACTAAAATATGTAGAACCTAGAGAAAAATAACTATTATAGCTGAAGTGTGACATCTGTATTCTAAAAGGCCCTTCTGATTTTTCCTGAGAGAATGGAACAGAGAATGGAAGATCCAACTTCAATGAATGAGGCAGAGAAGAAAGTGGTTGGACTGAGTGAGGTTTCAGAGGGGACACTGGAGAAAGAAGCCATTTGTATCTGTTTCAAATATAGAGGTGATAAAAAAAATCAGTGATATTTTCTTTAACTAAAAACTAAAGTTGGATTTATTTTGTTCTGTACATACTAACTCATTAGGCACATGACAGGAAACCTGACTGTATGTTTTCTGTGTATCATTGTTGGTTGTGAAATTATTCCCACTCCTGATTTTTATGTGCTCAAATACTATGAGAAATGTAAATAAATGATTATAATACAATGTTATACTTTAAATGATAGTTACTTAAGGTGTTTTTGTGGTTATGGATAATGTAGCTTAATCATTCAGAGACAGTATGATATGGGCAGTGACACCAGAGATTAGTACTTAAGGATTTAATCAACAATGGGGGCACTTCTAGTGGTAAGAAAATCAGAAGTTAGAAAACTTAATTATTTCCCGGTGTATTATGCACTGTTAGGTTTGAGAAAGGAAAAAGGTCATGAGAGTCTGGACTATGAACTTTTTAAGAAAGTGTAAGATAATATAGATATCATTATAGAAAAAAAGTATTCATAATTTCGATGTAAGTACAGAATAGAAGCATTAAAATCTTGGGTGCACAGTGTTTTATGTGACTCTATGGATGGTCTGATGTGGGAAACAGAAAGAAACTGGCTATGGGGACATGCAGGTGAAGCGAGAATTAAGAAGTTTCCCATGCCGTGCCTTCCAGTTTCAGTGATTACAAACAATGTCCTTGCAATCAGCAAAGACTAATGATACCAGAGAGGATGGCTGTGACAAACTCTCTGGCAGATTTTTTTACAGAGTATTTGTATTGTGTTTGTACAATAGTCCTGTTAGGAATGTCCACCAGCAGTGGACGGAAGTGACAACATTATATCCGTGGGCGAGGGAGACGGTCAGCTCTTGCTGCTTAAGCCGGGCAACTTGATCTTTGCGACCTGATAAATTTATTGATCATTTATCAATCTGATAAATGTGGAAGGAGAGGACTTAGTCCCGACTTAAAATGAGAAGAACCGGACTTTGTTGAGGAAGGAAAGGGCAGGACTAAGCTTTGTGGGTGTGAAAGTGACAGTACAAGAGTTCATTAAGGAAATGGAGGCACAAGTAAGATCAGAAAGGTCCTCAGAGAGCCTGCTTCTTCAAAGCTTATTGCCCTCTGGGCTCAGGACAAGTGGCCATGACACAGTCTGTGCCTTTGGTGGTTAAGAGCTGCCGAGAAGGTATGAAGCCAGTACTACAAGAGCATCAGCTGAAGCTCTGCTAATATAGTACAAAGTTAGCACCAGTATAAGACCACAAGCATTTCAGCAACGTGTTACTTAGCTATCTTGAACCATATTGCTCTTTCATGTGTCCTGTACTAATTTATGTTTTCATTAAACAATAACAGAACTATAGTATAACTGAGCAAAATAATTACCTATTTTTGTTCACTTTTTTTTTCTACTATCAGATGCTCAAGAAATTACTTTCTTGTCTCTTCTGAGAATGAACTGTAAATAATGTCATCAATAAAATAATTTTATAACTTACAGTTCTTAGACTGTGTTATATAGAATTTCATAACAATATAATTTTAAGGACTTTTTATTATTTACTTCTAATTGCAATTTTACAGTGCTTGACAGGATTCCCTTTTTATATAAAAAAATCAGGATTATTGTGAACAGTTTAACAAAGAGGTAAATCTCATTACACAGATTAATTTCATGGTAGCCCTCCATAAATTTTAACAAATTAGCATTTTCAATGAATTTAAAAAGAATATATATATATATATATCTGCACTTAAGCTAGGGTCCCACACATTTCAGAAAAGGTCTTGGCTATGGAAGAACATGTTTGTTCTTGGAACAAAGCTTGGCTATGGAAGCTTTGTTGTTTTTTAAACCTCAATCTTGTGATCTCAACTTTCTGGGTGTCAGTAATTACAGACATGCTCTACCAGGTCAGGATTACTATGAAATCCTATGGATTATGAGAAAAATTAATGCCGGAGACATGAAAATTGCAGTATTATTAAACTATAGTTTCATGTATATGCCAAATTTAATAGTTTCTGTTCTGTTTCTAAAATGAGTGTATTTAATTTTTAAGATTAAAATTTATTTTTCTATCTAATTGGTGTACTATTTCCAATCACATACTTCTGGGCTACTATACAATAATTATGCAGATGTATACTATGTAATTTTCAAATGAAAGAACTACATATCTATGTCCTTAAATACAATTTCCTCATTTGAATAAGTTCAGAATCATTTTTTTCTACTTTTAAAGTATAAAAGGTGGGTAATCACCCTCTGTGTCCCACCTACTGTGGACAGAATATTACAACTTGTTTGTAACTCCACAGTAAGCCAGTAGCTTTATTCTTAATTTATAAAGTAGTTGGTAATTATTTAGTGTTAGCAATAAACACTGATTCTATCACTGCATACATGATAATTAAATACAGTCTGTTATTAGTAACATTTGAAAAACAAAATTAATAATTATAATTATGTATAGTATTACAAAAGCCTACATATTAGGTTATGTGAAATAGCTCTTTTTGTTTGCCTTATGAACTTAATTAGCACATTTTCCTAGAATCATTGCCCAGAAATCATGATGTAAAACACATTTTCACTTTGTCAAAATGCATTTAGGATCTATTTTGAACTGCTGCCACAGTTTGGAAAATGGTTAAGAGTGGAAACCAGTTTTTACGTGCCTGTTTTGATGGAACTGGTAAGGTCTGCATTAGTCATTTTGTTGCAGACAACTCACTTTTCCGAAGCCTGTATGAAAGATGAAATAATTTTAACAACAGAAAAATTATTACCATCTTCAACATATATTTGCCACAGCTATGCTTAATAACAATAGCATGTATAAAATCAGGTATGATCTGAAGTGTGGCCTTCTGCACTTTTGTCTGTATTTGTATATTAATCTTACCTTATTTTATTGTTTGTATATTAATGTACAAATTCTAATTTGTATATTAATCTTAATTTATGCAGATCTTTAATTTACTCCATATTAAGATAATTTATTTCATAAAAATCTAAGTATGAAAGTCATCAAAGAAGTAACAACACTTAGCAACAAAGTATTTGAAAGATAGCAATCTTCTTTATTTCATAAAAGTTCAATTTATTGACATAACTTATGATAATATAATAATAAAATATGTAGACTTCCTACTTATGCTTACTTAATCTCTTGTTCCATAATATTCAAACTGTGGGGCTTCAGGCACATCTCAGTGTTCTATGAACCTAGACTAAAATTGAGGGGTACCAGCTACTACTGTTATACCAGTCTGACGTTATATCATATGTTTAAAAAGTACACAGTGTAAACTGTGAAACGAGAGCATACAGCTGCATACATTCCAGTATATGCAGGCTAAGAAGTAGTAGTACTACTATTTCTAGGTTTTCAATGTCTGAGCATTTGTCTTTCTTAAAATCCACTAAAGAAAAGTGATATGTTATGATTTTTTATATTAATCAAGATTTCTCAAATTAAGTATTTAGTAATTTTATTTTCTATTGATTAATAAATGATGTGGTAATAAAACAAGAGTGTATATTCTTGTATTTCTGGAGTTAAATGAGAAAATATTTTTATTTGCACCACATGGAAAGTTGCTTATATTTACTGAGCTTTTGTTTTTATAACCATAAAGCAGTACAGTAATGTCTATTTTTACATCAAATGTGTGATGTGCTGATATATATACACATATATAAATCTTCTTTCTTCTATTCCTTTTATCTGTTCAACAAGTTGGATTTAGAAAATATGCACATATACTTTATAATACAATGTATTCATTTATAAAACCAATTTATTGTTGGAGTTTTGATGAGTTAAATGTTTAATAAATTGTAGCTTTAATTTAAAAATGATACTGAACATTTGCATTAGATTTCTCACCATGTGCCTAATGCTAAGAAAGTAATTTAAAAGGTGAGAAGAGATTGGTTCATGGTTATAGTGATTTCAGTCCAAGGTGTACACCTCCACTCCTTAGAGTATGACACGAGGCATAGTGTTAAGGTGGCAAAACGCATGGAGGCGAAGAGACCATACCGTTCAGTTCATGGTAGCCAGGAAGAGGGAGAAAGGAGGGGGAAATGAAAGATGCATAGAGAAAGGAAGAAAAGGAGCAGAAACAGAGGGTCACGAAGAATACGTGGAGGAAGAGGATAAGGAGGAAGATTTTAATCTTCCTGTTCTCTTTTCCTGATGTAATATTGTATGTACACATAAATTTGTTTACATATATACATATATTGCCTGTTAGATTCCATATACCGAAGCGAACATGTCCCCTTTCATCTTTCTGAGATTGTATAATATCACTTATTATTATATATAAGCCCATCACTCTTCATGCACATTTTAACTTTATTTTTCTTTATAGCTCAGTAGAATTCTGTTGTATAAATACACCTAAATTTCATTATCCATCCATCCAATGTTGGGCAAGTGGGTTGCTTCTAATTCTTGGCTATAGTGTTTAAGGCAGCCATAAACATGAGGGAGCCACTAAGTTTATTATAATAGTTTTTACCTATTTTGTTCAATGTATTTTACCTAATTTGTTCACTTTATTCCAGTTGTTAAGCTCCTAAAGAGCAAGAGCATTTGTGGAGTTCAAAGATGATTAAGGAAAAGGCAGTAGTTATTGCTTTTCCTGGTCATCTATTTCTGTGACTCACTATGTGTGGGTCCTATTCCCAGAGACCCTCATAATTATACACACCCATAGCTGACAACTTCCACCTCTGTATCCTCCAATCCCTGACATTCAAGAACTCTGTGCCTCTTACATTTGAGCAATATCATTGCACATCTGTGATCATTGCTTATAGGACTGAAGGGAAAGGCACCTATTACAGCTATGGGCCATCCTCTCTTGAGCCACATTTGTAGAATAAGTAGAAAATTATCTTTCAGTGAGACTCATGCTCTTCCAACCATAATATGATAGTTGACTAGATGAACGGTCCATTCATGGACAAAGCACTGAGAGGTTGGTACTTTTCACTCACTGGGCTTGTTGTGAGAATCTTATCTGTACTCCTTTGGAACAGAAAAAAAAATGGCTAAAAGCTGGTTATGCCCTGATCTAATCAGGGTAGCAACAAATAACAAAAGGGCAGATGGGGGTCTCTATAGCCAGGAGATGTGTAATCTATTTGTAGATATGCAATAATTATAACTTAAAAACACAGACTATTGTGAACTTCTTTGCTATCAAAGAGTAAATATGTAATTGAATTGGTAAGAATTGGTATGTGTTAAAGTTTTGAAAAAGTTGCTGTTTGGTTTAAATAATAATATTTATTTAATATTAATATATTATATAATTATATTATATAAATTTAATATTATATATTAAAATCAGCATATCTAAAATTTAATTTAATAGCATATTTAATATTATATATTAAAGTTATTTAATATATATTAAAATTGGCATATTTATTTAATATTAATGGCATTATATAATTATATTATATAAATTTAATATTATATATTAAAATTAGCATATCTAAAGTAAACTGATGTTACATCTGGGAACATTAACAATGGAAATGTATTAGAAACCAGAATCATCCTTCATGTGTCAATAGTCAAGAGATTAATGCACTCATTGATAAACTGAAAGGAAAACAATTAAACATGAACTATCAGATTGAATTAATTATAGGTGACACTGAGAAGTTTCAGGTTTGTTAACAACATGTACAAACCAGTATGTTATTTTCAAACTAAGTAATACTTTATAAAACAAAGAACAACAAACAAAGAAAACAAAAAAACCCAAAATAATAACAACAAAAAATAAACAAAAATAACCAAAGTAAAACAACAACAGCACACAAACAAACAAACAAACTAAAGCAAAAACCCTTTAAAATGTTTGGATCATCTCATGGATGATATCTCATGGATGGCTGCAAGGGATTATTTATCTCTGCAACCATTATGTGCAGAAAGCAGTAAACCGGAAATGAGGGACTTTGGGAAGCTTGTGCTGCTAAGCAAGCTGCTGTCCAAGCGTAGTATCTTTTTACAATTGTTATGCTTTTGATGTAGAAGCAAGTCTCATTGCTCTAAAGCCACAGTTTCATTCAGAGTGGTGATATTCTATTTGCAATAGAATGTATTGGGATAAACATATACCACAAAGCAAGTGTACAGTCGTGTGGAAATATAACTCCATTTCATTTGTCTCAAAATATTTGCCTGTGCCCACTCGATTGATGACATATTTTTAAAGGAAGCATTTCTGGGGTAAAGTGCTTGGTGTGTTTATCTGGGGAGGAAATGTTGATATACTTTTTGACTCTAGACACTCAAAACATACTTTTATGCTGCATATAAGAAATCAGATGGTGAGCCCCAAGTCATTCTCTCTCTCTCTCTCTCTCTCCCCTCATTTTCTTTCTCCCTTTCTTCTTCCTGTGTTGTTTTAGAAATAGTCATCCCATTTTGCCTAGTCCCCAAACTTTCTTTGTAGCACAGACTGATCTCCAATTCCTGGCTGTAATCCTGCCTTGGTCTCAGGAATGTTGGACTTGAAGTCATGAGACACCCTGAATGGCATGAGCATGGAATTCAACACTATGGCAATCTAGAAATTAGCACTGGCCTGCTGATTTAGGACAGCAATATTATTTTACTTGTTATGAGACGATTTCTAACTATTTCTTAAAATTAGTAATATGGAAGCTATATTGATAATTTAATCAAATCATATTCCAATGCTATGCTGATTTATAAACTTTCTTGGATATTTTATATTATTATTATTAAGTTATAGTTTTTGCTTTGACTAGAAAAATCTTCTAATGTCTCATAAATGAGGAAGTACGTAGTGCAAAAGACTCCTTGCCCCTGAAAAGATACCTCTGCTATTGAAAGCATAATGATAGTTTGATATCTAATATTCAATAGTACTTGTTTAATCTTGACATTATATATATTTATTTTAAATAAATAAAACATATTGGGACCTCTTGGGGTGATTTAGATATTCTCAGTGAGCAAATAAATTGCTGTTTTGGGGATGTTTTTAACTACCTTCACTTAAAAATTTAAATTTGTTATTATATCTTTCAGATAAAACATAGGCTTACTTTTATTAATGCGATATAAAATTTTACAGGAAAGAAAAAAGTAACAAAGTAGGCTAGAAAATAGAATCCACAAAGAGAAATTAGGTAATCGAGGATTTGCCCGAGTTCTTGAGACATAGATCCAAGTCGTGAATAATAGAGAAACACAAACAAACAAATAAACAACCCCCAAACCAACAAAGTAAAAAAGTAGACACATTACAGGGTGAGGAAGAAGCATGGCCACAAGACCAGGAAAGGAGAACATGGAGAAGCTCTTCAGTGACCCCTGTACTTGCTTAAGACCCAGGGCTGCAAATCAGATGGTTGTTTATGAATGTGTCCTCATCGTTCATGTGCTATAGTGCTAATGGATATTTGACTTACTAAATTTCGTAGGTTTTTGTATGAATTTGTTAAATGTATATTCTGAAGAAACAGTATACATTTCAAGGAGGATAAAATATAGATTATTATTATCTTTCTACTTCTGCTCACTTATTTATGCAACAAGCAGGTGTTTTATGACAATTACTACTTCTTTACTTTGTAGCTTTTGCTAATTTCAAATACAAATAAATAAAGGGCCAACCCTTACTAATTTTGTTTAAGCTTTTGCTTTTTTTGTACTTTTTGAGTTTAGAAAGTTCTTGTGATAAGAAGGAGTTAAATATTATTGTCTAATTGTCAGCATATGTGTACTTTTCAGTGTGTATGTTTTAGTGTGTGTAGATTCATGTGTGTTCATATGCATGTTATTATAGTTAAAATGCATATGTACTTACAAGTGCATAAAATTAAAGTATTATGTAACACTATTAGTTGTTGCTTAAGAATTCAAAATTTGCAAATGAGCTTTACAGTGTGAACAAAAATAAAAGAATTGAAATTCTTTCAGGAATTACCAGATAAGCTCACTGGTACTCCCATATTGAAATATGGAATTATCAGTCTTAGAATTGCCCAGGTAAAACTTGCTATATCTGATTGCAGTTATTTAATGGTGCAATAACAATAAAAGCTAATCCAAAATTTATTTAAATGACCATTACACTGAAACATCCTATAAATTTTCAGTTCTCATCCACAAAAGAGAAGAAGCTGAGATTAAGTCTGTAAAAGATATCTTTTCAGATATTCATTTTTGAAAAATGAGCAAAGGAAAAAAGCATATTTTTAGCCATTCAGTGTTTATAATATACATATTCATAATTTGTAGAAATTCCGCTTAGAGATATGACACAGTAATGGAAAGAAGTCCAGCATAACAATCTTCGTTTCAATGTAATAATTAAACTTTTCTATCGTTTCTAGTTAAGATGATTGGATTTCAGAAGAATAAGGCATATCAGTACTTTGAGAGTTCCTGGGGTTTCTGATACCTCTCATGTAAAACTAATCCTTCTTCAATCCTTCCAAACGGGTAAGCGGAGGAGGCCGTTTTGCATTCCACCTGCAGAAGTGCTGGCTGATGATGGACAAGTGTTCTGTTCAGAGTGCATCCCTGGGTTAGGGCCATTGGGAAATTGTTGCCTATCAGGAAAGGTTTGCATGCCAATTACCCTTCCCCTTATTTCTCTGTTTAATATTTTGACAAGGTGATTAAGCTCAAAATTTAAATTTCTCAGTTGTTTTTGCATGTATCATAAATGGGATCGTAATTCTGCATTACGAAACCAAGCCAATTAATCACCTTTTGAACTGAGTCATGCAGTTAATTGAATGAAACTATCTAGGGACACACACAAAATAATTAGTTTGTACCTCTTAGCTTGTCAGAATCAGGGTATTTATTATAATATTTCATTTTTCTGCATGCGAGAACATTAGGGCAGAATAATATTTTCAGTCTTAAGTCGTTTCTTTCTGAATGCATGAGTCTATTTGTGTGTGAAGTTTAATGCCTAAATATAATTTGGATATTCTGTGGCAGATGAAATAAGTTTACTATTCAGAAGCAGATAAACATGATAATTTTGAGATTGGTATATGGGTCAGATATGTGTGTGTAGGTGTGTGTCTGTGTATGTGTTTACAAACATTTAACTATTTTAATTATCTATAGAAGCTGACTTTTGAAGTAAAGCATGACACTTGTAATGAACGATAGACGGCAGAAAGCACACAGTTTGTTTGCCCACGTGATAGCTTTTGAATGCCTGTGATGAAGCTGTGCTACATTATGAGTTCGGAGATGAACTAGGGTGTTCCTCCTCTTTGAGAAGCTGGGAGGGTAAAAAGGATCTGGGAGAAGTTTGGGGACAGGAAACTCTGATTAGAAAATATTCCATGAACAAAAACTACTTTCCTTTTTAAAAAGTATACCTATTTACCCCCTTTGATTAAACATAGATTCTTTTCTCATACAGTATAATCTGAATACAATTTTTCCTCCTCCTAATCCAAACTGTTCCTCTCTTCCTCCTTTCCCACTTGGATCCACTCTCTCTCTGTCTCTCATTAGAAAGAACAGGCTTCTAGATGATGATAAAGCATAAGGAAATAAAAAGTAGTTAAGATGAAATGAAAGCCATCATATTGACGTTGGACAAGAAAAGCTAACAGAAAAAGACAAGAGCCCCATGAGAAGGCACAAGAATAAGAAAGCCAATCACCTACACACTCAGGACTCCCCTACAAGTACTTAAGTTAAATATGTAATGCATACTCAGAGGAACTGGTGCAGACCTGTGTTCATGTGCTTGGTGCTTCAGTCTCTCTGAGTTCATAGGAGCTTTGCTCACTTGTTTTTGATGGTCTTGTTCTTCTGGTAGCCTTCATCCCCTCTCTTTTTTCTTTTTCTTTTTTTAATGTTTATCTATTTTGTTTTTTAACACTGGGGTATGATGGGTGTTGCCAAAGCAAAATACAATACAGTCATGATAAAAGCTAGTCAAATGATAAAGTAGAAATTACGGGTGATACCCAGTAACATGCCAACTGGGCTTTGTCTAAACCACTAACTCACTGGGTTCCTTTCTAAGAACCTCTCAGAACCAGTTTGCTTGTTTTATTTTTCTTTTTTAATATTTTTTGATATTTACTTTATTTACAATTCAAATGTCATCCCCTTTCCAGGTCTCCCCTTTGGAAACCCCCTATCCCATCTCCCCTCCCCCTGCCTCTATGAGGGTGCTCCTCCACCCACCCACCTACTCCAGTCTTCCTTCCCTAGCATTCCCCTACACCGGGACATCTAACACTCTCCTGTCCAAGGGCCTCTCCTCCCACTGATATCCAACAAGGCCCTCCTCTGGCACATATGTGGCCAGTGATTCCCCATTCTTTCTGTCTCTTCTTCCATGGGGTTCCTTGGAGTTTTTAAGGGAGGGATTTGGTGGAGACACAAATACAAAATGTTTTCCATAATAAAGAAGTCTCTCCTTTCTATTCCTCTTAATGACTCCTCTGGCCTGCAAGGTCTTAGTCCTCATTTTTATTATCCTTCAAAAATACCTTCAGATTTCCATGCTCAGCTTTTCAGCTCCTATCCTGCCTCTTACCTTCCACTGCCTTATTGATTTGTTTAGGGCTCTAATCAATTTCTAACTGGAACTACTACAGTAGTCTATTGTTTACATGCTGGTAGATCTTAACAACAGAACCTTACCTCTTTTATTTTTTAATTTAAAAGCATATTTTATTTTCTGTGCATGAACATTTTACCTGCATGTATAGCCCATGAAGCTCCCACTCTTGGATACCCTGGAACACCCTGTTGTGAGCTAGCATGTGGGTACTATGAATGAAACCCACATCCTCTGGAAGTGTAGGTAGTGTTAACCATAGAGCATTCCGTGCATCCTACACTGTTCCAGAGTGATTTTTTTTCCTGTACTGATCTGACTGTATGAGTCTTTAAGTAAAAGTTGCTATTCCCAGATACTCACGTTAAAATGATGGACATGACTTAACTGGTCCTTCATAGGTTCTCATCCTTCATTTCATGATTTATTTCTTTTGTTCACATTCCAATGCAAGATTAATCTCTTTTACTTTTAATTACCTGTGTAAACTGCACATGTTAATGGAACTCATACTATTTTGCTAGAACTCATACTTTTTTGCTGCATGCATGCATAGTGAATTGACGAGAGCCTGGCTCCTTTTGTTCTTTTCTTACCATGAAATCTCAAGCTCTAGTAATCACATATTTACATTCATAAACTTTTTGTCATTTGCACATGAGAGAGAATGGTGACAATTTTCCTATTTTTTATCTGTTTTATTCATCAATATATTGTCTTTGAATTCCATATACACTCCTTTTTTTTGGTGCCATAATATTCTATCATTTATGAATGCTGTATCTTGTTTTATCCATTAATCAATTTACTGCCACTACGGAAAACTTATTTATTTGGCATGATGAGTTCATTTAGCCGTATTGGCTAAATTAAGTTACACATTTACCATTTTTTTTTTTTTGGCCATTCAGCTTTAAATATTGCCATATTGGATTACATGGGTTTTAGGTAGGAACATACATACCATCTTGTCTGTAAATCTTTCTGCCTGAATACTCTTCTCTGTTGCTATTCACAAGATGTCGGTATCCCCACATATATCCCAAAACCCAACTGAAGAGAACTTTCTTACCATTAACTTTTCCAGTTTCTCACTCTCTTAGAGAAAATTGTTCTTTCATTTGCCTTTTTGTGCAACTTTCAAGAGATATTACCAGGAATTGTGGAGTTTCTCATTTTTCATAATTATCCTTCAAGTGTTTCTACTTTAATTTTATGTTTCAGCAAATATCTCTGTATATGACATACAGTGGGTACTCAAAAATATGTGTTATAATGAATTGTTCTGGATATCTGAGTCAGTCAGTATCACACTTTCCTAACATTCTTGAGGCCCGAGTTGGATGCTCAGCACTGGGTGAATTGGCTGTTTTGGTTAACACCTCTAATGTTGGTGCTGGAAAGGCCTGTACTGAGCTATTAGAAGTTGGAAGACACCCCAGATAAGGTTGTAAGTTCCAGACCAACCAGAGCTACATAAGTGAGCAAAAGAGGAACAATGGCTAGTTATGTTATAATTTAAAAGAGAAGATAGTTTGTTAGCTTGTTGATATGTTGTATATAAAAATTATATTATTGTTAAACGTGTGTGATAAAATAGCACAATAATATTGGAGAGTTTTGAGGGAAAGTGAACACTGTTTCTAAATTATTTCTAAAACTTAAGATCAAAATGTGCTTATTATTTGGGTTGCTAATTAAAATTTTGAAATAATCCTCTGTTTGGATTTTACATATGTATTCAGTTCCAGTTATCATCTATACTCTTCACGGGTAAAATGTTTTAGTCAGTTCAAAAAGTTCTAGCGAATAAAAAGGGAATTGAAGGAGAAAACTGAGTGGCCTGAAAGCTGTTGAATAAATTTTAATGTGGTGGTTAAAAATAAAGGTTTTAGAAATAATTAAACCAAATTATGCTAATGAAAGTGAAGTAATGATTTAATGGCATTAATCCTGAGAGTGGCATAAGACATTCAGCAGGGACACCATTAAAATGAAATAGAATCACCCCTGTGTATTTCTTGGGATATTCTTTTCTGAAGGAGGCTCTGATGATAAGGAAAGACCAAGATTGAGAACATTCAAGAATGATAGAGTTCAAATTACCTCAAAGACAATGTGGACAATTACCCAGAGAAGAATTAAACTGTATACATTAAGGTCAGAAAAATGAGACAAAAATATGTAGCGATTATAAAACTAAAATCTGAAGATTTTTTTGGCTTCTCCCTCTTTGGTACGTTGAAAGTATTTATATATGTGCACTGCCATAAGTGAAGAAAATAGCAGCAGGACACCTTCTCTCCTCTTAACCTAAGATAGTAAATAAATTCAAGGAGGATGTCCACACATGTCTGAAAGTATCCAGTTTATGGTGAGTCATTAGAGGTTACTGCCATATTTTCAATGCACCCTTCCTATTTCTCTACCCAAAGATGACACAATGGAATTTATTATCTGTCCCTATGACAGGTCTTTTGGAATGCCTGTGAACTGAAACTACAGTGGCACATGAAGTGGGTATACTTAGGAGTACAAACAGAGTGAAAGCTTAGCTTAAGTATAATAAACATGAAATATATCTGAAGCTTTGCTTCAGGTAGAAAAGGGCCATTATTTATTGTATGTGTCTACTAGGAAAAATACAATTTAAATTTTCTATTTGTTCACATGCTATGGAATCTACTACTGATGATTATTTTTTGAGGAAAGTTATCTATTCACGTGTTTTGACAAAGTATAAATGAAAACTTCCTCTCTTTACGAGCTCTGAAAAAGAAAAAAAACAGTATCCCAAATATGAAGGATGCTGTGGTTCTTGTTAATTATGAGTTAGTTTTGCATTAAAAAACCTCATAGCAGAGTATTCGTTTCTTAACCTTCATGATTAATCAGTCCAGTTTTTTAATGGGAAGATAAATAATGAGAAGAGGACCACGGTATTTATAAATGTCCAACTCAGTCCTTTTAAGAACAATCAGATGAGTGTGCAGTTCAAGCAATTAATCAGTGCACATGGATTTCCCTTTCTTCTCCCCTACTTATACTTATTCCCCCTCACTTTTAGCTCCGCTCACATGGCTCCCCTCACATGGCTTACATTCATTTATAGAAGTCACAGCGGACAGCTCTAAGGCAGTCTGCTTACAGTGATTTTTAAACATCATGTATAGAGTTGCTCGCAATGTATATATTGTCTTTCTTTATCACAGGGTCATCCTGCTTAGTACTTAGAAGAATTCTTCTGAAGCTGTTCTTTGAAGTTACATTTTTCTCTCATTGCAAAATGGTGCTCTGTAAAACCATGTTTAATTTAAACAACAATGCCCTAGAGAAATGAATACTATGCTCTGCTTGATAAACCATAATTTTCCATAGGATAGTTCTAGATAGTTCTATTTCTACTTGTTTTTCCTTGTTGTGCTTTCTTTCTTTTATTTATTTATTTTTTTAAATTCTCATTCAAGGATGAATTAAGCCTGAGTTTTAAACCAACAGAGGAAGGTGACTTAGGAAAACATATTAAAAATAGTTGAGGCCAAGGATGATACTTCTTATTTCCCTTTCAGAGCTGGTACCCAGACTGATCCCTCGGGCATCAGATAAGTTCAATAAACATTTGGTAAATACAGGAATAAAGAAGCATTACATTTTTAACAGTACATTGCTTCATACTAGGTTTTATCTTACATAACAAAATGGAAAATTTACTCTTTGCTGCTTTGTAATTTTGGTTTCTAAAATTGCTACATTACTTGCCCACTTTTTGGCAGAAAAAATAAAAATGTAAGTTGACGTTTTATCTAAGGTATAACATTTTCTTTCTTTGCTGTGGTATAATCTTTTTTCATAGTTTGTCTTTCTCTCATCCCCCTTTGTTAGTGATATTCGTAGTTAATTAGTAGATATCATTTTTAATTTTTGGTGAATGGCTTGAAAAAGACAAAGTCGAATGTTTGTGTACTCATTCAGTTTTTCACTTGTCTGCAGTTCACATACTCAACTATTACATATGGTGATAACCACAGTGGACAATGATGTATAGAATGGTTTCATCATTGCCCAAAGTCCTCCTGGTAGATCAGGCTTAGAGTCTTTTGCCATCTATGGAAAATGAGAGTATAGTTAATATTATAAAAAGAATGATAACAATTTGTCCTTCAGAATACTCTGAGCTTAGCAATATCCATGCGAATACATCAGGTAGTGATGTAAGAGTGATTTAGACACAAGGCCTGAGCTTGGGATAATTTGGGAATTTGTGGTGATGGAATTGGGAATGATCAGAACATGAGTGGTAGCACAAATCCAAAGGATGCATAAAATCACCTAATAAGAGCTGAATGATTGAAACAACACATCTTTGGACACATTTTTGCTGGAGAGAATCCCACTGAACACGACTGAACTTTTGAAGAGGTTAAATAGGAATGAGAGTTTATTCTCATTCACATAAACATAACAGGATCAGAATGTCAGACATGGCAACATCTTCCATTAAGTTATAATTTAGCTTCAAATGATGAGTGATCAAGATTTGTCCTAGTGTATTTCACTTGGATCAGAATCACCTACTCAAAGGGTATTACAGTTTAGTGTCTTAATATTGCATATTTTTCATGATGTGCATTACATGTGTTTGCTTTTTGTTTTTTTTTTTTTCTTTCTCCAATGAACACTGAGAAAATGATCCTATTCCTGGAGATTTATAATGTAAAAACAAGAGTAAGTCAGAGAGCTGCGACTCAAAGCAAATCTTAAGAATTGAGTTTGACTGCTTTATTTGTTGACATGGAAACAGACCTGGAGAGTGGAGTGACTTGCTAAGGACCAACAGTTAGTATGCTTTTCACAGCAGCTGATTATGTTGCTGCTCCATTCTCTCCTCTATGCCTAATGCGGGAGGCATGGATCTTAACACATTGTCATTACATCTATTATAAGTGAGAGTTTTATTAATGAAGATTTCTCATAAAAGCCTCATGAGATCATTAAGCTATTTTAATAAGAGATAAACTATTATTTATTGCTGACAATTTTCAACTCTGCACAGGAACTCACAAGGCAAAAGTTTTCTCTTTTATATTTATACAGATTCTAACAGTATCTGTGGCTTATCCACAAATTCTTTGAAATCTATTAGTGTAGAGGGGAAAATCCTCAGATAATAAGTGGCTATTCACATTGACACCTTCTCACTAAGTATTCATGGGATCACCCTGTCTGACAGCTTGTTTGGGGTTGTGTGAAAGACAAACTGTCTTAAATTTATCTGTCTCCTCAATAGAAAAGAAGAGAAATTGTTCCTTCCTGATTCTCACCACAGTAAAATCATAGAAGTTAAGGAATACATTATTGAATCTAAGGAGAGACAGAGGTTTGACTTCATTTTTTGTGTCTTTGGAAAGAAGGTAAAAAATGGTTTCCTGAATAGTATGCCTCAATTTGGTAAAATTGAGCTTAATGTTCTAAACATTTAAAAAATATCCATCACCTTACATTTACATTCCTTGATTGCTTCAAGCAATGTTTATATGTATTTTTTTGATATATACATTGTATTCATTGAAATAATCCCAACAGCATCAGTGATACAATAACTGTAAGGAAGTATTAAAATCTAGTCCAAACTTGCCTGTCCTATTGATGACAAATTACTTATCAGAAAGCCCACCATAAAAACCTAAGAATAAATATAGATAATTGTGCAATGAGTCCTAGTTTCACACTGGATGTGCCAGGATAGGGGGAAAAAAAACACACACATACACACACACACACACACACACACACACACACTCAAAATTAGTTGGGATACATCAATGACATTCTTCTAATATATTTTTATTAATTCTCTGAGCATTTAATACATTGTGTTTTGATCATAACCTCCTCTCTCCAGCAACTTTTACCTGATTCTACTTCGTGTTTTCATAAAACAAAAAACCGAAACAACACCCTTTGAGTATAATTTATGCTGTGTGTGGCCATGCACTGGAGCGTGTTCAACCTCCCAGGGGCCACACCCTTAAAGGAAACTGATCCTTTATTTCCCAGAAGCTATGAGTGGGACTTCATGCCCAACCTCCTCCACGATGATGGGTTTTTTTCTGCCTTAAAATTGTGCATGCCTTTTTAATAACAGATTTTCAGAGTTGGTGTCTTTGTGAGGGGAAGTATCAGAGGAAGATATAGAAACTAACAGCTGTAGAGTTGGAACCTTGACATTTTAGTACCAATGGCCTTTTCATAGTACCATGACTTTTGCAGAAGATTTTAGTCCTCTAGTCAGATGAGTATATATCCTATTTCTTTTTATTATCTCTCTCTCTCTCTCTCTCTCTCTCTCTCTCTCTCTCTCTCTCTGTCTCCATCCATTCTTATATCTACTTTTGCAGATTTAGGGAAGAATCTCAAGACCTTGTACATGGTTGGCCATCACAGAAGTATATCACTGGGCCATAATTTCTGGTATCTATATAGGAGAACTTATCTCTAATTATTTGAATGATGTACACATGTGTTTTCTTTTATCATCTTAGACTCTCATGTTTTTTCCAATAATTAAAAATGTAACTGAGAAATATTTTCTGTCAGAAATGATATTGCGTTAAGAAATATATTTGCAGCAGTGCCTGATGCACTTTCTTGGGTAAAATGAATTAGTATTTATCCTGCAAATGAGAATTGATATCTTATGCCTCTTTTATTATATTCAAAACTTGGATGTGTGTCACAGAAAATATTTGATACAGAAAATTATTGCAAACCTAGGGCATGTTTCAAACTGTAACATATGCATATATACATATAATGTATATATATATTATAAATTATTTTAAATAAGTCATTGAAGTATACTATAATGTCATCAGATTCTTATCTCTTCAGTTAAATATTTTAATTTCATTTCTCCATAGCATCCTACCTTGAATTCCTGTGAAGACATCCTGATATATTGTTAAATTTCACAGACTCACATAGCAAGTGAGAAAGATTACTTTGGTTTTGGATTTAACTAACACTCACTCACATATCTCGGGTATATGTAGTACTTTGTAAATCATTCATCACTTTAAAACCACAATTATGTTATTCCCTTCCCCGTACAAAGGCATCAGAGGCCAATATGGTATTGTTACTCACTTTAATCTTTTCTGGCTCATGGGTATTTGTCTCAGGCCTTAGGGTTTTCTGGGGGTTGGAGAGCATGTGTGTGAACAAATGTGCAAGGTCACTGAGACTGTATGATTAGAGCACCTTCCTGAATTATTCCTTCCCTCACCCTCCCCTTCATTCCACACATAGTTTCCTACCCTAAGCCTGACATCTTTCCCCACCACAAACAAAAAGAGTTGATAATAACTGCCCAGACAAATATCTGAAAAAGAATTGGCTACACACGGCCCATGCAGTGCAGGAGAGAGGTGCCACACACAATCCCCCCCTTGTTCTGGTCTATTGTGCCCCATGCTTTCTCTTGGGATGCAACCTTCATTTCAACCCAGCCTCCCCTCACATGTAAATCCAGCAGGCTTTGTAGATATGAATAGCTGTGCCCTGTAGCAACTAGACGGAAATGAAAGGAATGCGTGCCTAAGTCTGAAGTATAGTATTCTGCTACATGGTTGAGGCTTAGCTGTGCTTAATTGTTGGAAAATATTGGGACATTATTTCAGACATTGAAGTTAATAAGTTTTTAATTTTGTAACGTTCCTTAAATAAGTGATCTCTGGTTATACTTTAACTTCTTTGGGTCGCACGGTTGGGTTATTAAAACACCGTAGGAGATAAACTAGGCTTGTGTTAATTTTAATACTAAGTTAAATTTTATTAACTGAGGAAAAGAAAGAGAGAGAGAAAGAGGGGGAGAGGGAGAAAGTTGCTATATTCCCACGCCCAGTTTTCTTTAAAAATGGTAATACAGACTACATCGAAGTGTTAATAAATGTAAATGATGACATAGGAGATTAAAACACTGACAACATTGTGAAACTTACTAAAATTTGATTAGGGAAAAATATAAAATCAATTGTAATTTAAATCTATACTATGATTATATCACAGGAGAAAGTTCTCAAAGTAAATACAATTTTAATTTTTATAAGAAAAAGTTGAATTAGATTGAATTTGCTCTCTTCTAAACATATATTATATCTTAAAGTGTATATTTTAGTCATTAATTACCCCCAAAGTGACTAGAATTATTTGAAATTTTGACTCTTTCATCAGAATTTCAGCTGTCAGGTGATATCTATCATTGCTGGTAAAATAATTTTGCTGGTTGCATTTGGTTGACTATTATACATTAAATTACATAATAGACAAATTAAACTTCTAAGATAAAATTAACCTGCATGTAAATCTCTGTCAAGATAATACACAGTTATGACGTTCCGTGCTTTGCACTGTAAAGAGGTAATATCCATTCAGAAAGAAGTCTGGATACATGAGTTCCGGAAATATGGGGTAAACTATACTCTTTCAAAAATCCTTTTAGCTTCAGTAATAATATTATCCTTAAACAGAAATAGGAAACAAAGTATTACCTCAAATGTATTCATTGGGAAGAACTGTTCTAGGCCACAACATGGAAGAGGAAAAACCAATGCAGTTTCTGTCACTACAAGATTCCAAATATAACTAGAATGAGGAAGTGGAAGCATCAGGGAATTAAAGTTTCAGACAGCCAACAAAGAGCCAAATTCTTGTGTGCATAAATAATAGCACACAGGGCAAAGGCAAATATGCTAGTACTTTGTCAGAGATGTTTTAATAGCCGTTTTCACATAATTGAATCATGCACACAGATTTCTGAGGTTTTAAACCCATTAGTTTGGTTCCCTGGCTTCTCCTAGGTTGCAGGATTGAATCTCCATGCCTGTTGTTTATGTACAAACAGAAGCTGCTTTCTCTCTTTTCAGTATTTCCTTTTTCTAGCGAAGGTTAATACCTTTTATATGTTACAGACTACAGACAGAAACAGCCACATTCCCACTGTGGTGCAATGTACTGGGAACAACCAAGGAAGGATTATCCACATGACTGGGTACAGTCTCTCCATTTGTTCTTTTGCTTTACAGTTAAAAAATGGCAATGTTTTCTAACACTGTGAGTCATTAACAGAAGCGAGGTCAAACTTAATCTTTTCAGTGTTGTTTATGAGTAGTTTGATTTTCTTAATTATATTGACATTTCTTTGGAATACATTCTGAAATCTCACTCTCACGACTGTGCTACACACCCGCCTCCCTTGGAAATCATCTCTGCTCAGCATGCAAATTAACACAGTGAAATTAAAGTGAAAATACACAGTAAAATCTCTTAAAATGTCCTGTATGTTTGTATGTATTAAAAGTGGGCCTGTAACTAGGACACCCAAATATGAGCCCTAGAGACCACAGAGGAACGTATCGTATTTTAATTGTACCTTTTTATAAGAAAATCTTATGAATAATTCAATTGCAATCTGAAGCCTTAGGTTTGAATTTGAAACAAGTCCGCTTAACATAAAATTCTCCATAGCACTGATTTCTACTTCATGAAGAGTGATATTTGTAATTCAGCTTGTCAATAATCACAAATTCTGAAGAGCTGAGATTTTCCTTAAAAGATCCAGTGTAATCTTCTAACAATACATAAGACATCAGATATAAAGAGTTTGGCACTTTGAAAGCCAATGGATATTGGCTACTCACAGTGTTTAACTTTTCATAAATTTAATAAATTTTCTTGCATAGTTTTTCTAATCGTTTAATGATAATTTCAATCTTTCAAATGCCGTATCTGCTCCAGGAACATTCCCAGTGCCAAATTATGATTCTTTTTTCTTTAATTGAAAATAGATTATTTTCTCATACAGTTCATCTTGGCCACAGTTCTTCCACGCTCCACTTCTAAGCTCCCCTCCCCTGTCCTCTTCCTTGGATCCATTCCCTCTCCATCTCTTCTTCAGAAGAGAGCAGGATTTATAGACAAGAGCCAAACAGGATAAAAGGAGATTCAGTAAGTCAAGGTAAAAGACCTCTTATTAAGACTGGACAAGCACCCAACTGAAGAAAATGTGTTCCAAGAGCAGGCAAAAGAATCAAAGATACACTGACTCCTACCTTTAGGAGTCCATAAAAAGAAGAGGACCTAGTGCAGACCCCTCCCGACCCGGTGTTTACCACTTCCGTCTGTGAGCCCAGGAGAGTCCTTCTCAGTTGCTCTGTGGACCCGGTTATCTTGGAGTCCTCCATCTCCTCTGACTTCTAGAGTATCTCCTTCCCTCTCCCACAGGGCTCCCTGTCTCTGAGGAGGGGCACCTAATGGAGACTTCTACTTCAGACTCTCCCTCTGCATAATGTCTGGCTGTAGATTCCATACTTGCTCCTATCTGCTGCAGAGGGAAACCTCTTTGGTGACAACTGGTGTATGAGAATAGCAGAATATCAACATGAATAATTACGTTGGACTTATTTACTTATTTATTTTCTGTCTTGGTTGGTTCTATGGTTCTGCCTGTAAGTTCATTTACTATATAGATTTACAGGAAGTGAGTGAGTGTTTACAGTATTAAGTCATTCATATTTGGACCTTTCTTTTCTTCATTTCTATTTATTCAATAAAGATAACAGATTAAATTGTAAACATTTCTTTTTATTTTGTTCATTTGTTTTTGGTATGGGAGGTTGTCTATGGATATATTTTCTTGCTTGTCTTGACACTGGAAACCTATTGATTTCTGCACATTTGTCTTATTCCTTCCAAACAGTGAGCAATTTTGTTGATTTTAAATTTTAAATGGACTCTTTGGAATTTTTCTATGTATATAGTCATAACTTTCAAATAATGAATTTATTTATTCATAGCCAATATTTATACAGACTCATCTTGGTAATAAATTAAAGACTTATTCATTATATTGGAGTATTGTCTAACTTCCAGGATTATATTATCTTTGCTCTGAATCACAGTGTAAAACACCTGGAAGTCACGAGGAATCCTCTGGTCTCCTCATTCTCTCTCTCTCTCTCTCTCTCTCTCTCTCTCTCTCTCTCTCTGTTCCATATAGACAAAATAGTTCTTTGAAGGAGAAATTAAAAGAATAACTAGAAAATTTGTATGGGATGTAACTATTTTATCTTTTGAAAAGCCAGCAAACTCTTTATTCTAGCTGTATTTACTAAATAATGTCATTCTAAGAAGTTGAGATTATAGTAATTATTTATTCTTACTGCAATACAGCATGTGACATACAAAGTTGTTAAATATATTCAATTTAGAAAATCTGTTTGCACAGTTTGTAAGAATTTCTTAATAATAATCCATAAGGAAGTGGTTGCATGCACCCAATGCTACATGTTGTTTAACTGTGCTTTAAATGGGACACACATGACTGAAACCATTCTAGAGTGATTACGAATAATGCTGGCTAATGTGGCACTCACCTATGCTAACTCAGGTTCTCAAAACAGCAGGATACTGTGCAGGAGAAAATGCACTGGAGAAGGTAAAGCATTTAGTCAACACTCTTGTAAATGGCTACATGCACTGGCAGGCAAGATTTGTTTGTCCTGTGTGCCCAGAAGGCTAGTGAGCAGTTTCTAAGATTCACTGCACCACTGCTTTCTAAATATTTACTAATGAGGAACTGATGAAAAAAACTTGATACTTAACTTAGTGAAATATACAGATTAGCACAGGAAACAGATCCCGTGGGAAACATGAAAAATATAGAGATAATGTGAAAACTACATTAAGTACAGAAAATGAATATAATATGTAATACAAAACAGAGAACATGAGTGGGAAGAAGAATGTTTATTAAACTGTTGAGATTATAGTTGATATTTTACAGAATTTTTTTTTTTAAATAAACAGATTAATCTCTATACTTAGTCTAGTCTCTAGGTATCTTTAAGCTTTCTGGTTAGGGCATGGCATAATAATAAAGGTTCATTTGGTCAGAACTTTTAACACAGAAGGGAAAATCAAGATGAAAGCTTTCAGTTTAGAAAGCATTAAGAAATACATAGCTTTTTTTTCCTTTTGTGGGCTTTTTACCTTTTTTTCAAGCATCTTGCAATTATCTGTTCTCAAAATTATTTAACTTTTTATTTTATCAAGCACTAAGTAATGTCATTTCAAGAAGTTAAGATTATAGCAACTTAACACATTGCTTATGTATCCACATATGTTTATTAAAAACATAGTTAATCATTCAATAGATATAAAGTCCCCATCTAATTTTGTATGTCTTGTTCATAAAAGATATTTAAACAAACAAACACAGGCAACATGGGACAGTGTCCTCAACCTTGGGCTTTTGGTCTAAGACTGATTCTGCCCACTGCCTTTCAACTGTTAGTAGGTATTTTAGTAGGGAAATAGTTACTAACTTACCAAAGTTTACTGAGCAAGTAATTTAAGAATTGATAGAGTCTAGGCCTGGCTCCAAAGCTCGTTTTCCCCTTGGCTTTAAGTGATGCTAATAAGTAGTGTCTGTGGCATTAGACTCTTAGATGAGACCCTGCAAACCATAGCAAAACCTCACGAAATAAGATGGTGTGCAGAGTTAAACTTATGTCCCGGATGTCATTAAACAAAATGAGTAAAAAATCAGTCCCCTAAAGAAATAAAAAATGACTATAAAATATCAGATTGGCTTGCAGAAGGAGTTGTGGTTTTAGGCAAGTCTCCAGGAACCCATTACCTAATCATATGAAGAAAAGAAGGGGTATACCAATTCAAAAACCACTGGAGACAGACACATGGGGGCAAGAAACACAATTGCATGTTTCAAAAACTATTATAGTTGCAGAGCTGTGTTTCCAAGACACAAAGAGCAAGTCAGAAATGCTAGAGAAGAAAGCATTAAAAGTTGACATTCACTTGACTATGGGGTCTCCTGTGCAAGCAGCAAAGTCATCCAGAGAAAGGCTGCATTTTGAGTCAGAGATCATCTCAGAGTGTTGCGTAAGAGAATGTGTGCAGTAGGACAGAAAGAAGAATAGTTTTGTCCTAAAGATTTACATGATACAGACATCTTGACTCTTCTAAATGTTCTGAATTATATTAGAGGCAGAGTTTAAAGTGTGGAACACTTCTATTGCCTTTTATCAGATAAAAACAACAACAAAATCAGAGTTGTACTTAGTATAATTTTTAGACCTTAGAAATTACTGCACTTGCCACCATGTGATTTACTACCAGCTTTTGCCCCAGTTGATCACATCACCTTTGGTACACCATTTTGGAGCTGGAAAGCACTTGAGAATAATATAAGCGCCCAGGACTCCAGAATTAGAGTAACTTCCAGCAGATTTCTGTGCATGCTGATCTACCTGTGTCCTCTATTTAGGTTTAAACTTGTTCAAGAACTGTTCTTAATATGGATAAGTGAAGAATAAAAGCCACCAAGAAAGAAGGGGTCACCATGCAAGCATTCTTTCACTTTAGATTTGCTCTTTGCTCTGTTTCTGTGGAATTCATTTTTGACATTCTTCCCCCTGAGGTCCTATGGTTAGCTGAGTGACCGGACTCTAATACTTACATGCACTTGAAACCTCTAGCCTTACTTTAGAACTTATAGTGTGTATAACTATGTCTTTTTTTTTTTTTTTTTTTTGGACTTCAAAACATTTCTTTCTGTTGTTGGCTTTACTTCAGTGTTTACATGTTTGCTTGGTTCTTTACCTACGCTGTTCTTAATTACATTCTGCCAGCCTCTGTTTTTGCCAGCTGCCATTAATGGTAAAATGTTCAGCATTTTTAGACTAGATATGTTAAAGCTTCTTTTGGTTGGGAAAGGCTTGACCACTCTAATTATGCTTGTGGAATCGCTGACTGAAATTTTGCAGACAAATGTGATTTGAATGTTACTGTATAAGCTTAGCTTCTGTTCTAAGCTGAAAATGTATACAATCCACTTATGTATTTTATCTCTGCATGTCCAAAATGGCAAAGCTATTTTGCATAATACTTTATTATATAGAAGTTGCAAAACATTTAGAGGATTGGGCCACAGGTAGAAGAAATGTGAGGAGGCAAGCAGAATCAGAATGATTACAAATGGATCTTTTTAACTTTTCTGACTTTTGAGAGATCATTACTACAATTCTCCTTTGCCTAAGAAGGCTGTTCAGTGTTACATCAGCTGAGTATTTTATGTTAATACATTTTTCTTGTTCTGTTTGGTAGCTACCATCTGTGGCTTCTTGGATATAATGTTGCTCTCTAACTTTTCTGTCTTTTATTTGTCAAACTGTGCATATTTATTATCTTCAGTATGTGATTTATAACTGATATAAAGATTTTAGCTCCTGGATGGATAGATTCAGTTTGGTTTTAAAATTTACTAATTACTTTCCTGAGGATTTTTATTAACCATGGCATGCTTATATTTTTACCAGTACTGGCTAGAATTTTTCCAGAATTTGCATATATTAATTTATTTATCAATTTCTGTTGTTCTTTGTACTATATACAATAATTGATAGAGTTTTATGGTACATCTTTTGATTTCATGTTTATAACTATTTTGTTATCTGGCTAGATATTAAATTTACTATTTATTGAGAGACTTAAAAAATAGAAGGATTTTTAAGGTCTAAAATATCTAAGAAATTTCCATAGCATTCTAATGTGTCATTATTTTTTTATTCCTCTATTTGAAAATAAATTGTGAGTGCTAAACTGATGTATATAGTATTAAAGGTGTAGTATTTAAAACCTAAAATTTTGAAGGCAGACATAGAGCCATGGGATGATGTCCTATATTTAGAGTTTTGATGAAGGATAATTTTAGAACTGTGTTTCCTTATATAAAAAAAATACTAATATTTACCTTAAGAGGCAAGGTGATCAAATTAAAAAAATATTTCATCTAGAGCCTGGAATTTACATGTGCTCAATAAATGTCAGCTTTTATAAGTAGCATTATGCATGTCATTCCAAGAAGTACAGACTTGCTGAAATTTTGATCTTCATTTATTCTATTTTCTATTGGTAGGGAGAATAATGACGATTCATGTAAATTACTTTGTAATTAACAGGGAAGAGTCTTTTGCGATCAACAATTTAGCATTTCAGTAAGTACCACATTGTGGATACAGAAGAAGCACATGTTCACACGGCAACTTTTATTTATTTATTTATTTATTTATTTATTATTTATTTTTGTTTTCTTCCCTCAATAAATGCTACCCAGGATTTATTATAGTGACAAAATTGGACATTAAGCCATAGTGCTTAAGGTTTGGAGGTATTCAAAGCGATGGCAATTGCCCTAATGTTCCATTAATTGGGGAAACAGTGTTTGGAAGCTGTATCTGTGGTAATGGGGCTAGAAGAGGTTTTTCTTGGATACTGGAAGTCAGGGTAGTGGATGAGAACATGAGGGGCCTCTTAAGACATGAGCATCATCTCTCTTCATTTCCTCTACTAGTGTTTTTCATATTTTCTCTTCTAAACTTGTAGCGAAATTATGTTACCATGAGAGTAAATGTTCGGATCTAATTTGAAAAAAATGGATGGATAAATAGTAAACTCTTCTAATTAGATGGCAAGTAAGGTTTGAATTAAAATGTTTCGAGTATATTTTAGATGAGAGAAGTGTGGAGTTTTGTTGAAGTTTCTGAGAAGTTATTTTCACTTTTTTTTACTTGTATGTGTTTGTGAAAGTCATGTGTGTGCATGCATGTGTGTGCATGTGTATATGAGTGTGTGTGTGTGTATATGTGTGTGGCTGCCGGAGGCAGCTAGAAGAGGTATTGGGATCTTCTGGAGTTGGAGTGACAGGTGGTTGTGAGCTGCCAGATATGGGTGCTGAGAGCTGAACTCAGTACTCTAGAAGATCAGTAATCATTGTTAGCCATGATTTCCTGGAACAAAGGGATAAATGATAGCACATTACAGAAGACTGCAGAATTTTTTTTTTTTTGTCTATGATACTTGCAAAAGAGAGTAAGAGTCACTTAAAGAAGTTAAAGCTTAAGTGAATTGTATCTACATATGTATGTAAATGCTCAGGATCTTCTCACGATTCTACCCCATGGTTTCATTTTTTTTTTTTTTAAAGTAATTCCTCCACCAATATTCCTAAATAACTCGAGATTATGTGTCAGGAGTATTTTTTTCTTTCGAACAGTTCTTCTTGTGTATGGCATAGATGCATAGTATAAGAGGAATATGAAATCTAGACTTTCACTCTGTCTTTGATGTCATGGGAGTATAGAAGTAAGTTATGGGAAAATGTTTTTATTTGACAGTGTCTCAGGCTTCCCAGAACCTCTGACTGAAGGCAGAGCCAACCATGTGAAATCATTTACAGTCCTGTACTTGTGAGAATTTTGAATTCAAAATTTATGTGTACTTGACCTTGGCTCCTAGAAATAGAAAGGAAAGTGTTATGAACAGCCATGAAGCCACACCATGAACGTGTGTCATGTTATGGTTATTCTCCTGCAAAAGGGCAAAATATTTTAAAATATCACTTCCAAGAACCTGTACAGTAATTGGAACAAAAAACCAAGTGATTGAGTTACCTTGCTTAATTTAATATTTATGAAATACTGGTTTCCTAAAAGATAGTTTAACAGCTGAGAAGAGGGAAATAACCTTGGAGTTTTAAGTATGTCTATAGGATTCCCTTTCTCATTTAAACACAGCTAAATTGCATGACAAGATCATCCTCAAGTATAGACTGAGAGTCTAGCACACACAGGCCACTGATGAAGTCACTCACTTATCCCCAGAAAGCTTACAGAGGTCAAAGTGCTTGGTTTGTTAATTTCAATGTTCTCATATCTTCCTATTTACTTACTGTACAAGCAATAGATAATAGATAATGTTTCCAGACGCATACATATTTTCTTTACTACCAAGTGTCTGTCTGTAAACAGATTAAAATGCTGGATAGTTGACAAATGTTACTTTAGTAAAGAAACAGGAATATAAAGTTTCAAGTGAGTTTAATAAAAAAAACACTTAAAAAATTTGTAATATGTCAATGTTTTAATACAAATATTTTTGCCTATAAAAGCACATGGTTCAACACTATTGCTTTTTCCTGAAATCATGTTTACCATCTAGTGTTAAGAAGTTTAAAACTAGTTGAGAAGTTTCTCATTTTAATAACCTTAGTCTTTGTAAAACTAAAATTTTTAACTAATAGGCAACAGCATTTCTCTTTATGTACCAATTAAGAGATTTTCAGATCCATAGTGGATAAAAACTATGTTATTTGACAATCTCTATTATAAAACTATCATGGTTGGAAATTATATTTTTACTCATTTATTTTCCAGTAAATGCTACTCTACCTACCAATGAAATACCCCTTATACTCAGATGGTGGGAATGCAAATTAGTGCAGCATTATGCATCAAAGTGTTGGCTCCATGTTAAACTATAGTTGCACCTATCCTGAACTTGGGAGTCACTTCTTCGTTTATGCCTGTATCAATATTTCTCATTACACTACTCAATTACCTAAGAAGATACAACTGAAGGTAGGAAATTATTTTGGCTCACAGTTTGAGAGCGTGGTCCAAATGGTAAGCATATCATTGAGCAGCTTGGAGGAAGTGAGGTTAGGAGCATGTGAGGCTGTTGAGTAATATTTTGGGAGATAAGAGAGCAGGGATGGGTTATTAAGTGGTGTCAGGCTGCCTTAGAGTGTCCAACTTTCTCCATCTGGGTCCCAACTTCTAAGGTTTCCCCAACCTCTCACGATAACAACACCATCAGGTGTTCAAGCACATGGGCCTATAGCAGAAGATTTCATATTCATTACTAGCAAATTATGAGTAGAGTAAAATCAAAATGCTGAAAAGGTCCCTGCATTTGTGTTTTGGTGGTAGCACTATTCACAATAGCCAGGACATAGAAAGAACTGTGGTATACATACACAATGGAATGTTGTCTGGCTATCATAAAGCATGAAATCCTGTAATTGCATTAACATGGATGGATCTTGAAGACATTATATTAAAGAAAGTTAAAGAAAGACAGTTATCACAAGAGCTCAGTCCCATGTGGAATATAAAAAGAGTTGGTCTCATAGAAGTTAAAGGTACAATAGTTAGTGGTTTCTAGGAGCCGAGAAGAGGAGGACAAGAGAACACAGGAATCAATCAACAGGTACAATGTTAGTGATTGAAGTTTATAAGTTAGGAGTTGTGTGGCATAGCAGAATAGAGGCATATAACGATAGTTCTATCAATCCTGTGTATCTCAACAGAAGAAAGGGATCTGAATGAACTTATCCTAAAGAAAAGATTACAGAAGTTCAAGGGATGGCTATACCAACTAGTTAACTTTATCTGATTACTTCTCAGTGTGCACAAGTATCTAAACATCATGTTTAACCATGTTAATATATAAGAATATTGTGCATCAATCAAAATATGTGAAAAATCAACAAGAAAAAGAATAAATAACACATAACTCCCAATGTTATGATGTTACATTTATGTATAATGAGTAGCTTTCCCGCCTAAAATCAAAGCTCCATAACCTGAGAATAGCTCTGTATTGTGAGACTTTGAGACGGCTTGAGATGTGAGCAGCCTTGCCTATTCTCACTGCCTCTCTGAGGAACTTGTGAAGAAATGGAGCAAGTTAATTATAAGAGTGATTCTTGAGTGAACAGGGAAACCAGAATTAGGTCTCTCAGAGGTCTTTCTTGAAAAAAAATTAAAAAATAATAAGTAAAAATAAAAATCTGTCCTCTACAGTTTCTGTGTGCTAATGATACCAAATGTGTTTCATGAAAGTATAGCTCTATAATTTGCAATGATGATTTAAAAACCTAATTTGATTGTTATCAACTAATTCTCGATGTGCTAATGTAACTGGTAATTACTGCTATTGGTGGTGTTTTTAGACATGTTGAAGTCTATCATTGCCTTATAGTAATATTAATAATAATAAGATATATTTACAGAAGTTTTATTTAATGCTTAGCAGATCCCTAGTCCAGTATCATCATGTATGGAGAAAGCAACCATTCTTTATTCAATGACAGATTACTGTACTTAGTTGGAGTAGTGATTTGGTTACTTAACAATTAATTTGAATAAAAGTATTTCAAATCACCCAGTAGTACATTTCTAAAACCATAACAATGTTAATGTTTTCCTATAGGCAGGAAAGTATTTACATTTATTATTCAGCACAGAATTTACTAATTATTAATTTTATTTACCCTTCATAATAAGGATAAGCAAGCATTAATGTTTTATTACAGCCATCTGGGTTTTTATTTCTCCTATGTCCAGGAAGGGTGATGCAGAGAGGGAGATAGTTATCTAAGTAACAGATAGATGTTAACAAAGTGAAATTACAAAAAGACAGTAGGTTTGCCTTTCTATGACTGTTAGCACATGTCCTATCCACTGAGAAAGTCATATACTAAGCAATTTCAAAGCCTGTGTCTTGGTGCAATTTATATTATCTGAAAAATAACCTAAGTGAATAAAATATATGGAACAATAGATGACAAAGATTATATTGACTACCTTTCTTTAAAATTGCTATGAAAATGCATCTCAGAAAAGCTCTTAATGAGCCAGGATTTATTTTGGCTCTCACACTCTGAGGGTACACATCACAAGCAAAAATATGACAGCAGGAGCATAAAGTAGATGAACATCGAGCTTCTATCCAGGAAGTGAAAACAAATAAAAAGTGATGAATAATGATATTTGGCTATTCTTCTTTATATTTAGTCTATGATACAGCCTGTGGAATCATATTTCCCTTATCTAGGTTGTCCCTTCTAGATTAAAACAATCTAGAAAATCTTGCAAACATAACCAGAGATTTTTCTCTGTGTAGTTCTAGATCCTTTCAGGTTGCAGATCCATCAGGGGCTGGAGATGGCCTGGTGGTTAAGGCTGATTACTTGCTTTTCTTATAGTACCCAGGTTCAGTTCCCAGTTAGCCACATTTTGTGGTTCACAACTGTCTATAAACTCCAGATTTGATGTTCTTTTCTGGCTTTTATAGATACAAGTTTATACATGCTGCACATAAACATTTACAAGCATACACACATTCATGTAATAAATAAAAACCTCTTAAAATACATACATTAGAAAACTCACTCAGAAGAGGAGATGAAATATCAGAGGTGAAGGAAGGGAGGAAATTGGGCAGAAGACAGGCTCCAGTGGAGGATGTGGTATGGATCAGGTGTTGGCAGTGAAAGGGATGGGACAGAGAAGGGAAATTGGCAGGGAGGCACCTTTAGGATGAGTTGGAGACATGGGTGGGTGGAGGTTCCTAGAACTATTGGGGTAACTCTGGCTGAAACTCCCAGTAGCAGGGGATATAGAAGCTGATGTGCCTACCTCCTATAGCCAGGCAGGACTTCTGTTGGTGGGAGAAGGACACCAACTGACCACAAAACTTTCAAATGAAGATTTGTCCTGCCTACAAGATGATCATGGATAAAGATGGAGCAGAGATTGAGGGGATGGTTAACCAATGATTGGCCCAACTTGAGACCCATCCCATGGGAGCAAACCAACCCCTGACTCTATTAATGATACTCTGCTATGCTTCCAGACAGGAGCTTAGCATAACTCTCCCCTGATAGGTGTTATCTAGCAGCTGATGGAAACAGATGCAGAAACCCATAACCAAACATTAGTCAAGCTCAGGAAGTCTTGTGGGAGAGTGGGGGGAAGAAATGAGGGACCAGAAGGGGTCAAGGACACCACAAAAAGACCTACAGAGTTAAATAACTTGGGCTCACAAAGACTGAACCACCAGTATGCATAGGCTGAACCTAGACCCCTAAACATATATAGCATATGTGCAGCATGGTCGCCATGTGGGGGGTCCCCTAACCTTGGAGAAACTTGAGGTCCCAGGGAGTGGGGACATCTGTTGGGGTGGAGTGGGGTGGGGGAATACTCTTGGAGAAGGGGGGAGGGGAGGGGTGGGATATGGAACAGTCTGAGCATGAACCAGGAGTGAGAGAAAGTCTGGACTGTAAAAATGATGATGATGATGATGATGATGATGATGATGATGATGATGATAATAATGAACAAAAAATAAAATAAACCACATGGGAGAAAGTATTAAAATAAAAAAATGTATTGTGGAGTATATCAACTAATGAAGGCAATGAGTGTTAAGAAATTGCATTTTTTATATAGAATATCACCTATATATACATGGCTTATGAAGATACAAAGTTTGACTACATTCTCAGGAATCTTTGACTTTCTGTTCCAGTTGATCGAAAATGACCTGTGTGAACTATTGACTCCTGTTCTATATGGTTTCTGTTGGTCTTGTGCTTTGATCTATTTGGGAAGCAGGAAACAGGTGAAGGAAGAAAAGTAAGGTTGGGAATGTGTTCCCCTGGTTTCTGTGAAATATTCTTGGTCTGTATTTTGCAATGAAGGTTACCATGACTAAAAATAATTCTCACTCTACAAGGGTCCCCCTGTTCACTTCCTTCTGTTTTTTTGTCTTTAGCAGAGCCTGATGATAATGCTATGAGCTGCTCTTGTTTCTGCTCTGTCCCTTGTGGTTTCCATAGGCACACCTTTAAATTTAATGACTTTTATAGTAATTTTCCATAAGTTATTCCAATTTGAATGTCTCATCAGTTGGTTGCTGGAAGACCAACTGATATCTGGGAGAATAAACAACCCTTTTGGCCAATCATGCTATTTGCTACAATATTGTCGGACTGAACCTGTTCCTTCTCTCTGAAATGTCTGCAGACCTCTTCACCTTTCCAGGTTTAGCTAATGTGCCCCCGTTTCCTCTCTTCTGGACACTAATATATGGAAATATTTAGCTGCACCAACTCCTAATTTAAACTCACAATGGCCACGTGGTTTTACTTTACTTGTTCATTTGAACTTGATTTAAATGTAAGACACACAAAAACTTTGGTATAGGTTCTTAACAGAATTATTGCATACAAAGTAATATTGCTGACTGTAGGTGTAATGGTGTAGGACAAACAACCAGAGTGTAATGGCCAGTTTGCATGTCACTCTTGAATCCATATCTTATAATAAAAAGTAACTATAAACAAGATTTCATGTATGTGAGTTGTTGTCAGTTAGAAAGATGTAGCTCCATCAGCAGAGTATGAATGTCATTCTGTCTTCTCAGCACATTTCTAACATGTAGGCATTTCTTTTCTTGTCCGTTCTGTATTTCTCCCCCACATTTTTACATATTATCAGATCTGCTGGAACGAAAAGAAGTTTCCATTCTTACAATGCCTTCCCTCAGCCCTCCCCCTCCTCCAGTTTTCACTGTTGTCTTTGTTCCTATATCACTAGGTAGTCACTGGCCTGTAGCTAATGCATGCAAGAGCCTCACATGCTCCAGTCTCTAGAAAACCCAGCAGCAACAACAACAACAGCAAAAAACAAGAATAAAAGGCAGGACAATGTCGTTAGCATATTCAGTGGTTGCCAATAAAGCCATCTCATACCCCCCAACCCCCACACCTTGGTGCACAAACCACTGCTAATTTCTCTCTTTGAGAGAATGTAGTATATTTTCAGGAAAGGCAAGTGAATTCTATGATTAATAGTGATATTTTTATAATAGAGAACGATAAGATAATATAAAAATTATCTTTTATACTACAAAACACAAGCTTGTTCATAATTATTTCCAGTTTCTTTTGTGCAAATTGGGGAACTCGAAATGAGCTTGAAAGTGTCTCTTAAGTTTCCCGAAAAGAATATGGTAAAGGACAGCAGCAACTGGTGAATCATTTGGTTCTTGGCTTTATTAACTACAAGTACCAGCAGTGACAATATGATGAACTGTCATTTCTACCTTAAACTCTCACCCTTGCCTTTCATTTGCAAATGAGCAAGCAAGTGGCCTGTTTTGAACACATGGACCATTAACTGTCTCCTTCTATTTGCATAGCAATGATAGTGAACGGATGGTGATTTACTGCTCTGACTAGTATCATAAATAACAGATCATTTACACTGCTAATTACACTCATTTCCATATCAATAATGCATTCTGGGCTGGGTTGGACGATGGCATTAGAATGGAATGGAATGACAAATTGAGTCCCTTCCAAAATGCTGTAAAACAGGTATTTATTACAAAAGTATACTATTAAGTAATGTAGATAATTGCCAAAGACATTTTTATACCCAATTCTGTTGATTGAATCAGAAAAACTATATGTTTTCTGAAAAAATATTTATCCCTTGGGTAAACACAAGTGTGTAATAATGTTTAAATCGGTTGGTATCTGTCAGCATTGGTTGGCTATAATATGGTATCTATGTCTCTGACTCACAATTGCTTTGTGGGTGAGCCAGTCAGCTTTTACTTCTATTATGTTGATCCTGACTGCACCTGCAATTTGCAATAGTTAATGTTACAATGTCAAAACTGATGATTGCATTTAAGCTGAGATACGCAGTGCAAACATCATTACTAGAGCAAAAAGAGTGAAGTTTCATACATGGCTACACACACACGTGCGCACACACACACACACACACGTACCCACACACGCATACACACACTCGCACACACACACACACACACACACACACGCACACATACCCTACAAACACAAGCATTGGTGATGGTCTTTAGCTTTTGAAACTGACTTACCAATTATTAGCTGTTCTATAATAATTGTCCACATGTCTTTTGTTCTTCTCTTAGCATTTCCTCACTGGTCATATTCACCATTTTAAATTTAAAAAGTATTGCATATGAAAGCTTACATTTCTTATGTCTCTGTCCACTAATAAAGAGAAGTCAAATTGTAGAGAGAATACAAGTTACCTAATCATGTGACTTATTGATGTCACAGATTAATTGAAATCATAAATTATTCTTCTGAGTCAATATTCATATTTCGAACTTTTTTGTGTTCAGAAATATCTTACGACATTAAAAATTATAATCAAAGTTTTACATTTCCTTTCTTATTTAAAAAACATCCAAATTCTTTATAAACTCTAAAACTATGAAAACAAGCTGTCATGATTTTCTGCTTTTACATTGAAACATGATATCATAAATAAGATATCACTCTGAATAGCCAACCAAAGACAGCTCTGAAAAATTTCAGATTATTTTAGTAACTTAACTGTATTTTATTGCCAAATATTTTTATATAATTATTATAAAATATGGGGTCATAAGTTACACAAATTAGCTTTTTATCATAAGGCATATCTCGGTCTCTCTCTTCTCCTTCTGAGTCAGTGCACAACATATATTATTTCTTCTCCCTTTCTGTCTCTGTCTCTGTCTCTGACTCTCTCTCTCTTGCTTGCTCTCAACTTTTCTCTTGTCTTCCACCTTCTTTTCTTTCCACTCCTCATTTTGTTCCCCTTCCCCCTGCCAGTGTGTACTTGTATATTGTGTGTGACTGTGATTATCCATTTGTCTGTGTCTTCATCAAGAAGAAAAGAGATGGAGCAGACATATGGAGTTCTGATTAATGAGAGTTTATTAAGTCTTGGAAAATCTTTCTTTGAATCCAATATTATTTCCCATTGTAGTAAAGATGACCCAATTGCAGTATGACTTTATTCAACATGAATATATTCAGACTATTAAATAATAAGCTCCTTACTGGTTTTGAAAAATTCCAGCTCTTTGAGTGATACCTTAATTACTGGGTATATGCAGACACATAGTTTATATATCTATTATATTGCCATGTCATTTATATTAATCCACTAAACTTGGTGTTTTTCTATCCATTTTAGACAATACCACAGTTATCAAGGGCTGGTCTTGAACTTATTCTGCCACTGAGAATACCTTGAACACACAGTGATTTACTCATCTGTTAATTATTCTTATATTTGGTATTTGAACCGAATTACTGGTAATGGCATTTATTAAAATACTGCTTAGTAAAATATGCTGCAATCTTTCAAATATCATATTTTCAAGATCAGTCTGGGTATTACCATCTCCATTTATGGCTCTATACAACATGCTTGCTTCATGTACTCATAGTTATCTTTAGATATGTCCCACACCAGTGTTTTACTGTGTGATGGCTAACGTGAACAGGGATCAGAGTTCCTCACAAGCGGAAACAATAAACAAATTAATAATTTTGCCTTTCCTTTTAATTCAAAAGATATGTAAAAGACTTAATCTTCGATATGGGCATTAGTAGACTGACAGAATATTTGTGAAATTAGAGTATATTTAAATTTTACAACCCTTCCCATTGAAAGCTGACCACACCAAACATCCATATGCAAATTCAGGATGTCCAAGTTTCATCTGATAACTCTTAGTAGCACTCAGCAGCAACACATGGACGGTATTTTATAGGTGTGATATATATATATCTTTCTGGTTTCTGGCCATCAAATATTGAGAAATTAATGGTGATACTTTCTTCATTAGATAGAATTGTCAAGTTCCTCCTTTCTAATCTGTACAGGAAAAATATGTTGGCATGTACACATGCACATGTAGATGTAATATTCTCATTATTTTCTGATGCACGTAGTGTGGCCTGTGCAGGGGACTGGGTTAAAGAGGAGCCAAGAATGGCCAAGCATTTCATTATTTTGGGTGGTCCCTTGTGTGACAAAGTGGTAGAAAAAAATGTCACTAGATATTCTTTAAGTACACATTTATTTCACATCAAAACAGTCTATAGGCTTAGAAGTAAACCAAATTTTGTTTTTTGGCTTTAAGAGCTAAATAGACATTGGATTTTAGTCTGGCCTGATTTCTGCATTAGCCATAAAGAGATTCAGTCAAACTAGATTTCAACATGTAGTTCCAAATAATACCCGACAAACATGGTAAGAAATTATTTGAAATAAACCATAATTTTAAATAATAGGCTTATTAAAATTATTGATCATATTCAAGAATTTATTGGTTTTAGAGAATTTATTTAAATTTTATTTTATATGATTTTATATAATTCCAAAGTGTAATTTAAGCTTTGACAATATTTTTATATTAAAAACAAACAAAAACTCATAAACCAAACCTAGATAGTAGGCAAATTTTCCTATGTGATTGGCTTAGTGTTTCAGATCACATGATGTTCAAGTCTCTGTTTCTGCCCATCAAATTGTGACCTGTTTTTGCATTGTGTATTACTTCCCTTACTCTTTAAAGCTTTTATTCAATAATAATTTCAAATTAACAAGAATAGACTTTACTGAAGGAATTTAAAAGTTGATGCTCATGAAATAATATACTTATTGCTTAACTTAGCCTGCATGTGGGTAGCAATTGATGTCTAATTAATGCTGAATTGTAACTATGGATGCTGGTTGAGGTGATAATTGTAGCTTTAAGATGAGGGAATTTTATACACACACAGACACACAGACACAGACATACATGCACAGATACACAAACACACAGATACACATGCATATTTCAGTTTAATTTTTAAAATTTTCCATTCTGGTGCATGAAATCCTTCAGTATAATTTATCAGCATGAACCAAATTTTACGGGATGATGCCTTATCCCATCAGTGAAATAGAGATCTGACACTACATAGTGTCTGGTGTTTGTGATTCTGGTGTAAATACCAGTCGTGCATTCTCACTTTATCTTACAGCTGCATATTCCCATTCTTTGCTCTGCCTGACCATTTGCCTTCTCAGACTGTGTTACTCTGTGTGAATGTTTGAGTCCCTGTGCTTCCTGGGTTCTGAATTGGAGTTAAAGTTGGATAGATAATATATGTTTGGTTTAAAATGAATCAGACTTTTCTGAGAGTGTTTCTAGACACATTGCTTATTTGAGATTATACTGCTAGGTTGGAGGTTTATCTTGGGGCTATATATTGGAAAAAAGTCTATACTTTCAAAAATAGAGACACAAAGAAACCTTCCACATTTACTTTCTCCATGTCTTCTAATTCTCACAATATAGTACTGGTTTACTTTCTATAATAATCTTTTTCTACTTGATGATCTTAAAAAAAATCTTGAAAAACATTGATTTTTCACCTTACAATGTTAGACTCTGAATAGTATACAATTCCTCACCCTTAAGGACAATGTCTCAAAGTGACAATTCCTAAAGAAAATTGTTTTTTGTATGTAATGAAGAGAATATTTTTCTACTCTTTGACAACTTAGTTACAAAACCAGAATTGGATTTGTGTAATTGTTGGCTAAATACATTAAAGTAGTTTATTAGTGTGAGGAGATTTGCCTGAAATTTTTCAAATCTCATTGTGTACCTAGAGAACTATTTTAGAATGTGGAATAGAGAGAGATCAATAAATTTACATTTTATTCTCTAAACACAAAATACTATATAGGATGAATAGTCTAACACAGGGATCCCAAGGGAAGATTTAGGGGAAAGTCTGAAGGAGCTAAACAGAATTGCAACCCCATAGGAAGAATAACAATATCAACTAACCAGAACCCCCAGAGCTCCCAGGGATTAAACCACCAACCAAATAATGCACATGTAGGGAACCCATAGTTCTACCTAAAGATGTAGCAGAGGATAGCCTTATTTGGCATCAATGGGAAGGGGTCCCTAGGTCCTGTGGAGGCTCTCCTTGTCCTAGCATAGGGAAATGCTAGGGCGGTGAGGTGGGAGTGGGTATCTGGGGGAGCACCCTCATAGAAGCAGGAGGAGGGGAGATGAGATAAGTGGCTTGCAGAGGGGAAACCAGGAAGGTGCACAACATTTGAAATATAAAATAACCATGTATATATATTTGCATATTATAGAAAGACTTCTTTTGTAAGCAACATTTTAATGTGTAAATATGATTTCTACTAAATTCCATTCAAATAATCTCTTTTAGAACATTTGGATAGTGAATTTTGTTGAGGTTATCAAAATATTTGCCTTTCTGACTGCAAAGCACAAAGATAATCCTTATGAATTAAAAATAAATATTAGTAGTTGTATGATTCTCCTTTATAGATTTTTGAAAAAAATTATTTAGGTGTTTAGAGCCCATTGATATCTTTTCAATTTTAAGAATCAAAAAAATCTCTAAAGCAAATAATAGAAAACCTTACCAGTTCAAGCATTGCTTTCATTCACTTGTCCAATATTTCAGTAAACATTTATTGCTTATTGAAATATATATTACTATGCCATGTGATAAGAATAGGGGATGCATTAAGTGAGGGATGGGGTTGCCATCCCACAGTCAAAACCTTGACCCATAATTATTCCTGTCTGAAAAAACTGCAGGGATGGAAATGGAGAGAAGCCTGAGGAAAAGGAGAACCAGTAACAGGCCTAAAGTGGGATCCAGCTCAATGGGAGGTCCCAAGGCCGGATACTATAACCGAGGCCATGGAGCACTCACAAAAAGGGACCTAGCATGACTGCACTCCTAAAGACCCAACAAACAGCTGAAAGAGTCAGATGCAGATATTTGCACCCAACCAATGGACAGAAGATGCTGACCCCTGTGGTTGAATTAGGGAAAGGCTGGAAGAAGCTGAGGAGGAGGGCACCCTGTAGGAGGAGCAGCAGTCTCAATTAACCCGGACCCCAGAGATCTCTCAGACACTGGACCACCAACCAGGCAGCATACACCAGCTGATATGAGTTCCCCAACACATATACAGCAGAGCACTGCCGGGTCTGGGTTCAGTCAGAGAAGTTGTGCTTAAGAGACTGGAGGCCCCGGGAAGTTTAGAGGTCAGGTGGGGTGGGAGGCAGGGGTGGGACATCCTTGTGGAGACAGGGGTGCGGGGATGAGATATGGGATGTGGAACTGTCAGAGGGTAGACCGGGAGGGGAATAAGATCTGGAGTTTAAAAAAAAAATAGGGGCTGTCCTGCTCTCATTCCCCTTGTCATGTGTCTGCAAAGAGATAAATTGATAAGCAGAGAGGAGACTGAGCATGTCCCGAAGGAAGTCTGAGTGCTATGGCACCAGCTCCTTCTTATACCTGAGGTACAACTTGCTAGAAGCCTTGAGGAAAACCACAAATACCTAGACTGTGTCTTTCAAGTTGTAAAATGAACTTAAGTACGAGGAAATGTTTACACTGATCATGTCAAATTCCTGAAAAGGAAAAGGTCTCTAGGGCCGCTTCAGCCCCTGGCTTTGATTTATTGACTTGGAAAACAGTGGAACTGAGTCCATGTCCCCATGCATGTTTAAAACTCACCACACATACTGTTGAAGAGGCAAGTGAAAGCGTTAACAATTCACACTGACCTTACCACTGCAGAAGTATTTAGGTAAATGTATGTGGCCTGTGGGTTGGAGATAGACTGCTACTGTAGATATTCAGTACTGTAGTTCTCTATGAGAAATAGAGAAATACATTTTGATTTTACTCAGTACAGGGCTTAGGAATGCATTAACACACAAGTAGGCATGAATATGTTTTCAGAATCATTTTGAATGGGACCTGTAACATTTATGAAATTTGGATTTAGCCATGAATAATAAGATGAAAATGTGACACAATGACCTATTTCTGTATCAAAGAAAGGCATGCGTGTCTGAAATGCTCCGAACCCTTTTCTGAACTTAACAGACGTTCCAAGTCCCATTAAGTACTCAGAAATATGATTTTGTAGCTGCGCAGAGAGTGAATTAATTTTAGCACAGCACAAACTATTTAAGAAATGCATTAGGCGAAATCCTGCAAATAAGTATTTTGTTTTAAAATACAAAATACAAAAATGCTATTCTACCAGAAGTAGTAATGCAGTTTGAGTACAAGGAATAAAAAAATACCATCTGGTTTGGAACATTTTAGAATATATTAACTATAGAATAGGACATTGATTCAGTTTTAGGTGTAGATAGGTTGTCTAATACATTCAAGTGTGTTAATTATCAAATACCTTACAAGCAATGAAATATATTCACCCATAACCATAACAATATCTTTACTCCTTTGATATAATTGTCATTTCCATGGCTTACTCCCTCTGTCTGTTAACATAGGCCTACTCCTGGAAGCTTCTAGCCTCCATACAGTATTATCTAGGCCTAGAATATTTTCTGCCTCTAAGACTTACTGATGAATAAGCTTGACCCTCCTAGTTCTTTTCTGGTTTAAACTCCTTGCCAAGCTCATTTTGGCTTCTCTCTGTCTCTCTGTGTCTCTCTGTGTCTCTCTGTGTCTCTGTCTCTGTCTGTCTCTGTCTCTGTCTCTGTCTCTGTCTCTCCTGATCTGCTCTGCTTGGTCTCCTACTAACTTTGGCAATGTGTTCTAATCTTCTCTAGCTCATTTTGTCTTCAAAGGGGTCTAGCTTGTTCTCTACTGTTTCTGTGCAACTGTCCCAGTAAAACTGCCTCCCTCCTTCCTCCTTTCTTTCTGTCCTGTTCTCTTCAGTAGCTTTTCATTCTTCTTCTCCTAAGAGTAGGGCATATCCTATTCTGTCAAATATTTCTCTGATTGGTCACTTTGTCTGCCACAGAATTAGACATCCCTTTTAAACATGGGTGCTTCTTCCTACAAACTAACTTTACCTTAATCATTTGGGATTAAGGGCTAAGCCACACTACAACTAGAAATAGTTTTTTCTTTTTCAGTAAAGAACACAATCTTGAGGTTCACAGTGTGATGAAATATCCTGCAACACTTAAGAAATAGTAAGTCCTTAAAAATTACTAAATGAAATATTGGAAAAAAGAGTAAATATGACTGATACATGAATTAGTTTATAGTTGATACATTTATATATATGTGTGTATGTATGTATCACACATCTATTGTAATAATTCATGTATCAAAGATGCACAGGCCATATGATTATCATAAGATGAAGAATTTTCAAAAATCAAACGTCTTAAATGTTTAGACAGACCCAGAAAATGTTCATTGTGCCTGTGAATCTCTGTGCTTAATTAGCTTAAATCTGGTTTTCTTAAACACATGCTGAGATACTTGCAACTCTTGGCTCTCCTCCCCTACTACCGTTCTGAAAACACAAGACTTCACATAATAGCATCCAAGTTCATCACAGATTGACTGGAATATCACATTATGTGTCTGCTCTGAACAACACAGTACTTTCAATATTTCTCTTCAGTGGTACTTTTATAGTAATCTGGAGTACACACAGTGAATTTTAAGTGTCTCCTCAACTAAAAGTTTTCTTTAAAAATTGACAAAGCTAGTATAGAAATTATAGAAATTATATTTTTGAATATCACAATATATGTCATCTCTCTTCTCCTTTGAAGACATGAAATATATTTGATGCTTTCACATTATTTCAAATTTTGAACTTATTAAACTTAATAATTGCAAAATGAACTTTGTAGGACAACAATTCAGAGATCATTAAAGGTTAGTACACTTGAGAGATATTAGCTTTTCATGTAATCATTCTCTTACATTAGAATATTCTAATTCATTTGTTGTTATGAAGTTTTCATAGTAAGAAAGCTATGTGCTTTAAGGAAACAGCTCTTAGCAGTTGGCAGTGAACATATAAGGAAGACACAGCACATTTGAAGAAGCAGTCTTTGAGTTTCTAGTTTACAATTTTCAAAAAGATTATTTTATTTCTCTTTATTTCTTATGTATTTTCAATTCATTAATAAATGAATGGAACAATAGCTTTTAAATTTTACTCCCTTTCACATCACACATAGGACTATTATTAAAGAAGTCATATAAGACTAGTGTGGAAATTTTGACTCTTCAATAAGAAACAGTGTACCTATAGTAAACAATATTGTTGAAAGTACTTCTTTGAATTTAGGTATGCTACTGTAATTGCTATCAAGTATAGTTGAAATTTTAGTTCAGTGAAATAAAATAGAAATGACTAGGAGCTACTATTTTGCAAGTTAACTACCCACACACTATTCATATTTATGTTCAACACTGAGATGGTAGGGATTTGTCAATTTTTCCCCCCTCAGGATTTTTCAGAGATACACTGCAGGGTTTTTTCAGGATTCTGTGATAAAAAAATTTAGAGTGACTGAGATAACAGTTATGGCTTATAATTCTGAAGGCTGGACAAGTCCAAGGTTGAAGTGTCAGTGGATTCGACGCATTGTGAGGGTCTTCTATTTGGCTTGCCTGAGACTGGCTCATTCTATAAGTGGTTAATTTTGGCATTTCTCTTTCTCCACAGAAAGCCACTTATCTATTGTGCAAACAGCACTGTCATGACTCAATCCAACTCTGCTTCTACCCTAAAACCCCTTCTCCTGTATGGACATACAGGGAGTTGAAGTTTCTGTGAGATTCTAGGAAAAAAATGAACATCTGGTTCAATAGAGCTCTAACTTACATGTAAATATATCACACTACTCTGTTTAAAATGAAGAATTTTCTAGCAAAGAACCAGTATCTTAAGTAGGTACTTATTTGTGAATACAATAAACTAATTAGTGATCAGATTTTATATACACAGGGAAATACACTTTTCATTCAAAACATAAACATCAAATAGTGCTTTTTCTGGTTGCTTTGGATAACTGGAAGACTGCCCTAATCCCCCCTTTCTATGCTGAGGTTGGTTTGGTGTATTTAAGGCATTTTAGTGAGTAAAAAATGAATAATCTTGATAATTTTTCCTTTTTTGAGGAACCAAATTACTGAATCTGCTGCTAATACTTACTGCTAAAAGAAAAAAAATAGTTAAATGTTTATTTCAACTAGAAATGTAGCCTGGAAACCTCAAATAAGCTGCAAATTAGACTGTTCATATCTGATTAAAAAATGAAGATAAAATACATTTCTTGATCTGTCTTGCATGCTAATCTTTGAAAACCACGTTTTAGGTAGAAATCTCTTCTCTCCTTTCTTATTTTGTATATTTTTCCTGAGGTGTGCGTTCTTTGTAAGGAAACCCTTTATGATATGATCTTATCATGTGGGCTTGGATGAAAGGCAATAGAAATTAGCCTCATTTGCCAAATTAAGTTGAATGTACAAAAATTAATGATTTAAGTATGCTGATCTTATCTTGTGGATTAGTTAAGCTTTGAAACACTACAGAAGTAGGGGGAATACAACTACTTGCCAATAACTGGAAGGTAAATTAATTACTGCTCTATGGTCAGCTTGTACAGCAAGCTGAGACTACGTTTCCTTGTCCAGCTTTTGTGTTAAACTAAAGCTATATTCATACACACACTCTCTCTCTTTCTCTCTCTCACATAATGTATGTTTTATATATATATATATGTGTGTGTGTTTGTTGCATTGTAATTTAATACTGATGTAGGAGTTTCTTGTGATAATCTTAAATTTAAATTAATCTTGATGTTTTTTATATTATTATTCATATTTTATGTGAATGCTTTATGCAAATTTATATGATTTCAGAATGAGCTGAAGAGTTTTAATTTAGACATTTACAGACTTTTATTGTCTTTTTGAAAATTGGAGGAAACAATTTTAAAAGCAATATCTTTTCGATCTAAGTCATGGATGTGCCTTCTATAAGATTCCAATGGATGTAAGTCATACCTCTCAGGCAAAGTGAATAAATGAATGTAACTACGACATGTATTTTTCTATTCCTACCAAAGGCAGGCAACTGAAGGACTTGTTTTTTTTTTTTTCCTAATTCCTCTACTTCTCCCCCTGCTGCCCTGTCTTCAACAGCCTGCTTATTTTTGATGAGGCACATAAATAGGTATGGGTAAGCAACAGTGGGTGAGTAACTGTCCATGGATTGAATTGGGAAGAATAATGCCTTACTAACTGTGCCTCCTGTTTTGTCATTTTGGTTAGCAATATAAATGTGGGTCAATAGACATGATGTCCCAGGCATGCTTGTCTTCTGGGTTCTGTAGTCTGTGTAACTACAAAGTGTCTTATACTTTAAAGGGTCCTATGCTTTTTTGTTATCATCTTGAAACTGTTTCATCTTTCATAGGATCTACTAATTTCATAATTTGCCTCAGTTGGTTCTATGAATGATGTTATAATTTGAATAGAAAGAAACTCTGTAACTATTGAGATGTATTTTCTAGGAAAATGACGGTGTACATTTGTACACAAAGTACAAAAAAAACTAACTTGTTTATTACTTTTGAGGAGTAGATAAATCATTGCTATTTAAGTAGATACCATAGACGTTTTAAATAGGTTGCTTATTAGGTATTATTTTCAGTGTGCAAAGAATTTGGAAAGCTCTCTTATTCAGCATATTTCCCACACAAATAACTGTGTGTTTTATGCTTTCTATACTATTTTCCAGAAATTCTAAATACTATCTTCTTTATTATGAAGAATATTCTTAGTTATATTCTTAATTTTCTCTACATTTTTTGATACCAACAAAGTAGGTGACACCTAATTTCAGAAAAGGAAAATTTCAAAAAAATAATCTGTAATTTATTAGTAAAGTAGGCTATTAATAAGTTAAGTAGGTGACTAGAATTGAGTGGCAAAGCCTAACTACTTCCTCTCTTCGTTCTTGGAATACTCCTTGCAAGTTTATGATACTAAAATGGGTAAGTTTGATAAGGAGATTCATTTTCAGACCGCCTACAGTAGCATAATGATCTTACCAGATCTCTTTCTGAAATTCTCATCCATTGCTTCTGTTTCATAGATCATGTTTCAAAGATTCATTTGTTGTAAAACAAAAGAGCAAGTTACTTGTAGTTGAATTAGCAGCGGGTTGGCACAGTTGAAGGCAACTTTGGCCTTACTGTTGTTGGAATCATTGCTCTGAATGTTCATTTCAAGCCAAATATCTACCCAGACAGAAATCTGTGCATGTAGCTATTTACTGTGACAACAAATACTTCATTAGACAAACCAGTCTTGTCACAGACTATGGGTTAGCCTCCATTTCTTTAGCCAGACTCCTTCTGTGGGTTCCAAATTAAATCATTTCAATATGTTTTCTAGTAGAGAGTCAGATGAAATAGAAACAATGCTAAAAAGGTTGAAGAAGAAGAAGAGAAGAAGAAGAAGAAGAAGAAGAAGAAGAAGAAGAAGAAGAAGAAGAATTGTATGATTTTTTAACTTTGACAGCATTGTGTATTTATTAGGATCAGATAAAATTGAATTAATACTTCACTTTTTTCAGTTTTGCTTAAAATAGTAAGGTTGGAACTTTGAAGTTTCTTTAAACTTTTTATATTAGAAATGAACAGATCTCATTTTAGAATGAAGCATTTCAGAGCCATATAAAGTTATTGCAGCAGTTCAGAATTCTTAGGAAAAGATCACCTTCCAAATAGTAGATGAAAGTCCTTTGTCTTAGATACCTATAGCTTTACCTTTAAAGGCATTTGCCCTTCTAAATTGCATGTATTAAATCATTTTTAGTTTTTTTTTTTAAGTTCTTATTTAAAAGAATATAGAATGAAAAGTATAAACTTTATAGCCCTTACTAATAGGGCAATAAATCTGCCATTTGATAAACTCTGCCAAGTATTCCTCCGTGAGAAGCACAGTTGAGGGGGCTATTTAGTGTTGCAAGTCACATTGCTGTGGGAATTTAAAGGGTTTCTAATGATACCCAGGATTTTCAGAGTTGAGTGTCTATGGAATCCACTAAATGACTTCTGAAATTTTGTGTTCATACTTAAAAGTGTATGTTTAGAAAAAGTTTTGTACTTGTTTCATTTATGTGTTATTGTAAGAAGGATTTTTACCTATATTAAGTCATGAGAGTCTAAAGTACAGCAACAGCAAAAAATCAGAAGTTTAATCCAATTCACATGGTTGTGAAGGTTATAGATTCCCAGGATATTTTCTATTTTTATCATTTTAATATTTCCCTGCCTGAACAGAGTCCCAATATAATCAGGAGTGCATTTCTATAAGCATTCTATGACTCTATAAGCATTCTGGAAACATAACCACTTGTCTACATGTTCACAGAAGAGTGACTAGGTCCGCACTGGGAATGCAACTCAGGGGTTGGAGCTCTTGCCATCAAACACAACTGAAATCTGGGCACTAGAACCTTATAAATACCAAGAAAGACATATAATTTTCACCTGGGAAAACTGAGACAGACAAACTCTCTAGTTCTCTAGCTCATCAGAAAACTATGGATTTGATTGACAAATCTTTCTGTAAAGAACAAGGTGAAGTATGACCAAGGAAGATTACTTTATCAACCTTGGATCTGCACAAGCACTTATACACATGTCCATTTTCACATATGCAAGCCCCTGTGTGACTTTGCATTGGGTGAAATGAAAATATAAAATGAGTAGCTAGGTGTTTTCTATTGACAAAGAATACTTTATATAATTGATAAAACAGTTTGCAGTTGTAGTTTTTGGTTAATTTTGGATATAATTTACCATATTAATTATAATCATCATACTTAACTAAAATAAAAGTTGAACAAAATGACTCATTCAGTCACTTAAATATTAAGAAATGTAGACATTTCATATCCCTGTATATTTTAATAGTTCAGCCAGGTATACATGTGGCTATTTTTCATTCTGATTTGAAACCAGTTACAAATGTACAAGAGTAGCCATGTATTTTTTTGCTTGATGTAAGTTTTTTAAAATACTGTTTACTTTGCTTCTGTCTCTGTCCACATATTTCAAATTGGTTCCGGGTGAACTGTCCTGCTTACTAGATTGATGTAGATTAGCAATTAAACTCTATTCTGTTTATAAAATATATCCCGACTGCAAAATGTGCACTTATACTACTTTATAGAACAAGTTTTATCATCTGAAAATGCCTATATAATTGAGTATCTTTGGAATGGAGGTGTCAGGGAGGCCAGAGGCATAGAGAAACTGTGTTACAAAGTACGTCTGTCTTGTTTGGTGTGAAAAGGAAACAAAGACTATAGATTCATTTGAACGTTTTAAGTGCATCACTATAACTGATAGATATTCTTTACTTACAAAGAGAAGTTCTGATAAGCTATGATTCTTTCTCTGATACCCAGAAGAATGGAATCAGTATGTGCATAATATTCAAAATTAATGTATCTTTACAAAAATGAAAGAGGACTTACCAGTTTCAGAAATATTCTGGACAGATGTATGAGAATCAAATTGTATAACTGAATGCATTATTGGTGTGATCTAAGCAAGTTTGCTTCATGCTCACTGAAGTACATTGCATCATAGTCCAACATGGAAAAAATCTAGGACTCAGACACTGCATGTATAGATTAAACAAACACAATATAATGATGTGGTTTTTACATCCAAAAGAATGAAATTCTGTTATTTTGGAAATGTATTTGAAGCTACAAGCCATCATGATTAGTGAAAAAGGGCTTGGCACATAAAGAAACATATTCCATATGTAAGTACACCCTAAAGACATTGTCCTTCTAGGAGTTGGAAATAGAATGTTTATTATCACAGGTAGGAAAGAAGAGAGGAAAAAGATATATGGAGAAAGATTCATCAATAGATATTATATTCCACTTAGATATTAACCAGAAGTTCTAGTGTGAGTAGGGCAAATAGACAATGGGAATGCACTCTATATTTTGAAGAAAGGATTTAAAGTTTTGAAGAAATAAATGCTTAAAGAAGTAGATATGTTAATCTGACATTTTACAAAACTACATTTACAGGTGTAGAAAAATCACATCTACCATGTGGATATGTACAATTTATGTTTTTGTGCATATGTTAAATATAATAAAAAATTTGAAAGAAAAATATGTTAAAATATGTGTCCATCTATATACATGTTCCATTTTTTTAGTTTAATGTTACCTTATCAAGTATTTGTGATGATTAGTAATACTATGAATTTAGAAATGTATCATGCTATGCTGTCTAGTGGAATTTGTTTTATATTATACTTGACTCCATAATTGCATTCTATGTCCTAACAATAAAAAATAATAAAAATATATAATATTTGTCATTAAAGACAATTTTGGTAACCATATATTTCTAATTAAGGTTCAGCCCAATATACTATTTGATGATTGCATAGATATTTGAAATTATTTCTTTTAATATTAATGATTGTATCAGAAAACATTAAAGAGTCAAGATTACAGAAGAGCTTATGTATTTTTCAAGTTTTCTAACTACACAATGGATCAGATTTTTTTTCTGTAGATGGAGCATAGATTTATTTCAGTGGTTATGGCAAATATATATGAAATGTATGAATATATGAATTAAAACTTCAGGTGCTTTGCCACTTAGTCTAAACAATCATTCCAGAGTGAAATCTGTGTTTCCTGTGATGTTTTGTGATACACAGATTTTGTTGTCCATTTGTTACTGATCAGTAATGATCCACATTTTCCTTGTATCATTCCTTGATTTAACAACATGTTGGAGGCTGATGAATGTGATTCATGGTGTCAGCAAAATGGAGCCAACAACTCATTCTACAAATTTAATAGTGAAAATGCTTAATGAATTCTCAGCAGGAGAATGTGCTTAGCAAAACTCTTTGGTCATTCTTAGTTATAGACTAGGCATCACTGCTTTGCTTGGCATAAACTTTTTTTTCACTTTAATACACTTATTTAGTAGACATTGATGTATCTTAATCTAACAAATGCATTTAGTTCTGTGATGTATTGTTTCTTAAATAAATATCAATAGGTATACCTACATTTGTGCATATATATTTTACTGAGAGATTGCATAGATTGTGCCATGGTGAAATTAAATAATTTGCAAATCTCAAGGACATTAAAATGTCAAAGATTTACTTTTCTCATGTGAAGTGTCCATTGGCCATTGATGTAGGCATGATTGCCATCCTAGGTTTCATCCTATTGTGATTTTTAGGTTGGTAAAGCAGTCACATCTAAAGCTTAGTGAATATGGGAATAGAAAAGTGACACCTTTCTACTGGTCCTCATGGCATTTCCATTTATATTTCAATTAGGCAGCTTCAAATGGCCATGTGAGAGTTTTATAGAGCAAGGAAAATACAGTCCTAGCAAGGTCTGGAGGAAGAGAGAAAAATTTTCTGAATAATTCTAATTAACATTAAATATAGAAAATGTATATGGATACAGATACAGGGCAAATGTGATTAGCAAAACTCTTTGAATATCTTCTGTTATAGACTAGAAATCACTTATTTACCTGGGATAGATTTTGACACACATTACACATGTAGAGTAGGATATGTAAGTCAGACTTAGTTCTCAGGACATCCAGTAAATCAGACACTTTCCTAGGGAAACTGACAAGAGGTTGCCTAGATATGAGTATTTTGGAAAGGTCTCCAAGTGATGCCAGAACATGCCACTTAGAGATGACCATTATAGAAAACATTGGATGAATTAGAAGCTTGTGCAATGAAAAATATATCAAAGAGAACAAGTCTAAAATATCACTTATTTTGTTTTCCCCAAATAATGCCAGCCATTCAATTAACTGAATACACAGTCACAAGCTTTTTTTTTTTGGTTTTTCGAGACAGGGTTTCTCTGTGTAGTCCTGGCTGTCTTGGAACTCAACTCTGTAGACCAGGCTAGACTTGAACTCAGAAATCCACCTGCCTCTGCCTCCCGAGTGCTGGGATTAAAGGCATGCGCCACCACTGCCAGGCCAGTCACAAGTATTTTACAGATCTAATCTCAGGAAAAATTTCCACCTTAATTTTCTATTATTTTTAGTAGACTTAACCTGATATATAATGATAATTGTATATCTCCGATAGAAAACATTTTATGTTTTCAACCAGAGTACTTGATATAGTGATGGGGAATGATCATTTGTAGGATGTAATATGATTTGGTGGGAAAACTTCAGTTTCACTAAAGGTAACATAGTTTGTTTGCTGCTTAAAGTTTATCCTTTAAAGTCATTCTTTGTGTATACACACACACACACACACACACACATACATTCATACACACATACATAAATATGTACACATGTATTTATTCATACATATACATGCAAAACACATTTAAGTACAACGTAATTGTATTATAGTGGTGAAAGATGTGTCTATAACCTTACCTTTCTCACTTACTAGCTTCATAACAATAATCTATTTAAGCTCTTCTTGCCTAAGTTTCATCAGCTGATGGTGAAGCAGGAATAAAATATATTATTTGTTGGATTTCTATGAATATTAAATAAATGAGAGCATCATTCAGCAGCCTGATAGTTCATAAGCTCCCAATAAATGTTGTTCATTATTATTTTAGTTTTCTATTCAGGTATTTTGTTTCAAAAATTTTCAGGTGTGAATTGGACATTTTCCCTAGCAGTTTCATTCTAATGAAAGATGAGCCATAGTTTCCCATGGTGTGATAAGCTCAAGAATACTTACATTTTGAGAGAGAACATATCTATTGTGGGAGGATGGGCAGAGGAACTCAGAGAATGCCCCAAATGCAGATAACACCAACTATTTTAGGGGAAATTGCTCTGTTGTAAGATGAGGTAGGATAATGAGTGTAGGGAGAAGAGCACATGTTAAGTGACTGGAGTAGGTGTTGACAGCCTGGCATGCTCAGGAAACTAAGATAGCCGAGAATGGACAGAGAAGAGAGCCATATCTCCTGGCCATGTCTGTGTCTCATCCTTGGGAGATTGCAATTTTATTTTCCTGGATGATAACAAAGAACCTCTGAAAAGCAGATAATGCAAGCATTGGTATTTTTGGAACTAATAGTCAATGTACATCAAATACATTATTCCAAATGGCAAGCAAAGTTAGTTACAGTTCAGGATGAGTCTTTGAAAGGTTTTTAACATTAGGAACAAAGGTAAATGCTTCATTAATGGATCTGTCCTGTTCTCTTCATTCAGCCTGGCTTTTCTATAATCTTAAATCATTTAGTCCTGATAATGAAAACTAGATAACACTAATATGTATAATCATCTTTTATCTGCAATTTGTAACAGCACGTAAGTAGTAGTAATTTGCTCTCTAATACAGCTTTTAGCCATATGTTCGGCTCCTATTTTCACCAAGAAATTGGTCATTTCATCTTCTCAGAGTGAGTGGGCATGCTTGTTCAAGATCTGTGGTCATATTTCCATCTAAAGAGAACCTATTTTTGTAGTTTCCTTTAGACTTACAGAGAGTCCTTCTTTGTACATTGAATTACTAGGACATAAGATATTACTTCTAACATGTATTTGAAGGCAAAAATGTCCTAAGTGTCATCTACAGTCAAAGATACATGAGGGAATGGAAGGAAATTTCAGAGACTCCTGTTTTGTAGCTCCAAAACTAAAATAGGATATACTGTGGGACAAAATGCTAAGCTTAAGATAGCAGACAGAATTAGGATAAATGCGGAGAAATCTAGTATATTTAATTAACTCTTTTTATTCTGTGATAATATAATTTCTGGTGTTTATCAGTTCACACTGTGTGGTGTTGGGTTTTTCCTAGAAAGTTCTTAGAATTCATTTATTTTCTTTTCTGTTTTTCTTTTAATAATTTACATTAATTGAAAATAGATTTTATATGACATGTTTTAATTATGGTTTTTCTTCTGCTGACTCCTCCCTATAACTCTCCACTTCCATACCAATCAAAATCTACACCCATGGTTTACTTTTACTACAATACAATCCTACATCTACTCTTACTTACACTACTACTACTAAAAGTACTACTACAAATTCTTTATCTGCACCTTGGCTATGATGAACTTGATACAGTGTCTGACAATGTATGCCATTATTGCAAACAGATGTTAAGCAATGATACCACAGGGCATTTTAGCAGTGATATTGATTGATGTAATATGGTGTATAAACTAAACAATCTTCTGAAAGATAAAGTCCACTTTGAAAGACAAATGATGTTAAGATAATTAGCTTATCATTCACAACATAACTACTAAACTCTTTCTGTATTGCATATCCCTCCATACTGGCATGGAGGAAAGATGTTTAAAGTGTGTTTTTTAGTTACTTTTTAAAAATCTAAGACTATAAAAGACAGTAGATTTTACAGTTAATTACTAAAAAATAACCCCACCTTCCCAGACATTTAGTCTTTCTACCATGCATTAGGCAAAAATGAAAACTAAAACTTTAATATATTATTAAAATATAGTTCATGCTACTTACTTAATTTATACTGTAAATTACTATACCTTTTATGCTATGTACATGTACGTTATTAAAAATTGTTTATAAATTATTTTTTACTTCAGTTCTTATAACAAAGACACATTTAAAGCACCATGTGTTGGATAAATAGAGATTTGTTATCTATGTATGACCCTGTGAATTGATACACAATTTTGCCCAAAAATATTTGTTGAATAGGAAATTAATTGATAATTGGATAAATCAATAATTATATGAGAAAGGAGAAGATAAATGAGATTACTTTTTATGTGATACAGGTAGGAATTCTTAATATTATTTATACAACATCATTAATCTTTGAAAGAAAGTTTGCAGATATATTTATAGATATGATATCTCTCTGTGAAATAAATAACACACGGATGCCTTCTACATGTTTCCCTGTTAACTCAAAGCCAACAATCTGAAATGTAATGGTAAAATGTCAAAATACTGACATCAGTAATAATCATTGCTGTCATTCTGTTTTGTAAGAGTCACTTAGTCTCCTTGCCAGCATTTGATGCTCTAAGCTTTTATTAATTTTTTCAAATACTCATATGTTAGCATCATATCTTTCTAAAGGAAAAAAAAAGAATTTCTAAAACAATTTTATGTATGGAGATAACTTACATTGATTACTCTCACACCCCTTTATATTCCTCTCATCCAAGAACCCTGGAGACTCTTTCGTTTACAGGTTCTTCTTCATATTTTTAGTTTGTTAAACCAGCCCTGAACTTAGGAATACTCCCTCAGAATCCACTATAGCCAGTGTTTTAGCCAGGATGGGTAGGGCTATAAGCCCCTTTTACATTCATGAACCATTTTTGATAGGCTCAGTTTTGAATAGATCTAGTACTATGAATTCATGATTGTGGTAGCTATGCTGATCCCTAAAGATACAATCTCAAAGCTCTTCTACTTATGTTTCTGCTCTTAAATTCTTTCTGTTTATGATTCTGCAACATTTCTTTAGCCTTAGGGGAATACTATAAATGTTATTTCAGTCCTGAGTACTCATCCACTCCTTTTTCTCAACAACTTGAAGAGCAAAGAATTTTCTTTCTCTGTCATTCATTGTAGAGAAGGTGTGTTGATTAAGACAAAGAGGGGTGTTTTCTATGGGTATAAACAAAGATGTTTAGAAGGCAGTTGGAGACATTCTATTTAGCAAAAATCACTAAGCCCCTCCTTATGTTAGCTTATTACCCTCTCTGCCATTGTTTTTTGACTACACTTATACTGCCCTCTTGGAGAGTGGTTCCTGAATCTAATCATAGAACATTTGGTTACACCTATAATAGTTAGCACACTATAGTACAAGTGAGCACATCTTGTCTGATAAGTTAGTATTGTAATTACTAAGAATCAAAACAGAGTTAGGCTTTTGATATCTTTTCTACTTCAATGGCTTATGTATCCACTTTCTAACATTATGAAAGCAAGCTAGAAGAATAGAAGCTCCCAGCTTAGTCTAAGCTGAATTATCTGTGACTTGCCACCAAGACTTATGGTTTGCTCTGCAGAATAGTCTCAATATGTGTAGCAATTGAAGAATGGAAAGGATTGTTTAGGTGGTCCTGGGGGCCTCCTTGACCAGAAGCTCCTTTGAAGGTAACACAGGACTGGCGTTAAAATGTGTTTAAGAACCCATGGCCTCTAGAAGCATCACCAAGGAAGCAAGTAGGACATCTTTCTGGTGCTAACCTGCTTTTATTTTTAAAATTACCTTACAAAATAACAGGTAATCATATGTCTTTTTTACACACAGTTGCTTTTGCTTAACCCTAACCCCTCAGCCAATCATCACACCCATGCACCCCTCCCCCTGCTTAAAACCTTAAACTGTCCTAGTTATTGTTTGATTGCTACTAAGAGATACCATCATCATGACAACTCTTATAAAACAAAGTATTTAATTGGGGGCTTGCACAAAGCTTTTGAATGTTAGTCCATGGTCATCATGGCAGTAAGATCACAGACATGGCAGTGGATCAGTGGAAGAGAGCTTCACATTCTGATCCATAGTCAGCAGGCAGAGAGGAGACACTGGGTCTGCCATGGGCTTTTGAACCCTCAAAGCTTTCCCTATGATGCATCTCCTCTAACAAGACCATACCCCTAATCCTTCCCAAGCAGTTCCACTAACTGGGGATCAAGCATTCAAACATCTGAACATATGGAGACCATTTTCCTTCAATTAGCCACACTCCCAGTATTTTCTTCTCATCGTTTATGTCTTAGTAATTCTCTTCCCATAAAGGCATCCAATATACAATGGCACTTGTTTAGTTTCTCAATTTCTATAGGTACTCTAAATTAAGCACATGAATCTAAAGATTCAAATTGTCTTGGCTTTTCATATATATATATATTTGTAATGTTGTCTGGATGTGTTGACTTCTCCCCTTGATTGTGTGTATGTGTGTGTGTGGTGGTGGTGGTGGTGGTGGTGGTGGGGTGTGTGTGTGTGTGTGTGTGTGATGTGAAATTCTAGCCTGTCTCTCAGGTTGGATGAGAGAAGTAACTATATGACAGGAACTTACCCAGGGACAGATAATACTATAATACTGAACTCCTGGATTTGAGCCAGGCTGCTAGTGTGAAGTTATTGCTAGGATGGTGAAGTAGATGAACTTATGTCCTGTTGCCAAGCACCAAGCTTCTGGTTGTACCGAAGGCCTAGCCAACAGGAGGGAATTCATGCTGAATAAAATTCCATTTTGTTCAGATGCCACATTTTCCCTATTCATCTAGTGTTGGGCCTACAGATTGACTTCATTTTCTAGGTTTTAGGCACCGAGTAACACCGCACATGGATAAGGAATAAGTATCTCTCTAGGCTAATGTAGATTCCTTTGGGTATAAACTTAGGAATGATAAAGATAAATCAGAAATATGGGTCTTATAACCTTATAAATAATTCATAATTTATGCTTATTGTCTTTCACTTTGCTATTTGTGGTCAGCTATTTCTTGAGCAACTTGTATAACATGCTTTTGTACTATTTATGTTTGTAGATATATATTAATGACCAAAAATAATAACTAGAAAACTTTATAAAGCATTCGTACTTCAAACCTTTTTTGGCAAAAAAGACAGAGTTAATAAAAATATTTATTTAGCAGCCAATCCAGAAGTAAGCTGTTATATTGGAATTTTATCTTTTCATATATGTATTATTTTGCCTGATCCAAGCAGTAACTCTGTGGGGAAGTCATAGTGTTTTGCAAATGAAGAAATTGTCACTAAATTACAGTGGAAGTCTTATCCATGACTCCACATCTAATAATGTTAGAATAGTGATGAGCATCCAGGTCTAATCTCCAGACACTCTGTCTAGTGAGAGTGAGTACACAGGCACTTGATAAATAATAAAGTGCATGATTAATTTTTAAGATGAATGCTCACTGTAACACTCTCATATATCTGCTTTCAAATTGAGATTAAATGATGTACCTTCAAGATCCAAACTGATGAGTTATTTTAAATTTAGACAACATTTGTTGATGTCTAGTAAGAGAGGTACTTTTAAAAGTTGTTCTAGGTACATAAAAATATGAATTAATTTTTAGTAAATAATTTTTTATTAATTTTTGTTGCATACCCACCCCAAAATGTTAATAACCAAATCAACCAAATCAATTAATATCTTATCTTCTAAAATTTATAATTGTTAAGTATTGGAGTTAAGCACAGTAAATAAATATTAATTGTTCATTTAATGTCTTATTTGTAGATTGATACTCAAGAAGCAGATCTATAAAATTATTGCTTTATATGTTCAATATTTCTGTGTTCCAGAATTGAGGTACAGACACCTAATCATAAATATTTTTCAAATATTTTAAAATATATGATCAATGAGAAATTTGTGTAATCTATATAAATCGTCTTTATAACCCAAAAGTAAAATGTGTATAAACATTTATTAAGGTAATCATTTTAGATACTTGATTATACTTTATTGATGATTGATAATTGTAAATTATCAATTTACAAAAATGTAAATTGCGCTTACATTTTTAAGTAAAATTGGGGTGTCAAATCTTCCATAGTTACTGTTAACAATTCTTCTTCGTAATGTCTCCGAAAGTCTATCTACCCTGTAGGTAGGGGCTTAACCTACTCTGTATGTAGCTACCATGTAACTGCAGCAGGAGCAGGATAGTTGACTAGTTCTTTTCCCAGTCTTCTTCAATAATGGCCATTGGGATATTACATGCAAATGCTATTCTACAAGTCTTTCAAAGTGTTGCCATTACCTTTCAAATAAAAATCCCTCTTCTCTTAGAGGGAAGGGCTTCCCATTGTTTTAGTGATATAGCTTGTTACTTTTCCCTTTAGTGTCCAGTTCTATTTCTAATCAACTTAGTTCAACTCTTCTCATGATAACCTGCCTTGCCTGTGTCCACAGCCTGACCCTCTGTCATGCAACTTACTTATGTCCAAGTGTCTATAATTCTTATGTTAAGGACTTTTGAGGTACTGTTAACTCCTACTATGGTCTTGACACTATGTGCTCTGATCTGCCAGCACAACTTACTCTTTTGCTCTTCAGTCCTACAAGATCCCAGGAAGGAACAAGCTCTGCTAATTCTTTATATGACTAGAGCATAACCAATGGTCAATAAATCTCTACTTAGTGAATAATAGAGTAGTTAAGTTATTCATATAGATAACTATTTCTTTTTACTATAAGTATGAAGAGATGACAAGATTTCTGATAAGCAGCCCTAATATTGATAAAATTCTCACTGAAAACCATCACACACTTTGTCATGAACAAATGCTAATAACGATTTTTAGACTTCTTTTCATTTTGACTCAATGATAAATAATAATTGAACTATAAACTTTTATACAGGCTTCTTTACTTCCACATATAATATTTACAAATATAATACAGATTCCATATAGAAAGTTTAGATAGGACAAGATGGATATTTTAAGATACAGACAAAAATAGAAATGATTTCCTTGTATCATATACAAATTTGATATTTAGCTTTTTAAACCTGATGAATTAGTTTTGAAAAATTTCAACTAAGTAAATTTTAACATATTTAAAAACATGCAATTGCCCTTTATCTGAAATATCATATGGCATTTGATAGTATATTTCTGGATAGGAATCAATGGGTCTTTGAAACTAGATTTTATTTGAGTTCCATTATTTATGCCTCTATTAAACAATTATTATAACATCAGGAAATTATAATTCCATATAATATTGTTCTTTCCAATATGCCTTCTTTAAAAATAGTACATTTTTAAAGACAAAATCTTGTAAGTGTAATTGAATTAATTATGTCTTAAAGAAAATTGTACAATAAAATATTGTCATTGGTCTAATATTATAAGGAGCTTACAGTGATAAGAACTCTCTTTAATTGTCTTTTTCTTTTGGTCTGGAGAATAGCAAATTATTCTAAAGTTAGGAAGTTTTAGAAACTAATGGTGTGTAGCAACGTTATTAAGTAAAATTATAAATGCATATTTTGAATTTGGTTCCATACTAGTGTGACATAATTCATTACTGTTACCACATTTCCCCTAAATACCATACTCATCAAAACAAAGGAAATGCCTTTTTTGGAGCTTTTTGTTGTCTTGAAGACAAACAAAACTTACTTTTTTTGGTAGTCGTTCACCCTAAACTATGAACGCTATGCACACAACTTTCACAGCCATTCTATAATGTAGGTTTCTTCAATATCTTTATTTAGAATTCTGGCATTTTGTAGCACTTACAGATTCATGATTGACTTACTTTGAGTTTAAACCTAGTAGTCTAACTTTAAAATCCATAAACTATATGAGTTTTACAGTTAGTTTTTAAAAATAACATAAAATGAAAAAAAGAATGAAAGAGACAGACAGACACACACACAGGCAGAGAATGAGAGAGAAAGAGAGAGAGACATAGATACACACACAGAGAGAGAGAGAAAGAGAGAGAGAAAGAGAGAGAGAGAGAGAAAGAGAACATCATCTCTGAGGAATTTAAGACACCCTTGAGGATCACTGACACTAGAGGATCACTCTTGGATTTATTATGATTTTTTTTTTTTAATTGACAGGCTTCCAATAATCTCCCAAAAAGTATAAAATTGTCTCTAACCCCATAAGTTACCTGTGGAATGCATCAGAGCATGTTAAAAGATTATATTGATGACATATTCTGTGCTTTCAGATTTTCTAGACAAATGCTTTTTCATCTATTCTTCTTTTTGACACTTTAAATATTAGGATTTTGGCAGGATATTTTAAAGGTTTGAATACCATAAAGACATGAAAGAAGTCAGATGCAATCAGACACCAAGGCCACTTCTGTTTAAGGCTGTCTCTTAGTACCTGTGAAAACTTCAAAGGTACACCTCTTCACATGTGGAAAGATGTATAACATTTATTATTTTGGGCAACTCATGAGCGTTCCCAAGGCAGAATGCTCACAAGTACAAATAAAATCACAAAGAACTGTGGTAATTCATCATCTATTTTGATTTTACATCTCTTCTCTTTTTCCTCTACTTAAAACAAAGAGTTAAATATGTTGAACAGTGAAGAGATGCTTGGTATCATTGGTAATTTTATGCAGAAATAATGAGACCAGTATAAGTTTAATATGTTAACGTCTCTGTCAAATACTGCTTTGATTTCCTGAGAACTTAATAATAGAGATTCCTCTCAGCACCTCCATGGGTGGATATGCAAGTCCTAGGTGTTCAACTTGGGCAACTTAGCCTCTTTTTACATCATAGCTCACTCCCATGTGTATCGAATTGTGGCTGAACACTTACCTCCCTCAAGCCCGAAGCCACATTTTGAATATTTTACTTCTTAATTTTTGTACCCATGGGAACTAATGTCTTCTTTTCTTTTAGTCTCTTATAAATGCAAGAAGTCTCTACAAGTGTAGTCTTCTTTTCTGCATTAACTGTCACATTTGCTCTAAAATCTATGACATTTTAAAAATATTGTTCCACACATAAACATAGCCTGAAATTGTACTGAGTTCATTTTGTTTTGCTCATATGCACATCTGTTTAGGGCTAACTACTTGAAACTGGATAACTTATTAGCAAGCTTGTCCCTGAAAAAAATGGATGTTTCCCCTCTCAGCAGCCATTGTTTTGCTGTCTCTCTTTATGTAGGGCTGGGACTTGGTGAAACTTCCTCGTCTATATTGACATGAGATTTTCTGCATGTAGGTTTTTTTGGTTCTGTTTTCATAATTACAGCTCAGTGTGGTGACTGTTTTCCTTTCCTAAATATGTTTGTCATTTGTTATATGGTAACATTGAGTCATAGGCTTCATTAGAAACTTTTAAAACTAAATATGCTAGAGTAACTTTTAAAGTATTTAGTTTAGTCATGGCTGATAGTAAATATGAAAGAGGACTGTTGTCCCAGACAGAAGACACTTAGTGATTCCTATTGATCAGCTATAAAGTTAAACAGAAGTGATGCTACAAAAATTAGTCTATAATTTACTTTCATCTGAGGCCTCTTTGAATTATTTCACTTTTATCTGTGCTTACTCTCCTCATACCTTCCTTGATAGATCAACTCTAATATTCATGCCTTTAACAACGTTTTGTATGCCCCCAGTTTCTTTTGCCCCATTTTATGACCTACCATTGATTTAAATCATGATTCAAAATAATGAGAATCAGCTACAATATGAATGCCTTGTTATTCAAGGATTGAGCCTTCTTGTTTTGTTCTAGTTGATGTTCTTATTTCCCATGTATGTCTCTCCTTTGTTTATCTAGTAGTATCCCTCAAGTCCTAGCCAGTTTGAAGCATATATATATATATATATATATATATATATATATATATATAATGAAGGTGTCACTGTAGAAAACCCAAGGTTCTGTATCTATAAGAATTGTAGAATAGATACTGCTTGTAGTTTAAACTTGTTTAACTAACTATATAAAGAGAACAGCATCATCTTCGTAAACCATTTGATTGACACAGACATATTGACCAGAAACATAATCTGAATGTACATCACACTCAATATAAAGAATATGTGATTATTCCACAGCAAAGATTAACAAGAAAGAATAAATGGTTTAAAATGTGAGCACTTGAGCTGATTCTTTGGGGTTAACTTCAGTTTGGTAATCTTTGCCCATTTGTGCTGTACTGTGAGTTCTGTGGATCTTTGGGAACTCAATAGGGATTATCACTTTATAAAAGTTCCCACTGCAGAGATATCACTGTGTAATTGTTTTGAATATGGAGAGGCATACATATTTAAGTCCTTCCATGATTTTATATTTTCTTTCTTTGTCTGTCTTTCCTTTTGAATTTTAGGTTCAGGAATTTTGGCACAAATCCCCCTTACTCCCTTTTAGTATTATTTGTCCATAGATTCTTTTAGTTTTATGTAATAAGAAACATATTTTCAGTTACTGTTCATTCTTCTGGGGTATGACTGAATAATTTAAGTGTCTGTGGTTTCTAAGGGGAACTGAAGACACTATTTTGCGAGATTCACCACATCTCTGAGTCATCCTGGGGATTAGTGAGAACAGGTTTGTCTTTCCTTTTTTATTATTGACATATACTTTATAGACATTCTTAAAAGCTCTTTTTATACTCATTTTTATAGTTATCTGCCTTTAGTAACTAATAAAATTTACCAGTGAAAGCTGTAAAGATAGCGAACGTTTCAAGTTCCATTCAATCATTCTAATTAGGTAAAACTTGTATAATTTGCCTATTGAGGTATTCAAATATAAAAACTCATGTAGTTTATTTCACCAGTTTTTCTCCTTTGGGTAATATTTACGTACATGAAATTGGACAGAGGCAGTCAAATATAAATATCTTATATTAATATATGGCATATATGCAGTTTACAAAAGCATCAAATATAATATTATATGTCAAAACCCTATCCTGAGAAGCCCTTTTATTAAAAGAGGGAGCCTGATAACCCTGTAAGTTGACAGGGCAGCTTGTTGGCGAACAAGTGGTTACAGTATGCATAAAGTAAAATTATTTTAATTAGGGGTGAAAACTTATTTTGAAATTGATGAGATTTAATTAAGTTTTTGTGAACTAAGCAATGTTTTATACATAGTCATAAACCAAGAGTCACAGCAGATCATGTGAATAAAAGCTGTCTAAACAAGCCTTAACCTATAATAAACAGTTTATTATAGATGTTTATTCTCCTAATTATATAACACTTTGAAATTTTCATACAATGAAGTGTTGATCCACTTGTTGCTTTCATATTTGACTAGAGCTTTTAGAGTTTTTCCTAAAAGAAAAAAAATATTGTGATATTTTAGGATTTCTATTATCAGTGATCAAATAGAAGATTTTGGTTGTTTAGGTGCTTTCTCTGCAAAAATAACAAAGTGTATGTATTGTATGTGTATATCATTTCATGGATAATAGTATTCAGTGAGGATTAGAATATACCAGAAAAGAATCTAATTGAGTTTAAAATATCTTAGTTATACACATGTTAAGTATCTTAGCAAAGGGCTAATTTTATGATTGAAATGAAATGAGCATTAAGAATGACTTATAAAGTGATAAAATATTTTGATTTAATCCACTATTCATAAAATACTTACAACTCTGCCATATATAAAGTGAAACTGTTGGTTCAAACAAGAAATATTGCATTTTAAGTCTGAGGTTTTTTTTCCTTTGTATCTGAAAGCCTATGTTTAAGTAAACTATTCTGTGGAAGAAATCTAGCACCAGTAAAGAAATTAAGAAAATACATCTTAGCAGTGTCTTAGACAAAGTGTTCACAAATCCATTTGAAGAAAATGCATACGTATTGATATTCTAATCCTCCATTTCAGTGAATTACATTCTGTAATCCTTCAGTATATGTTGAAGGACATAGCTTAGCTTTTCTTTTTAGAATTTAGGCCAGCTGTAGTATTTGAGCAATATAAATGAAGTGAAGAATGAATGAATAGAAATTCAGGCCATATTTTTCATAGTTGTTGTTTAGAAATGTTTTATACATAGCTTTTTTCCTTTCATTTATTATAGTCAAATTGCCTAGGGACAACAAATAAGAAATACTTAGTTTTAAGAACAATTAAAATGAAATAAACCTGAAATTTTGAATTTTTAAAATAATTTTTACATGTATTTTGTTTTACAATCCTGAATAGCAGTTAAAATTAATTAATGTGGTTTTTGGCCTGTGAGAAGCTGCGATGTTCACATCCTCAGTAAACTCCATAATGGGGCAAATTCCTTTTTCACAATGACTCCATAAGAAATATGTTTTCAATGAAAATTCCTGAGATGTTACAGTATAACGTAGAGATAAATTATAACTTAAGAATTACCTTAACAGCTCTTCCTCATTTTATGTAACAAATATATATACAACCTCTTTTCCCCTGGTTGTTTTCTGTCTAAGGAGTGGAATTTCCAATCCCCTCCCTAACCCGACATCACCTTTAGGTAACTAGGGTCATTTGTTTTAATCAAGAAATAGTTAGACTAGCAGAGTCAAGAGCATAGTTTTAGAATAAGACAAACCTGAGTTTGACTCATAGTTCTTTACAGGAACAACTAGACCATTTATTTACATTAGCTGAAATTCAATTTTTTCCTCTATACATGACTTGGTTGTATATTCTTCCCATGAAATACTGAATGTACTTTAACATTAAATACATAAAACTTTTAATAATTATATAATGCTTAAAGATTGCTATGTATCTAATAAACAATTAGTAAGACCATCTTTTTGTTAAAGATGTACATGAGACCATAAAGGCCTTAGAGCCTTGCTTGTTGTAATAACTGCTAGACTATTTCCATTGTCTAGAAGAATGTTTATCCATTTTTAAAAAGATTGAACACAGAAGGCTTTGAGTGAATTATTTTATTCATAGGGTAATTATGTATCAGAAAGGTATATATTTGAGAATTGCTTAATATCGCTCTTAGCTCAATAGGGAGATTATAACTGCCTTTTTCTCTTGTAAATAACTTTTTTAAGACAAAAATCTTCACTAGTATATACTGTGAACACAGTTACTTTCTGACTTTGAATATTGATCCCATTTTTGACATGATATACATGAATATATGTGTTTATATGAACATACTTAGTAGAGGTATGTGCAGATATAAACATACACATATGACTGTTTTAAGAAAGATATAATATCTAAGTTTGATGCCCTAATATGCATATTTATTTTGTTAATCTTATGTTTATTATTTTGCTTTTTAGTTTAAAATTAACACAAGTATATCATATTTACCGGAATGCAAGAGGTACTGGTAGTGTACTAGAGTACCAGAGACTTTCAACTAAACTTAAAACTGGGTCCCAATGTCATTCTAATCAGTTTGCCTATTCCGATTTCCATGGGTATGTGAGCTTCCACAGAAGCCACTTGAAGAGTAAAAATGATAGCCTAGAAGTTAAATAATAGTTGAATAGTATTCATTGTGTAAATGAACCACATTATCTGTATCCATTCTACAGTTTAGGGACATCTGTGTTGTTTCCAGCTTTTGGCTATTGTAAATAAGGCTGCTATGAACATGGTGAAACATGTGTCCTTATGGTATGGTGGGATGCCTTTTGGGTATATGCTCAAGAGTAGTATAACTGGGTCTTTAGATAAAACTATTTCCAATTTTCTGAGGAACCACCAGATTGATGTCCAGAGTGGTTGTATCCGTTTGCAATCCCACCAGCAATGGAAGTGTTCCTTTCTCCACATACTCGCCAGTATACTATTCAGCTATTAAAAATGAGGACATCATGAATTTGGCAGGCAATGGACGGAACTAGAAAATATCATCTTGAGTGAGGTAACTTGCCCACCCCCCAAAAAACGTGTATGGTATGTATTCACTGATAATTGGATATTAGCCAAAAATTACAGAATACCTAGAATACACCCTACAGACTGTAAGAAGTATGACAAACAGAAATGCCCAAGTGGAGATGCTTCAATCCCACTTAGTAGGGGGAAGGAAATAATCGCAGGAGGCAGAGGGAGGAAGGGACATGGGTGGGAAAGGGCAAGGAGAGGGGAAAATTGAAACGGGATCAGATATGTGGGAGGGGACAGGAGAGAAACCCAGAGGGCCAAGAGATTGAATGGAAATAAACAATGGGGAAGAGGAGCTTGAAGAGTCCACCTCCAGTAGAGACACAGGGCTTCAAGTGGAGGGACAGGGTTCCTAACCCACAGTCAAAATTCCTGACTCAGAACTGTTCCTGTGTAAAAGAACTACACGGTCAAAAATGGAGAAAAGACTGAAGAAAAGGAGGTCCAATGACCAGCCCAACGTGGGATCCATCTCATGGGGGACACCAAGGCCTGACACTATTACTGATGCTATGATGTGCTTACAGACCAGAGCAAGCATGGCTGTCCTATGAGAGGCCCTACCAGCAGCTGATTGAGAAAAGACAGAAGCAGATACTTACTTCAGACCTTTGGACTGAAGGCAGGGACTCCTATGGTTGAATTAGGAGGACCAAAGAAGCTTAAAGGGAGAGCGATCTCATAGGAAGATGAGCAGTCTCAACTAACCCATACTCCATGAGCACCAAGAGACTGAGCCATCAGCCAGGGCCATACATTGGCTGTTCCCAGGCTCCTGGCACGTATGTCACAGAGGTCACCCTGGTCTGACCTTAGTGGGAGAAATGTGCTTAATCCTAGAGAACAGCAAGAACTGTGGGGGGGGGGGCATACCCTTCTGGAGGCAAGGGGGAGGAGGAATGGGATGGGGAACTATGGAAAGGGGAAACTGAGAGGGCAATGACTGGAATGCAAATAAATAAAATAGTTTAAATAAATATAAAGAAGTTAAGTAATATTTGATAATCCGGGCCTTGTTTCTAGGTGTGTCCAACTCCAACTCAGATTCCGAGCTGGTGATTGTGGGGTGATTATTTTGAGTTACTACCCTTTGGTACTTGGAGTATTTAAGGGTATATCGCTACATATACACACAATGAGATAATATCTCCAAGATAGAAAGTGAGGGAAATTTCTCACAAAATGTGAAAATTTATTCTGATCTGAGGCTCAGTCCATTGCTATGAAATGGCTTTGTCCATTGCTCTTAACTTCTGAAGGCTTGTGTGTTCTTTTCAAGACTTTCTAGCTTACAACTCCACTTTGCACACTTTTGAATGCTGTCTAGGTGCGCTCTGAGGTGAATAAAATTTTAAGAGCATCGTAGACTGCATGTCTTTGAGCCTCTGTTCAAGATCCTACTAACTACCCTTAGGTTTGAGACATAGTTGAAGGATCTGTTTTGCTTTATTTTGACAACTCCAAATACAATGCTATAAAAAGGAAGACTTTTCTGGCATTTGCTTAATCTGTTTTGAATAGTAAAACCAACTGATAAGTATTTCTGAGTTCCAGCTAGTTCTTTCTGACTTATAAAATCAGTTGCTTCTTTCTGATTTCCCGAATTCACTGCTGCTTTTTCTAAAAGTCTAGTCAGCACAATCAGATAAGTCATGTGCTTATAAACCATGACTCAACTAAATATTTAATAATCTCATTATATCAAGGCAAAAGGATTCCAGCATTATTCTTTCTTTAAAGGTATATCCAAAGTAGTGTTTGCTTACAATCATTGTATTTAATGAGAATATTCTGGTAATAATATTACTTTTTGGTAGAGAGCCTTGAGAGACTAGAGAACAACATTTTATATTTGTTTTTTATGTGCCTTGTTAATTACACAGTGCTCTGAACATGCTAGATATGCAGCCTGTGTTTGCTAGAAATCATGTTTCTTTCTGTGTTGCTCATATAAACCACAGTACTCTTGAGAAATCAGTGCATGAACAGAGGAATATTAAACTTAATTCTCTAATAGAAATTTCAGGAAAAATTTCACTCCATACCTTAAAGATTGTAATGGTCTCCAACTACAATGGGCAAATTTATTAAATTAATACTACAGTTGTTATGGAAAACACAAAAGACCTTGTTAGAATACACATGTCTTCTAAGTCATAGAGAAACTCCCTTTGGGTTTGCTTACATTTGGTTTTCTAAGTTTATAAATTTAGTTTTATTTTGCCCATCTGGCCATGTTATGAATCTTATTAATACTTAAATATTATACACTGGCAGATCTACGTAGTGTGAACTGATAATTTACTATGTGCACTTGTACATCAGAAACAGTGCCTCATGTGAAAGAAAGAGAAGATGTATATGTTTCAAAATATTCATAGTTTCACCAATATTTTGAATTATAAGTTCTATATAGCCAAGAGTTTTAAAAAGAAATTTGAATGTTCTTGATTTATTTGGTTTGGCTTCTGGTACTTTAAAAGAGTTCCTAATAATACTTCAATTCTACCAGAAACTAAAGGGCTTAGTTACAATTAGTTTCATGACCAAAGCAAGAGATACTATCTTTTACCATTCTTCCAACCAAACAGGTAAAATTACTGTTCTTTTCTCTGTATGGGTCCTTGCTTTCATTATCCCTGCACACTGAATGTAGAGGCAGAGTGGGAGATTTGATCCAGCATGGGTAACATATGAGGCCTGATCTCAAATGTAAATGATTTCCTTAGACATTAATATAAATGATATATATAAAAAAATAACTGAAATTTCTTAAATATAAATATAAAGTAAAAAGTATAAGCATATTACTTTATAGATGGATATACACAGTCTATACCTTTTGAAGTAGGTTAAGATTAATAAATTCAAGGATTTTATTTTTTTTTTGAGAAAGGGTTTTAGTCTGCCAAGCAGGGTTGCCTGTAGTTAAATATATAATCCAGGTTAGCCAGAACTCATAATGATCCTCCTGCCTCAGCATTCAAGTTTTGGGATGACAGTTACTGGCACTATGCCTGGCCTCAAGGTTATTTTATCTGTTTGTTTCCTTTAGTGTAAGGAGTAAAAATATAATTATGAAAATTTAGACTTTCTCACTTTCAGTCAAAATCATTGATCAACCTCATCCAATCATATACAATTTAAATAATCCTTCAAATTTTATGAAGAAGTTACAGCAGCCATGTAGCATGCAAAGCCTGGGATAAGAGATGAACAAGCCAGAATCTTTTCTCTAAAAGAGCAGCAGCATGATAAATAAAGATACTACTTGAATACCATTCGATGACCCTACAGCCAAGTATGTTATTAGCACTATGGACAAATGTGGATGCGTTTTGAAAAACATGGGTAGTATTTTAATTCTATACATACAAGACTGTGGGGAACTTTTCTGGGTATAGGGAGTAGTGTTGTGCAAGAAGAGGCGAGTTAGGGTGAACAGTAGGAAGTTCAATTTGTTCTTTGGATCTGTTTGTTTCAAATATTCAGTAAGGAAAGGTAATGGAACTTACCAATAGCTCTACAATGAAGGACACAGTACATATATGAGTGTGATATGTGTGAAGAACACAGTTTGATTACTAATTGTCCATAAACAGAAAAGGACACTAGACTGCATGTAGAGAGTTTTAAGCTACAGGACATGTTGACTCCCAGTACCTGCCTTAGATACTACTAGGTTGCTATAACTACAAAACCTGACACAAACCACACAATAAAAAAAAAAAATGATTTATCTTGGCTCAAGTTTTTGGTCTGTCATGGATTAGAAGACAGTTAAGTTCATGGCAGGGTGAGCATATGGTAGAGGCTCCTCACCGTGGTAAGCAGAGAACATAACTGGAACTGGCAGGCACAACCATAGCAACCATCCCACACGCAGTGACCTACATCAGGGGTTTCTTTACATTAAGGGATCCAAAGCTTCTTAGTGTAGCTCCCACAAATGGAGAACAAATTAATCAGAATGAGTCAGGGGGCATTCTTATTAAAGACATAATAAATAATAATAATAATAATAATAATAATAATAATAATAATAATTGTGGCACCCTACCCCAAACCTGAAGAAAACAGAAATTCTGACAGCATTTCTTTTTCTTCCGAGACACTGACACAGATTACAAATATGTAATGACACTTGAACTTAAGAAGAAAAATGGACCAAATATAGAAGATTGTTTGTAAGTTTATACTCCTAAAAATGAACTGGCAGATGATAGTAGCATGTAAGTTGAAAGTATGATATGAGATGGCTGGAAGAAATCAAATTCAGTATAGGAAAACAGAAATCAACTGTCTACCTGTCTCTATGCTATGGCAGTTAGCTAAAGCATCAGCACAAGGTGAAAGGCTGTATATAAAGAAATAACATAGTTAAATATTTTATTTATTTGGGCTCTCTATCAATAAAACTACTAAACTTAGGGGGTAGAGTAATAAAAGATCAAAATTTTCAACATGTAGATTCTATTTGCTGTTTTTTCTGATTGTGGATTATTTTATCCTCAAATGCAGAATATCTGCTTTTCATTTTCCTCTAGTTTGGTGAATTTACTTTTATGCTAATATTGTAGTACTGGTGGGTGGAGAGAGGAGGCCATGCAAGTACTTCTTCGCTTATGATTTGTGGATTTATAGCTTTACAATAAATGACAGCTTAAATATGAAAAAAATCAGTTTTCCAATGTTCAGAATTATATTGTGAGGATAAAATTGAAGCGGGGGTCTTTCATCTTGGTTTGTATCAATAAGTGATCTGTCTAACTTATAGAGATGATGATGTCCACGTGTGGGCTTATTTAAATATTTATATCGATCTTGGTTCACAGAAGGTAAACAAAGAGGATTTTATAGCTACTTTAGAAAGAAAAACTCACCTCGTCCTTGCATAAGGAAAGTTTTCATTGGAGAGCTGGGGACTGAACCAAGTTCCTTGTGCATGGTGTGAATTAGCTCTCTACCTCTGAGCTACATGCCATAGAACAGTATAGTGAGTAGCAGTTCTTGCCTCTTTCTTTCCATGGGCAATTTAATAAAAATATATATCTGAGTTACCATTACCATACTCCCTGACCCGCTGGCGTTAATGTTTCAAACTTGCATTTCTATTGCCTATACCTTCAGTTTTTAATTTGCCAGCCTGTAGATCCATCGCTGCTGATTCGGGATCTTTCTATTTTACTGACATTAAAGTGCAGTCTGCTTGTTAGTTTACAAATATTGTTTCATTTCCCTTTCTGTCATCAGTATGGAAATTGCAGCCACACAAGCAATTCTCCTTTTTATTCTCCTTTAAAAATCCAATACATTATAGAATATCTAGCTAAATGCTGTCTGTGTGCTCTACAGAGATGAATTTTAAGAACAATTCTATGCATCCTTTGCATTTACAGCAATCTCCCCTACTGAAATTCACTCCTGAAATTTAACTACCAGATGTTTTCTTTGGAATATCCATATTGGCTTCTACTTCCTTTAGAAAACTGACTTAGGGTGGAAATCAGTAAGGGAACATTAATGGTGGAATTACCTGATTACAGCAGTATAATTTATTGCCATTTGTGCTTAACTATGTTTCATTTTCTGGCATACATATTACTCTATTGGAGTGATTATAAAATTAAAATATTGCTGTGAAATAGCTTCTACCCGACAGGAGAAAAATCAAGTGAAGATTTTGGACACAACCTTTTTGTAAGTTTCTCTGCTAATGTCATGTCAGATTGAATCTTTTAGGAATCTTGCCTGTATGAAGGAAATGAGTACAGAAGATGGCAGAGCCCTTTGCCTCTGTGCCCCAAACAGCCAGGACCACCTTCTCTTAGATAGACTCTTAAGTCACAACAAAGGGAAAAGGACTCGGGGTTAACTGCAAAGGGTCATTTGCTGTGCCGGCTAAGTTGTTGGAAGTGATCCCAGTAGTCACAAGCTGCTCTACTTGTCTAAAGTCACTGCTAAAAACTGGACAAGAATTTTGATGAGGTGTTGCAATAACACTGTAACTCAGTCTGTCCTTAAATCGGTCCCATAAAACGCCACAGATAGGGTCACAATTACTGTCACTTTCTTTTTATGATATTTCCCTTGGAGGAAGCAAAAGCATTCTGTCTATGTTAAAAGCTGGAAGCCCCTGGGGCTAGAAAGTTAGGGCCCCTCATAAATACAAGGACGTTGTAATGCTAGGGTACGCTTGAGTGACGGTGGTGAATGAGGGTCCAGCACTTAAGGAAGCAAGTAAAGTAAGATCTAAGTTACTTAATTGAACCAATGCCCAGTGATCGGTGGCTCTGGACCAATCACCGGCTCAGAGTGCTTCAGCGCACTGATAATACATAGCCATGGCTATTAAATTGAACTGTGATCACCTCAGGATCCAAAGCAGCTTCTCAGGTGCACACAGTAAATGCAGAAAACTGTCCAAAGACAAATGTCTAACGAGTTCCCCTGGTGTTGCCATTCCATTGGCCTGAACAAGGCTTAAACTTTCAACCTCAAACCTTTTTACAGACTTTCTTCAGGACTTTTCCTCCCTTGCTCTTATAATTTACTCTTTTAATATTGACCCTAACAGATTTTATATCTAAGAATGTGTATCTTGATTTTCTGGCTGAATTTTAGTCACTGGGTCTACACTCTGCGTGTCTTTTATCCATAATAGCTTATTGCCAGCAATATATAATTTTAAAAGGTTTTCAAGTCAGTATATTGAAAACACTTAGATTAATTTTTTGCACAAGTTAGGAAAGAAGTTGAAATCCCTCTTTCATACTTTCTTATCATGACATCTTTGAATAGGGACAACTCCCAAGACTGTGAAAGAAGAATAAGAAAACACATGCCCTTGTGTCACGTAGAGCTAATCATAGGATTTTTTGAGTTGAGTTAATCACTATGCTTTTATCATAATCTTGTTGTAGAGGATGAAGAGTTGGATCAGTCAGTCATAAATTGTTAAGAGAGTTAGGAAAAGAAGAGTGGTAGGTCATCATTACATAAATAAATATATTACATAAAGTCTATATTCATTTTTTGGTTACTGAAAATATCAAATTGTAGGAAAAGAACACAGTAGACTTATTATTTTTAATATTTGGATGTGAAAGGAGTTTTTCAGCTTAGAAACAGTAGCATGGCTGTATTACTAAAAAAAAAATCACAAAAACATAAATAAATGACTCTTCAGGACAAAGGATTATATCCTTAAAAATTAAGTGACTTTAGATTTTTATAAGTAAAATATTATGCTTATAGTGTATTGGAAAATAAAATGGAAGAGTTCAACAAAGAAGAACAAAAGAGTTGAAAACTGTGTTAACATTTTCTCTGTATATAAAATACATCTAAATAAAATGTAAGATAAGATCCTTCTCTGATTCTTTAAACACACACACACACACACACACACAAGCAATAACAACAACAAATTAATGAGAATGATAAAAGTACAGATAACAACTGCTGTTTTTTATAATCTAGATGATGCTTTGAAAATGAATTTTAAGCATTCTATTGACATACTTGTGTGTGTGTGTATGTATGTATGTGTGTGTGTGTGCATACATACATGAACACACACATTTAGGTATATTATCTGTACATGTGTGCTCTTGCACATATTTGTGTGTGGAGGTTAATGGTTGGCTTTGGGTGTCATTCCTTAAGAGCTGTGTACCTTGTTAATTAATTAACGTTTGTTTGGAGAAAGTATCCCTTAGTATGAGGAGATGCGTGTAATTTGCACTACACTGGATGCAATGATATACCTGTCTCTCCTTCCCAGCAGTGGTTTGATCAGGGCAGGACACCATGCTTGGCTTTTTCACATGGGTTTTGCACATTAAAAATTCTGATGCTACCGCAACAAGGGTTTTTGTCACTAAGCTTAGTCTGTCTTAGGGTTTTACTGCTGTGAACAGACACCATGACCAAGGCAACTCTATAAGGACAACATTTAATTGGGGCTGGCTTACAGGTTCAAAGGTCCAGTTCATTATCAAAAAGGTGGGAGCATGGCCGCATCCAGGCAGAATATGGTACTGGAGGAGCTGTGAGTTCCATCTCTTGTTCTGAAGGCAGCTAGGAGAAGACTGATTTCAAGGCAGCTAGGATGAGGGTCTTAAAGCCCACACCTACAGTGACACACTTCCTCCCAAAAGGCCACACCTACTCTAACAAGGCCACACCTCCTGATAGTAGCACTCCTTGGGCCAAGCGCCTTCAAACAATCCGTCTTCAACCCTGAAGTCCTTTGTTATATTTTCATTGCAAAGTACCATGCAAAGGAAATCCTCAGGAAGCCAGTGAAAATATAAAAATAATTTAATGTATTTGTTATTAAAATAAAGCTATTGCATATTACACATATATTAATCATCTTAAACTAACCTACTTATAATTTAAAAATTGACAAGCATCCAAAAATTTGGTGAACTTTATAGAACATAACATACATAACTGCAAATTTCATGTTGTCCTATTGCAAGAAAATATGTGCTTAAGTTTTTATATATATTTACTGGAAATATCTCTCAGGAATGTATATATATATATATATATGTGTGTGTGTGTGTGTGTGTGTGTGTGTGTGTATTTCAGTATATATACGTATAATTTCTATGTCTCCTATATATATAATCTTTCTTAAGTGAGGGGTCTGATTTAGTAGGCCTGGAAAGAGATCTGAATTATTTTATTTATAACAATCTAACAAATGATGCTTTTGGTCTGTGAATCATAATTGAAAAGTGTCAGTGATAGATCCTTACATGTTCACTGAGCTCCAACGGGAGACATTACTTTAAGTTTTAAGTGAGAAAAATGAATGATGACATATAAAGTATTCCTATGTTGGAGAAATTTAATGCAGGTCTTTCTGAGTCCTAGAATGTATATATTATACAGTGTCGGAAGATCACCCTGAGCACTGACTTTGTAAAAATTTTATCTATGACAGTACATAATATATTCAAGAATATGTGTAATTTTATGACATCGCATTTAGTCTATTCTTGGACAGTTCAACTGGCTTTTTTATTGTATGTCTGTTTTTTATTGTAATGAGATTCTATCATGAATTATTCTAATGAGGAAATTGGAACATGACTGATTGTTTGGCTGCAAGCCTAAAGTTAACTCAAGATGGTTGATTCAGAGTCATTTGCTACCTGAAGAGTTAAGAGAGTACTGAGGAAAATCATTGTCTTTCTCACATCAAGACACACAGAGAAACAGACACACATGTACACAAACACACATACCACAATGTCAATATTTTGTTTAGATTAATAACAAGCACATTAAAATATACCACATAAAACTTGCTTATATCTATACAAAAGAAAAAGGCTGCAGCTACATGTCATTTTGTGATTTTTGCCAATGCAGTGTGAAAAATAACTCTCTGGACATGGCTAATCAATAGTTTATGTCAGACACAAGTGCTTTTAAATACATATATATGTTATTATAACATTTTCCTCCTTCATTTTCTTTCATGAATTCCTTGTGTCTGCTCTTTCCAACCTCTCCAATCCCTTTTTACAACCTCTCTCATAATCCCTCTTACCCTCAAATTCATAGACTACACACACACACACACACTCACACACTATTATTTTTACTGGAGACTATTCACCATTTGGAAAGACTTCTTTTTGATATCTTACTATTCAGAGCAGTATACTTTCTCTTGTAAGTATAAACAATTATTCAACTCTTTCTGATTTTAAAAATATAAATTCATGATAATCTAACTTTCATTATGTTATAAAAGCTTTCATTTACAGTAGGCACACTATTGAGAGTTGAGATTACTGAATGATTGGATACAATTATTTGGCTAAAACAAACAAACAAACAAACAGGATATTCTATCTCCTAAAACTCTTTATGTAATATTTATTTTGAAAAATTAAGAGTGATTTAATTGTGAGTATATCACATATATTTTTGTTTTGTGAAAGGAAGACTAGATATATTTAATTTTAAAAGTATTATTTGTGTATCCTTTAGATAAATAAATTTGTATAATATTTAATTCAGTCTTTAATTGTTACATGGTATCAAATACTGCTATACAATATGCCAGATTTTAACAATTACTTTAAATTCTTTACAGGGTAGCAATTTTAGCCTGAAAAGACTTTTGAATTTTTAAAGTATGTAAACAACTTTCATGAAAAAACAGTGGGTAATCTATCTCAATAAAATATATTTAATAAGTAAATATATTAAAGATGGATAAAACTAATTAATGTATGTTTAATTATTTTCACTAAGTCTTTTGTTTTAAAGTGAGATATATTTTGGAAGCAGGTTTTTTGGCAAGTAATAAGTTTCAAAATGTTCTTCAGAAATAAAATTATTTATGTATATAATTATGTGTTTTTATAATACATATATTATTTATATGTATAAAATTGCTTAGCAAACTGCAAAAATAGTATGACTAGACCAGTAACTTCTAGGTGGCAGTCTATACTCCTTGCCCTGAATACTTGAATACTTGAAGGCATTTATTACAGGAACTTCATTTTCATTTACTTATCATTTGTTACAGTTTGAATCTGTACTAGTCCTTTAGATGGTTGTACTGGCTGGTTTTGTGTCAACTTGACACAAGCTGGAGTTATCACAAAGAAAGGAGCTTCAGTTGAGAAAATGTTTCTATGAGATCCAGGTGTAAGGCATTTTCTCAATTAGTGATCAAGGGGAGAGGACCCCTTGTGGGTGGTACCATCTGTGGGCTAGTAGTCTTGGGCTCTATAAGAACGCCAGCTGAGCAATCCTATAAGCACCATTCCTCCATGGCTTCTGCATCAGCTCCTGCTCCCTGACTTGCTTGAGTCCCAGTCCTGACTTCTTTCATGATGAACAGCAATTGGAAGTGTAAGCCAAATAAACCCTTTCCTCCCCAACTTGCGTCTTGGTAATGATGTTTGTGCAGGAATAGAAACCCTGACTAAGACAATAATCAAATAAATACTTCAGCAAATATTTGAAAGTTTCAATTGTGATTTAACAAAATGCATTTTCTTTATGATACCGACTAGGAAATGAAGCTGGAATATCTTTGTAACTAGAACAAATATAATTTAAATTCTGATTAAACCAAAATTACAAAAGACTCTTAGGAAGTATTTTAGAACTTTAGTCAACATTTCACATCTCAGATAGAAGTAAAATCTTAAGTTTCAATACCTAATTATGTATTTATGTTTTAAATACCTCTGAGAAACATTAATAAATGGCAATGTTCATTGTTTCTTCTCTTTGCAAAAATTTGTAAACTCTTCACAAGACCATTAATATAGGTATAAGTATAGATAGGAGTTGTAAGATTGAAACAATGTCAACAAAAGAGAATCTATATGCAAGGAGTTAGGCAGGTGAGAAGATACAGTGGAATTTTAAGATATCTGTACTGTATTCTGATACTTCCCCCATACCCAATGATTTCAGATAACCATGTACTTGCCTGAGGTAATTACTGTGCTTAAAAGTTTACTCCAGGTATACATGAACACATATCATTATGTGCTGATGTGGAAAGTGTTATGAACAAGAAAGATCAGGACCAGCTGCCTTTTTGGGAGCCAGGCATCTTAGTGTGGCAGCCCATGAAATTTTGGATCATTGTGGTATTCAATGTCAGTATAGGGTACGCGGTACTTTTTCTTAGTAGATGTATACTTCTAATGAACTAGAATCATTGGATTTCCATATTTTCCTTTGTGGTGAAGTTAGTCATGTAATTGAGGTAGAATCTGCTTATACATTTAAATTTGATTTACATTCAAGGATCTTAAGTAACTGCTGTCAGAAAATAAAAGCGAACATATATCTATATATATATATATATATCTGTGTTCTACCTAATGTATTATCTACAATGTTGGAAAAGCACGTGAGATTTAGGACAGAATGGTGGAAGATTCAGTCCAAACTTGGAGAATTGCCATCAAGGCTCTTTAACATGAATAAGGACCAGATCTTTTATGCATGCCAGTATGCTTTTAAAGTGATGCACTTAAAGATAAATTCCCAAAACATGGCATGCCATTGATATACTCAATAAAAACACATTTTTTTGTACTTTAAACTCTTTGCTCCCCCAAAATGATCTCTTACTTAATTTCTTCTATTTTAATCCAGAAAAGTGAGGAGAACAATATTAAGATGTTTAGTTCCAAGACGATCATTTTGACCATGCCCCAGACTTGCTCTTCTTTGAGCAAAAGAAACGCAAAGCCTTTCAAAGTTTTAAGAACAATGAAAGATAGAGTGAATGTAAATAACCAAACTGGGTATTGTACAATACCCAAGCAATAGTTGATTAAAATTACCAGCCATTGTGGTCACAAATATAAGTGCTCTTATAACCAGTCATAGCCTTACTAAAACAGTCACATATGAATATGTGATATATGGGGGTAATATAGATACTTGCTTAATTAAAGTGAGATAAAATTTAAGCAATGAAAATTATGCAATGAAGAGAGCATTATGTGTATTTGAGGTAATAACAAAGCTTAAATTTGTTCTGTGAATATTTTGATACAAACATTAGAATGACGTTTCCGACATTCAACATTTAAAGGTAATGCTTTTTCAGACTTTATAGCAGATATGCACATGTGAGTATCACAGAAAATATTCTAATTTTTAATTCATGCAGATCCAATCAGTGGTGCATAAATAACCTCTGAGTTAGGTTTACCCATCAAACATTCTCTTGGGAGGCTAATGTCTTTGTATCATGATATTTTTCTTTCTCTCATAGTGTTGTTTGGGATATTTTACTGGCTTTGATGTTGACTACTGACATCTGATTGCCTCTCACTCTTGATTTAACCAATCAGATTGGAAAGTCTTTTATCTTCTAAGTATAATTCCTTAAAGTAGGTGTTCTGTTTATGCCATGTAAAGACAATTCTTCAAAATTTTTTCATTTTAAAAATTATTTTTGTTTAGTTTACAAAATGAAGTTCTTTTAAAAACATTTCCAAAAGTATAATTATTATACATCATACAGATTTACTTCTCCCATTACCTACCTTGCTGTGTATTGTCCCTTAGCTGGTCTCTTAAACTTCCAATAAGTCATTATTCTGCATATATACATATATGAATATATGCATATGAATGTGTGCACACAAACTTACATTCTTATTCCGTTTACATTGTTAAAATTTGTATTGAATAAATACTTGAATTTGACTCCCTTTTTTGTGTGTTAATCAATTATAAACCTTATCTTAACTTTTAAATGGACAATGATAAAGCATATATAGATAATATTTGTTATATGTCATATATGACATAAAATATGTATTGTAGAAAATAAATTTATATTATATAATATAATTATGTATTTATACCTTGTATAATATATGATTATGTATCTTATAATGTATAAATACATTTTATATAATGTATCTTTTTAATATGTTATATATTACAAAATATAATTATATATAATAACATACACACACATATATACATGTATACACATATATATATGTATGTATATAATGTTATCATATCTTGTTTCATTAAACATGAAGCAGAGTTAATGGCTTACCTAATACTATACATTTACTCTGCTCTTTACCTTCTAATTAGTTATTCATGACTTGAGAGAATACTATTATCAAAAAATTATGATTAGTATTTTCTGTTTATTGCTAATTGGGGGGTAATGTTCTATTTGAAATATGTTGTCCATATTTTAATGATATTTTACTGATTATCCTGAAGTGTATATTTTAGGATTGTCAAGCTTTTCTATTGGATCTAACTTGCTTCATGTTTTTCTCTAAGCTCTTTTTATACATTTGTCTAAATGATAATCCAGTATTCCAAACACAACTGTTTCAAACCTTATCAACACATACAAAAAGCACTATTTAATCAAGAAAATCGAGTTCACAAGTTAATTTGGATGTTTTGATTTATATATATATTATTTATAATTGAGAACGTTGTTACGACTGACTTAATTATATACGTTTGCAAAGTGTAGTGTGTGTTCCTCAATGAAATTGTGTTAGTCCTGTAATCTAAATTCCAGATTGGTTAATTATTAGTTAAATTTATACAAAAAGTATTTAAATGGATAGAGTATTTTTCTTTCATTGTATTTTGATCATGGTACTTCATAAAACAGTTTTTTAAACCTCGAAGCAGAGAGTGTAAGTTATTCATAGTCAGTAATCTGATATACAAAAAGACAGACGCAGACACAATCACAGAGAGTCAGCCACATATGAATACTCACAGTTGCACACATACAAACATACACACACTAATCTGTTACAGCTTTCTAAGTAGAAGACTGCCCTCCCTGTCTTCCATTGGAATAAGTGAATGGCTAGTGTACTGGCAGCATGCATAGAATGCTACCCAGTCTTAGCAGCTCAAATAGTGTATTTGGGGTTTGGGGTAGAATGGAATTTATTTAGAGTCTGCTCACAACTTAATCTGCCACCACCAGTGTCAGTGGCCTTGGCTTTCACTTCCAGCTTGTTTTGATGAACCACAAAACTTTTTGCCTTCTTCTGAATAGGGAAGGTATAATTCGCCATAATATTAAAAACTTTGAACAATTATGGTTGCTGTTGATTCAGCTCTTTGAATGTTGCATTTTAAAGACAGAAAAGTAAGTGTGTGTCATCTGGGAGAGCTTACATTGTTTGTCAGCCTTTTTACTCCCTTTCTTTGGTGTTTTGTTTTGCTTGTAAAGGCTGCCTGCTGCATTAGCCCTGGCTTCCCTACTCAGCAAATTGCTTACTGAGAATTCTTTATTAGCAGTAGTAGGAGTCAAGGGGCTTTGGACTGAGATTCATTTTTTTTAAGGACAAAATCAGGTTCTAATTGGGCACAGGACAACTTGGAAAAACATAGTGTTCACAGTGTAAAAATTTGGCAATACATGCAATGAATCACTAGTTTTAGCCCATCTCCCTTTCCTCCCAAGTCCCCAGACAATCAACTAGCTGTATGCTAAGTTGATTGAGAAGAAAGGCTAATTGAAGAAGGAATTAGAAGTACTAAAGAAAGCAGTCACAGCTCAGTACGGACAAATGCAACAGTTCACAGTTGAAATAAATTTCAACAATGTATAGATTTTATAATAAACTACCCATTTACCAAAGCTGTGTGAAACTATTCAATTCAAGTGCTCACTAGATGTTCTTTTATGGGGAAATTATAATATCCAAGAACTCAACATCTCTGAGCACAATTTCTCCTGTTCTTGCTTCTGTTGTTCTCATTGCTCGCTTGTCAACTGTGACTTAGGAAGTTCCAGTCCATGGACAACAGTGATCCATTGCTCTGTAAGTTTATAAATCTGTGAATAAGCATGTAGAGAGGCTTCTTTAGTTTGATGATATTTCACAATAAATTGAAAAGGAAAATTGAGTGCAAATATTGAGACTATGTTTCTTAAAATACTATGACCAAGAATTAGACATTTATTTTATAAAGTTTTGATTAGTTAGGCTGTGTTAACTTGAAAGCAGTATGGTGATTTAGACATTAAAAATAGCAATATTTGGAGAAACCCTGTCTCAAAAACAACAACAACAACAACAAAAGATAGCAATTATTCTCTATAAGTACATAGGTTTTATTGTCCACATGAATGCAATGTTTTAGACAAATAAAACTTACATATTTATTTGAGTTATTCTATGCTAAAGAAAAATTATATTCCACTGTAAATTGTATTACATGTCAATTTATAACAAAAGTTTATAACAAAATATAACAAAATTTTATAACAAAAGTCTTATGTAATTAGTTAACTCAGCTTACATTCAGTCTTACATTTCATTTGGTTTCAGACAGATAATTCTCTTTAGTTTATTTGTATCCAGATGTCTAGGAAGTATATAGAATTCTTTCAAAATGGACATGACTATTATGTCACACTTGGAAATGTATCAGTTGAAATTAATATTTAATTTGCATATATAAATCAAAAGTGACTAGTATTTTTTTTAGAAAGTATGATATTTGGGTAAGACTTAAAAGTAGAGGTAATGGGTATTCTCAAATCTACCTAAGTCCTATTGGTCTGTGGACTTACTGGCTTGTTTTGTGTGTCAACTTGACACAGCTGGAGTTATCACAGAGAAAGGAGCCTCCATTGAGGAAATGCCTCCAGGAGATCCAGCTGTAAGGCATTTTCTCAATTAGAGATCAAGGGGAGAGGGTCTAGCCCATTGTGGGTGGTGCCATTTCTGAGCTGATAGTGCTGGGTTCTATAAAAAAAAAGCAAGCTGAAACGAATAGGGGAAGCAAGCCAGTAAGCAGCACCTCTCCATGGCCTCTGCATCAGCGCCTCCCTCCAGGTTTCTACCCTGTGTGAGTTCCAGTCCAGACTTCTTTTGGTTCTAAACAGCAATGTGGAAGTGTAAGTTGAATAAACCCTTTCCTCCCCAGCTTACTTCTTGGTTATGATGTTTTGTTCAGAATTAGAAACCTTGACTAAGACAGTCTGTAAAGTTTATGCATCTACCTTGATACAAAGTAATTCTTTTCCTGCCAAAATCTTAAGAAAATAGTATGTAAATAAACTATGCTATTTAAGCATATGATTACAAAATAATAAGATACTTTTAATTAAAAATTATGGAATATTACATCAAGTAAATAAGAATCTCTTACTTATAATCAATGTTTTAGAGGTAATAAAATGTATAAAGTGAAGACTGGATCTTATTTTTTATTACAAATATATACAATGGAATTGGTAAATAGATTGCTTTTTGTGACAAAAGCATTTTATTAAATTAACTGTGTAATTTGCAAATGGCTTCAAAAGAAATTCTAAAAGCAAAGTTAAAAACATTTTCTATTACAAAGTACAGTTAACAGCTTAAAAATAGTTTCTTTATAGAGAAATTTCTAATGCATTCTTTAACTGATTGCTGCAATATGGTATTTTAATGAGATGTTTAAGGGTTAAATTAACATTCATTTTGTAACAGGTTCATTTCTTAATATTTAAATTACTTTGTCTTAGAAGCAGAATTTTATTATTTTTTAATTATAGCTTTATTATTTTTAACCAAATTTTTAAAATAATACAGTAGACTACAGCATCTGGTTATACTTAAATTTCAATTATTAATAAAATGCAACCTGTCAAATTAAAAGTTTAAAGTTTTACTTTTTATTTAAGAAAATTGTCTACAGATATGTGTACATATATATCACAAAGTTGAAACTAAAATATTTTGCTTAGCATTATTTCTGAATCATTTTCTTTATTTTGGTGATTGTATGGACAATGACTATGTGTCTATTCTGGCTTAGTGTACCTTTAAATTAAAGAATTTAAAACTTAAAGGCTACATAATATTTCTTGTATCAGCCTATATACACACATCAATGTCAGGAAAATATTGCACTACATTAGTCTACATGACAGTGTGTGTATGTGTGTGTGTGTAGTTTCTGTGCAAACTATACAGGTGAATTGAGAATATATTAATTTTAAAACATTTGGATAACTTATTAGGATATCAAAACTAATGTGGAGATTTCAATTGCTTTGCAGTGATAAGAACATGAGGTCCTCAAAACGCATGTAAACAAACAATGTCCAGTGTTTGTAATCACAGCAGTTAGGGTGTGAGCAGAAACAGGGAGATCACTTGTTTTCCACATGCATGCAAGCATGCACGCATACACAAAGGCACACCACCCCTAAACCAATTTGTGAATACTAAAAAAATATGTAGTTACCTGTCTAAAAGTAGAGAACATATATTATCTGCACATGCGTATTTTATTTCCTAATACATGTTCTTCTACTTAGGTTAATTTTATTGAACTATTAAGGTCTAATTTTAGCATGTAGGAGCATCCGGTTACATATTTAAAGTCATGATTTTAAACTTTGTTTTTATGTGTATGGGATTTTGATTTTTTGTTTGACTGTATTTCTCTGTATCATGTGTGTGCAATATATCCACAGGCCAAATTTGGTATAAGATCCCCTAGAATCATGGTTGTTTATAAGCCACCGTGCAGTGCTTGGAACTGAACTTCAGACATATACAAGAGTAGCAAATGGTTTTTACTGCTGACTCATTTCTCCAGATCCCCAACATATCATTTTGCCATATCTGCTAGTAGAGAAAACAACAGCAACAACAACAACAACAACAACAACAAATGGCTGTTGTATTCAAAAGATTAGAATAACAACATCTTTATAGCCTAAAACAGGACCTGCATTAAAATAACCCCTTGAAAATTTTAAGTGATGATTCTCATGAATTTTGATAATCTACAGTATATGTCCTAAAGGTATTTTTGCTGTCTCTACCAATTATGTGCTTCAATGTCTATAATTTGCTTTACATATTTTATTCCTCAAATTCTGTCAATAAAATAGTATAACTAGCTATTGTATGCTACTGTTTAGACAATTTTATTCTTTCCTTGTTTTTGATATTAAGGACATGTTAATGTCACACAACCGAAGGGCAGACAATGTCAATTAGAGGGATATCAGGATTCCCTCATTGAGATACATCAATTAAGGACCTGGAGGTTAACAATCTGCTCCTGTCTGCATAGCTTGCATCGCTAGAGTTAGGTTCTGAAATAGATTGTCCAACTGCAAGCTCATTTCTCTAATGATCATTACATTTTTAAGGAGATGGTTATTCTAACTAGTGCCTCTCTAGCATCCTAAGTTTGTCTTTTAGAAAGAGGAGTCAAATATTTGCTATTTAGTCACAAGTCACAGTAAAAATTCAATAACCATTGATATGCTTTTGAAAATTAAAGTCAAACACCTATGCCATTTCACTAAATGCATACTAAAACCTTGTTCTCTGATTGCCCCATTCGAAGTTGTCAGTCTTGTCAACCCACAAAGCATCGTCACTGTTCTCCCATTTTGAAACATTTAATTTTCAATGGTGTCCGCACAAAGAAAAACAGGGACATGTACAGTTTTATTCAAACGATTTAGAATCCTCTGAAAACTACATTTCAATAGAAACTTATCCAACTAAAATAGTGTACATTTCTTATAAAATCCTGGGTTCTTCTGGATATTCTACAATAAAACAAAGGTTCAAATTCTTGACAGACCTTTGAGGATGGGGTTTGATTTTTACAGTATTCACACATTTGCAAAACAGAGGTTCGTAGTTCTCATTCTTGTTGCTGTGATAAAATAGACTAACCAAAACAACTCATAGGAAAAAGGTTTATGTTAGTTCAGTTCAAGGTTACAGTCAACCATGGTTTTAAAGTCACAGCAACAGGAGCTTCAGGCAGCCAATCTGAAGCATAGGGCAATGAAGACTCATGCTAAGGTCATTTTATCATTTTTATACAGTATATGATCTCAGCCTAGAGAAAGATGTGCCCCACAGTGGGTTGGTTTTCATCCCTAAACTAACAAATTGGCTACCATTATAATGGTAAGATCTTGGTTTAACAATTCCTAAACAAGATTTGTCTGATACAGCCTGATCAACCCACATATAGTATATCTCAGCCACCACTGAGATTTTTTACCAGAAAGAAAAAGTACCTGACTTGGACAATTTTAGAGATACAGGAAAGCAACAGTGTTTTGGGTTAACAATATTATTTTGATTTATTATTAAAGTATTAGATATCAAGTAAGTTACCTGTTGCATAGAAAATACTCCATGAAGTTAGTCTCCCTTCTAAACAAGAAGTACAGAAAGTGACCATAAACATAAATATTAAACAAGGCACAGCGAGTGGGAAAGGGTTCTCCATCAGTTCATGCAGGAGGGCCTACATTAAGTCACAGAAGGGGAGAGCAGACATGATGGCTTGACAAAAGAGGATAGGTAGGTAGATGATATGGAATGGGGTCTGGAGGGTGGGCATGCATCCAATAAAAAGAAATGGAGTATGTTAGGGCAAGGTTCTGAGAAGAAGAGCTGGTTCATTCTGAAAATGCTTTAGTGTCATGTTTTTAAACTTACAGAGGCAGAAGGGCTATAGGTGAAGTGAATCCTAAGCAGATATTTGAAAAACTTTGAAAGCTCTAAATCTCCTGATTTGAGCCAAGATGAAGTCTATTTAACTTTATTTTAAGAGACAGTTATTGCAGGTGCAGTCATTTGAAGTGGTAGAAAGGCTCTTTGTTAGGCACAGTGTCAGTTTCTAGAAATAGATCCCTAGACACACAGACTACTGATATGCAAGAATAACATTGTTTTGTGTCCAGTGTGTGATAAAGTAAGGCTATGTGATACATGTCTGCTCCTTATCAATACTTTTAGATACAAGGGTGTAAAGTCTCCTTAAAACTACTGTTACATCATTTACTTCCCTGGAAACTTTGTATATTCTTGTACACAATATCCAGGGAAGAAAAGGCATAAAGGCTTATTTTCTTTTGAAGGAGAATAACAAGTAAAAGTGAGGACATGCTATGTTGCAGAAGGAAATGTAATTTTTAAACTTTTAAAATGATTTACATTAGTTATTACATTTACAAAAAATGCAGAAAATCTTCACAATGGAATATTGGGTTCTGTTTCCCCTGATGTAGTAATGCATATACAATATTGCAGCAATGATTAACTGATGTGTTCCTGAGGTTTCTCCAGACAAAAACCGCCTTTCAGCAGATCCCTTATCTGTTATCAGGGGAGTGTTTACAGCGGCTAAAACTCTTAAGTCCCTTGTCTCTGAGACTGATGGGAATAATTAAGCTAGTGTTTGCTGGCCCTCTGCTCTTCTTCTTTGTGAGGTTAGAAGCTGGGAAAAAAAGACGAGATACATTATCCATATTAAGCGATTTCATATAGATTTTATTGGTCGACCAGCCTTTAACCATCCATTTTGTTTGTAGAACTAAATTATATATGATAAATATTATATGAAATTGTTAACCTGTGACTATATATCTACCTCTTTTTCTTTTATTTACTCACAATTAGTTGTACAAAGATTTCAATTTAGCTTAGCAATTAATACTGTTAGATATTCCACTGGTACTCATTTTTATTTTAATTCTGCCTAAATTAGTGATTCGATCTTTAGGATACAAATTGGTAAGAAAGGTATAGCTTCACTGACCAAAACATTACATTTCTAAATTAGGTTATACATTAGCCAGCCATTGACAAATGGTGATGTAATCAGTGCATGAGAATCTACTGCCTGTCCAGACCTCACTTCTTGGATCATTGACCTCCCTTACAAGTGTATTTCCCATGGCCATAGTATTTGAGAATTCTAGTATCCTGTCTCACACATAGAAAACCAGTCTGATGACTGGGACAGCCCCTATTGTTTGCTATGTGACAAAATTAGAGCATGAAGAACACAGACGCTTAAACCTTAAAATGTTTGAACATAGTAAGTTAAAATGTGATCATGTGAATATTGTAGCTCCCTTGAGGTTTTAATGAATTTTCTATTGAAAAAAAAAAAGGATTGAAAATCTATTTGCATCTACATGTGGAAGATTGATATTCTTTTTCTGAAATGCAAATGTAAATTATATATTTTTTATGTCAAGCAAGTTTGTTTCAGAATCCTTAAAACTTCTATAAAGAATGAATTCTCTCCATAGCAACATTTGGCCTCGAAAATGTCCTTTGGCAAATAGGAAAGCAATAAGTACTCGATGTTCAAAAGTAATCTAATGGAGACTCTGGATGAGGCCAGTTGCAATCAAATGAATCCATCACCATGAAATCCTTCATTGTTTGTCCATTATCTGAACTCTCCCAGCTCAGAAAGGATACTTTGTCCCCCACTGGCTTACCTCCTATATTCTTGCAGTATAATGTAGTAACCAAGTGACCATGGGGCTGAGCAATTTTAAGCCTCCCACACAGAGCTGGACAGCACACTGTACCTTTGATAGAAAGATACATTGCCACACTGTTCAGTGCTCAGCTGCTGAGAGGAGGCTGGAAAAGTAAAATGTCAGATCTGTATGAAAACCTTCTCAGTTTGCTTCACTATGAGCAATGTACATGTCTATTAGAGAAAGGTAAGAAACACAGGGTGAAAATTTTCAAAGACTGAGTTTATTTGTAAATTTCTGATGTTAATTTTGTCTATTTTCTTTTGTTCACCTATAATAACTCAATCTGTCCTAATGGCTTTGTATGGCTGCTAGGAGGTAATGTCTGTTATTAAACTTGCATTTTCACAAAGGTTCTGCTTTAGAAGAACAAGGAGATGAAATAATATCCTCCTTTGCTTGACACACTTTTCAAATCAGTTTATTTTAATAGCTTGAGGCCATTATCAAAAGGAGCATCATAATGTTTAATAAAGAGCGGATGACTAGAGTTTTAAACAAATAACAAGGAAACAACCAACTAAACAAACAAAAAACCAAACAAACTATCCTTGAAGACTCTAAGGATACAGTGTTTTCTAGACATCACACAGGTGATTCACATGTAAATTCCCAGACTGTGGCAGCACAGGCTCAAGACAGACAGGCTTCCCGCACGGAGGGTGAATTGAGCAATGTTTCCATCCCTAACCAAAAAGCTATTTGCAATTGACAAGTATTAGCAAGCGAAAAATTAGTTTTGCTCAGTGGCATCTCATTGGGTGTATTAACTCAACTTAAGCGTAAGCCCAGTGCCCAGAAGGTAGATGAGCAACACAAATGAACTGAATAGTACTTGGTAGACTTTCTGTCTCAAATTGCATTGTTTGGGCATTTATTGTCTTATTAGTTTTTGGCTTGTTTATTTAATGTTCCTATTTCTGTGGTATGTATGTATTTGTTTACTTGAATGTCTTGATTTTTTGTTTGTTTGTTTGTGCTTACAAAGAAAGGGCTTTGAGTTGGTAGATGGGACAATGGGGACTATCTCAGAGGAGTTAGGGTTGGGGGAAAGCATGATCAGAATGTAATTTTTAACAAAGAATTTTAAAATGGAAAACAATCACTAGTCCTGTTGAATTATTTAATAAAGATCTGTCTTGTTAACACAAAATAAAAAGAAATATATATCAAAAATTGTTGCTGTTATTTTTAGAAATACTTGATTGCTTCAGTAAAAATGAAAAGTAAAGATACATTATATTAAATATATCTCTGATATATTTGATATACATATATTAAGGATCAAATAATAGTTTGTTTAAAGAACCATTAAATTCCATGAAATGAATACTATAGGAATAGGCTGTACTCATGTTAGATTCATTCCATTAGTATCCAACAATGTGTCTTTAAAACTGTATTTATTTATTTATTTATTTCTGTAAATGTGCTAGTGGTCTCATAGGCCAATAGAAGATGACAGATCTCATGGAGCAGGGTTTACAGGTGGTTGTGAGCTGCCTGATATTGGTACTTGCAATTGAACTTAGGTCCTCTGGAAGAATTAGCAATTTCTCATAATCACTGAGTCATATCTTGAGCCCCCAACTACATTTTAATCAATAGTTTAATTCTAGGGTCAAGTTATTAATATGGTAGAACTACTAATTTATATTTATTTTGCCATCACAGAGAAAACAGTTTCACCATGTGCTCCAAGGCATTTGCTTGAATGATATTTCAAAATGCAAAGTCAAAAGTGGAATGATTATTTTATTAAAGAACAATGTATTTGATTTTTGTGTCCATCTATGAAACAGTAGTACAAGGATTTAAAAATAAAGATTTAAAAATAAAGATATAGTATCATTTACATTATATATATATGTTTGTGTGCATGGTAAAACAGGTTGCTAAAATAGAATAATTTATATTAGAGAGTCATTAAAAATAAAAAGTAACAATTTTATAGGTGACATTATAATTGTGACAATTTCTAAATAACAGGTTTTTTTAAAATGTGATTTTTATAATATATTTCTTTTTTCTTTTTGTTGTTTTAATTTTTAAAAATTTATTTATTTTTTTTACACTCCAGTTTTTATTCCCTCATCTGCCTACCCACCCTGTCTGTACGAGGATGTCCCCACCCCACATCTCCCACCCCACCTGACCTCTAAACTTCCTGGGGTCTCCAGTCTCTTGAGGGTTAGGTGCATCATTTCTGATTGAACCCAGACCCGGCAGTGTTCTGCTGTATATGTGCTGGGGAACTCATATCAGCTGATGTATGCTGCCTGGTTGGTGGTCCAGTGTTTGAGAGATCTCAGGAGTCCAGGTTAATTGAGACTGCTGGTCCTCCCACAGGGTCATCCTCCTCCTCAGCTTCTTCCAGATTTTCCCTAATTCAACCACAGGGGTCAGCAGATTCTGTCCATTGGTTGGGTGCAAATATCTGCATCTGACTCTTACAGCTGTTTGTTGGGTCTTTAGGAGTGCAGTCATGCTAGGTCCCTTTTTGTGAGTGCTCCATAGCCTCAGTTACAGTGTCATGCCTTGGGACCTCTTCTTGAGCTGGATCCCACTTTGGGCCTGTCGCTGGACCTCCTTTTCCTCAGGCTCCTCTCCATTTCTATCCCTGTAGTTCTTTCAGACAGGAACTATTATAGGTCAGATTTTTGACTGTGGGATGATATCATTTGATGCCCGGTCTTCCTGCTGGAGGTAGGCTTTATAAGTTCCCTCTTCCTACTGTTAGGCATTTCATCTAAGGTCCCTCCCTTTGAGTCCTGAGGGTCTCTCATCTTCCAGGTCTCTGGTGCATTCTGGGGCGTACTCCCCAACCTTTAACCTCCTGAGGTTGCTTGTTTCCATTCTTTCTGCTGGCCCTCAGAGCTTTAGTCATTTTCCCTCACCCAATACCAGATTTGGTTCCTCTGTCCCCCCAAAACCCCGTTCACTTTCCCTCCCAGGTTCCCCCCTCCCTCCCCACATGTGATTGCTTTCTTCTTCCTCCATACAAATAGATCCAGGGAAGACCCACTCAGCTAGGAATGTATAAGTGAATAGATGATATATTTCTAATTACATGAATACTTGTACGTATGTGATTTCAGGGCTGAGATTTTTGTATTGGATATCCTATTGGTGCATTGGTGGGCTCTGACTATGTCTCCAGCTCACTGAGTCCCTCAATTGCCTATATTTTTTTTCTAAGGATGAAGCCTCTGTGATCGTCCAGCCTCTCTGTAGATATATCTCTTTTGGTGTCTTGCTCAGGTCATGTTTAGCCAGCCATTTTAGTGAGGCCTTATTTATTTTTTTTGTTAATTTTAAAAGCAATGACTTTGTCTTAGGAGATAAAGAGCAGGTTTAAGAAAAATGTGCAATCATAACAACCTTCAGATTTATTACTTTTATTGTCATAAACTCACTGAACATATCACTAAGTCTCATGAGGATATTATCATACAAACATTCAAAATATGGACACAATGATCCTTTCAAATATCCATTTTTCTCATTTATCCCACTCCAGTTAGTCTTCTTGATCTCTGTGGAAGATTTGCTTCCATTTTTATATGTTCATATGTGACAATTAGCTATATAAAAATCTATGATCTGCAAAAGAAAGAAAACCTATCACATGTGATAGCATATTTGTATTTCTGAATCCACTTTTCTTTTTAACAATATTTTATTCTCTAGCAATTCAAGTGAATGAATATAGGATTTACAGTGGAATATGTAGTGTAGACCCATTGCTGTTGGCTGGTAGAAATGAACACAACTTGATGAAGAAGACTTGCTACTTCCATGAACACACATATGTAATCCGTGTTGTTGTATGGAGCTTAGAACTGTGATGTAGTTGAATGCTCTAAAGTACTGCTTGAAACAGTCACAAGGAGTAGGCTGGGTTAGTGGTGATATTAGGAAATAGGGCTGGTTGGCAGGATTAGCCTCACACAGCATGGTAAATTTGCTTTCTTGCTAACATGATTGCCTATACATGAGCTGAAAATGGACAATAATAATAGACATTCAAAAGTGGATGAGGGAAAACCCAGAAGGTTTCAGCCCTGCACAGAGTAAACTATTGAATGCTGAGAGCAGAATAGTCTACTCCAGAGCAGAGTACACGAATTGATTGCTGAATATCAAGTGGTCAGCTCTGAAAATATATATATATATACCACATATTGTATAATATATATATGAACATCAATACAGCAATGCTAAAAATGGCTATGAATTTGAAAGAGCATGGAGGTGTACATGTAGGGTTTAGAGGGATTAGAAGTGTTCTGATACTTCTATAATCTCAGAAGTAAACGAAAAAATAGAGAAGGTTTTAAAATGCCATTTATAGAGAACTTGGGGAAAGTGGAATCGGGGCTCAGAATAGCCAGCCTCCACTCTGCTCTCAACTTTTACCGTGGTGCTTTCTTATCTTTCTTCCTTAGATTGTTTTCAAGAGCTGCTAAGTTCAAGCTGGTCCAAGGACCACTCAACATTCAGACCTTTTCTCCTTCTAAGGAAACAAATTTTATGATTTAGTGCCAATAATTTTTCTCCTGGCTATATGAAACCTTTTAAAAGTTTATTAATCACAATGTGTATGAGTGTGTCATGGAGAATTTGAGGAATCAGATAATTAGCTGTTACTATCTTTTACAATTTTATCTAAGATGTGGTGGTGTTGTCCATAAAATACAAGATATATATAAGCTGGAACTTGACAAAATATAAATACAGAGGGAATAGTGTTTTTAGAAGCATATGTGCTATGAGAAATCTAAACTGAAAATAAAATAGAGAAGTCACCTTTTATCTAAAAAAAGAAGATAATTATAGTATATAATAATCTTAAGATATACAATGTCAGTTAAATGTTAATGATGGAGCTCCTATAATAATGTCCCCAAGGACACGGACTTGCGCTTTATTCAATATGATAGGAGTTTTAAGCCTAGCAAAAATATTACTATCCAACATATGAATAGAACTCTTTCCTGCAAAAATCAACAGTAAATTCCAACATATAAAAATGCTTAAAAACCCAACTCATGTTGGAAAAGCCACTTGCAAACATCAAGTATTTCATTCTTTCTTTGTCTTTTCTATTCCTTTCTGTTGCTTCTCTTTCTGTCTATGAAGATTCTCATCAAAGGGTCTGTATGCAGGATACCAGATAGTGCAATAGTGGTTTTCAAGGATGTTTGTTTGCCTTGTTTGTGCTTGACAGCTCATTTGAAAGGCAGGTTTGATGTTTTTCTAAAAAAAATCATTTGTCCTGAAGTTGCTGATGCAAAGATGAGATGCCTCAAATAGGGAAGAAACTTGAAATGTGTGCATATGACTGTTGTGTGTCTATTTGAACCTGTCTGTGCATGGACTTTTTGTTTAATCTTTGTCTTGTAAATACATATATGCCTAAGAGTACATAGAACTTCTTGATAAAGACATTATCTAAACTGAAAACTTCTAGTTAATGCTCTTTAAAGGAAACTATTGCTGAGGATTTGGTTTTCTTTGTTTAATACTTATTAATAACCTCAAAGAATGCAGGAATCTCCCAGCTCTTCACCTATCCAAAAATACAACATAACCTGTCTTCTGTCTTGCTGCTGCTTTTTAACACCTACATTTGCTTGTATGAAACTACTCTGGGAACTTTAAACATAATGCATGCAATAATTATATTCTTCTGATTAATCACCTGCAGGTGAATGGAGAATAATTACAGAGTTCTCCGTAGGACTATAAAGGAATAAAAAGCCTTCTCTAGTAATGGTGAACTAGGATATAGAGAAACCCTACAATGTTATGTGTATTCTGAAGTGGAAGCAAGCTTAACACTCTAAGTTTCTTAATCATAGACAGATCAACACAAAACATGTGTCTTTCTCTATTCTGTAGATTCAATATCTAGCCTTGTGACACATCATGTTACATATGCAGAAGGGTGGAAGGTGAATTACTTCCTAATTGAATTGTCTCAGGATGTACAATGGTTCTTTTCATTAGCCAAAGTAATATGTTTTTAGCTAATGGCCACCATTTACTGAACCTATCCCAGTGGGCTCAAAATCTGTTTGTTTCCCACTTAAATCTACAATGAGATGATTCATAGCCCCCATTGATCCTTTTTTTTTTTTCTTTTTGTTTTTCGAGGCAGGGTTGCTCTGTGTAGCCCTGGCTGTCCTAGAACTTACTCTGTAGACCAGGCTGGCCTCTAACTCAGAAATCTGCCTGCCTCTGCCACCCAAGTGCTGGGATTAAAGGCATGCACCACCACTGCCAGTTCCATTGATCCTTTTGTGATAGCACACTAAATAATTTATTATAGGTTCCTCTCTTTTTGTAATATTTGTGATATGCTTTAGTGAGCAGTTTCAGAAACATGGTACAGATTATTAGGACAGAAATTTTATAGGATATAGTGGAAACCTACGTAGGCAAATATTGTGTTTGTTCAGAAATAATCCTTCAAATTTATGAAAATTCCTTATTACATTTCCATGGTTCTCATGTTTGTTAAAAGGACATAAATTCATTGTCTAATAATCTGAAGCCTGATAAATAATTTTGACTAGATCTTGAGTGTAGTATTAGATAAAATACAATATTAAAGATTAGGGTTATCAGACATTTCTAGAGTAAGAGCAAGTGTCATTGCCTGATCAGTTAACTCACTCATCCAGGTGTGAAATATTTTATTGATGTTTTTAATCATTTTATTCGTTTACATTTCAAATGATATCACCCTTCCCGGTTACCCTCCACAAAACTCCCCAACCCATCCCCCTCTCCCTCCTGCCCTTTACCCCAATGAGGGTGCTCCTCTACCCATTTATCCACTCTCATCTCACCCCTCTAGCATCCCCCTACACTGAGGCATCAAGCCTCCCTCTCCTCACATTGATGTCAGATAAGGCCATCTTCTGCTACCTATGCATCTGGAGTCCTGACTCACTCCATGTATACTCTTTGGTTGGTAGTTTAGTGTCTGGGAGCTCTGGGTGGTCCATTTAGTTGGTATTGTTTTTCTTATGGGGTTTTAGTCTTCTTCAGTTCCTTCAGTCCTTCCCCTAGATCTTCTATTGTAGTCCCCAGGCTCAGTCAGATGGTTGGCTGTAAGTATGTGCGTCTGTATTGGTCAAATGCAGGTAGAACCTCTCAGGGAACAGTTATATCAGGCTCCTGTCAGCAAGTGCTTCCTGGCATCAGCAACAGTGTAGGGGTTTATGTCTGCAGATGAGATGAATCCCTAGATGGGGCAGTCTCTGGATGGCCTTTCCTCAGTCTCTGTTCCATTTTTTGTTGCCAACTTTCCTTTGGATAGGAACATTTCTGGGTTAAAATTTTTGTGATGCATGGGTGGCCCCATCCCTCAATTGGGGGCTGTGCCTATCTACTAGAGGTCATCTTTACAGGTTCAATCTCCCCCTTTGTTAAGTATTTCAGCTAAAGTCATTGCCATTTGCTCCTGAGAGTCTCACTTCCCTGGAGTCTGGTACTTTCTAGTGGCTGACCCAATTCCACTGCCACATGTTTCTATTCAATTTCCTGACCCTCTGTTCATCTCTCCTGTCCCTTCCAATACCTGTTCCTGCCCCCCTTTTTTCCTCTTCCTCCTCTCTTACTACCAAGTCTCTCCCTCCCTCTACCTCAAGAAATTCCAAAATTCCGACCAGGCTTGATAAAAGCTTTCAAATAAACTGTAAGGATTTGCTGCCAAAGTGTTAACATTTCCTCTATACAGTTGGTCAAGATCTTTTTCTTGATCTCTCTTCCTAGATCTTGTAATGCAGTGTCATTGCTTTTAGAAACACTTTATTTTAATGGATGCTGAGATAATACATTTCTGCGTAGGTTGTTTGTTAATGTATGAACTGAGCCACATAATTGCCTCAGTTGGTATAATGCAAAGCTGCCAAGATGCTCCTGTGTGTTCTGATTATGTGTACAATTATTGGAACAAATGCAAAAAGAATAGGAACATGAGGATTTCCTTGAAATCACCATTATGGATATTAAAAATTTAGCTAGCATGACTGTGAAACTAAAATTTCAAATTTGACGATTTTAATTAATAAACATTTAAATAACTATACACAGCTGATGATTCAATATTAACTCCATTTAAGCATATGCAGCAAATAATAAAAGCTGTGCTTCATTTTATATAAAATTCAATTAATGTCAGCAGGCTCTGCAAACACATTATTAGAAGCAACTGAGAAATTGACACTGTGTACACTCAATCCCACTGTCTCAGATTGTATGCTCATAACTGCTGCCATAACAAAGCACTAAAGGCTGTATAGCTTAAGCAATGGGAATTTACTTATTTATATAAAATTCATAGTGTTATTTATTGTGCATTGTATTTGTTTGTGCAAGAGAGGGCATTCACATTTATTCAAGATGTGTGTGTGTGTGTGTGTGTGTGTGTGTGTGTGTGCATAGATAGATAGATAGATAGATCAATCCCGTGCATGCCACACACATGGATGTTTGATGGACATTTGATTTCAATCTCAGGAACTGGATATCTCCACCAAAGATCCTGATATTTAACTTATATTGCTGTGGTTTTGGCTTTTACTGCTGAACCATCTCAGCAACCTAGAAAAAAGATATTTATTAGCATTCTCTTTCTCCATTTGTTGGTATCTACCTTTTCCTCGTATTTTCAATATGCTTTTCTTTGTGACTGAGAAGCCATTCATAAAGATACCATTATGTTGGATGAAAAGTCTCATGTTAGTATGATCATTGTTTTAATCATAGTGCCTCCAAATATAGTCCCATTATAAAGTACTAGAGTGACACAGAGTTCATCTTGTCACATCAATAAGACATCATGCTTCTGGAGATACTGCTTCTCTGCCATTGCGTCAGTGTATGGTATCTCCTTCAGAGTTCTGTATCCTAAACATTTTGTATTTGTGGCTTAGTTGTTCTTTGTTTCAAAGGAGTCATGTTTTATATTTGAGCCAGTACATTTTATAAACTATCATCTATGTTATAAGTGATAACACAATGGATAGTTAATAATTAATTTGTGTTTGTATTTTTCATTTTGTTTTGGTGGGCCTACCATACCTTATTGCCATGTACATTATCTTGAAAATATATTTATATTTTGAGGATAGTCTACAATTTGTAAAATCACATGTAACTGGATTCTATGATTATAGAACCTACCTACCAAATTAGAAATACTCTAGATCTTTTCAGTATTTTCACATTTTACAAAAATATTGCTGTTATGAAGAAATGTGTTTAATTCATTTTGTTTCATCATCTTTGAAACATGTACCATTTTCCTTAAGTGTTTTAAAATATTTTGATGCATAATTTTCAAAAGTATTTATACACTATTTCTTTCCTTCTGTAGGCTAAAAAAGCAAGATTTTTATGCATTTTTCTTAGGATATACAGCCTATAATTTTTATTCTTTAATAAATATTAAGAGTTTCCACTCTGTTCATTTGGGCACGAATACTTCTGTCAAAGTCTTACCTCAGATTCTTAAAGAAACTAAGGTGTTGTTGGTAGGAAAATTCATTTCAATGTTAAATGCTACCACACAAGGAATCTAAAACAAAAGATTTACTCAAATTGAGAGCATATTAGAAGTATTAATATGCTTTGATTAAATTTCTGCACCTTTAGGAAATATCTAGCATTAATGACTTTGGAATGAGTTGTGTTTATAAACTCTGCCTCCTCACAAGAGGGAGACAAGAGGTTAATTTTGAGCAGATACACAACTGAAACTTTCTCCTTTAAAACTTCCACCAAAGACGAGGAAATTCATTTACCTGTCTTTTATTTTTCATCTTTTAATTAGTTTTCCTTGAAAGAGATCCATTTGATAAGCAGCGTTGGTTGATTTTCACAAGCTATTCCTTTCTATCTGGTTTCACATCACTGCTCTCCCCCTCCTTCTTGCTAACAGTACTTTGATTGGAAGAGTTTCTTCAGTACTCTTTCTTCTTTATGACCTCCAAAGGACATAACCACTCCTAACCAAGGAGACACAAGTGGAAGTTTATGGGAACTTTCAGGATATAGTTTGCCTTACTCAGGGATAGTTTATTGCTGGTAGCCTGCACTTTGCTGTCTTCTTTCTTGTTAGAAATGTGGATATCTACAGGAGCCATCCCATATCCAGGATTTGAAAAACACAAGGATAAAAGACACATCTCTAAGGAGGAATGCTCTGTTGGTGTGACAATATTTGCCTGACCAACATTAGCAGTTCTAGCTCAGAGCTGCTTCGTTTGTTGAAATCTCTGCTGGGTTTTCATTACTTGGCTACAAATGTATTTATAAAATTTATATGTACTATAGAACAAGCTTTACAGAAATGATCATTATTAGTCCTGTCCAATGTGGAATAACTCTCCATATTGATGTTATAAAACACATGACATTTATGATTCTGTGTATGATTAAGAAACCAGATACTTCATTTTATAGCATTCTAATTAATTTAAATGTGAGCTTAAACAGCATCTTTGGCTGGTGTCTGATGGATCATGCAGGTATAAATCTTACAGGGAATAATTAATAAACCTTATCTTATAACATTTTTATTAATGTCATATTCTCTTGAAACAACTTGTGGCACTTCAAATTTTCACACTTGTCTGACTGGTCTTGAAATTACAAGTTATAATTTCTTTGTCCTAGTCTTTTCTCGTAATTCAAGTAAAATAACTTGAAACAAATTTGTAAAGAAAAATGGTTTGTTTTGGCTTATTGTTCACAGGATAGTCTATCACGGTGTAAAAATCAAGGCATCAGGCACTTGAACTAGCTGGTTACACTGCATCCAGAGCTAGGAAGCAAGCAATAAATATCAGTGCTTCCTATAGGGTGAGATCTCCTGACCCTAAGGAATGGTGCTACCTGGTGTGAGCATGTCTTTGCACTTCATCTTCATGCCCAGAAGTCTATCTCCCAAGTAGTTCTAGCTTCTTTCAAGCTGATAGTTAATACTGACATCACAATCCTCTTCCAAAGTATTCCTGACTGACATCTCATTTATGGAAAGTATAGATTCCCAAGTAGGGATATATCATTAAGACTTGAATTTGAGGCTTTCTCCTCCTCCTCCTCCTCCTCCTCCTCCTCCTCCTCCTCCTCCTCCTCCTCCTCCTCTTCCTTCTCCTCCTTCTTGTCGTGTTTTTGTTTTTTACTTTATAGACACTCATTAAATATTCATTTTCTGGTTTATTTCCTTACCTAAGTTTTGAGTAACCATCATGAATTCTTCATTGAGATTAATTAATATTATGAGGCAAAGATTTTAAGCTATCTTTGGAGTATGGCATGATGGAACTGTTGGCCTGCTTGTGCTGCAATGGCTCCTGGGATCCATTGCTCTAGGCTTGGAAAGCACTTCAGGCAAATCCACCCACCAACATTGTTTACTTTGTGCTATTTTCACACTGTAATTTTTAAAAGCTATTTATACACACTCTGCAACAGATGTTCCTCATTTATTTAGGATGGGATGGTGCAAATTATTTGAAAATATGAATTTATCTTCTTAATCAGTCATTCTTCTGATGTATTAGGTGTAAGGGGTAACTCCAATTGAACTGGATGTTTTTTCACATATACACAAAAGTCTTCTGCTAATACATTTGGGGGCTAATATCGTTCTCATCTTTCTGGGATGCCTTTGAGGAACTGTTAAAGTAATGGCCAGTAGTGAGATATGTGGTCATTCATCCCAGTGGTACTCTAGGAGAGTTCAAGGCTGATCTTAGTCTCAATGGTACTCTAGGAGACTCCCAGGTTGTCCATTCAGGAGCCTTACCTGGATGAATGAACTTTGTGAAGCATGCTTCTGACTCTAAGGAAGACAGTCTTTTGTGTTGAAATTTCTCTTTTCAAAAATGTTCCCTTTTCTGTGTGAGATTTCAAAATATTTCTTAACACTATAGATCGCCATTAATCAGTTTATATGGAGAGCAAAAAAAAGACATATCCCAACAAATTTAAAAGCTACAAATTCATAATAGAGACTTGATGTCACTATGCCAAATGCACTGGGCTTCTGAAATGAACTTAAAGATACACTTTCAGGGGCTGCATGGCTCAGCAGTCAGAAACAGGAATTCTCTTACAAAAGGCTTGAGTCTGGTTCATGGCTCCCATGTTGGAGTGGCTCACAACTATTTTTAACTCCAGGTACATGAGAATCTGAGGCTTCTGACCTCCACAGTCACCTGCAATCGCTTCACAAAACCTCCACACCCACGTGCTATTAAATAAAAATAATAAAAATAAATCTATAAATTATGAAGTTATAGTGATTTTTAAACTTGTTTCTCTCTAGACCACAAATATATATCTGTGTCACAAATTAAAAATAATCTTAAAATGATTTAATTGATGTTACTTTTTTCTCTCCTGAATACTAATCTTTTCAAAGTTGCAAAAACAAAAATAGGGTTAAAAATCAAGGTTTGTAATCACATAAAGGAATGCTGCTTTCACCTGTTAACACTCCATGATCCATTATTTATTTAACCATTGTTTCCTCCAAGTTCCTTTTACTTACAGTAATGGTTGATGAAGTGTTAAACAATTATTCCAAATTATAAAATTAAGATTAATTTGAAAACATGCAGTGAAGTTGTAAACATTTACCAAAAAATGAGGCCTGGTAAAATAATGAGTGTCTTGGAAGACATGGGCCTTTCTTAAATAATTATAGTTTGTTGTGTAGCTCATAATTTATGTGTTTTGGAAAATAATTTTTACAAAATGAAATGCTAAGAGCTCTCTACATGTTTCTCCCTTTGGGGCTGCCTATCATCTACACATCAGACTTTTGGAAGGCTTGCCAAAGCATTTTTCCCAACACTGTCACTTAGAGTGTGAGCACTCATGCTTATCGGCTAAGCCTCCTTTTAGATAGAACCCTGCCAGACATGTCCTGCCACCAGCACCAAAGCGGCACTAATTTGTATAAGAGATACCTCCTGATTTGATTTTCACTGACAATATATGCACAAATGAGCTGGCTGGGAAAATGTTATCTTTAATGAAGAAAGTTATTCCTAATGCTAATAATTATTTTGGGGTATGTAAATATTTTCTTTCCTTTTGGCCTGGATTTTTCTCTTTCTTTTATTCTTTTTAATTGCGTTTGAAGTTCCTTGGATCTTGGATTACAAATGATATGTTCCTTCCTTGACATAAAATCATCAGATCTATCTAGTTGGCTAAGTACTTTGTGCATCAGTTACGATTCAGCATGAAAGCATCTAATAGGAATATATACACTGTGCTATAGAAGAAACACTGATAAACCATGATGTGACCATTTAATTTATCTGTTAATTGTGTGTGTGTGTGTGTGTGTGTGTGTGTATGTGTGTGTGTGTGTGATTTTGGCGATTTTTAAGGAAGACTTTATGGAAACTCCCACTTAGGTATAATTTTTTAGTGCTCCTTCTGAATGAATGGAATTTAAAATTTAATCACTTTGGACTAGATTAAACTCTCTCTCTCTCTCTCTCTCTCTCTCTCTCTCTCTCTCTCATACACACACACACACCCTTATATATAAGGACATATCTTTACATTTTACCTATTTGCACTGAAAATGCCAGTGAATGGATTTTGACGGCTGGCCATTAAGGAAATACAAAACAGAGAGCAGACAATTAGGAAAATGTTCTGCCAATGTAGAACATAAACACTGATATGCACCTGGCAAAAATAGTGCCTGGGAATTCTTGGCTGTGAGCTGATTTTATCTGCAATAACAAAGCACCGATTATCTCTATCTGGGAGTGCTTCTAAAATGGAACTTGGAATGTCTAGACAAGTACTACTACAGAAAATCTGATAATCACCAGCATATGGTGACACTTTAGTTCAGGGAAATCTAAAAATGCAAATGCTTTAATTTTTAAATAAGGAAGTAGTAAGATATGGTATGTGTGTATGTGTGTGTGTGAGTGTGTGTGTGTGTGTGTGTGTGTGTGTGAGAGAGAGAGAGAGAGAGAGAGCGAGAGAGAGAGAGATTTTACTTGTAGTACTTTGGATTTGTACATCTAGTATTTTAGAAACAAATATACATACTTGAATACACATTTACCAGATTAAAAGAAGTAGATAGAATGATTACATGAGATTTGCATTTAAAATTACATATGATATTCTAAGTGAAGCTTTTTGACCTTAAGCTTCAATAATCAAAACTTTTGCCTAATTTTTCTTTTAAACATTTTACTTATTTTTGTTTTATGTGTATTTTTTCTGCATGTTTGTATGTATACTATGTGGATGCCTCCTGCCCTGGAATAAGAGATTGTAAGTTTTCTTAGAACCAAAGTGATAGATGGCTATAGGCATGTGTGTGATCAAAAAAAAAACCCACTTGTCCCATTCTTTAGAAACTCTTTTTATAATGAGGGTGACACTGTTCATTATTTTGGACGGGTGAAAATCAGAAACACTGCATATAAACTAAATATACAATTCTTAAGTGATGGGTGGCTTTTAAAATAATATTTTATGTTACAAATTAGCCTCAGAAAACTGCTTTTAATTTTGGTAAGTTCAGCCTGCCCTCTCCTCAAGACAAAAGCTTTCTACCTATGTACCATTCAAGTAGTCAGATTAGAGCTACTAAATACTAGGAGCAGTTACAAATCAAAGTGAAGGAAGTCTAGTAGAAATACCTTAGATGTCCTGGTGATTTCATAATGCATAGTATACTTTTCTTTTCACTGTCACATTAGTCAATAGGTACAAGATTTTGATTCCTAAAGTCCTTCTTTCCTGATGTGTAACATCATTGTTAATGGAGATTGCTTGATTACATGGTGAAGTATTCTTTTAAAAGATAGAGCTCTCATTTTGGAATCAGAAAGACATGGACGAAAATATCTTGACAGTTTTCTAGTTGTGAAATTTCAGTGGGGAGTTTATTTACATTCTAAAGTCTTTTCTAATTTGTACATGGATAGTTCATTTTTGAAATGGTTATTTCAACTATTATACTGAAAATATGTTTATGAAAATACTGCACATGATATCTAGCATGTACTATGTCATCATGTACATCTAGCACATGTGTGTACTAGATCATCAAATTTATTTTTATCTTTTCCTGTGGAGTTTTATTATTATTTTGTTACTTTTAGATTGTGTGTCTTAACATGGATGAGGTATGTCCTTTCCTACACCAGTAGACATTTGCCAATGTTTAGAGATATTTTTGCTGTTGACAGCTGGGAGGGAATTGTATTGGCACCTGAGGTCCAAGCTAGAGGTCTCTGTTGCTGTAGCATAGTATTCAAGGTGTAAGGCAACTCAACTGAACTCAGAAAATGTTCAAGATCCCAGAGATTAGTAGCTGTTTGTGTATAATGTTGTCTTAGTAAACTCATTGCAATATCTATGAAATTTCCATCAGGACTCTGTCCAAAAGTATTCATATTAAGAATAAGTTATGTGAATGACTATTAGGAATATTTTCTACATTTATATTGGGATATAATATGGAAACCATTTTAGATATTTGGTAAATTTAAATACTGATATGAATATAGAATACAATGTAAGCATGTAAAACCAATGCACAAAATCAAATATAAGTTGCTAGAGAAATATCCGTGCTTTTACAACTAATCTGAACTGCATTAGGTTTAAATCATTAAAATTATATACTTGACTGTACATAATAATAATCATACCAAATGTATCTGCAATGGATTTACCTAGATTGATGTGATAAAACTAGAGATTGATACTCTAGATCAATGGTTCTCAACCTGTGGCATGTAACCCCTTGGATGGGTCAAATAACCCTTTTATAGGGATCACATATCAGATATTTACATTGTGATTCATAACAGTAGCACAGTTACAGTTATGAAGTAGCAATGGAAATAATTTTATGGTTAAGTGTCACCACAGCATGAAGAACTGTATTAAAGGGCTGCAACACCAGGAAAGGTGAAAACCATTGCTCTAAGATCTTGTAGTTATAAAAATCAGATATCTGCGATTTCTTGGTGAAATTCTCTGTTCAGTAATGTACAATTTTAAGTTTTTGTTGCATTGAATGCAGTTATATTTTGTTGTATTCATTGATGTATAATCATTCTTCTTACCTTAAAAAGAAAAAATTAGTTATTTCTGTCACTTTAATATCAATATGAATAAACACAAGAACAATTAAATAATATTAGGATGCTCTGAATCTTGACATAATGTCTAGCACAGCTGAAATGCTAGATATTTCCTTTATCTTCATATATATATATGTATATATATAATTATGTATATATGGAAATACATAATTAGGATCACTTGAGAGTTTAAATTAAATCAAGAACATCTCATATTGTAAGACTATTATTAGTGGTTCTGTGTTACGCTGGATGTGATCCCAAATCTGGGAAATTTTCAGGTATGTTGTATAGCGATATGAAATTCTAAAGTGTGTGATGAAATGAACTTTAAAGTTTATAAAATTGTTCAGAAAGCCTTTAGTTATTGGTTAGTACAGTGTGGTTTATTTCTGATCATTTGAATTGAGGGCTCATTGAAAAGTAGAGAAAAATGGAAATTATTTTTAAAAGATTAATGGAGTGATTCAGATGGTGAGAGATAAAAGAAAACTCACTAATGGGAGATGTAAAGACCTGAACCTTCCTTGGTCATGGATCTGAAGGTACATACTACAAAAGAGTAGTGTTTTAAAAATGTGTTTAGAGATTTTAGTATTCTGTAACATTTATTATTTACAAATATAATACAGTCTATGTTTATAACTTATTAAGGAGATTAAAGGCATAATGGTCTTATAAAACAGGATACATTGTATTATAGTGATATTTGAGACAATTAGTTATGAGGAATTACTAAATGGGGTATATCTTCTTTTTAATTAAGAACTTAGAGATGTTTTGAATTTCACAAATGTGAGGCTAAATACCCTTTCTCAGAATCCTATCAAGCCCGAGGAGATGCTTGAGACCTACCATTATAATGAGCATTGTCCTTTAAAAGTTTTAATAACCTTTATTGGAGAAATGATAAGGGTAAAACAATCATTTTTAACCACTTACAAAACTTATATTTGTTTTTTGAAACTTTTTAAGAAAAGAGTACCACATTAGTAGACTCACTAGTGATCTTCCGCACTAAAGATTTCTCTTCATTTATGACATAAAAATCTGTGTAGCCTGGGTTATCCATTTAAAAAAAATAGGGGTAAACCCTCTTTAGAATTTCAATTTCATGATTTGCCATAAATTGATGGCAGGATTCTGCTATGTTGAGGGCAGTTTACCCATGGCAGAGTTTAGAAAATGAAACTTTATAATGCATATTTATATGCATTAAGTATATACATATATATATGTGCATATATGCCTTATGAGTACATATATACATATATACATACATACATAAACACACACAGACACACACATGTGCACACCCCCCCCACATATATATATATGTGTGTGTTATGTTTTGTAACAACATTAATGTTTGTTAATGTTGAAGCAGCAGCCATGAGGATTTCCCTCTCATGTCTGTTTCACCTTTCATTGTTGTCCAATGAAGTATTGAGGATATTTTTCTATTACTGGCTCAGTATACCAGTTGCTAGGTGATTCCCCAGTAGATCTGAGAGTTGGCATACCTAATTTCCTATTTCATGTGACCTTAGATTGGAAATTCATTGATGGCCTTCTAAAACTCTTTCAAGAACTGCCTCTCACCTACTCATCCTTTCTTTCTTCTCTTCCCTAAAAGTTTGAAAGGTGGCTGGGCAGTGGTGGCACATGCATTTAATCCCAGCCCTCTGGAGGCAGAGGCAGTCAGCTCTCTATGAGTTTGAGGCCAGTCTGGTCTACAGAGCTCGTTCCAGGACAGCCAGGGCTACACACACACACACACACACACACACACACACACACACACACACTGTCTCAAAAGGAATAAAAGGTTTGAGGACTTTCTTACAGCGTATCAGTACTCCCTTTCCCTTACTTCATCTCCTGTATGCCTAGAGCAGATTGTTTTTTGAAAGACCCAGCACAACAATCTCGAGTGAGGTCACTTTTAACATTCCCATTTTATTCTTAAATAACTCTGAGACATAGACACTTTTGTCTCAGTTTAATATGAAAGAGAATCTGTTGATTTTATGCAGGTTGTTTTTGTACACGGCCACATGTTCTCTTTGCTCCTCTCATTGTATGTTTCATGATTATTATACTGGTGTGATGTAGGAAGATATCCTCCCTTCTGTCTCCCTTTCTCCCTAAAATCTTCAGAGGATTCTGAATCTCTGTATGACTTCTTTAAGTAAATATTTTGAAACTTGATTTTTCTTTTACTGGATAATTTCTTTATTTACATTTAAAATGCTATCCCCTTTCCAGGTCTCCCCTCCAGAACCCTCCTCTCCTATCCCCCCTTCTCTTGCCTCTATGAGGGTGCTCCCAAACACACCCACCCACTCCTGCCTTTACATCCTGGCATTTCACTACACTGAGGCAAAGAACACCCTCAGGCCCATGGCCGCTTTCCCACTGATGTCCATCAAGGCCATTCTCTACCACATATGTGGCCGGAGCCCTGGGTCCCACCATGTGTATTCTTTGGTTAGTGGTCTCCTGAAGCTCTGGGATGTCTGGCCGGTTGACACTGTTGCTCCCCCTCACGGGGCTGGAAACCCCCTCAGCTCCTTCCGTTCCTTCTCCAACTCCTCCACTGAGGACACCCCACGCTCAGTCCAAAGGTTGACTGTGAGCATCTGTCTCAGTACTTGTCAGGCTCTTGCTGAGCCTCTCAGGAGACAGCCATATCAGGCTCCTGTCAGCAAGCACTTCCATGCATCCACAATAGTGTCTGGATTTGGTAGTTGTATATGGGATGCCCCAGGAGGGGCAGTCACTAGATGACCCTTCCTTCAGTCTCTGCTCCACACTTTGTCTCCATATTGCTTCCTGTGAGTATTTTGTTCCCCCTTCTAAGAAGCACTGCAGTATCCACCCTATGGTCTTCCTTCTTCTTGGGCTTCATATGGTCTGTGAATTGTATCTTGGTTATTCGGAACTAGAATTTTCTCCATATAACCTGAGCTTCTCCTGTTCCAGTTTTAATAATGTAAATACATTCTAATCATAAATCCATTTTTTCCCTACGAAATAGTGTGTTCCAAAACATGGTATCATTGATCTTATAAATTGTCTCCCTCCACATAATTCACTTTTTTACTGCATACAGGCTGAGTTCTTCTCTGTCTATTTTTAGGGTATGAACTAAAAATGAATTGTGATGTTCATAGTCAAATTTAATGAGGAAAGATTTCAAATTATTCCCCTTTGGATTTAGATTCTTCAATGGGCTTCAAACCATCGGCCTTGTAAGGTTTCCATTGCACTGTCATGAGTGGACTTTTTTATCCTTCCCAACTTAATTCTCTCTTATAGGCTGGAGTTCTTAACATTTCACTGAATAACCTTTTCAGGATTCTTCAGTTAAACCACTTCAGTTTTCTATATATTTAGTTAATGTCCTACCTATAAAATATAATTTTGATTGTTTAATAACAATGCTAGAGAATTACTCTCCTAAGAAATATGAACAACTTAAGAGATATATGCTACTAAGAGGTCTCATGCCTTTATTTCACTTCTGGTTCTTTGACATTCTAGGACCTAGATAAACATAAAGAACACATCTTCACCCTTACTACTGTGGTTTCTGGTTGATTTTCATGCTTTTCTATATTACGGCATGACATGATTACAAAACAAATGAGTAAAATGCCCTTTCCCCTTATTTTATGTGACACATATTAAACGTTTTCCTTGGCATAAAGTCAGACGGTGGCAAACTAACTTTTGTAATATGAAGGACATATATTTTAGACTAAGGAAAATAAGGTGTGTGGAGAAAACAGGGGATGTCAGAGCAGGAGAGAAGTCAGTACCATTCGAAGGGGTCCAAGATGACTGGGATAAATTTGCTGCCAATAACCTGAAAACATGAACGCATCCTGAGGAACATTTCTTCCTCTAAAAGACAATATTTCTTACATTTGGTTATTTGGAGTTTTTCTTAGTATCATAACAAAGACCTGCGAATTACACCTAGTTTAGCCGTACTATTCTTTGTTTTCCTAGAATTCTGGGAGGGGAAATTTCAGGGCAGTATTCTGTGTGATGGTACTACAGCTCATTCTCATTCTTAGAATAAAACCAGGCAGTTTTCTCTCTTTTTTTTTCCTCCTTTTTAAAAAATAAATATGGTTTATTTACCTATGATATCTTAAAACATAAAAATCAGGAGTTAGACCTGACAGGATTTTTAGGTTTGTTCTTACCTGCTATTTCTGCAAATGAAAATAAATTAAGAATTCTTCCTACATTTGAGCTGCGTTTAAAAGCCAGCTGGAAAAAGCCCAAGGAACTGGGAAAAATCCTTTGACCTTGGCCGGGTGCACAATTAGTTTGCAAATGAAATGGTTTGGTGTGTGACTTTTTAAATGAGACCCTATTGGCATGAAGTTGTAATGTCACTGCTGAGAAACACCACTTGAACCTGACCCTAGGATTAAGCCAGTGCCAGTTAATTCATAACAACACATACCTGTTAGCCTGCAGTGTATGATTGACTAATACTACACTGCATTTTAAAACTTCCCTGTTCAGCTTATTGCTTTCTTTTAAACTAATATACTAGCAGCATAACTTCAAGGTGATTTCTCTCTATTGATTCTATTAATATTGAATATTACACAGAAAGATGAAGTTTTAAAATAGATGAGATGCTTTCCCTTAGTGATTTTTATAATTAATCTCAGGTTACCCAATATGACTTCTCTCTAACTTCTCTATGAATGTTTGGAGTATCTATTTAAATGTGCTTTAATCCTATTAAAATTGAAAAGATTATTTCTATCCATAGGTTATTTCCTCATGTACAGAGGGAGAGAGTTAGCCATTATTGATGTGGTGTTTACAAACTGCCCAGTGGTCTACTTTCACCTACCCAGGCATAGTGCATGTCTATAAAACTGCTATTTATCTGACCATTCTTCTTTCTGTCTCTGAAATTCTCAGAAATACAAATATTTCTAGTGAAGTACTCATTAAACTGGTATTTTCACCATAACAAGACATTTATGTTGCAGATTCTTCCAATATCAATGATTCAATTAAATCATCCACTCCACTTTTGTGTTAGCGGGTGCGGACATATAGCAGCCCTTCATGCCCAATTATCCTCAGTGAGTGAAACACGTGGGAGGTGGTGTTTCTGCCATACTGAGTTCTGGGTGGAAGCAGCCAGGTGACTTAAACACTAAAGGCACCATCTCATAGCAAACAGCATCTGATGGCTGTTGGACTCAAGGCACAAAGAAAAATAGTGATTGCCAGTGCTCTGGATTTATACGCTACAACAGATTTCTTTCTGAGAACAGAACGAACTTGAAAGGTACTAGTATGCAGAATCCACAACTTCCCAAAAATCTGTCCTCTGTCTAAAGAGAGTTGGATATGTTCATCATGGGTTGCAATTCAAGTCTGAATGACATGAAATGTCTTCTAAATATTCCAGTTTATGTCACTATCAAGGCATCACCGTTATAAAATATACTGCACCTCATAAGCAAGAAGGGGTACCTGGTGGGCCCATGCATGCCAAGAGACCCACTGAGAAATCAAACCATGTGACAGACCTGGTAGAAGGGAGGTTTATTTGGGTGAAGGGAGAGGAGTGAGGACCTGGAGAAGGTGTAGACGCAGACAGACAGAAGGAGAGCCATGAAGGCAGAGAAGTGGGGGACAGAGAAGAACAGAAAGATGGATATAAAGAGAAAAGACTGGAACAAGTGAGAATCAGAGAGGGGGAGGTGATCAGCCATCTTTCTATATGCCAGATCACCTGCACTTGGCAGGCAGTGGGTGAGCAGATGATGGTATGAGCTGTTGCTAGGTCCCTGGGAAGAGCCTTGCAGAATCGCCTGTCCGCTAACAATAACTATTAGTAGAATTCTCTGTTACTTTCCAAAGTGTCATTTGAAATACAAACCATAGGATTTATGATTTAAGATCCTCTGACCAAGAGAAAATATTGGAACCAAGCAGGTAGAGCCTCAAAAACAATACCTCAAACAAAGGGCCCTGTTTCAGGAGTAAAGTTCTAATCAGAAACAGTTGAGGCTTCAGTAAAGAGAGTGAGTAGATGTTAGACTGCTTTCCTGAAGGTGTCTCTATAGACAATGTTTCTGAAGCAGTCTGATTGTTCGAGAAATGCAAGAGGTAAGATCTAAAATGCAGACACTAAAGCCTCATTCTCGGCTAGCACAATAAGTCTCCTGCAGTTGGCATGGGATAAGAAAAGATCTTTGGTGAATTTCAACACTAATGTGTAACCATCATTTCGAGAGAGATGGGCTACGCTTGGGGCAACAGTCAGAAGAAAATAGGTATCTTTTAAAGCTTAGGGAAAGTGAGGTGGTTGCTTATAAATTATAGGGAAATACACAAATTTACAAGTTTCAGATACATTAAAAAGAAAGTAGAGGCTGTTTGTCATAAGCTGTTCTCAGTGATTTAAATCACAATTGCTTTTTGCATTAAATACTATTAATTTGTTCATCATAACCTGAATAAAATAGAAATACCATTATAAATCTACCAAGGCTCATTGGTGGCCCAAACCCTAAAAGTTTTCATAGTGATAAAATAAAGAAAGAATGCCTTGTGGGAAAATAGCATTCCAGATGAGTGAGCATGTGCTATTTGTTGTTGTTCTGGGGTCATTGGACTACATTGACTTAAATAGGTGATATTGGTCATTTAACTAAAAGAAGAAAAGGAAATATATGTGTGTGTGTGTGTGTGTGTGTGTGTGTATTCATATTTCATGGTTGTTATTATATTTTAAGTGTTAGGCGCCATATATAACTTCATAGAAGCTAAGAATATTGTCTTCAAGTCAGCCCTAACAATGCATGTTGCTAGGGGTTGCCATGTATGCTGAAGTCATAGACCAAGATCACTAGCAGACAACAGATGCCCCTTCTCAGAGTAACTTAATCAAAACACGCATTTTGGTGCAAGTGTAGATTATTTGTAGTTGCATATAAATTTGACCGTCACTTTTATGTGAGTAGACTTCTCTGACCTGATGAAAATATTGCTTTTATTTGAGCAGCATAATCTCCGCAGCAGTAGAGAGGTGGAGTGAGCCTACTAAAATGTCATTATTTAAATTCTAATCCTGCTGTGTCTCTATAGTCCTTGCAGCAACATCTTTTTCAACAACAGAAACCTTCCCCTGGTACTTCAAGGGCTCAGTGCAGGGTGGTTCCCTCATAGTGCTCTAAAATTGTCTATGATTTGGGCTACTGAAGTAAAAATGTAATCCACTCCTTTGTCATCAGTGGCATTTTAGTAAACAAAGCTGTTTTCATTGAGTTCGAATTTCTGTTAACGAATATTCTGTGTGTTTATCTGTTTAGACTTTCAAAATACCATCGAAGGAATTTTGCTTTTGGATATAAAAATATTACATGCATATGCATATCTCATATGATAAAGAGACAGACAAAATTAATAATAAAACAAAGGAAGAAATAGATTTCCTTAATCCTAAGGGGAAATGATATATTTCAAGTCAATCTATAAGAAAGATTTTTCCAGCCAGCACGATGACTTAGTGTCAAGGTGTTTGCTATCTTGTCTGAAGGCCTGCTTTTGATCCCCAGTACTCACACTGTGGAAAGAAGCAGCCAATTTTTTGATAATTTCCACTTTGACTTCTGTATACAAACACACACACACACACACACATACACACATACAAATAAGTTCTGTATGAATGTGAAGAGGGAATGACATTTCATGTTATAAGTTAGAATCTGACTTATATTTTTTTTTTCTTTAAGAAGTTGGTCAGAGAAGTAACAAAAATTGCAGTTATTTTATAAAACTATGGAGAGACACAGGCTTGATATAAGCCCTTTTTCCACCAAGAAAATGCATCCAGAATTTCACTTGTCTACATCCCCTTTTGATAGAGAGAGTCACCTTTCTCCAGCTTTAGAATCTCGAGTCACAGGGCTTTGAAAGTCATCATAGAGTGTAAATTCCCACCAAGCAAACATCATATAAATAAGATAGACCCAGTTATATGTTAGACATTGCATATGAAAGGCAGAGTAGACTTGAAGGGCATTCAGGATTGCATATATATTTGGAAAACAGAACCACGTGAGCACCTAGGAGCACCGTTCCCATAGCTTGTGTCTCTTTCACTGCTGCTCATCATGTTCTTCCATCTCTGCTTCCCCTCAAGTCTGTCAGCACTGGTCCTGGCCCATACAGGAGTCAGGCAAGGAGAATTACTTCACTTTCCAAACAATTGCTACAAATTTTGGCTTGCTTGACTTCTATTAACATAGAATATAATATGAAATCAAACTAAAATTCTTTTTAATATGGAAAACTTCTAGAAGTTTCTTCATACTTCAGTCATTTCTGTTTTACTCTTCATAAAAAATGTATTATGGATTCAAAACATATATTTTTTTAAAGATTTATTTTATTTATGTGAGGACACTGTAGCTGTCTTCAGACACACCAGAAGAGGGCATCAGATTCCATTACGGATGGTTGTGAGCCACCATGTGGTTGCTGGGAATTGAACTCAGGACCTTTGGAAGAGCAGTCAGTGCTCTTAACCTCTGAGCCATCTCTCCAGCCCTGAAAGCATATTTTTAATTACCCTAGTTTACTTGTTTAAAATTGTATTGGGAAAAAATAACATATTGCATTATTGTTATTTAAAAACTACCACATTTTGTAAACTGATAACTATATACTTTTTATTAATATTACTAAGCAATAATTAACATAATAATCTCTAATAGTTACTAGTATATTTAAATAACCAATATTTTAATACATAATTTTTTAATGATTTGTAATTTTACTGTATTTTATTTTTTATAAATTGTTTATACAATGTAGAAACAGAAATTCACATGTAAAACTATTACCATTTATGGTAACTTTTATATGTTAAAAGGCATGTGTTTTACTAAAATACTGTTCCTATATTTCCTTACTCTATATACTATTTGCAGAAATACATTCAAAATTTGTCCCAAAATGTTTATAAAACATTCATATTACATTGTAAAAAAACAATTATATGTACTATATAGCATGTGCTTTAAATTACCCCATGCTTATTTTGAAGGCATTCAAATATGTATAATTTTATATTACATAGTTTTAGAAATTAGATTAAATATCTAAAGCCTTTAACTCCACGATAATAACTGATATCTCAAAAATATACAGAGAAACAACCTTTGCTCTAAATAGTATTTGGATTTCAAGCTGAGCTGAATGGCTTGCATTCACAATTCAGAAATAGAGCTGTAAATACTGCTAAGAAATAATGAACAAAATACATTAAATACTGTTTTAATTTATCTAAATATAAACCTTGACAAAGTGCTCTATTTAGAAACCATTTTCTTGCTTGATTATGAAATATGAACACCAAAATGAATAGTGGTCCCTAGGTTTTTTTACACGCTCCCTTTGGAATTAATGTTTTCTCAACAAGTTGGGAATAGTGTCACAAATTGGAATAAACTCATAAATTATTGTATTTGAATCATGTCTAAATAATCTAAATTCATTGGCATTATGTGGTAATAAATTAAAATGAATCTTGAGAGGTACTTTGTTTTATTTGCCCATTCAGTAAAGTAACATTTAATGAAAGGTCTCTGTTTGCCATGCGCTGAGTTGGGCTTTCTCTAAATATGCCACACTGTGAGGCAGCCTCAGAAAAACATAATTACCATACAATAAGGTGAATGCTGGTGTAAATGCTATTAGCCACTGCTAAATAATCCACCAGCTCCCTTAGAGAACAAAGCCTTGCTACTAGAAGCTCTGTTATCTATGTCTGCAGGTGTCAGTTACGTATTGACTTATCCAATGGGTAATTACTGAATGAGTGTGCTGTGCAAGGCACTGTCTTTGTTCCCGGTGTGTGTCAGTGGGTAAAATATCAGCTGTGTCTTCTTCCATGGGTTTTAACTTGGGAATCTTAAGATATATGCTCATTTCTTAGGTAAATCAGATGGAAGTTGGGGTGGAGAGGAGATCGGAGTTTTCTTACAAACTAGCAACTTGTATTTGGACAGGAACCAAGGTATTTTCCTCAAAGGCCGGCCTTGTACTTGATCGGTGCTTGGTAATTATTTTTTGCATGATCGAGTGAATTGTCATGTGTTAGACCAGGATACTAACTTTAAGTGCTCATTTATATGCAGTTTTACATCCATTCTTCATGTTATCTTTGACGACTGCTTGTCTCTGGGGACCGTTGGCTTTTCTTTATGTGAAGCAGCTAGGATCATGACACAATTTAGAATCTTTGAGTTCCAGTTTATGCTTTTCATTTTAAACCATTTTGTATTCCTTTCTTTACAGACTTTCAGCATTACCATACATTAGTTTATACTGTACCTTTAAGGGACTGTTGCCAAAAGGAATTTATATTTTATTTTAGCCCATTATACAAATATATGCATTTTTACTGACTTCAAATTTTTAACCTTAAATTATCTTTTTAAGTGTCAAGATGAAAATAAATCATTCAGATTGTACAGGTTATACTTAGGAATATATGAATATAATACATGTATATGCATATAATAATAATTAATAAACAAAGAGGCCATGGGTTTCGAAGATAACAAGGCTGGGTGTATGGGAACATTTGTAAACAAGGAAGGAAGAGAGAAAGGTTGTTCTTTTCTCATAGGTTCAAAACCAAAAGGAAAAAAAAAAAGACTGACATTTTTTGGAAATGAGGGACTAATAAAGTTCCAATCTAGGCAAGGAGAATTGAATGTTTTGTTGAGAACTAATAATTCCAGAATTCTTAAAAATAGTAATAATAAACTCACAAACCATTAAATCTAGTGATTGTATTATAGGAAAGCCAGACTAAATTAGAAAAATCCATTTTTGAAAGGAAGAAGTTTACTGTTCACATGATTACTGTCCTTATGTATGTATGCTTATGGTTGCATATTCATCTTACTAATCAAGAAAAACATTTCTGCATGTATATTTGCTAATCTGTCTTGGAAGTGGGAATATGGATTGACTTCTACTTATTGAAGTCTGACTTGAATCCACTGTGAGGTACTTGATAAGGTGCATTTTTTCAATTAATTCTGCTTAAATATTGAATTGTAATCGATCCTTTGGTGTAATAATATGCTATTTTTAGACAATTATTTGTTTAGTACTAAATGGGGGAAACACACTCTAAAAATGGGGTGCCTAACAAAGGCTTCGCCCCTACTCTACACAGTGTGTACTTACCACAATGAGAGTTGTAGTTAATTTATATTTCTCTGACTATGCTTCCATCAGTCATATGCACTGATATGATTTAAATTAATAAGGTTATCTTCCCTCAGAATCCATAATGGTTCTAGATTGAGATGTTATTTATTTTTGAGTTACTTGCTTTATCTCCTTGAAACCAGTTTTATAATCTAGGAAGTAAAAGAAATATCTGCTAAGGGACTTTATGAGGCCTGCTTTCAGCAGGTTAGTGTCTCTGTGTATGTGTTATTTTTGGTTTCCAGATTATCCAAGTTAAGGGTGTGCTCTGTATTACTGTGTCTCAGGCAGTGAAAACATGGCAAGTCAGTTCAAAATTTCGTTTCAGTAAGGAAGCTGGTGCCAAGCATAGACATTTTAGCAAAAACTTGACATCAAAACACAGGAAATTGTAAATCTACAGGTACAATTTTCTGTTCACCCTTTTCGGAAAAACATGAATACACACATGCACAAGTTACACATATGTATACATGCACTTATTCATGCATGCACTCACAAATACACACACACATACATGCATGCACGAACATCTTTGCACCTGTTCATACACGAACAAACATGCACAAACATTAATTATTATACTATAAATGTTTTATAAGCAAGGGTGATTTAAATGAGTAGTCATTATTACGTATCATTTTCTTTCCAATACATTTTCTACTCTCTGGAAAATTTTTGCACATCAAAGCAAAAGAATTAAGTAGAAAAACAGGAATGTTGGGGACAACTTTTAAACATTTCTTTCCTTACTTTTCCCAAGTACTGTTCACTATGATATCCTTTAAATTTTAATAGACCACTGCATCCTAATTGTTCACCTCTAGGCTGGCGGTCTGAACCTGGGAGAGTAGGGCTTAAAAATGAAGCAGACTGCTTTCGTTAGTGGTCCAGTCTCCAGGAGAGGACCCATGGTGCTGACCACAAATGTGGCAGAGGAGAGCCTTGTTGGCCATCAGTGGAAGGAGAGGTCCTTGGGCCTGAGGGTGTTAGATGCTCCAGTATAGGGAAATGCCAGGGAGGGAAGACAGGAGTGGGTAGGTGGGGGAGCACCCTCATAGAGGCAGGGGGAGGGGGAATGGGATAGGGGGTTCCCAAAGGGGAGACCTGGAAAGGGGAAAGCATTTAAAATGTAAATAAAATATCAAAAAAAAAATGAGGCAGGCTATATTCTTATGCAATAGTCAACTTTCTTCAGCGCATTAGACAGTTAATTTATACTCTGAGGGTTAAGAAGAGCCTCCTGAGTGAAGTGTACAATCCCAAGGACAAGCTGCACATGACAAAAACATATTTTCCATAGAGGCATACAAACAAATAACAGTAGGCAGTTGTGATAAATAATCTGAAGTAAACTCCTATCTGCTACAGCCAGGAGGTGCATGAAAGCACATTCTAAGAACAAACTGTGTTTTTGAAGAAATAGAAGTGGCAAGACTCTTGTCTTTTTGAAGTTTTCTAATAAAGCACTCAGGTTTCCCCTCGTATGGTTATTTTATTTAGCTCTGTTCTGACACTCAGTTTGATACCATTTCCAACAGAGTCTCAAGATACCAGCTCCAAACTCCAGAGAAACTGTTCTATGTTATATTGCTAGATGGTGCAAATCCATGATACAAATAAAGAATATTTTTACTGTGATAGATAAACACATACTACAGCTTAAGACCATTCTGAGATAAAGCATAGTATCTAAATGTTACTAGATGTTAACCCTGGAAAAATTGCCAAAATTCATTGATCGTAATAAGCTTATATCTCCATGTGATAAAAAGGGGAACTGATAACTAATTTTAGTTTGCTTTAGGATACTAGATTGTGTGGTATGTATCTGTGCATGTTTATAGACTTGTGTTCATGGACGTGTATATACATTATATAAAGTGTTATGTCTAAATTGTATGTATATATAATTTTATATTTTTGCATAATACATTAATATATAACATAACATTATTATCATATTTATATATTATAAATTATATGAGCAAATTAGACTTATACAATTTAACATCAAATACATAGGTTTCTATAGGTTTAAATTTATGCATATATTTATGAATATACACATATATTTTGTAATCTGATAAATTAGGGTAATTATGTTTATTTAGAAAAATGCCCAATGTATCTCATCTAATTGCTAGTAATAGCTGCTTGTAAAATGATTAGTAGGGAGCAAATCATCCTGTAATGTTCAAATATTTTGTTTTATCATGTAAATATAAGGTTTGAGTGCAAGTACTTATTTTTATATGACAGAGAGAACTATGTATGTATTGGAACTAGTGTACAGGGAACATGGAGTAATTAGATCTCCGCATGGCTCCATTCATGTTTCAACTAGAGTAAGATGAGCTTTATTTTGAATAGAATACATTTTGTTAGAAAGTGTATTCTTTTGTTTAAATCATGACACCTTTATTATCTGTAATAGAAAATAAATAGCTCTAACTCAAATCAGATCTTTCACATGTGTGTTCAACCTCACATCTTCTATGTGACGTCTGAATGTTCACATGATGGTTGCCAGCAGATGAATCCAATGTGAGACTTCATTTTCTCTGTCCATTTTAGAATGGTAGTTTTGTGTGTGCTGGTATTCTACTCCCTTTTGCTTCATGTTGAAAGAATAATGTGTTAGAAACTCAGGTACTGATTTTTAGCGAACTTAAAAAATATTTATAGTATTTGACAATGTCTACAGCAGTAATATAGTAAGAACATGTCAGAATGAGAAGCAAATAGATTCATTTAACATAATTAAGTCTTCTGACCTGAATAGATTGGAAAATGCCATGTCAAATCTCTAATGCTTAGAGGTGTTTCAGGGGTCTATTAATGATCTGGGTGAATTCAGTTCTATGGGTGTCTTGGATAAAGTTACAACACGTTCTCCTCAAAAGGAGATAGAGTTAGGTCAAGAGGAGCTCTCCCAGGCTATCTAGCTGTTTTCACAACCTGGATGACCACTCGTATATTCAATTTTTCCCAGATATACCCATACTAGGTGAATCTAAAGTGGGCGTCTGAGGTCTGACATCTCTACTGCTGGAGAGTCAAAACTGATTTCAAGATTAGCCCGCAGTATGACTGGTGGTCAGATGAACAAGAATTGAAATCCTTTCATGCAATTGGAACAGAATAAAAGCCATTCCTCTAAAAATAAGTAATTGGAACTATACTAAAACTTTACCAAATTATCAGCTAACTTTCATAGTTTATCATAATCTTTCCCATGATAATGTTCTCTGGCACAGGAGAATTGTAAATTCAGAACAACTGTGTGTAAGAGCTTTAAAAAGTCATACAGTCTCAAGATGCTGTGAGAAAAATCCTATAAATAACTTCCTTCCAAAGTACGGATGAATCATTTCTTCCCTCAGGCAGAAGGTCGATTTTCCTTAATTTTTTTCTTTTTAATACTCTGTTATTCAATGCAGATGGTAAAATGGACTCTACATTTACACATCTCAGATTCCCTTGTCATTCATATGTTGTTTGGTATCCTCCAGGAGACAAAATGAAATGGTGATTAACGGAAATAAATTTAAATTATATCTGTTTTAGTTCAAAAATTTCTGTCATGTACTAGACAATTAATGTTACTAAAAGAGGATAATCATAATGTTTTGGTAGTTATATTATCAAATTGTAATATGGTGGGATAAAGCCACCAATACTCCTACGCAGTTACGATTCCTGTGAAACAAATTATGATAACAAGTTTTTCATGATAAGCCTACGGTTGCATGAGTGACATGCATATTTTAACAGTAATCAACAGCTCTCTAATTGGACTTCTGGCCCCCTCACAGTGAAGAGGTCATGTCTGGTACTGAAGACCTAGCTGGCTACCTGGGGCTAGTGACGTCATGGGCCTTAGAGGAGAACCTACAACTACTGGTTTACTAAACCGGCACAATCCCCAACAACATTAAAAGTATTTGTCCCTATACCCACAGACAACATAGTCCTTACTTCTCATCAAATAAGTGTCTCTTTACCACAGATGGAGACCACTATAGAAAAACACAATGAATCAAAAGGTGAAGTTGTATCCCCTAACCCAATTGAATAGTTCTACAAAATAACTCCCATACTTAAGACCCAAGAAACATTGCAGAAAAGTGGTCGGAAAGATTGTAGAGCCAGCAGATCAAAAAAGGTTGCTCTGAGACACTATCGTAGGAATGTCATAAGCTTATACTCAGAAAATTTTACCAACATGTCAGAATAAACATAAGCCTAGCAAGGGCAACAGTAGACTTGCCAATATCGGTAGGGAATAGATCTCTAGTCATCAACCCTACACAAGCAGATATAGTCAATTAAAGTATGGTGAGACAGGGAGAAATAGTTCTGGTCCAGGGAAGAACACATCACTTGATTATCCAATAAAGAATGGTCAGCCCTGAATTCTTGCATACAAATGACATTATATCGTGTGTGTGTGTGTGTGTGTGTGTGTGTGCGCGCGCGCGTGCATGCGCACGCGCACGTTGTGATATATGGAAATAACATAAACTGCCTAAAGACATTCCATGCTATATTCTTTGTTTTGTAAAGTCCCTGATATTCAAGTGATCTGAGTTCTGAAGAATTAAAGATATTTCTGAAACCTATATTGTTGGCAATTATTGCAAAAAAAAATATAACATTACAGATCATTTTAAGCAGTGGTCATGCTTTTTCACCTGAGGCTATGGATTGTGCTGGTTTTGCCTTAACAAGATGAAGTCCAATTCCTTCTGCCTTGAATCTAGGAGAGGTGTGATGTAGCCTCATAGATTACAAAACAATGTTACTGAAGTTTAAGGCTAGGACATAAAAGAGGAGGCATTTTTTTTTTTTTTGATTCACTCACACATCTGCACTTAGCATATTATCCAGTATGTCAGGAGTCTGGTGAGACTGAGACAGTCATCTTACAGCTATGCTAAGCCAGAGGCAAAGCCCACACATGTATGCAATTTTGATTTTACTCCTTTTATCTTGAACCATTGTACTCCAAGTCAAGTTTCAGGCAAAAGTTTGAAACAATTTTCGTAGCTAGCACAAGGCAAACTATTGGTTATAAAAGTGCCAGAATATCCTCAATGGAGTGACAAAGTATACAACTGCTTAATTTGTCTGACATTGTCTGTCTGCCTGTCTATCTATCTATCTATCTATCTATCTATCTATCCTTATTTGAGACAAGGTCTCTCTATGTAGTCTGGCTGTGCTGGAAACTCACTATCATAGACTAGTAACTCAGAGATATTTGCCTGACTCTTCCCCCCAAGTACAGAGATAAAAGGTGTACACCCCCTCCCTAAGCCTCTCACATGCATTTTGAGCCATATAATTTTCAAATTTTAAAAGTGTTGATTTGAATCATACATGTTTTGAGTCATTTGTAATCACTATACTACAGTCATTTAGAGCAAAATTAAATCTATTATGGGTTCACTAATATTATTATATTATGTTTATCATAACTATATTATAGTATATGAAATGTGAATTATAATAGTTATTATAATAATTGATAACCATAGGTCCCAATTATTATTATAATAAACATAGGTTCTCAGTTATTATGAAAATAAATCTTTATATTAGTCATTACCACTTAGCTATCACTAGTTTTATATGCATTAACTTGTCAAGGTGGCATGTGCCTTTAATCCCAGGCCTTAGGAAGCTGAGGTATGGAGAGCTCTAAGTCTTCTCAATCTCCATGATGTAGATAGTGTTAGTATTTATAAAGGAGAAACTACACTACCTGTGGGCAAATTAATTCATATCTGTTTTCTGTTAGGCAGTGCCATGGTTATTGTTCTAATGGTTTGTAGTTTTGCTCACACAGGACCTGCTATCATCTTGCTTGATTCATGGTTATAGCATTATATCATTCTTCTTAATAAAATTTTAAAATCTGTACATGTTACTATCGTTTGGAAGTGAGGCGGGGGAGGGAATAGGGAGGTTTCAAAGGGAAGATCTGGAAAGGGGGAAACATTTGAAATGTAAATAAAGTATCAAAAAAAAAAAAAGATGGCCAACTGAAAGACAGAAAGAAAGAAAGAAACAAAGAAAATGCATTTTATCCTGTATTTAAACACAGTGAACTCCTTTGGACTTAGAACACACATCTTAAACGCAGCATTTTTAAAAATAAAAGGTACTTAACAAATGGATGAAGTATAAATGCCAGTTGTCATCAGGTAAGCCAGTTGTCATCAGGTAACCTGCAATGTGGGGAGAGGTGGAAAATCATATTGGCATAAAGGCTTAAATATTTTCATTAGGGGTTGGTGGTGCAAAATCACTCTGTAAAGATTCCAAAACATTCTTGCTACTGTAGTATCAGGCATCCTACTTCATATGACAGAGAATATAATATTGATTGAAAGAGCTTTTAGTCAAATAGTATGTGAAAGTTTTCTTTTAAAGTCAAAGACTTTATCTTGTAATAAAAAGACTGTATCTTGTAATAACTCAATAAATATTTGGCTAGAAATAAACATTTTAATCAGCATATTTTAAGGTTTATTTTAAAACTTTCTGTATTTGTTTGAAGATAAACTATTCTTCAACAGTTTTAGGAGTATATTATACTTCACAACGATTTGCTAAAGATGACATTGAGTTTAATATGAATATTATATTAAAAATAATGCAGAACTGAAAAATTATACTATGATAACTTTTACCTTGTATATTTTTGCTTCTTGACTTACAGTCTTTTAAGTGTCTATTTCTTTACCATTGGTTTTTAAGCACAGAAACACAATCATTTGTATTCTAAGAACATCCTAATTTGCATACCATTCTTTCTTTACTTTGCAATGAATCACAGGCAACAAGACATTAACTTGTGTGGCTATGAGTCCTCCAGTTCCATTGCGCACAAGACTTTTCTAGAAATATGTCACCTCATGTCAATGGCATAGGCATTTTATCTGGCATGTCTTGGCAATGAGGTGGTTTATTTTCATATAATTAGACATGTAAAATCATGCAATGATAATGTAACACTAATATGTTAAAATCTTCCTTGTGTGTGTTTGTCTATATCTTCTTAAAATTGTATGTGTTTGGTTAGCCATGATCCACTGTGTTGCACCTTTCTGTCATGCTATATTTTAGCGATGCTCAAGTTAATATTATTTGTGCTTACAACTCTTTCTGTCAGCTCAGAGTAAAATATTAGCAACAGAGTAACAGCTGCTCCTTTACTGCCTACAACTTCCTACTTAATTTCCCCAAAGTTCTAGCTAAACATGAGTACATTTATGTTTTAGTTTGTTCTAATTAAGTAGAAAAGAAAAAACAAAACCAGAGACTGATGGGTTTCAGAGGCAAAGCATTTCTGTTAAGATTGTTGGGCAATCAATTACCTAATTTCTGAGGGATTTAATCTATCTTCCTAGTTGTTTTGTTTTTTTCCTTTTCCCACATGTACCTCTCTAAACGGGAAGTCTTTTCTTCTGTTGTTACTTCAGAGAAATAATTTCTTCATTGTGGTGATAAGCCAAATAGATCAGCATTGATACTTAAATATCATATATGGGAGGCTATTTTATAGATTTCAGTCTGAAAATTATCACCATGGACTACCTTTTATCCATTCCTTCTCTCATGAATCTCTAAAGTTTACTTGTAAAAGATTAGACATATTAAAACCTTTTCTTTTGAGGGGGGAATAGAATTTTAACATTAGTGCTCATACATTGCTCTTTCCTACTTGATTTCAGTTATTTTAGAATTATGGTATTCTAAACACTGCATATATATTCTGAAAGTAAAGACAAGAATCGCCTTTGGGATGGCAGTAATTATTTACTTGTTGGCTTGGGAAGTGGTCATGTGGGTGTGGTCATTTTAGATGCATTAAGTTATAATGCAATCATGATATTTTCAGTATATTTCTAATCCCAGAGCCTCAGAACAAAGACTGTAGAACATACAGATACTAAGATTTAGTAACACTTGCCCTAGTTTTCAAAGATCATCTCCATAAAACTGAATGCAGTATTTGTATTCACCACCTGTGGTTATGCAAATGTCCCTCACAGGTTCATATATTTCAATGCATGTTCCACAGTTGTTAAAACTATTTGGGATAGATTAGGAGGTGTGGCCTCACTGGAGGAGGTGTGTTATTGGTGTGTGGGCTTTGTAGTTTAAAAATTCCATGCAACTCCCAGCTAGCATCTCTGCTTGCCTTGTGGCTTTTGTTTCAAAATGTTAACTCTCAGATGCTGCTCCAGCACTCTGCTTGCCTGACTGCTTTCTTTGCTCCCTGCCATATTGGTCATGGACTCTACTATTCTCTGAAACTATGAATCACAACTTAATTGCTTTTTATTAGATTCTTTGGCTATAAAATTATGGCTTAGCAATTGAAAAATAACTAAGATATCTCCCTTCACATATGTCCTTAGATCATTTGATTTCAGCTTTGTCATTGTACTTTTTAAAAAAATTCTGCCTAGCTGTCTCATAATATGAAGTATAATTAGAACTAAAATTTTATATAAAAGATTTGGAAAAAATATAATCATAATCAATTTATTTTTTAAAAAATGGGTCACCAGACAGAACTGCAGCTACAAGTCATTAACGTAATGAGGACTATCATAGGCTTATTGGCTTGAATCACTGAATGAATTCTTAAGGGTGTTGGGTATTCAGTCATAAAAGGATTTTGAGGAGTAAATTGTACTAAGTATGAAATATTTGGGATTTGGTTCTTGATCAAGCAACCAAGCACTACTTCCATTATGATATTCTGCAACAGAGCACCCAGTGGAAAGATCCCAGAGAAGAAATCTTCTTAAAAAGTTACTATGAGTATTTATGTATATTCATTTTTGTAGGTTAACGGATCAGTACTTTGCACATATTTGCTAAATGATGCCTAGTTCCAAAAGACACCTAGACTCAAAATATTGTAATTTAGAATATATTTAGTAATTTCTTACAGCATTTTAATTCTACCTTTATATTAATAACATTTTGAGAAGTGGGTGCTACTTCTATGAACACCATAATCATTGTCATCATGATTGGCATTATGTCGCCTTTTTTAACTTTGAGAATTGAAGTGACTCCCCCAAATGTGCATAACTAATAACTGCTGGGTTTGTCTAATGTTATTCCGGATGCTGAATGCTTGATTCCTTACTGCTTGCTTCAATGAAGTGTAAAGAGACTGCAACTAGCAGAACCATTATAACAGTCAAAATGGAAGGCACAGCAAAGATCCTAAAATTTAAAGTTCTCTTCAAACAGAAACTTTGCACTCAACCTCAGATTAAATAAATCATAATTTCAAAGAGGATTGTTCATTATCAAAATCAACGAAGCTCAGCTAGGATGATGGCTAACTGGAGGAAATAAAGCTCTCGTTCAGAATTATTAAAGCAGTTAAAGTATAGAATGTATGTCTTCATAATCACTATTCAAAAGTGGGTCTTCCTGTGATGAGATCATTGAAATGCAATGATGAAGGTCTTTAAGCAGCTTCCTAATATGGAAATCTGATGAAAGCCATTCTTAAATTTGCTTTCATTAGATAAGTGGTTCCACTCTCTAAATAGATTCCTGTGGCTCAAGTAGGGAAATTAGAATTATTTGTTTGAAATGTCAGTTAACAATCCAAGTTTTATACAATCAAGTAATCAGCTCCTTATTTCTTAAGTATCAAGTTCACGATTGATATTATTCTCTTTACCAGATAAGCTGAATAACACTTCACATAGATATTAGCAAGCAGTTAACTCCTCTGTTTACCACATGTATCTAACAGCCTTCTGCTATGACATGTCCAAGTGCTTAGACTGAATGCTTCTGTGATATCAATAATGATCTTCTATTCAAAATCAGATATAGCCTCGATTTCTCAAATGCTTGAGTGATCATTTTCTTTAGTAATTTAGTTCCTCATAGAATTCCATAGCTATGATTACTTGCTAAGTAATTTAAGCATATTAATTTGAAAAGCTGCATGAACATGTGGCCCAGATAATAACAGCAGAGTAATTGCAAGGGAATCCTTTACAACAGACTTATTTTCCTCTAATAAACTCTTCCCTGATGGTTAACTGCGACTCAGCAAATGTGATAGGAGTTCTAAAGTGTCCATGGATTAAAATACCTCTTGAACTAGTTAAGATACTAATAAAAACATAAGGATGGGGGACTGGCCAGTGTTTCTCCCTCTCCTTTTTCAGCTTACTAGAAATTCTGGACTTTAATATCAAGTCAGTTAACCCGAAGTTTTTCAATGACATTTTGTACTGTGACTTTTCTGTGTTTTGGCCCACAGTCATATGTCATGTCAGGCTCTCAAAACAGTTCTGTCTGATTCTAAGAAAATTGACTAGTTTGAAAGTCTGAAAATTAAGTCAAGTTATCAGCAAGTGTACAGATTTTGTTTTGTTTTATATTCTGTTTTATAAGCAGTACAGTACCTATGATTTCATTAGATTTTGATTAAGTTAAGCCTCGTCAATTTTGCTATAGGAACAGATTTATTTGGCAGATATTTGTTTGACTTTATTACCTTAGTGAATTTATAGTCCCTCAATTAATCTGTTAGTAAGAATAGTTTTTTAATTACTTTAAGAACAAGAATGTCTTATTTTGTCATAATCATACAAGAGCAAAACACTGAATACTGTGATAACACAGCAGCTGAGTGGTATTGAGAGAGTACATAAACTTTAGGAAATGTAGGTATGAAACTATCATTGTTCTGTAGTGGTGTTTTGATTATCTGATATTATTATGCATTAATATTCTACAATCTGAGTATGCTTATAATTTCCAGTAACAAGGATATTGCTAATTTTTCTCTTTCCATTTAAAAACTTCAAAAGCAAGGTAACTTTTTATGTATTTATTTGTTTTCCTTTGTGAGTTTGTATTCAAAATCCAATGTTGTCATTATCATCACCATTATCACCATCACCATCATCACCATCACCATCATCATCATCACCATCACCATCATCATCATCATCGTCACCAGCACCACTACAACAGCACCACCAATAACACAATATGCTGATGTTTAAAGCATTCACTTTGGCATAATTACTTTATTGGAACCTGATGACAACATCGAGACCAACAATCACAATCCATCTGTGGATAAGGAGGAACATAGCCCAAATGCTAGAGAAGATTGGACGATGGAGCATCCCTTCCCTGTTTGCACCCTGGAGTTGTGTCCTGTATACAACAGGAAGCATGACCTCTTACCTGTATCCCCGTCTCTACTTCCCACCTACCCCCACCCCCAATATAACAAGCTTAATCTTATTCATTCTAGAAAGTAGGTAAATTTTTCTTCAATCTTTCAAAAAGAAAATACTCCAGGTAAAAAAGGCTTTATTGGTTGGTGAGATGGATGAACAGATAAAGGCTGAGATCTTGAGTTTCATCCCTGGGATTTCTAAATAGTAAAAAGAGAGAATGACCCCTAAATTTGTCTTCAGAGCACAATAAACTCCTGCAGTTCCAAACACTTACTTTTCATTTGCCTGTATAATGAGGAGTCCATTGAGAAATGGAGGCTATTAGAACATTTTTACCTAAATGTTCTTGCATGTTTAAAATTACCAGGGAAATAACTGGGAATGTGTTTTATCACCCCAAGATACTAGCTATCGAAACTATTGGGCTAATTCTTAGTATTTATGAATGTTTAATTGGGAAATTTACCACACAGCTTTACCCATTTGGAAGTATCTGGCTCCTAACTGCCACACATGCTGGCACCCTAATTCCTAGTTCTTCCTCACCTCAGTTTAGCCCTATCCCTAAATTTGTTAGATGTGTCATTTGACCCTGTAGGATGTAGAAACAGGTCTACTGGAGACTATATGAAGTGAAATATTACTAAAAGACACAGGAATTCCAATTCAGATCTGGCATCAGTGGGAACACACATAAATACATACATATGTACAATATATACATATACATGCATGTAAATATAAACATGTACACACACACGCACACCCACACACACACACACACATATATATATATAACACAGATATGTGTGCAATGAATATATTGCTCTTAACTTTGAAACTAAATCAGTCCTGAGAGTACAGCTCATTGGTGCTTTACAGAACATATATGAGTAGATGAGGTAAATGGTATGCTTGAGGAATGGCTAACAGGACCTGAGAGAGGCGTTTTAACCCACTGCTTGCTTACCTTGGAACTCAGCTTTAGGAAAAAAGCCAGAAACATAAGCCTTAAGTTCAGATTTATGTAGAGCATATGAGCTGCTGTCTTCTTAAGCATAAACTGAGAATGTTGGATGGCATGTACTTATATGCTTTAAATATAAAAGTCACAGCTTCCTATAACAATACATAATTTATACAGAGTTGATTCATCAACATTTAGTCATGATATGCTAAGTTGTATCCAGACTCATTTTTAGATGAATATAAATGCTTTCAATTACTACAGGATTCTCTTAGGAAAAACTACATCTTAAACTAACTTCACATTTTTAAGACACCTTGCCAAAACTTCTGTGTATAACAGGCACATTTAATTACAAAGACAAAAGTAAAACAGAATAAAAAACCAAATGCTACAATGCTAAGCAAAATTAAAAATATACTTTAAAATATATCCAGTAGTCCATTAATGAAACATAGTGAATGCAAGAGCCACAGGCTGTCTTAAGTCACAGACATTTGAGTGGCAGAGAACTCTTTGTTTACTCATATGAAACATTTGAAAGTTCCAACGTAAGTGAAAATGAATTATACATGCCTTGTTTGGCCAAGGGAGATAAATCAATGGATAGAATTTGCTATAAATTAGTCAACTTTTGTTCTTAAATTTCTAAGGAATTAGATTAATATTATAAAAAGAGCTTCTAAGAATTTTAGAATATGGGGTGTCTGTAGGTTTGGAGGAGGGTGGGATCATGAAAGTAGGGAGGTAGTGTTGGACATCTATGGATCCTTGAACCTGAGACTAAAAGAGCATTTGGTAATGACATCACAGAGTCTTCTCTGCATCCTTCAACCATGGCAGGCACAATGTCCTTGACTAACAAAAAATCTTCACTTCAGCTCTCTCCTCCTTTCTGTGCCCCAGCCTGTAAGAGAGCCAGAGGTTTCAGCTCCAGGAAGGACTTACATGACAGAAAGAAAAGTTGTTTCTTCAGAAAAACTATAGGAAACATGACTTCATTCCCTGGATTATTTATTTGAACTTAATAACCATCTACTTGGGCTTTAGGCAACACTAATCAAGTAAGTCAGCTGTATTTGTTTTCCCACTAACCAAAAGATATCTATTGTCTTGTCTCCAGCTGTCAAATGTTCTAGGTAAAATCAGATTTACAACAAGAAGATTAACTCATTACATTTCCTTTTCCTGCTTACTGATCTTTTTCCCTTTTTTCCGTCTTTCTGGAGACTAACCCAATTTATTTCTAACAACATTTATTTTGAGAAAAAGAAATACCTAATTCAGAACAATCCCTTAGAGGAAGAAAGAAATCAAGTGCACAAAACAATGAACTTGGAAGAAGTTCTTTCCTCATTACGCTATTTTCTGTTCCTAATTTTGTGAAACAAGTAAATGAAACAAGAGCCTCATTATAACAGTAATTATTCTAGAGAAATTTAAATATCCCACTTGAAAAATATAACCCAAACTAAGCAGATATGTGTGTAGACAAAGACTTTTGATCATATAGACTTTCATGTTTGGTATACCTGTCCTGCCCCCTACTTTGTGTTTCTAGTCTGTATGTATTATACTTCTGAATCTAAGATTACTACATTTGAAAATCAGGGTTAGGGCTAGAGAGATGGCTCAGCGGTTAAGACCACTGACTGCTCTTCCAAAGGTCCTGAGTTCAAATCCCACAACCACATCATGACTCATAAGCATCTGTAATGAGATCTGATGACCTCTTCTGGTGCATCTAAAGACAGCTACAGTGTACTTACATATAATAGGTAAATCTTTAGGAAAAAAAAAAAAGAAGAAAAACAGGGTTAAAGGAAATTCCTAATTTATAGGATTATAAGAACGAAACACTTATACTTTTATCGAGTGCAAGTATTCAGTGGAAGTCTGTCATTGTTTTTATTGACTTGAGAAAAGATATAGATTTTCTATATTCTCTTAGTGCAGATATAAATGGTAAATGAGCATTGTTTTAATGGGATTCTATGGTTTATATTGTGAATTTTGCAGTTTTTAGTTCAAGAAATTTCTTCCATACATAGAAGGAGTAGAATAAAATTATGTATCAGTAAAAGAAAAAATCTTTCTTTGAAAAGATGGACAGGCAATATAGGCTTGACTCCTGTCTATCCTACATTTTTAGGACACTAGAGAAGGGTGAGCGATGGGTGCTACAGTCAACAAAAGACAGATATGATTTTGTACATGATTATGGGTATCTTGATTTTAATGGAAGGCGGAACCATTCTGGTGAGGAAAGCATAGCTAACACAACATAGGCTTTGAAAAATATATGATTTAGTCAGGATGGCTATTCAATAATGTTTTACTGTTCTATTTTTTTGTAACTAACTTTTTCTTTGCAAGTTTCATGTATGTATATAGTGAATTCTATTTACTCATAATCATGTCTTCTATTCTCCAACTTGTGTGTATTTTAATGGATGCAGATAGAGGCGTGTACACATCTGTGTCAAGGCTGAAAGACATTCACATACATGGTGTTATCTTAAGGACAACCATTTTCCTCTGTAAGGCAGGGTTTCTTATTGGCTAAGAGCTTAAATTTAGGTTAAACTAGGTGACCAGTAGATCCCAAGTACTTTCCTGTTTTTGCCTCCCATTACTGAGTTAATGAATTGACCACCATCCATGTACCTGAACACCATTCCAGGACATTTTGAATGGGTCCTAGGAATCAAACTCAATTCCTCATTTTAAGGAGTGAACTACTTTCCTAACCAAGAAATCTCTCTAGCTCAGAAATATCTCTGTTATAGTGTTCAAGAAGTCATCCTTTATTGCTTATGGTTATACATGCATGACTATTCTTAAATATACATGGTTCTAATGGAGACGACTGAAATCATCCTTGAAAATGTTCTTGCTTATGATGAGAATGTTAAGTAACAAATAATGAAAGGTGCAAATGTTGACTAGTTTTGTGTCAACTTCATACAAGGTAGAATTATCTGAAAGGTGGAAACCTCAATCTAGACAATGCCTCCATAAGATCTTGTGGTAGGGCATTTTCTTATTAGAGATTGATGTTTGAAAGCCTAGTCGACTAAAGGTAGTGCCATCCCTGGGATAGTCATTCTTGATTATATTTTCAAAAGGAGTCTGTGCAAGCCATGATGAGTAAGCCTTTAAGCAGCAAAAATCCATGGCCTCTGCATCAGTTCCTGAATCTAGATTTCTGCCCCACTTTAGTTCCTGCTATACTGTTTTTGATAATTGACTGTTATATGAAACTTTGAAAGAAAAAAACTATTTCTGCTACAAGTTGCTTGTGGGTATGGTTTTTCAACGTAATAATAAAAACCATAATATAATGCATAAGGAAAAAAATGGTGAAACATTGGTGATTTTCTCAAGGGAGATGAGACTTATTTAAAACCACGAGTTCATTATTTATTATACATGTCAATCATGTGGTTTTTATAACATCCTTTAATTATCCAATCTAACAGAAATCAATATTTGGCTTTTTATTTCTTCATTTAATTAACATTTGGACACACACCCATATCATAATTCAGATCTGTCATTAATTCTAACTGAATTTAAATACTAAGCTCTAGATTATAATGTACATTACCTCCTGTCAATTCAGTTATTCCTTTTATAATATAGTGTTTCCTTGTGTCAAGAAGTTTGTTGTATAATATACTTATCTATTAGCATAATAATTCAAATTAGAAATACATATAGTCACAAATGCCTAAAACATGACCATTGTATTCTCACTAAATCCATGAACAACATTTTGAATGAACTGCTAAATTAACACAGACCACTTGTAGAATTAAACAATTGTGGTTGCTCAATACTATAGCATGCCATAGTATTGAATAACACCAAAAAGTTCTATAAACAGTAACTCTAATAAGAATCATCAAGTTCTTCAGAGTTCTTACAAAGGTTTGCCAATCCAGAATGACTATCAAATCAATTATACTATACTGATGTTTTCGTTTTAAAATTTAATGTAAGTGATAAATAGTCATGAGTGTGGCATGAATGTCAATTTCTGCAAATATTGCATGTTTGCTGTGTGTTTCTCACTTAGGAATTAGTGTAAGCCTCGTGTTATGTTCCTTTTTCAAAGTTATTCCAGTTTACCCAATGCTTTTTTGATGATTAGTGAGAAATACAGTTATTGAATAATTATTCAAATTACACTTAAAAATTACCTTGGTTTAACAGTAGGTTGTAGGTTCTCCTCTTGGGCCATAGGCTCAAGTTATGTGTATTTGGCTAGGTTTGTAGTATCTGGTTGGAATCCCCTCCTATTTAGTGGCTCTTAAGGCAGTTAAACTGCTGAAGATTACTCTCAAGACAAAAGTGCCACTATTGCACCACTGGGGATATCCTGCTGTTGGCATTTGTTGGCATTGTGTCTGACTAGGACTATTCATTGCTTTTCTCCTAAAAGGCTTTAAATTAGTATCTTGACAGCTACCTGGGAATAATTCTCCCTCTCTGTACTTACTCGCCTTTACTAAAATGGATGGTTCTTTATCTGTGCTTTAATATAGTTCTTTTGTCTACATGTGAGCACTTAGGAATGGCTTTCTTGGCATTTCTTAATTTGAGGTCATTTAATTTCTCTGAATGTGAGATTCTGCACTATTTCTGGTTAGCTAATAGACATTTTTTGACTTTCATAGATTTCATGAATACCTTTTGCAAACTGTTAGATCTGTAGTTTTACCAAGTTTTAGGACTTGAGGATAGAGAATTATTCCATACAATTTGACTCTTTCCTCTTTTCTAAGATGTTTAGTTTGCTTATGCAAATGATTATGTTTAGGTAACATAAAAAATGGCGACTTTTACATTTTATCTGTAATAAATGATTATCATTTTGAAACAATAGGGATTCTACTGTCTCTCATTCTCTAGTTCTAAACTATGATGCCCATTTATTCTAGAGCATCACTTATTATCTGTGATATGAATATTGAACAGGAAGTGTGGATAAAATATATTGAGAATATTCATTGTGAAATAGACTAGAAAATGGTGATATAGAAAGATCATCTAAAACTTGATGATCTGCCATTACAAGATGGTGATCTACTGAGTGGTGGTAAGCACAGAAGTTTGGATAAACTCTATTAGGTGTGCTCAATGGAGAGCCTGCTCTCTGAAGAGTTATTATAAAGTCTAAAATGAATGTTTTAATAGTTGAAAGCATTCATCTCTATATTCCCTTATCTCTATTTTTTCCCCCTTTTTTTCTCTTACTCAATTCTCATCTTTCTGTGACTTCAAACCATTATTATTCTGAACTAATGTGGAAGTGTCCTGGAATGATTTTTCAACCTTTCACAGTATACTTAAGGTTTTTATGACCTCATCTCTACCCTAAATTATCAATTTGAAATATTAATTTAAACAAATACATTCTTAACTTTGCTATGCTATGCATATCCTAGATATGGGAGGCAGAGGTCAAAAAAATCCATTTCAAGATTCATACATGTTCTTCATCTACTCTAACAAAGTAGCCAAGGACTATTTAAAAGATATTGAGTCCAAAAGTTGACATTCTTTAGATGTAAATATACACTAGATTTCAAGTTCTAGTATATATAAAAGAATGGAGAATTTCTGTATGATTTTTTTTGGCTGCATATCCTTTATGCATATGCATTTAAGTGTGAGAGTGCATAAGTATGTGTGTATACATGTATGGAAGCCAAAGGTCAACAATGGGTGTAGATTACCAGGAGCTATCCAGTTTGGTTTTTGATGTTTTAATTGTTGTTTTTGTTGTTTTATTTTGTTTTTAAACAGTATCTATTTTACTGAGACCCAGGGTTTACTGATTATACTGGCTGCCAGGTATCCTACTGTCTCCCACTCTCTAGTTCTGAACCACAATGCCCACTTTTGAAATTACAATATAATTATATCATGTTTCCCCTTCCCTTTCTTTTTCTCAATCTTCCCTTGTACATACAGTTCCCTGTTTCTTTCAATTTCATTGTTTTATATATATATATATATATATATATATATATATATATGTGTGTGTGTGTGTGTTATGTATATTTGATATATACAATGTATTATAATATTACATATTATATAATATACTATTATATAAAATATACATTCCATATTATAATTGTAATATTGATCTTTTATATAATAGTGTGGAATATTATAGAATATATTGTTATAAATATATATTATATAGTAAATATATATTATATATAATATATGATATATGACACATGACATAATAACATAATATGAATCATATTATATAATGTGCATATTTAGAATATATGTAGAAATTTATTCTAAAAATATAGATACTCCCTGCTCAGACAGTGTAATGTTACTTGTCTGTATTAGACAACCACTGGTATTCTCTGCCCTGAAAAAGACCATTTCTTCTGCTGTTAGTCTTCCATGGTGGCTGCAATTCCATGTCGAGGGTTGAGGTCTCATGAGCTGCCCCACTTGTGAGAACACATTTATTATTTTAGTCCTTACTCTGCTCATGCTTAGGCTGTCATGTGGGTAAGACTTCACAGACAGGGTAGCTTCTCTAACATTTCTCAGAAACACAGTTTCCAGCAAACTTCTCTTCCTCTGCCTTTGACAATATGGTTGTTGGAAATGAATCTTAGCTCCTCCTGCTTGCACAGAAAACAGTTTATTAGATGAGCTATCTCCCCAGCCCCTTGATTGTATTCTTTAGTGTAGTATTTTGGATGTTTACTATTGAATACAGTTACTCTCATATAAATTTTACCTGGTTTTTATTTTTACTTTTAAATCTTTGGCTTCTAGAACATTTGCAATCACATGTATGGCTCCTTCATGTTCTCTGTCTCTGGCACAGAGCTTTTTCATGATTTGAAGAGCTAATGAATATTCGCTGATTTAAATTTAGTTTTTTTAAATAAGAATTTTTACTTAATTTTCCTTATGTTTTTTAGTTTGGTTTAGACTTAAACTTTTAGATTTTATTTTTTGTTATTTTTGGAGATATTTAGAAATAGGTAATAGATTTTTTTTCAAAATTGCTTGGGGAAATAATACTAGAAAAAGCATCTGACTTGAAATAACAGAATTTTCAACGTAGGCTGTATGATAAGTTACAAATAGTAACAGATCCTGTCTATATGAAAAATAAAAACAGGTATTCTCAGATGGTTTCAGAAAAGAAAATAATAGACTAATTCAGCTAATTTATGACACCATTCTACATACCAATCTGAATGTTTCCAATGTCAGATCCCACTGATGTGGCTGGAAATCGACACAGACAAGATGTCCTGCACAATGGGATGTAATTAGCACTATGCAATGTGGTGATATTTGAAAACTTAAAATGCAAATGGAAAGATATTAAAAGAATGGCCCTACTAATAATTGTCATTATAGCAGGGAGAATGGTGAATTTTTAATTTTGTATTTGATGAAATAATTAAGGACTTAATTATTGTATGAGACTTCAAGGCCTTTTACCTCAGAAAAGCTCTATTATAGAAGCCACTTTGCTAACATTAGAAAATCTATTTCTATGTACTCAGCTATGATATCAGTTTAAAAATAGAAAATTATATCTTCTGTACCCTACTTCAAGTGTTGTTATCCATTGGAATAGTTTTTGTTGTTATTTTTATTTAAAAAAAAATGCTACAATCTTCTGAGATTTGGCATTTTCTGATTTTACTTTGTTCATGGACCACTCTTCATCATCCTAACAGTATAACTGTCATAATTTCATTCTGAGAAAAAGAGAATTAAGTCTTAATTCTTGGAGAAGATCCTCAAAGATTTTAATGTCATTATTACTAGAATGATATAGAAAAAGATTTGCCAACATATAAATTTGCATACATATATCTATGTATATGCATACAGACACAGCCTACATACCCAAATTCTAAACCAACATTTGCTCTCATAAACTTGACTGATGGTAAACCTCCAAGTTGCACTTTCTTTTAACTACAAATAGAATGGTTGTTAGCTTGATCACAATAAAAGTTTATGACACAAATCAATTTTTCCCAAAGAAATATATACTATTTCTGTACCTCATACGTTTTATGAAGAATTTCTAGGGATTAGGAAGCCAATTCAACTTCAAGGAATCTTTGCTAACCTTTTTTAAAAATCTTTTTAATGGGAAGAATAAAGTTAAGGCCAAGATATTTTCTCAGTAAATATTGATCATCCTTTCATACTTTAAACAGAAGCTTTCCAGAGGTTACATTGTATAACTTCAAATAACTTTTGGTCTTTTGCTCATCCTTCAGAACCTTTTATAGAAATATCAACTGGAGAATGAATTCATGTAAGAATGATTGGCAGAGAAAATGCTAACTCAAGGAGGTATTAACCAAACAACTTCCTCAGGCTTGTTCTTTTTCAAGTTTATATCTATGATTCCTCTGGTGTTAGGAAAATTTCCTGGGTACTTTAGAACAATTTCATTATTTCTTCAACTAATTATGGATCTACTTTAATCTGGTGTCTACATGCCAAAATGAGAGGTCCATATGAATTTAAACTCAGTTATTCAGAGCTTTGGATATTCCTAGGAAAGCTTTTTTAGAAAATATGAAGCATTTCTAGTAAGTCGTTCTCATCTGATCACATTCATTTTTGTGTCACATTTTCTAGAGAAACCACAGAGGAAATTTTTCAGAAGGGAGAGATTGTGAGAATGGTATATCGTTACCCCAAATCCAATTGTATAGTCCACTCAATGTACTTTGTCTCTGAACTAAATTTAATTAGTGATGTATTTAATTGATTATTATCATATTCTGTGGTTTGCTAGTGTGCCCATGCATGTTTGTGAACAAGCATGTACCTCAATATGCATATGAAATCCAAAACATTTCTTCATTTTCACCTCCTTAAGTCTGGTTATCTTTGTTTCTGCTACTGCATGCTAGATTCCAGGCTAACCAGTTCTTGAGTTTCTGACATATTCTCCTATTTCTGCTTCCTATAATACTGTAGGGATAATGGTATTGTAGATGTACATAAAAACATCCAGCTTATTTATTTGGGATGGAACCCAGGTTATCAGTCTTGTGTGTCAAACACTTTTATCTACCAAGTCATCTTGGCAGTTGCTTCTTTGAACATTTTGAAAGACAGACTTTTGCTATTTGAAAATCTCAGTCTGTCTCAAAACACATAGATTACAATTGCAGTTGTCTGTTTTAGAATAAAAACATGACTCAAATCTTCTTATAATAAAAAAAGAACTATTAGCTTCATCTGACATCACTATTTAAAGCAGTGGAGGCAGGAAGTTCCTGTTTTTGAACTACCTAGTGACATCATTTCCTGTTATGTGTATGAGAATCAAAGCTATTAAGAGAACTAATCCTCATAGCATATTGTACATTTGTTCTCCCTGAACAAGTGACTTTACCCATTGTTGTGGCAAGAAACCTGACATAAACATAGAAAGGAAGGAAAGGTTTATCAGGACAGGGATTTGAGATACCATCTGGGGCGATGGGGAAGACATGACAGCCACTGTACGATGGGCTGAGCACATCTGCAGTTAAGATTCAAAGATAGGTGAATGGGAGTTCATCTTCTACTCTCCATTCTATTCAGCCTGGAAACCCAGATCATGGAATGGTGCTACCTCTTTTAGTGTAGATCTTCCCTCCTCGGTTAGAGCTCTTTGCAGGACACACATATCCACATCCAGAGATGTGTTTCCACAGTGATGCTTCATTTTTTAAAGCAAGATTGTTTTATAGAATCAAATTACTGTTATCATCATCCTCATCTTATTTATTTATTTATTTATTTATTTATTTATTTATTTATTGGTATGTGTGTGTGTCTGTGTGACTGAATGTTGCATGTGTGTAGGAGCCAGAGGATTCCTGAAGAGAACATTGATCTCTTGGAGCTGGAGTTATAGGTGGTTGTGAGCTACCTGATATGGGAGCTGGTAATTTACCTAGGTTTCACGACAAAAGTAGTATCAGCTCTTTAGCAATGAGCCATCTCTTCAACCCCGCCTTCCATGATACTTAATCCAATCAGAATGACAATGAAGGTTGCCCATCATGTGCCCCTAATATTCCATGGTTTTCACTAGAAACCTATAAACTTATCATGAATTATTTAATATCCTTGCTGGACTACCTTTCTAGAGCAGTAATTGGATATTGTGGGTTTGGTAGATACAAGACCATGATAAATGCTGACTGTTACAGGGTGACTCATGATAACTGGTGCCTAATAAGATTGTTATAAGTAAATGTTACTACTGTAAATGCTTGTGTCTGTGTCTGCCTGTGATCAGCACTGTTTACTTTTATTTAACTAGTAGAATCAGGAACTTCACGATTCTTTCATTTTATCCAGAGATGTAAGATCTTTCAGCGTCTAGTGAAATGTTTGTTCTCTTTATCATCTTCTCTCTTCTGATTGTTTAAACAATAGATCTAGAGAGGTTATTGGGTACTTGGGAGGTCATCTAGTTCATTTACTTCAGTAGTCAAAAGGAGCAATTGAAGATTTCAGAGGTGGAGCTAGTGAGTTAGGGAGCCAGTTGTAAAGGTGACTCAGTTTGGATCAGTGTAGGAATTTCAGTTCTACACTTGATATATTTTTTAAATGGATTTATTTATTTATTTATTTATTTATTTATTTATTTATTTAATGTATGTGAGTACCCTGTAGCTCTCTCCAGACACACCAGAAGAGGGCATGTGATCCCATTACAAATGGTTGTAAGCCACCATGTGTTTGCTTGGAATTAAACTCAGGACCTCTGGAAGAACAGTCAGTGCTCTTAACTGCTGAGCCATATCTCCAGCCCAATACATTTTTTTTTTTTTAAATCTTAAAGTCTGTTTTATTTTTTCAATGGTTTATTAGCATATGGTCCCATCATTTAAATCTACCTCAAAAGATTTTTAGAAGCATTTCAAGAGAAAAATAAGTTATTGAAACAAATATAATATTGAGGAAATTATTAAGGCCACTCATAAGTGTCTAATAGAATCAATTAATTTTTAATGCAGTTAAAGCCCAAAATTTAAATACCTTTCATTGATTCTTGTGTTATTTTTCTGTGTCAATTATTAAGTAAGCAAATTTATGAGTAAGGAGCCATAAAATTTTTCTAAGACATATTAATAGATTCATTTGAATTTCAAGAATTAACTTAGAACACTAGATATGTTGATACATGCTTCTAATATGAGCACTAGGGAACTGGAGAGAGGAGAGTTAAAGTATGAGGCCAGCCTGGGCTACACAAAAAAAGAGTTAAAAATGACATTACTTGATATTAGGACATGAATTTATTCTGAAACTCAACTTCTTTCATCAATCTGGCAAGTTAATACATGGGGCTTAATAAGAATTGAGTAAAATAGGGAAGAGATATGAATTTAATGAAGTTCCCTAGCAATTAGAGCAATTTATTTCACTATTGACATGACATGCTCGAAATAGAAATCAACTATGGATGAAAATGCAATTTTGTTGCTGGATATTCCCAGTACCATGTAATTAAATAAAGAAATAAGGTCAAGAGACAAAGAGGTGTTTTCTTCTGACTCCTCCTGAAGAATGCTCATTAATCATGTCTGTGTTTGCTGCTTCCAGTAGTGGGTGATGTTTATTTGTGAGACAGTGTTATTTGGAATGTTTTTTTTCTCTCCAAATATTATATTATAAATGAAAAACAATAATCTTGCTGAATTAGAAACAACAGATGCAATATATCATTATGTGTGTGGTATAAGAGTATAGGAGTGGTATAAGAGCTTTTACCTCTTGATTTTGAAATGAAATAAAAACAGAGTACCAGTATATTATATATATATATATTATATTAATAATATATAAAAATATATAATTATATATATTATATATCTACTATCTATCTATCTATTTATCTAGTACGTAACTACTATCTGTGTGTACACATTTGCATTTGTTCCTGGAACTTAGTCATCTCCATTTCTGTACTGATAGCTGCAACAAGAATATGAATGGCAGATTCTCTTGAATATATATCAGTGGGTCCAATTTAATTACTTTAAGTGAAGCTATGAACTATTTTATATATGTGTATATGTGTGTGTACATTGTGTATATTTTTTTATACTTTTGTTGACGTGCAAGAATATAGTAGAAAATAATCTATAATTATGGCAATGTTTAATTCAATTGTGATTTATTTTATAGTGCTCTAAAAAGTATTTGATCATGTTCTGGTATATGCTTGATTATAATATCTCAATCAATCAAATTAGAAATTAGATTGTAATATTTTTCATCCTCTTTTTGTTATAGTAGTGAATGTTGAAAACGTAAAAGCATTGGATTTCCATGGATTTTGTTACTTACCATCATCTTATGATACCTTCTTCACCTGAGAACATACTTGACCATAGTACTGTAAAGATGAACAGTTTTCCTAACTGACACATAGGTAGTGTGATCAAAATTACCAAAAAGATGAAGTTTTAGTTTTACTGTATTATTTTACACAATTATATGCTACTTATTGTTAGCATATTAGAAATATCATTACAGTTAGTAGAATTGCAATCATAAACATATTAAAGGAAATACAAGCAATGACTTATATAGAGTGTCTTGCTTATGGAAACCACTCAGCAAATAGTGTACATTAATACTGATCCTAGGATGTCAATGGGTATTCATCTATGTACTGGCTCTTAAAATCAGTAGTAACTAGACTTGGTTCTACTTAATACAGTGTAATGAATAGCAGCTTTCTAATTTTAGTGTTTCTCTTAAAATAAAATTGATTAGTCATAATAGAACAATGCAATGTTAATTTTTTATTTATAAACTCACAATATAGAAAAGGGCATGCAATTTTTGATCAAACACTCTTGGCCTGTAGAATCATTGAATCATTTACTCAAAAAGACATTTTAATCCAATCACTATATATATATATATAATATATATATATATTATAAATATATATATAATCATATATATATGATATAGAATATAAACTGGATTTTATGGATAATTTGTCTGCACTATTTTTGGCTGCTTTAGAATATATTGGACAAATATGGTAATGGAAATATGTCTTGATTTTTACAAGTGAAAATTAAAACCAGCATTATTTGTCCTGCCTAGCCCTGACATGGACCAAAGTTGTTTAGATGAATACTGATTTTCACATGAAAATTTTATAAAATATACAACAAAATGTTTTAGTACTTATATATTAGAATGATGTTTCCAAATACATGTCTAGTTTTAAATGTCTGTGGGATTTCTGAGTAGTTAGTTCCACTGGGTTAACATGATTAATTAATGGTAAAATATAATTTGACAAAACTTCCTCTACAATAATACCAACTTTAAAACTTTAAAATAAGGTCTTCTTCAGTATAATTCTCTTTATTCATATGTTTATTTTGTATGAACCATTTATTGATACTGTCAATTGTGATTGAAATATCATGGATATGATAAATCCATGATATCAGCAAAGTTAAAATATTAACAATAAATGATGTGCAAGCAAATGTGTGTTATATTATAGGATATAAACTCTGATAGATATGTCTAGATGTCCAAGTTTGAGAATCATGACAGATTGCTATTTTTCTCTGTAGTTACATTTACAAGGCGTTAGAGTATATCATTGCCGAAGGGACTTTCTCCTATAACAACTAAGATAATGTGAATTTGCAAGTCTGTGCTAAATATAAAGAACTAGTTATTAGCTAAAGATGGAGCATAGAAAGAGCCAGTCTCTAGCTTAGCCCACACATAAAGAAAAACAAGAATAAGAAGGAATCCTGGGGAGGCATATGCCCAATCACTTCATAGAGGCTATGTAATATAGGGGTCATATATAGGCTTAAGTAATGTAACAGGGAGAGTGGTCTATGTACAAAAACAACAACAACAACAAAAAAACAGTGATATGTTATGTATATGGAGATGATCACTTGTCTTTGAAACAAAGCACAAAACCATAGAACATGTAGAAACAGAAAGTATAATATTTTGTCAACTTACAGACAGAAAATTAGAATTCTGGAAATCATCAAGAATATTTTGGGGCAAAGAAAAGAACTTTGAGGGCCTTAATATGGACAAAGGAGGGACTATCTTGAAAGACAATAAAGGACAATTTCAGGTTCAAAGAGAAGGTTCTGACCAGTAGGAGTACAGGAGTAAATCTCTATCAGTCTTGGGGGCAGTGGGAATTAGAGTTCTTAGCAGATAAGACTCATCAGAGTGAGGAAGCGGAAGAACATATGGACAAAGCAAACAAACAAGCAAACAAAGAAAAAACAGTGAGTGGGCAAGGAGTGAAGCAATGTCTATAGAGTGTCTACACAGTGATTTTCCCTTCATATTGCCTGAGTCGTTTATTTAAATAGGTTTCTATTCTGTACATGTCCTCCGCTAAGTCATATGCAATGAGTATGCATTACTGTAAGTGTTTAATTGACACATCCTTTCACTCCCATCTTTCTCACTATTGTTTTGGTGGTGGTTGTTAGTTGTGGTTTTGTTTGTTTGTTTGATTTTGTTTTGATGCAAATCTCACTGTGTAGCCTTGGCTGTTGTGCAACTAAAGACACTGATTGGGGTGGCCTTGAACTCAAAGACTCTGTCTTTGAAGTGTTGGGATTAAAGGTGTGCAGCACTGTACCTGGCTTCTCTCATTTTCAAAGAAGATTGTTCAAGGGTGTTTATAAAAATTCATTAAAAAAGATTTTTAGTCTCTTTCTGATAAGTAATTTTGTTTTCCTTCTCTGCAGTTTTTACTTTTACCATCTTAAGAAATCAATTCTTTCTTGTAGTTTCTAGACATTGTTTTCTGTAGATTTATTGAACAATTTGAGTTCATACCAGTTAGGAACATCTTGAATTTCTATCTCTAAATTTAGTTTTCTGGAGTCATCTTTGGAAAAATCACTTTGTCAATAACATTACAGTATTAAAGTGTCTACAATTTAGTATTCCTTATTAAGTGTCCTTGGAGATCAAAATATGAGTATAAAACAGATTGTTAAATTATATATATATATATATATATATATACTATCTTCATATTGATAAATTAAGTATGTTGTCTATTTCTTAAAGATAATTTTCTGCTATTTGTTTTCTTCTTTCTCCCTTCTTCCACTCCTCCCCTTCTGCTTCACCATCCTCCCCCTCCTCCTCCTTCTCCCTCCCCCTCCCCCTCCCCCTCCTCCTCCTCCTCCTCCTCCTCCTCCTCCTCCTCCTCCTCCTCC
>JADRCH010000006.1:15703660-15750418 GCA_019843965.1 Rhynchomys soricoides | reverse complement strand
TCCTCCTCCTCCTCCTCCTCCTCCTCCTCCTCCTCCTCCTCCTCCTCTTCTTCTTCTTCTTCTTCTTCTTCTTCTTCATCATTTTTCTACCTCTTCCCCTTGTGTCTTTTAATATTTGGAAGCATATAATTTGATAATTGTTTCTTTTTTCTTATTTTTCATTCCTATACTGAATAATAGTAAATTCAGCTTAACATCTCAGGAAAAATATTGTCTCTTAAAGGAAGGACATAACTGGTATAAAGATTAGTTTCAGTTTTCAGACATTTGCTGTTAAGTGAAAGTGATTCAGTCCCATTCGAGTTGCCTACCAATAATATGTGACGCGTGTTCATCAAGATATCAATAGTTTTTAGGCAAGAGAATGATATTAAAAATATAGTAGCCTTAATAAATACATTTGTATTAATTTATTTAATATTCATGTTACATCCTGGTGATAGCCTCTCTATCATATCCCCTTCTCTTCTCTTCTGAGAAAGAGGAGCCCCCTGCCCCACCCCGGGCGTCACCCCTCCCTCACACGTTAAGTCACTGCAGGACTAAGAGTGTCCTCTTCTGCTGAGGTTAATTGAGGCAGCTCAGTTAGGGGAACAAGATCCACAGGCAGGCAACAGATTCAGGGACAACCCCTGCTCCAATTGTTGGGGAACCACATGAGGACCAACCAGCACATCTGCTACGTATGTGCGGGGCCCTATGTTCAGCCAGTCCTTTCTTTTGTTTTGGTGGCTCAGTCTCTGGGAACTCCCGAGAGTTTCAAGTTAGTTGACTCTGTTGGTCTTCTAGTGCCATCTCTATCTCCATTGGGTCCTTCAATATTTCCCCCAACTTTTGCACAAGACTCCCAAGCTGTACCTAATGTTTGGCTGTGGGTCTCTGCATCTGGCTGTTTGGAGCTCTCAGAGGACAGTTATGATAGGCTCTGTCATCAAGTATAGCAAAGTTTCATTAACAGCTTCAGGGACTTGCCCATGGGATAGGTCACAAGTTGGGCCAGTCATTGGTTGACCATTTCCTTTGTCTGTATTCCATCTTTGTCCCTCCACATCTTGTAGGGAGGACATAATTTGGGTTGAAGGTTGCTTGGCTACAGGAGGTGGTCACTTCAGGCTCCATATCCCTGCTTCTAGGCATTTCAGATAGAATCACCCCCCTAGTCTTCATGGAGCCTCCCTTCCCCTGTTCCAGGTTTCTGGTACATGTTAGAGATGCCCTCCCTGCTGCTGCGGATTTCCATGTTCTCTTCTCTTCTCCTCCTATACCTGATCCCTTTGCCCTGTTTTTCCTCCCTTCAGTTCCTTCCCTCCATTCACCTCAGATTTCCATTTTATTTCACATTTTGAGTAGGAGTCAAGCATCCTCCCTCCGGTCTTTTTTTGTTATTTGGCTTCTTTTGGTTTGTAGATTGTATCTGTAATTGTAGTTTGTAATTTTTGGTTAATATCCACTTATAAGTGAGTCCTTACCATGCATATCCTGTTGGATCTGTGTTATCTCACTCAGGATGATATTTTCTAGTTCCATCCACTTGGCTACAACATTCATTTCGTTTTTAATAGCTGAGTAGTGTCGACTTTCAATAAGTACTTAATTAGAAAAAAATCCAAGTTTAATTCTGGGATGTATTTATTATTCAAGAGTATTTCTAGGCTTCCTCCCTTCTATGCAATTTTCAGAGTCTTAACATCATTTAGTATGTGCTAGATAAACAGGCATGCATTGTACAGTGATCAGATATCAGTACAGTGGAGCTCCTCCTGATCAGGAGGCTTGGGACTGGTAGAAAGCAATGCACGTGACAACCATGACTAAAGCAGTCATCCTAGGATGACAGGATGAAACAGAATCCATCAAATACGTGTAATCATATAATCACAGTATTGTGTCAATAATGTGAATTGGAGAAGTCCTGAACATCTCTGTTCCAGTCCTACATCACCACTGCAAGTGATAGCAAGATGGCATCTCATTGTGTCTGAAAGCCAGAGCACTTTGTGCCCTTGTCCAAGTTAGTGTTAATGATGGTGTAGGAATTCAGTGTCTCTCAGCTTCCTTCTGGCCTGCTTCGAGCTGGTAGGCCAATGCAAATCTTCCCAAACCTTGTCTTATCTCTAGCCATGCATCTCCTTCCCAATTTGTCTCCCCATCCTTTCATTCTTTAACATAAACAATTGTTGATGTATATAACTAAAAATAATAATGTCAATGTGAAGAGAAGGTAGTTCCTTGAAGTGAAAGTAAAATAAAATCTGTCTTCCCACTGTTTTCTTAGCTGTCACAATAAATGCCTTCTTAGACAGAAATTCTACTAATTACTTAAGCGAAGCTAGAATATTTATTCATGTTTTACAGGAGGTCATAATATTTAATCTTTTTGGAAGTTTATAAGAGCTGTTCATATCTTTCTTTAATTACAGAAATTATTTGACATTTGAGATGTTGTTTTCTTAAGAAAAAGTGAGAGAGATGACTTAGAAATATTTGAAACCCATATTTCATTAATAGTTTATAGTATTGCAATTATACTTGTTAATAAAGCGGAATCTCATTCACCCCTTATTTTGTTGGCCCATAATTTAAGATACCTGGAGGTGTGGAGTGGAAGATCCTATGCTTCACATTTGAGTCTTGAACAGAGCTAAGTGTTCTGAAATTGTGAGGTTTTATATAAGTAGCTGTGTGTTTAAGGACAAATCTACCTAAACATTTGCCATAAAAGTGACACCATTTTATCAGCTCATAAGACTTCAGGAAAGGGTTGAAGAACTGAACGTTTTTCCTTTTTTGTGCATCATATTGTGTATCATACTCAGTAAAGATACCAGTGCAGACTCCTTAAAATGAATGGGATTGTTGAGACTGACAGTATTTAAGTCTCTTTTCCAAAATCGTCTGCTTGAGGCAGGATGATCATTAAATTGAATTTACCTCAAACTGAGTTATACAGTGAATTAAGTGTAGCCAATAGTACACCGCTACATTCCCCAGAATAACACAAGTTATTATCAACAAAATTAAAGTAAGTGTGGTGAAATTTTTCATCATTTCAGAAAGCATGGTTGTCATGATCAACAGGAAGATAGTAGATTCTGGGGAGGATGTGGAGAAAAGGGAGCCTTACACACTCTTGTTCAGAATGAACATGGCCACAATAGAAAATAGTATGGAAGATTCTCCCAATATTATGATCAGACTCATTATAAGTGTGTCAGTGCCATACTTACTTGCCATGTTTATTATCATTCTCTTCCTAGTGTCCCCTCATTGAAAGCAACCTAATAGTACATTCACCAATGTGAGTAGCTGTGAAAAAATAATTACATACTGCCACTTAGGTGTCATAGATGGAATGGAGAATCACTAGACTTAGTGAAAGAAGCCAGAAAGACAGATGCCACAGGATCATGTGTATACATATTCTAACAAAGCGTGTGCTACAAAATTTAGATTTCAAAAGCTTTCAGAGATCAGTGGAAAGCAGAAAGCATAGAAGTATAGTTAGGGTTTATTTACAAATCTATGCCAAATTGTAGTAAAGAACTGAAGTTTTGTTGTGTGACTCCATGGCAGGTTAGCTATGGACAATAGATAAGGGAATAGAAGATGATTCCTGCAAGGGAACAGTAAGTGAAAAGATAGAAACTTTCAGGGTGGCTTAAACTGTATAGATTGATTGCACACAGCAAAGCATCTCACACTGTTCTGGTAATACTCACCACTTTTAATGTATTGTTTGGAATATAATTTTAAAATATTAACCATAAACCCATAACCAAACAAGCCTTCCACAAAACCTAAGTGCCTTATTAAGAGTTCTGTTTACAACAGACTGCTTACACTGCCTTAATGTAATTGTTACATAAAATTGAAAGTGTTTCAAAATGTTAAAGCCAAACACAAGTGAATATGGTCAAAGGAAAAATGAAACCCAGCAGGGCAGGGAAGTAGAGCATCTCTGGGGACCTGTTCTGAGAAGGGCACAGTGTTGGATGTAATTTGTTTATTGACAATCTGACAATGGTGCAGTGAACCAACAAACACCACACAAGTAATGAATCCTTTCCTTTTTTAAAGTAATTATGTTTGAACAGTTCAAATTAACCTGTGGTTTGAGGCTACTGCTTGGGTGAACTAATTCGCTGATGTAATGACTTTTCTTGTTTTTGCTCCAATGATTTAGGTAAGAATGGAAAGGAAAATCTGGGCCTATGAATTTATACTTTAGTGAGGAAAGGAAAAAAAAAAAACAACAAGAAGAAAACAGCTATTTTCTCCCTGGCATATTTGAAAGGTATCTCCACAGATCAAAAGTTAGACAGGGTAGTTAAAATGCCAAACTGGAAACAAATACAATTTTTTCCATGCTAGGCTGTAGTACTGAAAATAAAACAAACTCAATTGAAAGAAAGTTGGGGAAAAACTGGTGTATAGATTGGAGATCTATACTAACAGTGGAGTCCTGTTGGTTGGGCCATCACTGCTTGTTAGTGCTGAGATTCTTGTTTTTCAGTGGCCTGCTGTTATCTCTATGTCTTGGGCAATTGATAGCATGCTGGCATTATTTGAGCTATTATTTCTAAATATACTGGATCATTAACTTTGTGGCCCTGCCTCATTATATATGGATATTCAGTAGCAGGACTCAAGGGGATCTCAGGGATGTTAGGCAAGATTTCACAATAGCCAGGACGATTCTTTGTACATGGTTAGCACTCAGTAAATATTGTTAGGAAATGAACTCAATAAAGTGTTATATTACTGTATATTTTTTAAAAACACAAATTATTTACCATGTCACACTTGTTATTTCATGTTTATAAACAAGTCATAATTTTCATGTAATTTGTTTATAAACTAGAATTATACAATGAACTGTGTATCTTGAAAATGAGAGTGTGACAGTTCTTCCAAAAATTATTGGTCATGTTGTTGCTTAAATTTCCAGTGGCATCCATATGTGCATTTGTTTAATGCTGACAGTGCCAATGTCAACATTTGCGGAATACTTTTGAGGCTGGGTTGGGCTGGCGAAGGTGTGTCACTTGATATAGACAGTCCAGAATCAGAACCTGTCTCACTTCTAGCTGAATGTTCTGTCTTCTGCTAAGATGTGAACAGTACAGAGGAGGCAACCTCTGCCACTGGCCACACTGCTGCAGTCCTGTGCTTTCCTAACCTTGCATGATAGTCTGAATCTTTTCCATTCAGTTGTCTCTGTCAGGTATTAAATCTCAGTGAACTTCTGATTTAGCAATACCAATATGAGGAACTCATGGGCCATAGATGACTCATGCATGTATGGCAAATGTAGTCTGCACCATTAGCACCTATCAACTTTTAGATTCTTTATAATATAGGGAAACAACATAGGCTTATCATCTGATTTATTACATAATTTCTTACATTCCTAGCTGTGTGTGATTTTGAATAGACAAATAATTATGCTTTAATTTCAATTTCTTAGTCTGTAATGTAGATTAGTATTTATAATATCCACATCACAGGTGAAGGAAGATTAAATGAGATAATGCGCTCTCTCTCTCTCTCTCTCTATATATATATATATACACACACATATATATATTATAAAATAGTCTTGAAATAGATATAGAAAATGACGTACAAATGCACATATGCGCACATACATCAATGGAATATTATTCAGTATAAAAAAGAATGAAGTTATGTTTTTGCCAATAAAATAGATTTTACTTCATACAATGTTGTTAAATTTAATAAGCCACAGTCATAAAGTCAGTAACATGCTTTCTCTCATACTTTAAATGTAGACTTAAAAGAATAAATTGTGAAAGTAGAAACGGAACTGTTAGGGAGACATAGATCGAGAAGATGGGAAATAGTATTACTATGCTGGGTAAGAGCTTGAATGCTATAAAAGCACATGGTAAGCACATGTAATAATGTAAAGATCATGAAAAACATTAAAAATATCACCTATCTTTTGTTGTAGTTACTACCACCATCTGCACAGAAGTATTACAGGCTCAAAGGGAAACTTGATAGAAATATAAACACTTTTCTTTCCAGGTTGAAGAAAGTGACATATATCTCTTTGAAGCAACAACCATTGAGTGTCTTGGTTAGATTTTTGGCAAAATGACACACTAGAGTCATTTGGGAAGAAGAACCTCCATTCTGATATTGGCTCTGTTAGATGTCTCTAAGCAAATCTGTAGGGAATTTTCTTGGTTAGTGATTGACATAGGCAGATCCAGCCCATGGAGGGGAGTTTCCTATCCTTGAACAGAAGTTCCTAAGTGATAGAAGAAGGTCTGAGCAAGCCATGGAGAACAAACTAGAAGCAGCTCCTCCATGGCCTCTGCATCAGTATGGGCCTCCAGGTTCCTAAGCTACTTGAAGTTCTGCCTTGTTTTCCCTCAGTGGTCAGGATATGTAAGCCACATAAACATTTTCTTCCCATGTTGCTTTTGTTAATGATCTCAGTCACACCAATAGAAAACGAACTAACACACAGGGATATTATGCTAATCTATAAGACTTCCTTATATTTTGATTTTTCTGGCACCTTCTGTATCCATTAAAATATATCTTGGCTAAATTAATTTTTAGCAAAAGTATCATTTTACTGTATATAAGCTTTACTTTATTTTTTAGTAATTGGAAGTCTGTAGAAAAATACATGGTTTAATTATTTATTGTCACCATTTGTAAATGTCTTCAAATGGAAATATTTTATTAAGTATATAAGATAGGTTAGACTTAGATCTACCAGAAACAGGAAGAACTGAGTTCTCAGTGAACATGCAACAATGAATTGATTTTAATGATTATGTTATTATTTTATGGCTATGTTTTAAACAACCATATTTAAAATTTCATGTATCTGTACAATTATCAACATTCCATTCTTTAGGCTTAAAATGTTGAATGAAGTATTTAAAATTATTTTTAAATTAAATAATTAACAAGTTATGTGTGTTCATACACATGGATATATGTGTTCATGAAATACTGTGTATATAACATAGTGTGTGTAGAGAGGTCAGAGGAAAACTTGAAGAAAGTCTTATTAACTGTGTGTGTGTGTGTGTGCGTACATTATATATGCATACTGTAACATTATGTACATTGAGACAATAATTGATGATAAAAAATGCCAAGAATTTGAAAGAGAGCAAGTAGGACAATATGCAAGGTTTGGGGGAGAGCAAAGAGAAGGGGAAATGATGTAATTATAATCTTTTTTAAATTTTTTTAATTTTTTTTTATTTTTTGATACTTTATTTACATTTCAAATGTTTCCCCCTTTCCAGATCTCCCCTTTAGAACCTCCCTATTCCCTCCCCCTCCCCTGCCACTATGGGGGTATTACCCCACCCACCCACCCACCCACCCACTCTCATCTTCCCTCTTTGGCATTCTCCTATACTAGGGCATCTAACACCTTCAGACCCAAGGGCCTCTCCTCCCCCTGATGGCAAACAAGACCCTCCTCTGCCACATAGGTGGCCAGCACCATGGGTCCCTCCATGTGTATTCTTTCGTTGGTGATCCAGTCTCCGGGAGCATCAGAAGGTCAGGCCAGTGGACACTGTTGCTCTCTCCATGGGGCTGCAAACTCCCTCAGCCCCTTCAGTCCCTTCTCCAACTCCTCCACCTGGGACCTCCTGCTCAGCCCAAAGGTTGCTGTGAAGTGACTTTTGGGTAATCCGAACTTTTGGGCTAATCATTCTTTTGTGACTGAGTTACCTTGTTCAGGATCATATTTTCAAGTTCCATCCGTTTGCATAAATAAAGGAAGTATTTAGAAAATAGGCAATGAGGCCATTGCTTATATATGTTATTTCAAATCATAAATAAATATTTCAAATATATATTTATATGTGTGTGTGAAATTACTTCTTCATGAACCCTTTGTATACAGTTCTTTCACGATATTTTAGATTTCTCTTGAAATATTTCCCATCCTATGTATCAAAACTGCTGTGAATTCAAGATTAGTATAATATCTAATAAGTAATACAATTGTTGTAATTTTCCAATATTTTTGTCTTTAATTTGTGTTTATTATTTACAAAATAAAATGATATGTTTGCTTAACATCTGTTACCCCTCTCTAAAATGCTTTACTCTTTTCCTTGTCCAGAATTTAGGATCCAATTAATTAAAATACTTTTTATTTTTGATTTAAGACAAGTTACTCACTCCAGAATTGATTTGTTTTTAAAAGTTTCATTAATATTTTAAAATGTCATTTTGGATCAGCATAAAAATAATAACAAATCAATTCCAATTTTAGTTTAATCTTAATTCTGACAAAATATATTTTTGTATCTTACATACTATACTATTTTAAAAAAGATTAACACTTAATTTATAATTAGAAATAGATGTTTTATTGCCTTTTTTATATAACATGCATATTCCTTTTTAAAGATATTCATATTTTTACGTAGTAGAGGTCCTATGTTTGTATCTAGTTATTCATTAAAATAAACAGGTAAGTTGACTTTAGACTCTGAAATTATTTTTCATTAAGTTGTTCAGAAAATTTTAACTTCAAAAGAAATTATCAGGCATTGAATGAACAAGGCCTGGTACGACAACAATTATCCACGTTGCCAAGTCATTTTCACGCTGAAGGCTATCATCTACTACTGTAGTCTGGTAGTGTTGAAGCCAAGGAGGAGAACCTAAATGGAGGAGGAGCCGGAAGTAGTTATTTCAAGGCTAAGAGGGTTGAATATGAGGATTGTGTGTGCACGCGCGTGCGCACACATGCATGTGTGTTGTGTGTGTGTGTATGTTTTTGTGGATGAGTCAGGATGTATTTGTGGCATGTGTCTATGTGTGTGCATGTACAACTACATCCATATACATTTGTTACCTTTCATTCAGGACAAAGTGATTCACAAAGCTAATTTTTGTTTTAGGTTTTAAAGGCAACATTTATATAACTTAGGTTGTAGGAATTCCATTACTGCTGTGCCGTAAAGTAATATTTTTCCCTTCAAATAGTTACTATTTTATTATTACTTTATTATTATTATTATTATTATTATTATTATTATTATTATTATTATCATGATGATGATGATGATTTATGTTAATTTATTAATGTTATACTTTGCTGTTATAAGTGTAATGTTTTATTATGGAAGGATTGATCTTTTAAGGGTTTAAAAGCTATATTTAAAAAGCAAAAAAGTCACACATGCATTTAAGACATCAATATATCAGAGTTTTAATTGACAACTTGCAAAGCCTGCTTGTGATTGATAGCTCGATTACAAACTCCCACTTTCTGCTCTGCCAATGGAATTGGCAATATTTCTTCAGCCCAGATGGTGCATTAGCTTTGGCCAGCTGGTTCTCCCCGTGTCGCCTCATCACAGAACCACATATGACCTAGATCAGGAGGTAGCATGACAAAGGCTTCATGCTCGGCTCTGCCCTCAGGGCATATGGTAGTGATCCTGAATGAGGTTCAAGGATCCAAAATTTGACACTCTCTCCAGTCCCCTACAGTTATTTGCTCTCCCAACATGAATAAAAACAGTTTACAGAATACAGAGAGATGCACTTTGTATATGTGGGGTTTTAAAAATTGGCTGTAATATACTGTCTCCAGTTCTCATATTTTAATTCATTTATTAACCTTACAATGACTATCCAAAACCTAGGACCTATTAAATACTTTTAAAATTTAAAACATATTTTAGAAACTTCTTAATACTTCTAATAATTGTAATAATTCTTAATAGAATCCAGGCAGTTATGGGAATAGGTAATTCTGACGAATTTCAAAGTCAGACAATATTTGCTAGAGTAATTGATGGTAGTTAGTAGCTGTCATAGTCTGTAAATGAAAATGGAATTTGTGTATGCAATTTGAGTGACATTACTCTACTTTTATCTTTTAAGATAATGAACAGTATTAAAGAAAAGTAGGATGGAAAAGAAAAGGATAACGCTATTTGTTTTAAAAACATTTTGAATTTTTATTAGATTTGTAGGGTAGGAATGGAAGCCAGATTCTTCACTGTTAGTACATGTGGGTTCTCTCCCTGTGAAAGTTTCCATTTTAAGTAAAGTGAATCAATGATCTATAGCACGCTGTGTGTATTATATCCAATGCTCAGCTTTTCTACTGGATTAAATTGGGCAATAAACCTTCGATTAGCTTCATATTTGCATATTTGCAATAAAGCAAAAATGGAACACTCATGATTCCGTTGGAAATGTACTTTTCCTTTTATTTAGTTTATTCTAGTTCTGCAGTACCATAACAATAGATGTTGTAAACTGTCCTTTCCATATTTGTTCATTAACTTGCTTATTTCTTTGGAAGAAAAATAACTTTCTGTGTTCAGAATACAGTTAGTTCATACTTTCTAGAAGAATTAATAAAGAAAAATACTTTTTAGGAATTGGGTCAGATTCCTTACTCTATATACATATATACTACATATATACATACACTACATATATTACATATATACATATATCCTCACACATGTACTCCATTTCAATGTCATACACAGACACTGTGTAAATTGCATTTCCTCAACTCAACTGATTTAGTAACTATTAAACTATGAAAATATATGTTTTTAATATACATTTTAATGTAAAATTTACCTCTAAAAATTTACATAAGGTTTTTGGAAGTGATTTAGCACTATTATATTATTAAGACCTATGTTAAAAGATGACACAATGGGATTTTTAATATGATTTTGATAAATATGATTGTGTTAATATTTGTGAATTTTATGAGTTTTGATATTTTGGCAACTATTTGTTGCCACAGTCAGAAGACACTTGTCTATTTCTGTTTTGCAGTTTGTTCTTTGTTTTTATTGCCCTTTTATCTCTACTCATTTACAGTTTCATTTCCAGCATATACACACATACACATATACTTTTAATAAAGAGTTTGGAAGACCTTGTGTATTTTACTGATTAATGACAGTCTACTACATTCCATTAAAATCTAATGTGGAAGTTGATCTCTTCCTATTCTTCCTGTTTAATTTCAGATATATTTATGCTTGATCTATTTATCTCTTATAGTTACATATATACTTTAAGGGGACATATAATCTGCATTAATATGTACATAGAATTTAAATGTATTGTAAGTTACACACCTTTTCACTAATCCATTTTTATGCTCATAAAAATTCAGAATCCTATGGTTGCTAAAGTCATTGAAAGCAACAACAGAATTTTCTTACTACTGTATACCTGTAAATAAATAGAAACAATCCCTTTTTCTCAAACTACTTTGTGCTTAATATTTTTTTCAGATCAGTCAATTTTATGTTAAATAACATGAATATTGGGATCAAGTTGTACTTAATTATATTATCATGCTTTTTAAATTATTTATTTATTTATTTATTTATTTATTTATTTATTTATTTTAAACTCCAGATTTTAATCCCCTCCTGGACCACCCGCTGACTGTTCCACATCCCATACCTCCTTCTGCCCACCTGTCTCCACGAGGATGTCTACAAACCCTACCTCCACTCCACCAGACCTCTAAACTCCAGTCTCTTGAGAGTTAGGTGCATCTTCTCTGACTAAACCCAGACCCAGCATTCCTCTGCTGTATATGTGTTTGGGGCCTCATATCAGCTGGTGTATGCTGCATAGTTGGTGGTCCAGTTTGAGAGATCTTGGGGGTCCAGGTTAATTGAGATTGCTGGTCCTCCTACAGGGATGCCCTCCTCCTCAGCTTCTTGAGTTCTCTGGGCTGTATCATGGGTAGTCTGTAATTTTGTAATATTTATTTATTTATTTATTTATTTAGGCTAATATCCACTAATTAGAGAGTACATACCATGCATGTCCTTTTGGGTCTGAGTTACCTCACACAGGATGATATTTTCTAGTTTCATACATTTGCTTGCCAGTCATGAGTAATCCTGAAGTTAACTTTACAATCAATATTAAATCTGTCTAGTATTGGCAGTGGAATATTCGAGTTGAAGAGATTCTATGTATTGCAGCTGAAAAATTCATTGACCATTGAGAATGTGTTGATTTGAAAATGGATATACAAACTGGAGAAAACTCCTGGTTCAGCAGCAGGGCTCACTGTTTAGAAAGATTCACCTATGTATCCAGTGACTTACTGAGAATTGCTCACTGTTACAGTTTAGCCGTGACAGAGCATCTTGCTGAGTAGAATTACCCATGACAGCTTAAAATCCAAACACTTAAATCAGTTTCCAGTGAATGGATACTGTATTTGTAGCTTCCTTGGGTAAAAGAATCCTGTGGAAACCATGCAAGTTGTACTCTGTACAGAAAAGTTTAAGTCAAAGTCATTTGGGGTCCTGGAGATGTAGCTAAAATTGGTATTTTTTCATTAATTAAAAACTATTTCACTTTTTATACCAAAAAAAAAGCATTTAACAAAACCTTGGTTCTAGTTGATAGATATCTCTTTGATAGATCATTCCCATAACATTATGAATTAGTTATTTAACTGTATCTCTCTCATATATAACATAAACATGTTTAAATAAGGACACAGTTTTAAGGATTTATACCTTGTAACTCAGAAGAAAAACACAAACATATTTTGTCAATTAAACGACTTTTCTGAGCACTTGCTCTGCAACCAGCTCTGTGCTGTATATACCTATAATTAATGAATTAATTTCCATGCAAAAGTAGTATCCATATGTATGCTGATGTGTGGTTCAATAGTACAACTAAATGTAACCTGTGATGCAACCATCCACTTGAAATATGTTTTATTACTCTTGTACAAATGGCCCTAGTTTTCCATGAACAGTGAAATGAAATCCATTTTAAAGCAGGTTGTTCTCTTCCCAGTAACAAAAACCCAGCAAGGAATATATGATAGGATTTTGCTACAGCAGCTTAAGACATACTCAGGCTATCAAGTTCTAAGCACTCCTCAGAGTCATCTGCACCTGGATGTTCTACTTTGTTAATTGGTGTTGTCTGTAGGAAATGTTAGCAACATGGAAAAAACTCTTTCAGCCTAGTGCTGCCTGAAGATGTGGCTGTACAGTGTGGCTATCAGACCTCCTGTATACATGATAGAAGTCCAGATCTTTCATCCACAGAAGACTCTCTGTTTCATTGAACAATACAGATGAATCGAGGTACTATTAGAAAGAAATATTCACCTAGAACATATAGGTGTGGAATTGCATTGTTTTCTGAAGCATCTCATAAATAAGTTATTTTACACACTAACACATTTACTCATGTGCTTGTACTCTCAATCTGTGTGGTTATAATTTCAACCTTGTATCATTAAGTTGTCATAATACCTGCTGCATGGTACATTTCTAGTATTTGTTTGTAACACTGAACATTATGTCTATAGGGATTTTTTTATATTCTTTCAACTTTATTAGTCCATCTACAGGATTTCATGCTCCATGCATAATACATACAAGAAAAGAAACAACATAGTATATGATATGTGACTTTCAACAATCAGACACCTCTTATTATAGGAAAAGCCTGTCACTAGAAAGCAGGATCTTCTGTCACTCAAATTCATGTTGTTATTAGCTGTGGGCCCTAATGAGCTCATCTTTCCTGAGGCACAGAATCCTTTGCCATGAAACAAGAGAAGATGTTTCTGGACTTTCTTCCCACTGAGGTCTGAGTCTAGATTTTTTATTTATATGTTGGATTAAAAACTTATATTCCTTTCGCTCAATTCTTTCATAGTTGAAATCTGCTGTACATATACTGTACTTCCTATGTGTCATTGTCAATCTATACATGTGTGTATACACTATATACTACCTGTAAGTGGAAAAATAATTGACAGACATTGAGAGTTTTAGTGGTGGGAAAAGACAGAAAGAGGGCCACATGAGGATGTAAAATTGGGATTTGTATCATTACTATGTCCCATACACATTTTTAATTATACAAAACTAAATGTATGACTTGTTATTTGCAACACATAATTATAAGAAATGTTGATATATGCTAATTGAATGCTGGGAAAATCAGTGTTTGCTATAGTCATTTTTTAAATTTTCTTAAACAAAGATCAATTTCCATTATTGATTACTGAATCTGAAATTTATACATCATATTTTGAGTAGAGTATTTAGATTCTTGCTAAGAATGGTGGAATATATCAAGCTTATGTTTTCATTTTAGATGTCAGTGAAATATGGAACATGCGAATGAGAATCTAAACCACATAAAAGCCATAGATTTCAGGATGATATGATTTGAGGATAATCTGTGTAAGTTTCTTTTCTGTCATTTTATTTGTTTTCAAAATAACTCTACTTGAGAAGAGAGAGGAAACAATAAAGGCCCTATCATATTGTCACTTTCTTTCTTCCTTAAAACTTTGTTGTAGCAGTTAAATCCCTAGCTAGTAACTGCTCTTCCAGTAGACACAATTCTGCCTAGATACTTATCAGGAACTCCCATTGGGCCCAATTCTGCTGTCCTCCTTCAGGCAAAAACTTCCTTTGAATTTAAACAGTCTCACTCAGGTGCTAGATTAATAGGCACTAAACATACACAGAGAAAGGAGTTTGCTCCTGTTAAGCATGGCTGACTCAGGATCTTTAGCTTTTGCTACACATAATCTATAAAGAGATTTGGGCAATTATAAAAGTCTAAATCAGATATTTACTAACCCAGACAATTTCTCAGGAATGATTTTTACTCTGCTAACTGGAATTTCTTTTGATGAAGATAAGTACAAATTATTCAAAGACCCCTGAGTACTCATGTTTTTAAAAGTCCATTGCTTCTTCACTTAGAAATAATTTTATCAAATTATCTACGACTGTTAACTACAAAATTAGAACAAACTGCTGAAATTACTAACTTCCTCTTTTAAAAACTAATTGTTTCAATTAATTTGCTTCTTTAAAAAAATTGTATATAATACATGCTGGTTATTCCATTACTCTTTCTCGGTACCCACCCCACCTTCCACCTCTATCAATCCTTTGATGACCCTGTACCTTTTCCTGGACCTTAACTTTTTGTTGTGCTATGGAACTCACTTGGATTTAACAGAATCATTTGTATAACCACTGGATTGGGACTATCCACTGGATATTGGTGAGGTCACTATCAGGTATACAAGTGGAGGGAAGGACTCTCCACTTTTCTGAGTCTATCCGTAGAAAACAGTTCATCACTGAGGGATAGGGTCTCATGAGTCCATCCTCCATTCTTGACTGCTTGTTAATGGGCCCATTCTTGTACAGGCTGAGTACAGTTATGTGTGGATGTTTAGAGTTCTTGATTGAAATGGCTGTGTATTGTCCAGAAGATGGCATTTCACAGTCCTTCTTTGCTTTCTTCAGGTCTTAAAGACTTTTCCTCTATTTCTTCGGCAGTGTTCTCTGGGCTTTGGAGAAGATGGCATAATTGTCTTATTTAGGACTAAGCACTCAACTATCACATATTCTGAGCAATGTACACAGCCTTCATTACAGTTCACTAGAAAGAGACCCTTCTTTGATTAAGCTGGAAAGTGGTAATGTTCTGGTTATAAACATTTATAATGTAGTTTGACATGTCAATTTAGTTGTACAAGAGATATAAGTTCTGATGTAGGTATTTTGTCCTCCACTGTCATGGGCTTTTGAGAATGGTCCTTTTTGAGTGACAGGTATGGATTGCATCCTGTGAAAGAGACCTCAAATCCAATCAGAGAGTGATTGCTTACCTCTCTAACAGTTGCACCAATATTGAACACGTGGACTTAACTTACTTAGCAGATTATTTTCATAGATTGTGGAGTTTTCAGCCAGGTAAGACAGTTGAGCACTTTTCACCCTGAAAACCCTGCATAGCACCTTCCATTAGTATGACTGCTATCTGGCAGGTTGAAGGCTTGTATGTTTTATTCCAGCTGTATTTCTCTATATCATCCAACCAAGATGTATGGCATCTTCAGAAATAGGGTCATGTCATCAATTTCTGGAGGAAACTAAGAGCAATAAAAAGAGCCTATATTGTTTTGTGAGATCCTATGGCCTTCCTGAAGAGTAATTCATAAGGAGTTAGCCAACACATGGCAGTGAGGTTTTTATTTAATGACACAAAACTTCAAAGAGAAGCATTTTATTCTAGCCACAGAGTTTGCTGGGGTTTTTTGTTTGTTTGCTTGTTTTTTGTTTTTGTCAACAACATACATGCAGGCACATTGGAAGGATGACCATGTATTGGTTGATTTCATCACGTTGGCCTGTGGGCATGTGTGTGGGATTACTAATTTTCTTGATTACTAATGGATGAAGTAGGTGCCATCCTAATGTTGTTGGTGATATTTCTGGGCAAGTGAACCTTGGCTGTATAAGAATGGTAGCTCATGTGAACCAGTAAATGAAACAGCATTCCTACAAAGTCTTTGCTTCAGTTCCTGCCTCAAATTAGTTTCATGATGTCTTGTTATCAGTTCCCTCAGTGATGGACTTTAACTTATAAGATAAAATAAACACTGTCCTCCTAAATTTCTCTGGGCATAGTGTTTATTATAGTACCAGAGAGCGAAATTAAGCATAAAGAATTTCCTTATCAATTTTTGAGGTTTTTTTGTTTATGAAATTATTTATTTACATCCCCAACGTTGCTTCCCCTCCTGGTCACCCCTCACAGAATCTCTTTCCCCCACCCCCCCAGCTCCCTCTCCTTCTTCTATGAGAGGGTGGGACCCCCACTGGTTATGCCCCACCATGGCACATCAAGTCTTTGCCAGATTAGGCACATTTTCTCCCATTGAGGCCAGACAAGGCTACATGTCTGCATATATGTGATGGGGACCTTGTTCCAGCCCCTGTATATTATCTGGTTTGTGGCTTAGTCTCTGAGAGCTCGCAGGGATCCAGGTTAGTTGATTCTTCCTGTGGGATTTCCTTCCCCTTCAGAGCCTTCACTCTTTACCCCAACTCCTTCATAAGTATCCCAGAACTCTGTCCAATGTTTGATTGTGTGTATCTGAATATTTTCCAGTCTGCTAATGGGTAAATCCTCTCAAATGACAATTATACTAGGTTCCTGTCTGCAAGCATAGTAAAATATCATTAACCATGTCATGGATTGACTGTTGCTTAGGATGAGTTTCCTGTTCAGCTGGTTATTGATTGGCTTTTCCTTTGGGTCTCTGCTCCATTCTTTTGGACATTTCTCTGCATTTCTTTTAGACAGAACAAAATTTGGGCTGAAAGTTTTGTGGGTGGTTTGATGCTCTTATCCCTCTACTAGGGGTCCTATCTGGCAACAGGAGGTTGCCTCTTCAGTTTCCTTGTCCCCATTTTTAGGCATCTTGGCTAAGTTCACCAGCATTGACTCCCGGGAGGCTCATCTACTTCAGGTCTCCTGGATGTCCTGTAGTCCCCTGTCCCTGATCACAAGTAGCTACAGATTTCCATTTATTCTCCTGATCCTCTGGACCTCACTCCTGTCTCTCTCCACCTTCCAATGGGATCCTGCCTTCCCATTCCCCTACTCCCACCCAGTTCCCATCTTCTCCCTTCCTTCTATGACTATTTTGTTTCCTCTTCTAAGTGTGATTCAAACATCCTTGCTTGGGCCTTCCTTCTTGTTTAACTTCTTTGGGTCTGTGGGATGTATCAACTCTTTTATAAAGGTTTGATTTCAAGATCTTAGGATTCTATATGACTTTTTATAAACATTTTAGTTTGTTTGGAGCACCCTCTCAGTTTTGCATCTATCCTAACCTTCCTTCCTAATTGAATATCTATCTCTACTCCTTCATGTCCGTCTTTTTCTTTCATCTACAATCTATTATTTTCCCTTGCTTAAGGCATCCCCTCAGAGTATTCTCTTGCTAGATTTCTGGCCTCTACAGAGACTCTAACCTAAAAGCTCATAAATCATAGATGAAAATTTAGGAGGGAGAGAGAGGAGAGAGAGAGAGAGAGAGAGAGAGAGAGAGAGAGAGAGAGAGAGAGGAGAGGATAGAAAACAGAGAGAGAGAGAGAAGAAAAAGAAAAGACATAGACAGCGATAGAAAACAAATACTAAGTATTTTTTCTGGCCTTGGAATACCTCACTCAGCATAATTACTCTAGCTTCATCTATTTACCTGAAAATATCATTTTCCTTTACAGATGAATAAAATTCTCTTCTATTATGTACTACATTATCAGTATTTATTTACCTAATAATGGACAGAAGCTGAGCCCATTTCCTAGCTATTGTAAAATGGTGATAAAGATTGGCTAATAAATGCTTGGTAATAAGATACAAGTCTCAAGATTGGAATAGATGTCTTATATTATAATTCTATTTCTGGATGGTTTTTAGGCATTTCCACACGTTTTGTACTAGTTAATGCTCCCTCCAACAGTGGATGAGGATCCTTTTTTTCCTCACTTTCTCACTAATATTTTGTACCCTTTAAAGATAGCCATTCTTACTAGGGGTAAGCTGGAATATCAGTGGGTTTAATCACATTTACTTTTCAACTAAGAGTTTTGGATATCTCTTAAATTATTTATTTGCCAGTTTTATTATGTCTCTTTTTCCCCAATTAAATTGTTTGATTTCTTGAGGTTTTACATTTGAGTTCTTATGTATTCTAGATAATAATCTTCTTTGGTGTTTATAGCTGGCAATGATTTTCCAAATTTGTATGTTGTTTCTTCACTAAATTGACAATGTTCTTTACAGTACAAAAGCTGTTTGTATATTGAGGTCACATTTGTGAGTTACTAGTATTATTTTCTGGGTAACAAGTCTTATTTATTAAGTATGTATCTATGCTTATATGTTGAATTGTGCTCCCTACTTTCTCTTCTAACAGTTTCAAAGTTTTGTGGTTTATATTGAGGTCTTTGATCCATTTGTGTATAATTATTTAAAAATTAATATCAGTAGAAATCAATATTGGATTATCTTATTTCAACTTATCTTCTCTTGGCCATTTGATTCATATGCCATTTTATTATGGATGATTGAAAGCTGTCCTAAACTAGGATGATCAACAAGTTTCTGTTTGCTCAAATAAAGCCTCACAGAACTTCCTGGAATGCATTGGTTTTGAGGACACACAGATAAAGGGCTAAGCCATGGAAATGGAACACTGTCTCAATGTCTTAAAACTTGAGCTCCAATTTGTTTTCTTTATGGCTTCATTTTCAGCAGATGTTTTCTAAACTTTCACACACACACACACACACAAAAGAATTAAGGCGGTTATATATTCATATTACCTTAACATTTGTGCTATTATAAAGAATATGTTTAATTTAGGCCAACTTACTCCTATCACTGTGAATAGTGAAGTAAGGTCATATCATGACTATAGAGAAACTATGTGTTTATTCAAATTATAGAGAACAAGTGGACTAGTTCCTAAGTATTCCTTGGAGCATATTTCCTTGGGTAAATGATATATTCTGTTAGTGATAGAGAAACATTAATTTAAAAAGAGGAAACTGTGGTCATCACTGTTTGGTTGGAGCTTATTAAACTTGTATGTAAAATGTGAATGATACGTAGTGCTTTAGCTCTATGGAAAGGACAGTTCATTACTAAACAAATGTGTATAATGGTCTTTCTTAGACATTAATAATCACACACACATACAGAGAAACACACACACACAGACACACACACACACACACGCTTATAACATAGCAAGCTGTCTTCTCAATTGTTCAAAAAAAAAATGAAGCCTAGCAAGATTATTCAATAAATTTTCACCATAGAGATGCTATCTATTGGTTTGATATGAACACAGAAATGTTTTCTGTAAGTTACAGAACCCTATTTTATAAATAATACAGCTAGTACATAGACTTCAGTTGATCAATAAACTTTTCTGTTTATTGGCTTTCAAATTCTTTCAGTGTCTTTATTACAAATCATATATATATATATATATATATATATATATATATATATATTGGATTCAATATGTATGTTTCTACAGGTTTACAAAAAAAAATTTCAAATTTGATTGTATTCCAAAATAAAATATAGATATTACTGAAGACCTTTTGTATACCCCAGCCACCCAGAAAAAAGTAAAGTGCCTATTTTCTAAATAAAAAACGCATAAATTACCATGTTCTTTGCTTTTTGAAACTTCGCCCTAACATAGATTAGATGGAGTTGGCGTTCAATGTAACCCAAGGTGGCTATAATGACTTATTTGAATACATCAACATTAAGTAAAAGTACTCTTACTATTCGGTAATCAACGAAATGATAAACAATAATGATCAAGTCAGATATGTAACATTTTACTAAACCAATAACCTGAATAAAAACATATTTAGACTGGCAAAAAAGAAATCCAAGAAAACTATTTGTATATGAATTCCTGAATACAGAGGATCTGATGACCCAAGTATTGGTAGCTGTGCAGAAGATGCATGAAAAGGAAGCATCACTGTGTATTTTATACCTGTGTGGGCATTCACGTAAGGTTCATAAATCCATCTCTGCTACTCAGGTTCTTATTGTAATTTTCCTTCCTCTGTAATGACATAATCTAATTGTTTTTAAAAGTGCCTAATTTTTCTTTTTCAATAAATTTAAGAAGCTGCATATCTGTTAATAATTATTTAATTATGTTCTGTATGTCTGTCATAATTATTGCCATGATTGTTTAGTTTCTACATCCAAGTTGACTTCATAACTAACGGTTAGGACTATACATTTTTATTCCTATATAAATAGCTATAGATTAACATCTAACCTATTTTTCCATTCTGTTTTTCCTGGATTTTGTCATTATGACAAAACAGCTATATGTTTATTAATGATGTTGCGTACAGTTTTTCTTGGATTGCTTGTTGTCCTTCAGGACTCACAGCAGGAAGAGAAAAATCCCATTCAGTCTCCTTTAGAAACTGGTGTTTTCCTGAAATATTGGCTTTGACAAGCCTCCAGGGGTGAGAAATAATTTTATGTTTGAGATTTTGCCCTTCATGGATGTCTTTCTGTGTATTTTTTTTTACCAGAAGGAAACACACACAAACACACACACATACACACACACACACACACACACGCACACACATACACACACACAAATACACATGAAAGAGAGAGAGAGAGAGAGTGTTGTTTGCCCTTACTTCCAACAATATGAAACAATATGAGAATATGACAATAGTGCTGAATTGTTCCCTCAGTTTTGGGAGGTCTACTCCAAGCCTTTACTTAGAAGTGGTAAAGGGAACTAACCTGATTGTATATATTATTAAAAATACCAGAAGCCCAATAATTGGCCTACTCCATTTCCTAAGAGAATTAATGACCAGTGACATCTGATTTCTCCCTCTTCAGGACTATCATTGATATTTTGAGGAAAAGCTGAATGTATTTGATTCCAGTCTCTTTCAGATTGCAATTTAATGGGTGGTTGGTCGGTGTGTCATACCTGTCCTCTCTTCAGAAAGCACATGCTGATATGCAGGACTTCATAGAATTGTGTTCTGTTGTTCGGTATTCATAAGAAATTCTCTCACTCTCCTTGTAAAAACCTCCATGTAACCTGTCCAAAACAATATGGTCAGGTTACCAGGTGGGAATAAAATGTCTAAAGGGGAAAACATATATAATATTCAGGTCAAGGATAAGAATATTTATTTCATATATCAACCAAATGATATTTAGTTGTATTAATCCATGAGAATTATGGCCTGAAAATATATTCAAATACCATGTTGTGTATTTTGAAGCCATGTGCTAAGCTTAAAATGGTCACAATATTTGAAGTAGACCACAAATTGAGATACCCCAGGAATCTTTTATCAGTTGGGCCTTATGTTCACTCTCGTAATAAAGAAGCTTTTTGAGTTTATACGCCACAGTCTAATAGGTGACCCTTAATGGGATTTACATTCACTCAAACAAAATTAGGCTGGTAAAAGACAATGCAACATGCTGGAATGTAAATGGCACTGACGGCAGAATTAAATGTTTGTGGAAACAGGGCAGCAGATCTATCAGGAGCTAATTAGACAGAGAGTTCAGAAGCAGACTTGGGAGTAAATAGTATCCACAAAGGAAAAAAGAGGCCCTGGATGGCAGGGGAAGGATCTTTTGTGTATGGAAGAAAAGGAACTAGACAAGACTTAGTGTAATTAGAATCTCAGATGGAGTCTCTCCCGTGAGAAAAACATGTTCTTATCTGAACCAGTGGATAATATTAAGTCAAAAAATAATTTGGATAAATTATTGTATATCTAAGTGATTCTTTATGTAGCTGGTTTATATAGCATTCAGTTCCCATGTCTGCTACCTAGCTATAGTCACTGTATCAAAAAAACACAACAAAAAGCAAAATTCTTGGAAGTATCTTGGAGTCACACTTGCAGAAAAGATAAAAGAGTACTTTTGCCCAAATGTAGAATCAAGAGTTTTAAGAAAGGTAAATGGTAAAGTTGTACATGGTGAATAACAAAAACAAGTTAAAAACTCTGACTCTGATTTTATTCATGTGAACAGACAGTGGCTTCTACAAAATTCAAATTTCTGAGTGTTCCCTGTGGTATGCCACCAGTCTCTGTTTTTCAGTTGAGTTGTTGCAGAAGAATGATAGGGCCTTTAAAGTAGCCCAAACTTCGCGCAGACTTTGTTTGAATCCCAAGTACTAAGTTTGACTAGTTGATGTTTTTAATTAAATTTCAGAATTCAAATTACTGTGTCATAAATTGTTTTACTTTTATGTACTGATATTTTAGGATTAAACTTTTTTCCACAGATGATAAGAAAAGGCATACATTGTCTTTTGTGTAAAGCCAGAAGTAGAGTAGAGGCCATTTGATACATTTGGGCTCACACAACCCACTTCAATTACAATAGTCCTTTCAACTTGCCAAGTATTCATATGTAACTCATGGCGATCACATGAGGATAAAGATTGACAAGATATGTGAGAGACATTGAGATTGGCAATTAATTTGCATGTTGCATTATGTTACCAAATCTATTTTGTGAAGCTGTTGCTATGCTGAGCGTATATAGACATTTCAATTCTAAGTGTTATATTGAGCAATTAAAGACTACAGTTAAAGTCAGAATGTTGGCTGTTTTTTCCTCCTTTGCTACACAAACAAAGAATTGTTCTGTGGGCATGTTTTAGGTTGTTTGTGGTTTAGTTAATCCATGAAATCTATGGTAGACATTGCTGTCAACAGTTAATGCTCTGAGATTGTTTTCTTATTTAATGAAAAGATCAGTGAGATTAAAATTGTTTTGTCCCTGCCATGGAAATAGACAAGTATGAATGCCCAGTTTCTCTTGGTGGATTTCCAATCTGTCTCTGACCCAGAAATATAGGTGGTATTTGGCAGTTTGTCTACCCGCTTTTGAAACCTATCTTTCTTATTTGTAAAAGGAAAATAACCGGTCAATTCTACAATAGAAATAGTTTGTTTTCAAACATATGAAACTCAAAATGGCATCCTTTTACTTCCAATGGCATTATCAGGGTTTCCTAAAATTGGCTAATTACCAAAGTCACATGGGGGGAGCCACTTAAAAACAAATTCCCAGGCACTTTCCCTGGAGATCGTGATTCAGTGGGTCTGGGACAGAGCCAGAGAAACTCAAGTGACTCTAATGATTAGGGAAGTTGTCCAAGTTGGAAAACTCCACTGGACTGGTCCAAAACAGATCTTACTACATTTGTATATCATATATAATTTACTGTTATTTATTTGAAATGTTTTTAAAGTAAATGTTAAGGTTATTATATTGCTTTGTAGTTAGTCTCTATCAGAAGAGGGCATATTCCCATTATAAATTCAAGCTCCTTAAGTATTATGACGAGAGGGGAATATTGGAACAGGAAACTGTCTTGACTTGTTCAGGAGCTCAAGTGACCTGATCATCATTAACAACTGGAAGCTCAGCCTTCTGCTTCCTGATCTGTTGACAAGTCACTTCATAACCATGTTTACCATCCCTTGAATTCAATGGATTTTATTTCCTTAACACATAAAATGAGGTAATTAAAAACAACTATCCACATGCTGATACTAGGTTATGTTTTCCCCCTGAGGACAGCATTACACTATTTGAAAAAGTCCAGATGGAAGAAAAGTCTCCTTCATTGTTTGTAGTGACCATCAGAAGACATGAGATAACCTCAGTGTATTTTCATTCTTTTAAGTTTAACTTCTAGATTATCAAGAGTTCATGGCATCACAAAGCATGACATCAAATGCTTTTAAGTATATTTTATATTTTTGTACACAGGACATAAAAATATATTTTTTTATTTTGCTCATTAATTATTTCCTTTTATTGTTATAAATCTGTCATGTGCTTAGTGATTTTGTTTGTGTGTGATCTAGGTTAGAGATCTGATCGTAACACAGCACTTACAGCACACTGAAGCAGGAATTACACAGATGACAGTTGTTGATTTTTTTAGGTAAACATGTCTAAAATTCTATCAATTTCAAACGCTAGAAATATGCACTTTGAAAAATGGTGAGCGATCATATGCTAATAAAAACTCCAGGTTTACAATGAAACATCTAATATGTCATTGAAACTCCAGCATAGTACATGTTGAAATTTCTGGAAACAAAAACTATTTGCAAGTTTACTCTGGAACAAAGAGAACAAAACTCCAAGAACGGCAAGAAACTGCAATGACTGGCATATAGAGAGCAATAGCTTTTGACAAATAAAATGCTTCAAAAATGCATGGATCAGGTGTCACATCCATGAGTTCCTTTCTTGAATACCTTTGTTCAACTTAGTATGACATTTAAGATGGAAATGTTTCTTTGTCTAATTAGATTTAATAACTTCAGAGAAAGAAAATATCTTTTGCCCACCTTTTAAATTATGCCAAATCCCACATAACTTTGTAGTCCATTTTGCAAAGCAGAGAATTCATATAATACTTTAAAATTTGTGGAAAGAGGACACAAATCTATTGAGATAGCTAGACAGAAAATAATTAAGGTAGGAGTTAGTAACACTTGATCTTTAAACTTGGGAACTGGGGTCCAATGTACATAATGTATAAAACCCTATCTAAAAACAAAGCAAACAAAACAAAACAAAAAGAAACCAACAACAAACCAAAAAACAAAACAAAACAAAAACCTAAGAGGACCAAAGACCATCATCCCAAAATAAACAATAAAATCAATTCAATTATATTAGCAAAAACATCAATCACTTGGAAGGCCTTGAAATAAGGCTCAGTGGTTAGCAGTATGGACTGCTTTGTACAGGACCCAACTTCAGTTCATAGCACTAACTTGTGGTGGCCCACAAACACCTGTAACTTCATCCTCCTGGAAGATGACATTCCTCTGGCCTCCGGGGACATCTGCATTAACATTCACACAAACTTCTGAGTGAACACATAAATTTGAAAATAATAGCTCTTTTCAAAGTTTTTAAAAATAATTAATTGGAGTTATAAGAAAGGAAGTTGTCATCTAAGAATCTTTCAAGCAGCTTTTAAAATTATAAATATGCTTTCCAGTGTAATAAATAGAGAGCCAATGTATACTACTTAGGAGAAATGGAAGAAATATTTTCGTACATAGTTCTTAGAGGACTGGGGTTTTGTTTTTATTTTTCTCTTAACATTTCCCACTCAGTTTTATTGTCTGTGTACAAAGATGGAAGTAGTGTAGGCTTAGTACCATGTGTGCAAACCACACTGGTGCACTTGATTCTTTTTATCAGAAAACACCACACCCTTACCTGACACCTCCAGCTTTGCCGGAGGTCTCGTATCTGACACCTCCGGCAAAGCTCTGAGCCAGGACCTTTTCAGAGCCCTCCTGGTTCTCACAGTCCCATAATCAGCAAAGATGCCAGCCAGCTCTTTTAATTCTACTTATGATGTCTTCACACTAAGTTCTGCAGTCTTTTCCACTGTGGTTTTCTTCCATCAAATCATCCCAGTGTTTTGAAATATTCTTTGGAATGAATAAGTTTAGTGGATTATAACTTCTCAGATAATATTTTTCTGAAGGAAAGTAAAATGTATAGGTGTGTGTGTGTGTGTGTGTGTGTGCGCGTGCACACGCAGTGCATGTGTGATATTTGAGAGTAACTATCTTTGTTTAAATAGTTGTAATTTGTAATCTATAGCATTGATTTTTGCATACATGGCTTTGGTGAAAAGTATTTGTACATTACTTGATTCTTTATTAGGCTCCTAGCATGTATTAGATTTTTGGTTTCTCTCCTTCATATACTTATTGTAAATTAATCATTCAAAGAGGCAACCAGATACCCTGACCCAAGGCATTGGAAAATAAATGAAGGAATTGATTTTCATGTCTTGCTTTAAAAGTATGTTGTTGTAAAGGAAAAAAAGTAATGAACATGTTCGGCTAGAAAAATTGCCTGTATATCTAATAAGCACTACTTTAGAGATAGAAAACAGGAATCCCTTGGTTGTACAAACACATAATTAGATATGTCTTTTTATTGTTTATTTGGCCTGTTTTGGAATTACTGGTACTCAGGATCTCATTTAATTTTTTTTCAAAAAAAATTATATTCAACATTTGGAGGTAGAGTTTCAAGTTTTTCTTTTCTTCTCAGAAACTTTCTTCACATTTTAATCCAGTTGGAGAGATCAAAATTGCTCTAAATGTTGTTTGATCTTTGTTTAAAATGGATGAGTGCTGTGAAGAGAAAAAAAAAATCCCATTTTTAAAAATTAGAATGCAATCATATTTCTCTTTGACAATTAAGCACTCCAGCTAATTTAGGCAAGGACTTTTTGTATCTTTTGCTAGAGTAAAATATTGCTCTTAACTTAAGTACTCTACCAGAAGCTAATGGTCTCTACATTCACAGGTTTCCAGCTTAATTTTAAAGGGAAAACTCTGCGTTTCCATATATGCAATAAAGGTGATCATATTTCACCAGTTTTGAAGGAGAAATTAAGCCTCTAGCCTTGACATGCTTTGGAGGGGGATTACCCTCCAACATGCTGTTTGATTGGGGTAGCAAAATTGATAACATTAACCTGAAGAGAAAGTTAGAGAAAATATATAATATGAAGAGGAACAGAATTATAGTGTACCTATCTTTTATTTTGCCTTTGAATCATAATGAAAACTTATCACATTGTTAATGGTAGGTATCAGTCTATAACACTAAAAATTGAGTCAGATTTATTCATGTTTTTTCTGTGTGAAATGTGTGTGGGTGTGTGTATGTTTATTGTATATGTTGGTGTATATGAGTGTAAGTGTGATGTCTGTGGCTGGCTTGTGTAGATTAAGGGGATAGTTTCAGGTGTTGGTTCCTCTCCATGTAACTTGTTTAATTTGATTTTCAGCTCTATGTTTGCCCAGCTAGTCCTTGATCTTCCTGGCATTTTCTTTGCTCTGCTGTGCATATTCCTTAGAAGAACTGGTATTTTAGACATGTGTTCCTCTACCTGGTTGTAAGGGGGTTTCAAACTCAGGTCTTAAGACTTACCTTGTGAGTATTTTACCAACTAAGCCATATTTTCAGTCAGAATTATATATTTTATGGTTTTATTTTCAAATATCTTTAGAGGTTCTAAACAAACAAAATAAGTTAAATTGACTGCGGAAATTCACTAATTCTCCAAATCTCTACTGTCATCACATTCACTATTATTTATAAAATATTTATAAGTTAGGGCAAGTTGTGCTGTATTGTGTTGAGCCAGTTTATACAAAGTGCATCAAGTAAATATCATATAATTATTCTGATACCTTAGAAAATTTGCCTTATAAAAACAACATTTATTGTCTGCAGTATACATACAGAGAAAATCACTTGAAACCTTTGTAACCCCTGAGGTAATAATATAAACTTTACATGTGAGATAGATCCTAAGTAGAGCTAATCACATGTTATTAATCATTAATTTTCTACATGTGTATGGATGCTAATTGAGAATTTAAAGTAGCCAGTTATGATTGGAATAGGACTTAGACAACATTTTCTTTCATAGATTGATATGTACATTTTACTAATTTGGATTATTTTGAAAGAAACTGAAGTGCATTGATCACTTTTTATTTTTTATAGTAGAGCTGCCAAACAAACCTCTACTTTTAATTGAATAGTTTAAGGTCAAAACCTCAAGAAATAATTTGTGTGTTTACAACCTCCTGATTTCAGCTAACTTGTCTTCACCAGGAAGCTAAATCAGATATATATATTGCTAATAAATAGAATTTAAATATACTTTAGTTTGCAAGGGTGTTTCATGCTGGTGTGACTAAAATTCTTGTTTCCCTTGACCTGATGTAGTTTTCTCAGTGAAAATTTGGTCAGAACTCCTGCTTCTTCTTGCCAAAAATAACAGACAGCTTCCATTGTATAAAGATATAAATGTATCTAACTTTCTTTTCAGTTGAAGAATATATTGAATTATCATTGATAAAATCAAGAGGAAAACTTCCAATTCTTCACTGCTCAAAAGTTAAATAAAGGCTCATGTGCTGAATACTTGGCCTGTGAATCAAAAGAAAATGTGACTTATATTGTGCCAATTTCTACAGATAGTAGCTATACATATTTTATATTCTTTCATTTATGGATATGTAGCAGAGGATGGCCTCATCGGGCATCACTGGGAGGGGAGCCTCTTGGTCCTGTGGAGGCTTAATGACTCAGGATAGGGGAATGCTAGGCCTCTGAGGCAGGAGTGGGTAGGCAGATGGGGAGCACCTCATAGAGGCAGGGGGAGAGAGAGGGGATAGGAGGCTTGTGGAGGGAAAACTGGGAAGATGGATAACATTTGAAATGTAAACAAATAAAATAACCAATAAAAAAGAGAAAATTTCAACAACAAAAAAAGAATGGCTCACTGTGATGATGCCAATTTTACCATAATGAGGTATTAAGTACATATGCACTTTTTCAATTTAAAAAAAAAATCAAATACTACAAATACTGGTAATGCAAGGCACTAAAGTAAATATCTTTATTCCTACAAAATAAAATATGAGGGGCTAGGGATAGAGTTTAGTTGGTTAGAATGTACAAGGTTCTGTATTTTATCCCCTGATTCCCATAAACACATACACACACACACACAGAGTTATACACACAGACACACAAATATATACATATATCATATACTTCCACTGTTCCTCATTTGGCCATATTAATTAAGCACTTGCTATGTATGACGGCTTGAAAGGAAGTGGCTGCCATAGTCTAATATGCTTGAATGCTTGGTCCTTAGTTGGTGGAACTTTTTTGGGAAATGATTAGAAGTATGGCCTTAGTGGATGAAGTATCACTGGGAGTAGCCTGTGATGTCTCAAAATACTATACAAGGCCCATCACTGGGAGTAGCCTGTGATGTCTCAAATACTATTCAGGGCCCAGTCTCTTCTTCTCTGCCCCCAACTTTCAGATAAGATGTAAGTTCTTAACTATGGTGCCAGAGTCATGTAGCTGGCATTATGTTAATAAACTAAGCCTTTGAAACGTTAAGTGATCTCCCAAATAAATGCTTTCTCTTTAAAAGTTGCATGGCCATGGTCGTCCTTTATAGCAAATGGAACAGCAAAGAAGATACCATGTTTTGTTCCAGATATAGTCCATTTCACATGTAAAGGTGAACACTTAAGACAGTAACAGGCCAAGTATAGGGAGGAAGAAAGCACTGCAGATACATTGTCATGGCAGAAGATATTTCTTTAGAGTACTAAGTCTTTCTGATGGGATGATCATTGAAAAGTACTCTGTGCTGTTCTTTATGGCTAAGAGGCTGTCAGTGATCTGATTTCAGGCATGTAAAAGAAGAACTAGCCAGTCTTTTAAAAATGGAGCAGAGACTGAAGGAAAGGCCATTCAGAGACTGTCCCACGTAGGGATCCATCCCATCTGCAGATACCAACCCCCCACACTGTTGCTGATGCCAAGATGCATTTCCTGGCAGGAGCCTGGTATGGCTGTTCCCTGAGAGGTTCTACAAGCACCTGACCAGTACAGATGCAGATTCTCACAGCCAACCATTGGACTGGGCCTGGGGAACCTCAATGGAAGAGGTAGAGAAGGGCTGAAGGATCTGAAGGGGTTTTTAACTCCACATGAAGAATAATATATCAACTAACTGGACCACTCAGAGCTCCCAGAGACTCAACCACCAACTAAAGAGTATACATGGAGGGATCCTTGGCTACAGATGCATGTATAGCAGAGAATGGCCTTATCTGACATCAATAGGAGGGGGGCCTTTGGTCCTGAGGAGGTTTGATGTCCCAGAGTAGCGGGATGCTAGAGCTGTAGAGCTGTGAGGCAGGAGTGGATGAGTGAGAGGAGGAGCACCCTAATAGAGGCAAAGTGGAAGGAAGAGGAGGGATGAGATGGGGGAGGGGGGGTGTTGCAGAGCGGTAACCAGGAAAGGGAATGTAATTTGAAATGTAAATGTATAAAAATTTACAAAATTTACAAATTTTTACATTTGAAATGTATAAAATGATTAATAAAAAAGTCCACTGATGTGTTGGTATCAATACATTCCAGGCTCTGCACTTAGGCACTGGAAATCTGTTTATAAATAAAATGATGCCATGCTCTCAAGGAACTTATAGTCAATATGTGCTGCTTACCATTTTGAGGTTCAAATGATTTAATATTCATTTTGCTCATGAAGTCCATTGTATTAGCTCATTGTATTTTTTAAAAAATTTTAAGTGAATGGACTGGCATTTGTTTGATACTTGGCATTTGTGATTATTCTTCTTATATATATTGCTTATTAATATGATGTATGTTTTTATGCTTAGTTATCAAGGATGTTTTAGGTTCATAGGACTGGAAATAACTGTTGATCCTTTCAAGGAGTATTTTAGCCCACTGCCCTTAAATCTAACTGCCAACTCATTTCTAATATACCTCATTCCCCTAGCTTGCTGACTATTCTCCTATGTGATAAATAACTCTGCTTTATCAAGGTCAGTAAGAAAGGCCCCTTTTACATATCTCATAAATTTCAGCCAGGTGCCACTGATGTGAGATTAATGTAATGACACCATGGCAAGCACTCAGGCTTGTCTTAATTATGCTAAGGTTGCCAGTTCACCATTTCTCTTCATCTATCTCCTGCTTTAGGGAACACTAAACACTCTGTCATTAGATTGTCTGTTCCACAACATTGGCCCTTTATATTTACAAAGTCATCAGATGGCTTATGACATAGCTTTTCCAACAAATTAAATTAAGCAAATAGTGAAAACAAAAATTAGGGGTAAAGTGCTACACCACACACACACACACACACACACACACACACACACACACACACAGAATATCAGATTGCAATCAGAGGAGATAAAGCTACTCTAAGTTGTCAGTGATTTCTTCTAAACAGTCTGTAAAGACAGGCTGACATCCAGCTCTGGTTGATTCAGGTGTGCATATGAATTACAGAGTTTCTTTTCTCTTTAGAAAGGTAATTTCCTGTCCTGTGTTCACTGATAACATGGAGAACTTTGCTTCCAGGCTCATCTGTATTTTAGAATATCCGTTTAAAAGACTGGAGGCCCCAGGGAGTTTAGAGGTCTGATGGGGGTTGGGGTTGGGGACATCCATGTGGAGACAGAGTGGGAAGGAGGTATGGGATGTGGAACAGTTGGAGGGTGGATGGGGGGGGATAAAGTCTGAAGTGTAAATTAATTAATTAATTAATTAATTAATTAATTAAAAAAACTAAAGTCAGGTAAAAAAAAAAAAAGAAAGAAAGAAATGTAATTTCCAAACATTTGCTCTCTGCTGACCATGATATCTATGCACCTTCATAGATCTCCTTTTCTCGCTATCACATTTCATATATCTTTGTTGGTTTCCTCAGAGAAGCAATTTCTAAGTCCTGTGCCCTACATGGGGATATAATAACCTTGTCTATTTTTGCATGTGATACTCACCTATTTCCAGAAGCTTAGTCTCTCAAATTGGGAATACAGTCAGCTCAGAGTATGGAGTTTTGAAGTCGGTGACTACTTGTTTTGGTTTTGTTCTGTTTATATTCATGATTTCTATTGGGGGAAAGATACCTAAAGTAATATCTTCCCTCAACTAAAAATTCTTTTAGTATTAAAAATATTTTTGAAACAGTCCAGCTGTGCTTCTTAGGTTAGTCTAGTTTCTTAGGTAGACCTTCTTTCTGCCATTGCTTTCCATGTAGCTGAGACTGTAGGCATGTGGTACTATTCTCAAAAACTCCTTTGAATGATAACTGTGTTTTGCGATCTTGAATCAGCCATGGATAAACAAATAGAGGTAGAAAGAAATGCTAATCAGATTCAAGCCGCTTTGTAAAAGATTTGCATTAGTAAGTTATTTATGTTTTTGTTTAGGAAGACATAATATGGGAGAATAATACTTTAACCCTGTGAACCCTGAAGTATACTATTTAAGTTTTGCCTGTCTCTGTGCTTATTAGCTATGAATAATTAAGCATATTTCTTTATCTTTAAATAGGACTAATAATATTATCGACTAGCTAAGGAGATAGCAATAACATTTGAAATATGAATACATCGGCTCTTGTGCGGCCCATGGCAAGTAGCATGAGCGTATATGTTATTTACATTTGACCTGTCGTAAGGCATGACTTCATAAACCATTGCTGAGTGTTCCCAAGGGCATAGTGAACCTCATCTATTGATTAGATACAAAAAACCTATCCTAATGCATCACAAAGACAGTATTTAAAACAGATTAATTTCTACTTATTCAAAGGACATAAACCATCAGTGAAATATGACTGTGAGCAGACACAGCTGAATAGTAAAACTAGTCTGAATCCTTCATATGATAGTCTTAGTTAAAATCCAGATATTACTAATAAAAGCTTTCTTCTGTTCCCATATATCAAACACACAGAGGCATATCTGGAGTGGGACTTTTTTTCCCTTCAATTTCCAGTTGGAAGAAGTAATTATGAATATGTAGGTCATAGTCCTCTGGATTCTGTCAATGTGTGTAACTATTTTAATAAATAGCATATTCATTTGCATAAATATGTTTGCCCTTTTATATGGCAAGTAATACAAATGTAGTGGATTTTATATGGGATTTCATTATTTCATAAACAAGCTATAGGTAAGAGAAGAGTTAGAAATAACAGTATTTCATTTTTTAAGGTTTATTCGTTTTACTTTATGTGTGAGTGCTCTGCCTGTATTTATGCATCCTATGTGTGCTTATTGCCAGAAGGGGTTAAGCAGAGTATTGGCAACAAAAACTGAAGTTATGGGTGGCTTTGAGCCACCAGGAAGTGCTGAGAATCAAACCTGGGTCTTCTGCAAGCAAACAAATGCTCTTCACTCAACCATCTTTTCAGCTCCAAAATAACAATATTTACAAATATTCTCAGTTAATCTTGAAAACATAATCATTGATTCTAAGTTTCCATACATTTTTATTAGGTTTACATCCAGAAACAGAAAATTCTAAAAAAAAGATGAAAGAAAGAAAATTTCGATTTAGAGTTAAGAGTTATAGAAAATGAGAGTCTTTCTAAGGAAACATGAATATTGATTTTATTATTTTATACATTTCTAAATCACATTTCCAGATTTACATGGCCAGAAACACTCCTGGTGAGGTCTGAGCCTCAGTTCAAACAATTATTCCTAGTTGCTTAGACTGAGATTTCCCGTTTGACTTCCCTCTTGTCTAATTCGCTGAGGTGAGTCCTTTCCCATTAACAGCATGTCATGTGGGGTAGAAGACTACAGTCTAACTGAAGGAGAGCACAGCGATTAAAACAAACCTCGACTAACACAAAATAATCAGCACAATCCACGTACCCAAATTATAGGAAGGGACTGAATTTGAATCAAATAAGGCAAACTTGAATTGCTAAATATCTAATCTAATCTAACCTAAACAAATATGGAAATCCTGAACTAGATGATATCAGTCACTATAATGGACTCAGACCTCATTTTTATACTATGAAAACAAATATTAAGATGAGGTTTCTTTTCTATATTTTGAGAGGGATAAAAGGAACCAACCTTTGCTTTGACTCCTGGTAAATCTGACTGTGATTCCTGATGTGTGTTACATAAACAAAGAGCCAATGAGAGTTGCCATTTTGTGGGATTACAATTAGTATTACCATAGTTATCTTCAGATATTAACATTATACATTATCACATTGAATTTAATGTGTGTGTGTGTGTGTGTGTGTGTGTTTTTGCCAGGTATGTAAATTATGAGCTATTGTATTTTTTTGTGGGGGAAAGTTGTTTTATTCAAGTAAATCAACAAAAGTTCATAAGTAGTCACCTGAAAGTTATAAATTGAAATGATCTAAAGTAAATTGACCACCTAGCTTTATTTGAATATGAGTCAGTGAGGTTATGTTTTTGTTTTTTAGCTTGTATGTGAATTCTGGGATCTTGTTACCCCGAGCATGCTTCTGTTACCATGTATCAGTTTGCAGTAATCGTCCACAATTTTGGACATGCAAAATGGTAAATGGGTAATTTTCAGTAGGAATTATTTTCCTTCGATTGATATTCCTTTTCCTCTTGTACTTATTTCACAAACATTGTCATTTATTGAGATGCATGTTCAAAATGCAGCTCTTCAAATTAGCTTTTCCCATTTGATTAAGGCTTGTTGAGCAAGAGGCAACTGAATTTGGTGCTGTGTAATATTTTGGCATTTTCACATTCTGAGCGCACAGCTGTCATTTAAAATAGCTCTGACTAGCAGTTAATCATTTACAGTGAATGTTTAGGCATTTATTGATGTGATAAGTTTAGAGTCCAAACCTTCAATTTCAGCTGTATGATGCTTAGAGAACAATGAACTAATGTAGGTCGATTTCTTGTTCTGCTGCATATAAATATTGCTAATCACAAAATTAACCGTATTATGTGGGTAATATACCTTGACTATTTTGTTTTTTAAAAAATTCTAATTACTTCTCAAGTTACGTTAGCTAAAGTATTAATTTCAAGGTATTCTTTTTTAATTTTACACCTTTCATCAGGAAGAAGTATTTATTAGACCATTCCAGCAGTAACAATAATAATCCTGTCAGCATTATACTCTTCGGTTAAACTATGAAGCATTTTCCTTAGTATGCTTAGTTATCTGCAGATCTTCAAGAGAGATGTGGCTGCCTTATTCTTCTCCTTAGCAGACATGAAAGACTAGTGTTTCTGTGGGTAACTCTTATGAAAACCTAACTTAAAACAAACAAACAAACAAAAATCTCCTCTTTAGTGTCCACTAAGATAGGTTCAATATCTACCCAGTAGGAATTCCTGAAGATGCACATTAGATTTTCTACTGGAGCATGCTCTCATTGGATGGTTTTCCATTCAAAAAGTAAACTGTATACAAAATGCTGATTAAAATTCCTTCCTTTTAGAGGTCCATGCCTCATTCTGAAATAAAAGGTAGGTATTTGAGAAAAAAAAAACTCAAGTAGTATTTAATGTCCGATGAAATACTATCTGTTCTTGTAGTATTCATCTTCAGCAGCACATGAAATTCCTTTCAGCTGTAAATATAAAGTTGAGAACAAAGGAAGAGGGGAAGAGAGACCAATGGAGAGGTGTGCTTGCAATTGAAATAGAGGCTTTTAGTCACTCAACCTGTGATATGATTATTTTTTGAAGAACTGCTCCTCTCTTAAAGGGTATTGGAGTTCAAAATGAAAATTGCTTTTGCAGCAGTATGCACCATCAGGTCTGTGGGGACCGATTAGTGCAATGTCTCTCTGTGTCCTATATACTTGTGCCGCTTCAGTAGTTACAGTAACACACAGGACACGGTGAAGTAAAAACTGATTCATAACGGGACCCCTTGTGACTCTGCTGGCTTTATATTTTAAAGTGTATTTGATTATTTACTGTCTAAATTTGCTTAAAAAGGCAAACTAATTGATGGATGGGATGTCTGATGTCTTACAGGTGAAGCAGAGTAGAGTTTCCTGTATCATGGAACATAATTTACAATTTCACTTTTCACATGTGTCTCTCTTTTCAATCATGTTAATCAACTAGGATATGTTAATAATCATTTGTATGCATGGTGGGCTAAGGAATGTAAGGTATATATTTACAATATGTAGATGTATTGGTTTAAATTTAATTAGAATTAAATTAAATAAGAGTGAAAATGACTCAGTGGTGTGGATGGTTACAAACATGAAGACACATGTTTAGAACCATGTCCAAAGCTCAGCAAAGTGGCACATGGTTGCATGTGGTTGTAGTCATAATAATTGCAGATTAGAGCAAGCAGATCTTGGAAACCCACTGGCCAGATAATACAATGAGGTCTAGGTGAGTCAAACACTAGTCCTCAGTAAATTACATGGAAAGTGATATTGAAATTGATTTGGTGTCAATCTATGCACACACACTGCCCCCTCTCTCTGACTCTCTCTGTCTCTGTCTCTCTCTCTCTCTTTCTCTGTCTCTCTATCTCTCTCTGTTGCTCCCTCTCTCTCTCTCACACACACCACATAAACAATAATTGAATGATATGACAGTTAATAACTTGATTCAAAATAGGTTTATTTTTTAACATCTTTTAGATCTTTATTGATTATTTGGTTAACTTGATGGCTGGAACTATTCTTCCTACATGTAGATATTTTTTAAATTGTACTTAGTATCAATATTTCAATGTATTTTAACAGAATAAGTCAAAGTATTATTGAATTGTTATGAAGAATAGAGTAATAACATACAGGGTTTTGTTGTTTGTTTTTTTTGTAGTTGTTTTGTGTTTTTTGCCTACAGAATGTAGAATTTCTGCACAAATAGTTTTTTTCGTCAATACCTCAGACTTATGTAAAAACATAATGTAAGATAGATTAGTTTATTTCTCAACATCTATGGAATTAGTATTTTAAAATGTATTGTTTTTATTTAAATGACACTGTTGCAGCATGGTAACTGTATTTTAAAACAAATTGACAATGCACAGTGATAAGCCACCTTGATTGTTTCAACTATAAACTGTAAACAGTACCCACAGAAGCTTAGTGCTGCACAGCAAGTCTCCTCCTTATTGAGCACTCCATAATTTGCCTTCCAGGAATATATAGTGCATGTACTTGGGACAGTTCCACTTGGCCCAATCCCATTTTCCAGTCCAGTGAGTCTAATGGCAGGGCTGAAATGAGATGTGTCTATGTGCTTTTGGTAATTACTGAGTATATGTTAATGAAAAGCTTCTCCTTGGCCTTCCACCAGCACTGTTAAGTGTGGCCAGTGATCATTTTTCCTGATGAAAGAGAAGCCACCAACAGGGCTTGAACACCCTACATGAACACAAGAATATAGATGCTCTCAGATGAATCCTTGTGTGTCTCCTTGCAATTGAAGACACTGTGAAGCTTAGTCCCTTCCTGTGAACTTATCAGAAATAGTGCTCTTGTAACAAATTCAACTGGAAGTAATAACCAGGTTATGAACATGTATGACATTCTTCACACTCTTCCAATTATTATGACCAAAAGAAAAGTCAGAAGTTGGGCCAATGTGTAGAATGGTATTCATTTAGGTGTACAGATAAAACTTAGATTCATGAACCATTCAACAAACCTAATAACTTACTGTCATGTGACACAAAGCTACTGAGGTTAACTATTGTTAAGGTTTTCCGGTGATAGTTAATAATATCAAGGAAAAATAGAGAGTGTAAAATCTATAAAGAGAAAAGTTGAGCTTAAATTTGGCAGCCAGTTCTGGTGATCAATTATAATTTTGATTGGTTCCTCTCACTAGGCTAGGGAGTTAACATTTTCTTTACACAGAGCTGTGATAAATTGTGCATTTTGAATACTAGAGAAAATATGATTACTGTGTTGCTTATAAAGTAAAAGGTTTTCATTCTCTAAAGAATTGTTAAATTTTTTCCAAGAAAAAGTTAATACATAATTTGCCTTTTTGCTATCTCAGCTATCTGAGTATTTGACGTTCTCTCAGTTTTCAGGTACTCCAGATATGGTATAAGAGGTGTGGGCATTTTCTGTGAAAATGTCTTCATTTACACTTGAGGGCATCTTTTATTTCATGGTTCTTCAAGCATGCATACAGACATACATTTTACAAACCCATTCCTTTGACCAAGTTGGGAACGTTTTCAGGTAGAGAGAGTGTGTAAGTTTATTCTCTCACACTTACAGAAGTCAGAAGTCCCAAAATGCAGAATCAGTAGGCCTGTTCTTGTGGAAAATCTCAAAAAACAACAACAAAAATCTGTTCCAGGCTTTCCAACATTCTCAGGGTTGCTTTACTCCTTGACTCTCATTAGCGTATAGAAACTTCACTGGTTTCTTCAAGTCACCTTCTCCATATATTCGTTTATTTCTCTTGTAAGCATCTTACTGGGTTTAAGGCCCACCCAATCCCTTTGTCTCTTGCTGGGCTTTCTTTTAATTCTCTCAGGCAATAGCTTTATTTCAAATAAAGTCACAAGCCATCATAAATAGGAATTTCACTTGAGAAAAAAAGTGCCAAGAGATTCTATTTTTATTGGATATTTTATGTATTTACATTTCAAATGTTATCCCCTTTCCTGGTTTCCCCTCTGGAATCCCCTCTCCGATCACCCCTCCCCCTGCTTCTATGAGGGTGCTCCCCTCCCACCCACCCCCTCCCACCTCACCGCCCTGGAATTCCCTTACACTGGGAAATCAGGCAATCTCAGGACCAAGGGCTTATTACTGATGCCAGACAAACTCATCCTCTGCTACATATGTGGCTGGAGCCATGGGTCCCTCCATGTGTACTCTTTTGTTGGTGGCTTAGTCCCTGTGATCTCTAGGGAGGTCTGGTTGGTTGATATTGCTGTTCTTCCTAAGGGGTTGCAAACCCCTCCAGCTCCTTCAGTCCTTTTTCTAATTCCTCCATTGGGGACCCTGTGCTCAGTCCAAATGTTGGCTGCTAGCATCCACCTCTGTATTTGTCAGGCACTGGCAGAGTCTCTCAGGAGACAGCCATATATGACTCCTGTCAGCATGCCCTTCTTAGCATCCACAGTAATGTCTGTGTTTGGTGACTGTATATGGGATGGATCCCCGGGTGAGGCATTCTCTGGATGGCCTTTCCTTCAGTTTCTGCTCCATACTTTGTCTCTGTATTTCCTCCCATAAGTATTTTATTCCTCCTTCTAAGAAGGACTGAAGCATCCACACTTTGGTCTTCCTTCTTCTTGAGCTTCATATGGTCTGTGAATTGTATTTTGAGTATTCTGAGCTTTTGGGCTAATATCTACATATATACATATATATATGTAAGTATGTATATATATGTATGTATATATATGTATATACATATATATGTGTGTGTATATATATGTATATGTATATATATATATGTATATATGATCATGTTTGTTCTTTTGTGACTGGCTTACCTCACTCAGGATGCTATTTTTTTAGTTCCATCCATTTGCCTGAGAATTTCATGAAGTCATTGTTCTTAATAGCTGAGTAGTACTCCACTGTGTAAATGTTCCACATTTTCTGTATCCATTCCTCTGTTAAAGGATGTCTTATATATTAACTTATTGCTTATTTGATGTAAACACTCAGTTACAGACATAATTTACCTGTCTAAAATGACTGTTCTCATGTTGTATGTGTTCCCCTGAGTTACAGACCGAAATAATGCGAATATCAAGATGCATGATTTAAAACATCCGATTGTTCAGATGCTCTGTACACTCCTTGTTGTGTGGCTCTAAATAAATTCTCCATTATCTTTCTATTTTTATACTGTCCACAGTCATATATTTAAATATGCAGGCTCACTGTGAGACTAACTTGTACAGGTGTCTTCAGAGCCATGGGGAGTACCATGGCTTTGAAGAATTCATATTAGAATAATGACATAATACTTGTGCTGTAAAGATATATTGATAACAGCTCAGTTACCATTGCTATTTCTCTTTTAATTTTCTTTCATAATGCTTACATTCATTAAACTAAAAAGCAGGATAAGGACTATTGTCCTTACAATGGCATTTTGTAAGCCTAGTGTAGGCTAGGTTTGGGTATTTGTGACTGGTGGTAGAAAAACAATCTTTTATTAAAAAGCATAGAATGATAATAGAAGGAGAGCTAATTCCTACACCACTTTTTCTAAGTTTTATAACAGTTCTAGGAATTTGCTTTACTATTAAAAATAACAGGTTTAAATTTGAGAAGCAAAAACTATATCAGAAAATAAGTTATATCTCTATTCTCTTTAAAGAAAAATATTTTTCAAAATATTTTATAGAAACTGATTAGAAGATACCGAAGATCCAGTAAAAACTAGAAAGTATCTTATGAAGGCATATTAGCCAGTTAATTGTTAAATATATTAATCTACAGAATATGTATTTATTTGGTAAGTTAAATTGACAAGTGTATCCTGTTATTTATGTTCTTACTAAAGAAATATTTACATAATTTTGTGGTATTTCTTTACATTTTTTATTATTATTCTTTAATCTTTTTTTTCTGTCCAGTTCTTATCCCCCTCCTAATCAGTCTACCCTCCAATAGTTCCTCATCCCATTCCTCCTCCCCAGTCTCCAAGAGGATGTCTCCACCCCAAATCCTTACCCCATCAGACTTCCCCACTCCCTGGGCCCTCAAATATCAGGAGGGTTAGGTACATCTTCTCTCACTGAGGCCAGACCAGGCTGTCCTCTGCTGTATGTGTGTCAGGGGCCTCATATCAGCTCATATATGTTGCCTGGTTGGTGATCCTGTGTCTGAGAGATCTGGGGGTTCAGGTTAGTTTAGACTGCTGGTCTTCCTATGGGGTTGCCAATGTTTAAAACATGACTGGTCTATATGACATTAACTAAATTCCTCAGAACTAAGATCATCTTCTATTGTATTTTTTCTTTCTTTAAGACAAAGAAAAAGAGAATAATATCACATAAATAAGAGACTCTTGTCTCTTGCCAAAAAAATAAAAAGATTTAAAAATAAATCTATTGAAGATCCCTGCTATTTAAATTTAGTTTTCACTTCCGTAATCTTATTTTCAAGAATTTCATACATGACCACTGCATATACATCCATCCCAGTTATTTTTAAAGTCTCTAAGCCATCTCCTTGGTAAAGAACTTTTTAAAAGTTTGCTAATTTATTTGTTCATTTTTATTTTATTCCTCTTTATGATAAAGAACCTTTAACACTTAATGGATTTAATCACTGTATAAAGACATATATTTTCTTGGACAACTCTCTCTCATGTCTCATCTCCTCTTGGATTTCATTTCAATTTCTATAGGAAGAAAATGTTAGCTTGAATTCAAACTTTATTGTTTTATTTGTCAAAAGAATTTTTTTTTACATATTTTCTAAATCTTAAAAAGGTTTGGTAAATTATCATAGGTAGAAAAAAATGCCATAGTTGTTAAATAGGTTTTTTTTTTTCTCTCTATCAATGTGCAAGTGTTTGCTATTTATTTGTACCTGGGAATAATCTCTAGAAATTACTTCTTATCTGACTTTTGTTGTGTATACCATAGTTTTCCTATCTGCCTTCTTGCTTTTGTGTTCCCTTTATCTCTATATAATGACCTTTATCTCACTGAGTCCTCTCTGGTTATAGTTGTGTAGAATATTGGTGATACATTTTAAATGTTTCATTTGTTTGGGGACCATCTAAATATGGATATCTCTATATAAAAAGCTTTATGAAAACATTCATTAAACTACTTATTTATAAAGTTGGAAAAAAGTGTCAAGAGATGTGTTTAATTCATTGCAAAGCCAGGATCAGAGACCAGTTTTATTTTTGTTTAAAAAATTCTGAGATTATAATTATATTGTCCTTCCTCCTAATCTGAGTTACCCCTACTAGCTCTCTTTCGAATTCACAGTCATTTTCATTGATGGACTGTTTTCACCTTGGGGTATGCATATGTAAATGCATCTATATTACTAAATACAGGTATACACCTGCTCATTTGGTGTAAAGTTAGTTGTGTATATATTTTCCTCACTGTGAGTCCCATCTCATCCATTTTTACTCTCATTCAACACAGCCAGGCTCTGTTGTAGTCCTTATAAGGGCATTTATTTACAACTTTGAGTTCTTATAGAACTATATTTTCATCTCTTTTCTTCAAACAATAATCTATAGGCATTTTATAAGAGAAATATTATTTGTTAATGATAAAAGTATCATCACTGCTATCAGATTTTTCAGGGCATTATGAGTGTGCTGAAGTAAACATGCTGAAGTGGGTAGTTTCGTTCTATGTGATGTGCAAAAACAAAACAAAGAAAAAGAATATATTAATTTAACCTTTGGTTTTAGTTTACTCCTAACGTTTATAATCAATATGGCTTTGTATACACAACTCAACTATTCAAATGCTTTGTTCTTTGAGTTTTTTCTCAAACAATTTCTTTGGTCTCTTAATTCTATGGCACTTTTAGTATACCACAATCTTATATTACATCGGACAAAAAGATTCAAAAGTAAGGTCATTACATTCTTTACACATTTAGGTTGCTATTCAGTGAAAACATTTCAAATGAGTTTCTTTTGTTGGTGTCATATAATATATTTTTAAAAGCAATGTATTTGAATTTGAATCTTAATTTCTTCTTCCAAATGAGTGGTTTCACATGTTCGGCTCATTAATCTTTAAGAATAGTGGTTGAATTAGGGAAAAGCTAGAAAAATCTCAGGAGGTGTTCCCCTAGGAAGACCAGCAGTCTCAACTACTAACCTGGACCTCTGAGATCTCTCAGACACTTAACCATCAACCAGGCAGCATACATTAGCTGCTCAGAGGCCCTGACATGTATACAGCAAAGAACTGCATGGTCTAGCCTCAGTGAGAGAAGAGACACCTAACCCTCGAGAAACTTTAGGCCCCAGGGAGAAGTGAGGTCTGGTGGGATAGGGGGAATGTAGGGACATCCTCTTGGAGAGTGGGGAGGAGGAACGGGATAGGAAACAGTCAGAGGGTAGGTCAGGAGTGGCATGATGACCAGACTGTAAATAAATAAATAAATAAATAAATAAATAAATAAATAAAAATAGGAAATGAAGACATTATTTAACAAGGACTGCTTTCTCAATCAGAGTAAGAATGTATAATGGGCTTTCACTGGCATTTCTCGACAAAGTATATGTATGTGAGTGTTGGGCCCCGGATGTTGGTGGAGGAACTACCAGCTTTGCAAATAATTGTCCAAGAATAGATTTGAAAGGATAATTTATGAAGTGAAGAGGTGTTACTTAAGAGATATCTTAAAGCCACTTACTAGTTTATTTTCAAAATACATATGTAAAGTAAATAATAAGCACTAAACATATTATTTAAAGTTATGTATTATGAATGGGGTTTCCTTATCATTAAGGTGTCCATTGTCAATACTGAAATATCAAAATTTTCAGAAATGCATAAATGTTATTAAAATGATATATCTCATTTTGTTACTGATGTCTATGTTCATCTTCCTCTAAATTTAGTGCAACTATGGTCTGATGGAATATGGGGGTGGCTTCATTTGTGCCCATTTCTTTTTTTATTTGCCTTGATTATTTTTACAAAATTCCAACCAGAAACAGAGAGCTTGGCAAAGAGACAATGGAAGATACGGTTTTGGAAGGCACATATCTATACTATTCCCATTTAGAATTGTAACTTTACATTTTCTGAAAACTTGGGAAATGTGGTGCAGATTGGTGTACTGCTTTTTATCACCTAAGTGATTTCCAGGTGAGCCTCTCTGGATTAGGTATTGCTAAATAGCAACTTTAACTAAATAGGTTCAAGGTTTTATTTACATCCAGTTATATTTTTTATTTAATTATTTTATTTATTTATACCACAAATGTTGCCCTCCTCTCTGGTCCCTTTCCCAGAGTTCTTTAACCCATCTGCCCTACCCTTCACTTCTGAGAGGATGCCCCACTCTGGACCATCCTCCTTCCCTGGGGCATCGAGTCTCTACAGGATTAGGTGCATCCTCTACCAAGGAGGTCAGACAAGGCAATTCTCTGCTACATATGTACAGGAGCCTCCAGTCATGAAAGTTCTTTAGATGGTGGCTCAGTCTCTCTGAGCTCCTAGAGGTCCAGATTAGTTGATACTGTTGGTCTTCCTATGGGGTTGGCATCCCCATCAGCCAGTTCATCTTTTCCCTAACTCTTCCATAGGGGTCCCCAACCTCAGGCCAATGATACTCACATCCAGTTTTTGATGAAGTAAAAAAGTAAGTCTATTTTCTAGCTTGTTTCATTGATAACAGTTTTGTAATTTTTATCAGTGTAAATTCAAAGAATATTATTTTATATAAATTATTTCATATCAACTATACAGTTGTGTTTATTACATGGTCTATAATTATTTATTTTATCTGAAAATTTTTAGAAAAATGGTATATCTCTTAAGTTTTAAAAAAGAATCAGAGGAGTCTATAGTTTGTCAATTAACAAACCATCTATAATCATAGGGAATATTAGTGACCAGAAATTTTTATGCAAGAAATAAATTTCAGATTTAGTTTTAATCACTTTAACATGTAAACATTTTGTTATTTGTATGCTCAGTTGTTCTGGTAACAGTGGATGGTATCTTTACCTATCACTAAAATTCTATGACTCAGTTTTAAGTGAAGAAAGATACAATATTTACATAGGTATGTGCAGGTGAAGACTTCCTTCTTTTGGATATTGCTCATGCAACTGTAAAAAACTCATCAATGAGATGATTTCAGAAGTTGAAAACCATAAAATATTGTTTCACAACAAGTTCATGGAGTTTTCTAAGTCTTGTGACACAGAGAACCTAAATTGTTTTTAAAAATTTAAATTTCAATAAGAATATAGAAGTTTAACTGTACATTTAATTTTAGTAATACTGATACTCTTGTTTCAACAAGCAATTCTATACCTGTTATGAATCATACATTAGAGTCTGAAAATACTATTAATTATTTTATATCCTCTAAATCTATGTACATTTTTAATAAAGCAGGAAAAATCTAGACAGAACTTGTGGAATAAAAAAAAAAATACTTTCTCAAGGACAAGTACTCGAATCAATGGCAGATTTTGAACCATTTTTATTGACTGTCAATTACAGTTCCTTGATCAGTAGACCATGCTTTCTTTACATGACTTTTAGATATTCATGCATTTAATGAGATTCTGTTTGCCAGGGGGGAACTTAATTTATTTCTCCTTAGATTACCACAGTTGACAATATTATAGTTATTAGAAAGTGCAAAAAGTTTATTTGTTTGCTTAATTAAGAGAATTAAATTTTATGTTTGAAGCATGCCATCGCATTTAGAGTGGATGCCTAACAATTCCGATTGTTTGTGCAACATTGAGCAAGGTGACTAATCTTTCAGTTCTCAATACTTTTGTATTGAGATTTTAGTGGATTTTATTTCTTAACACAAAGCTCCTTATCAGAGTTCTTTCTGGAGGTGGAAGACAAAATTTAACTCTGAAAATCATAAAAATAAGTAATATATAGTAGAAAGGATCAGTGGTAAACTAGTCAGGTTAGTATTAATTATTAAAGATTGCTTGTTAGAATCATACCAATTATAAAAAAAACACTGGCCTTGATTAGAGAAGAAATGAACCATAATTTCTGGTAAGCAGGAAGTATTGTGGGAAAGAGAGACATTTATTCCATACTTTGATGAGACTCCATATCCTAAGGAAGAGATAATAGATCTGGTTATTGTAACAAATAAAAATCTCCCATTGCGATCTTTCTAGAACCCACATTTTATTTGAAGTTATTGGTTTTCTTTCACCTACTAGTACCATTTGGCACAGACTTAACTATAATGCTTGACAATTTTAGACTGTGGTCAGAGAATTTAGTGTGAAAGTTCATTTCTTTCATTTAGTTGAGTTTTGAAAGAATGTAGATCTTACTTTGAGCCTCCCTCTGATCTTCACTGAGGAAGAGCATCATGACAATCACAACAGCCTTCTCAGTATTGAGTAGAGAAGATGAAGCACATAACATTGTTGTTGATACATCCAGGTCCTTGTAGGGTTTGAATCGTATCAGCCTCATCACTAGAAGAGACTCTTAAAGGATGGCAAGACCTATTTATTTTTCTATTTCCAAGACTCAGTTTCTGATCATTTTATTTTGCCTTACCTACCTTAACATGGTCTAACAGAAGCAACTGACTGTTATTTTTTAAATAATAGAATGAAGATAATGAGGCAAATAAGAAGAAGAGAGCACTTACTCAACACAGAAAAAATAAGTAAATAAAAAGTATAATTTATTATAATTTTAAAATGGAAATTATAATTTATATTAACTGAGTAATTTATTCATTATTTTATGATGATAGTTTTGAGACTCCAGTACATAAAAATGAATCAATGCATTTGTTAAATAAATCATTTTATAATAAATAACATATGGCAACTTGCTTGAACATATCTGCACATTTGAATTAATTAACATAGTCTTAAATATGTCCTGTATCAAGTGCTGATAGTCTAGTCTCTCATAATGTAATGAAATTATTTTATTCATGTTTGCCCCAGGTTTCTCATTTCCACAACACAAATAATTGGCAATTTCAGCCAAGTAAGCCTTTTGGTAGTATAATATTATGGATGAAAAATTGGGTTGCATTCATTAGAAATGAAAACTTGCTGTTAGTCACTTAATCAAGGGGTGACTTAGTCCCATTTGTTCGGGAGCTAGGCCAGCTGTTATACAGGTGCTTCACCTGCTGCACAGGTATATCTGCACAGGTGTATTTGCACAGGTGTATTTGCACAGGTGTATTTGCACAGGTATATTTGCACAGGTATATTT
>JADRCH010000006.1:15680911-15703260 GCA_019843965.1 Rhynchomys soricoides | reverse complement strand
TATATTTGCACAGGTATATTTGCACAGGTATATCTGCACAGGTATATTTGCACAGGTGTATTTGCACAGGTGTATTTGCACAGGTATATCTGCACAGGTATATCTGCACAGGTATATCTGCACAGGTATATCTGCACAGGTGTATTTGCACAGGTATATTTGCACAGGTATATCTGCACAGGTATATCTGCACAGGTATATTTGCACAGGTATATTTGCACAGGTATATTTGCACAGGTATATATTTCAGTCTTCTGCGTAGTCCACCTCCTGGCCATTGTAGTACCATATAGTTTCTTAATCATTGTAATTAGTGAAGTAAACATTTTCATGAACACACTGGGATATTAAACACTGAAAAGAATCCATTGATGTAAACAGTTACTGTGAGATGTATTGGATTCCACAATATTTTATAGCACAAAGAAATTAAATCTGTGATATGTACGGCTGCCTGTGTGTGCATAAAGCAGAGTAAGTTGCAGCCAATCATCTTAAATGGTCTAAAATAGAATGAATTACTTTTACTAGCCTGCCAGCTCATATCTCAGTGGTTAGTAAATATATTTTATCCTACAGTATATCCATAACTATTAAAATATGACAAAATATTTATTATATAATCCGCTACTTAGGGATGTTTATACTGTGGGCTTGTTAAAGTTACAATTTCTATGACATCGGAACTTTTGGAGTGTCACTTATCTTACTTTAACACATAAACATTTGAGTGTGAAATTTTCTCCATATTTCAGACATATCTTATTGCTTTATGAAAGCTATCCCCTTGACAGCAAACTACCTTCTCCCTATGCTATGCTTTCAATCTAAATAAACAAAACTACACATTCACTGGAAGTCCTGTTAAGTGTTCTTCAGAGACAATTCTGGCTTTCTGGATATTGCTACCCTGAGGGATGTTGTTTAAATGACTGTGGTCCCACAAGCATAGCAGACAAAACTGTCTAACCTGGCAAGAGAAAGCGGTGTGAGAACGGTGGTACAGTGTAGGCTTTAAACATGTTTACCCCAACCACAGAGCTGTAATTTTAAACAAGTTTATGTGGTTGCTTTGTTTCTTTTGTGGTGTAACTAGGGTGTCAGCACCAACATATATGTCTTTAGTTTAATTTGATTTCCATTTATTTTGAGTTGCCATTTAAGGAGTAAACTTGTATAAAATTGGGCTTTGTGCTGCAAGTAATAACCTGGTAAATAAATAGCAAGTACTTTTGTATCACTGAATTATGAGGGGTTTTATGTGTTTGACTTGGTTAAGGACTGCAACATATTTTATAGTTGCTTTATTGTGCCTACTACTTTTATAAGCCCTTAAATGAATATAAATCTCCAAAAAATATTTTGTAACTCTACTTAACTCTATCTTTAGAAAGAAAGACACAAAAATCTAACCTGTAAGAGTTAATTAAATCAACTTCTGAGAAAATGGCAAGTGTTGCATGTTGGAGGGTTGTTTGTGTGGTTGTTTGTGTGGTTGTTTTGCTTTGTTTTTTGTACTCTGTACTTCTATAACAGGCAGCATGGTGCAAGCTAAGACCTTCATTGAGAATGCAAAATTACAGGTCTCATAACAGAATCTGCATTTAACATGATCCCGTGGTATTACCATCTACCCATAAAACAAAGGAAGGACTAATTGGTTTAACAGAGAAGAAAATGAGAGAATGGAATTATTCTGTTTTGTTTTGCTAAGGCAAATAGAAGACATGAATGTGCTAGAGGATAGTTATATATAAAAGCCACATTGCCTCAGTAGGATGTAGGGATGTTCTTTAGTTTTTAATTCACCTTGGCACTATAAAATATTTAGTTCTTATCATATTTACCGTCAGCCCTCTCTTTTAACATTTCAGTTGACCACACATACATTTAGAAAACTAACAGATGATTGTGTCAAGTTTTAATCTAGTATACTAGCAAAGGAGCACTCGAATTGTGACAGATTAGTTTGTGTTTCATTGCCAACCTCTACCCATGTTTATTCACAATAAATATAACAAATCTGTAGATATTTTGATTCTTAGATAAATGAGGTAATGAAGCATGTAATATACAACTGAAGACTTTCTCCAGTGTAACTGTAAGCTGAGGATGTCAAACTGTCTTGAGTATTAGGAAAAATGCAAACACTGTTATATGAATTGTCTCCCAGATGCTTCCTTATATCGATGTGTTTTTTTTGTGGTTGTTGCTGTTGTTGTTTTGTTTTGTTTTTTACATGCTTGAATGTCTACTGGCTATGGCTGAAATCTAAAAAAAAAGAAGCGACACTCTTCAAATTTAGTTTCTACACTACAACACACACACACAGACAAACAAAACCACACACACACACACACACACACACACACACACACACAAAGGTGTATCTATAATGGAAGACTGGTTTACACCATAACACCTGCAGTTATTATTGTTTATTTCAATATGTTCTATCTTCTCTCCAATTATTCAGTATTTGACCATGGTTTTGACTTAGGTAAGACCTTGCAACTTACTGTCTTGTGCCACATAAAGTCATATTCATACTGACATGATCCTTGTAATTTTCTGCTTTATGACCCTTTATTGGACTAAAATTTCTGTTTTAAACTGTTTATTGGACCATACCATTATAATTGGACACCCCTATGGTTTTCTTTGTCAAGGAAAACAATAACTTGATACATGTGCCTACATTTTGCTGTCTTAAGCTGTTCTCAATGATCTTTTTCCTTTTGTTAAAGCACTCATTCTGAAAAGTTATTTTTAACTAGTCTAAGGACTTATACCCCGGGGAACAATGAACAATCCATATTGCATGCTTATTCTTTAGGCTTCTGTTTTTCTGGATTTGTTAGGAGCATTTTTTCATCAAGGATACGTTTTTCTTCTTGAATTCCTAATATTCCTATTATTGGTGCTAGGGAATCAGATCCAGGGCCTTTTATATGCCAGGCAAGTCCTCTGCCACTGATTTGTGTCCTTTTACAAAGGGCTCATTAAACTCCCTTACTATTACCTTTCTGTTTTTTTGTTGTTTTCTTTCCTCATTTGTCTTTTCTCCGTTAACTTCTAAACGTTGCCATGCACCACAGGCCTTAGTTTTACAGCAGTTTCCCACTATGTTAAATCACACACATCTTTACAATTATTAACCACACATGCATGTGTATACCAGTGATTCCCATATTAATTATATTTTGCAAGTTGTATACATAGCAATTAGATTCTCCAAGTTGTCCAAGTCAAACATCTCAGACAATCTACTGTCCCTGTTTCACAGCCTACATAAAGATATTTGTTCTGAGAACCTTGCTTACAGTGTCTGGCATTTAACCTCACTAACAGATCCAGTGTCATTCCCAGTGTAAGCCATCTTTTCCTTGGCATTAGTCCATCACAGTAGCCTCTGGTTGTCATCTGCTTGACTCTAAACCTGCACTCTCATGTTCATTTAAAATACTAAACCAAAATATGGAAATATCTCACAACACTCTGCCGCTCATGCTTCCCGTATTCCCTTACTTCTTTAAGGAAAATAAACCACAGGGAGATAGCGACACAATCTTACCCATCTACTTTTGAACTGCATTTCTTACCTTTTCTACCTATTACTTCTCCTTTAAACATCGGACCTTTTCATACCTAAAGCATACCAGGCATTCTTCTTCCCAAGCTGTCAGCGGTTGCATTACTTTTGCTTGTGTAAGCTTGCCATTGTGTAGAATGGATTCTTGCTTTTAATTTGTAGAATTTTATAAAATTCTTTCAAATATAGACTTATTTTGACCCTTGGGTGAAAAATATGATTCTTATTTTGCATTTGATATTTCTTCATTCTTTAATACAATAAGGAGGCTATGAATTTTATTTATTACTCTTGTCTATTTTGACAACTACTAGAACAGCAGATATTTGATGTCAGTGATTACATATTTGTTTGTTTGTTTGTTTATTCTCTACTGTTCTCCAAGTGGCTGGAATGCTGCCTTGTGCATATGAAAGAAAGTACTTAACAGATGAATCAATGAGTAATTTATAAAGGAATTAATACATTCTTCATGCTTCTAGTATCCCAGACTAATATACCAGTTTCTAATGACTTGTACAGAAGAGACTTAATCACATAAAATGCATTCTGTAATTCTTCCTTTATACAAGTATAGCCTTTGATTAGAATTCATACACAAAAAGCATCAATAACCCTATGTTGCCCCTCCAATGACCAGTATTGTACTTTACAGGATTCAGTTGAGAAAGAATGTTGAAGAATTTCCCCCCAGCAATTACATAATACCATGATATCCAGCTAGCATGGATAAATATTTCTAGTCAGCACTAATGTGATTTCTCCATGTCCTGTGAACAATCTGTATGGTGTCTTCAGCATTCAGGTCTGATCATAAAATTCTATTGGACATGCACAAATAATGGCAATAGTAAAAACGCTTCTAGCCACAACCCGCTAGGACATACAGCGCACTTGGCACTGGGTTTTATTTTTAGTTACCCATGACTTATTATGAGTGGATCATAATATCCTAAGTAAGGTAACTGCACTTGAAATTTTCATATGGAAAAAAAATGCCACCTCATTCTCAAATCATGTACATGCTTTGTCTTAAGTCTTACTTTGAAGAAAAATGTCATTATATTTCTATATCAGGAGATTCCTGATGTAGAAAAATATTTACTAGGTGGCTGGAAAGATGATTATTCTGTTTGGTCTCACAAAGGAAACACAGCTATCTAAGGACATAAAGAAACAACTGCAACATAGGGCTTTGAAAAATTGGTAATTTGAAAACCTCCTTAGTGATAACCCACTAAGTTTATGACCACAATGAGTAGCTCTGATTTGTTTTAACTGCATTTAAACTTGTCAATTTAAGTAGCTAAAGGAATACAATAAATGAAAGAATTGGATAGTAACTCCAAGACTTTAGCCTTCACCATGAGGGCAGTACTTTTGCTTAAATACAGTGTACCTCAGCAGGAGTCAAATATACCATGATTATTATGAAAATGTGCCAATATTTGTTTAAATAATTGACACAGAAAATTGCATTCGTATAGGTATGTCAGAAATTCAATCTGTGTACTTTCGAGAACATAGAGCTGTGTTTAGTAAAAAATGAAATTGACAACCACAACAATAAAACCTTAGTTACTTACAAAACTCTATCATGTAGGGCTTTGATGTCGTGAATACATATTTAAAGACTGGGCTCAAAATTTACCTACATCAATTATTTGACTTTGATCATTGATGGTAAATGATGAACCTTTTATTGAATTATCCATATTTTAAAATTTTAATTATATTTTACTTATAGTTGTTTTCTTTCATTTATTTACACTTAGAAACAGAATCTCATTCAATGATAAAATACTATGAAAATACAGGTAGCATCAAGAAAGGATTCCAAATGTTTTCCTACAGCAAAAGGAGGTCAGACACCAATCTTTAGGGTTGCCAAATATCAACGAGAATCTACACATCTGTTCTGACATGATGTGTCTTCAGAACTGAAACAAATAATGAGGAGACAACAACTCTCTCTTTTTTTCCTATTTTTAAAATCTTCTGAAATATTTAATTACCAGGAATTTATTGACAGAAATATCACATGAATATTTGCAAAGCAATTTTATGTGACTTATATGACTTACATTTTCATAGTTATAACCTGAATATATTTGTCAGTCTTTTGATTTCTACTTCTGATTTCTTCTAAAATCTACAAATTTCCTTTTGAAGAAAAATAATCTAATCTTTTTCTAAATTTTTGTGCATTTTGGGAACTGCCATTGCTTGGTCTATTTCCCTTACTGAAAATCTACAGAAATCTAATAAAAGAGAAATACCATTTATAGTGTTTATTTTTCCCCTAAGGATATCCTTTTCTGACACTGTCCCCTATGATTTTTCTTCTTGAAGCTTCACCACTTTTTACTTTTTTCTTGGATTTCTAAGAAACCTCTTTCTTGATAATAGCCCTTCTAATTCCACAACTGTCAACTCTTTCTTCTGCTCTGTACACCACAAGTGTTTTAGGGATGTCTGTTATGGTATCTCTTTCTATCTTGCATTTCACCAATGTTCTTGCATGGGCTTGTTAGATTCCTGAGTATGGGGGGCAAGGATATTCTAATTCACCTATCTTCTAAGCTCCTACAAATTTAGCTATAACTTTTCACCTATACATGTTCAATATGTATTTAATGGATAAAAATTATGATTCAATGTGGTTCTTGTTATTAAAATACTGATAACATCCTTAACTTTGTGTACATTTATAAGTACTTAGTTACATCTAAGCTATTTAAAATGAAACATTAACCCAATTTATTTGAGATTTTAAAACAAAGCAATTTTGTATTTTTGTTTTTTGCTAAAATAGTATGATTAGTATGAATTGGCCTCTTAATGTTAAACTTTGGGGGCCATGCACTGCAGATACATGTGGCAGCTATTTCTGCATTCAAAGCCTTGTATTTAGGGAAGGGCCTACGAAGGTCAGTTAATAGGTCTTTATGGAGCTGTGAGAGACAGGACATATCTACACCAGCTCTGGTAGGAGGTTATCTATCTGCTGTTAAAAGCTCTCCTGAGGTTTTCAAAAGAACCCCAGCAGATACTGCAATGACTGACTTAGGAAGCTTAAAATTGTCACACCTCCACAGTAGTTAGACGACATTTAGCTCAGCCATGGAAATAATTTAAAATGTCCACTTTACTTGTGATTAATACTATTTTGTTAATAGAAATAAGAGCAAGAATATAATCTCATATAAAGGAAGCCAATACATCAGAAAACACAAAATATGGAAATTGGTGTTGCTTCCTTCTCTTTATCTGTATAGACTGGAGTGAGGGCCATCAGGTCATTAGGGAGATGCAGTTGGGCCTTTGGACTGGAGAAGAAGTTGTTGGTCTAACTCTTGAAAACAGCAGTTAGGTCCTCCCACAATTCTCAGGATCTCCTTAGTTTTCTATGATATGATTTTATGTTTTATTCCTGAGAAACACTTTGGAAGATTTCAGTGATTACTTCCATAACTATAAATTCTATTCCTGGGTATGTATTTATACTACAGAAAACATCTAATAGCTTCAGGTTAGACTACCAGGGATTCTTGAATCTCCATCCACTATTATAAAATAATAACTTCTCCAGTATTAAAATATTTTCAAAAATATTCAACAATAAGAGAAATATTCCTGATTCAGAATTAAGTGTAATTGCTGAATGCTGACTTGTATATTTAACGTGATATATATCACATTGTTTGGGCATATGTACATTGACAACAAATCCACCACAAAGGGATTATACCACCACTGTACAATTAGAAGATCTATAAATGGCTTTTATTATTTAAATATTTCAGATATTTTCTAATATACAGTGGGCTATTTTATAGTAAAGATAATGTTATTTTAATAGGGAAAAAGTATGGGTATGCTAGTAAAATATATTTTTATTTAAATAATTTGTAAACTTAAGAAGTGTATGGCATTTCTGGTGTCAAATGACATGAGATCAAATTATTACTATAGGAGGATGTGGCAGCACATACTTATAATGCCAGCACTCAGGGTGATAGGCAAGAAGATGGTAAGCAATAGTACATACTGAGTACTAAGCTAGCTAGACATATATGCATATTTGTGTGTGTGTGTGTGTGTGTGTGTGTGTGTATGTGAGAGAGAGAGAGAGGGAGAGAAAGAGAGAGAGAGAGAGAGAGAGTGCTCACACTACTCTTGGACTAAAATTAGGTACATCCTTGAACTGGAAATAGTCCCTGAACTTCATACAAAAGAGGATTAAATGTAAACATAGACACAAGGATGAAAGCTTGTCTTATAGTAATGCTTAGTCAATATCATCACAATCATGTTAATTTTATAATGGGAAGTAGGCATAGCCCATTTACAATAATTGAAACACTTATATAACAACACAAGCTTACAATTGATTAACAGTTTCATTATACATGTAGGCAGTCAAATGGAGAGATCACTAGGATTCTCATGAAATGAATTAGAAGGATAAAGCCTGAAGTAGATTATAAAACATGATGAAATTTGATAAGGTTCTCTCTTTGCCTTCATGATGAGGTGAGAAAAATAATGTAATCTGAGAAATGAAAATTGGCAAGATTTAATGAAACACAGCCTAAAATCCAGCATTGCTGGAGAGAGGTACTTACTGTTTAGGGTCTAATGCTGAAAACATGTCAGGATAGGCATATTTGTTACAATGTTCAAACAATTTACTCAGGTCTCTCTTCTCTATTTTCTATCTTTTTTTTTTTAAATTAAATAATGATTTCAGATTTTGTCTTGTTGGATTTTGATATTTGAGAACTTTTTGTCAGGTTCTGTAGATGAACCCTCTAGATTTTAGTCAGTACTAGATACTGCAGTGAAACCCCAAGTCTTTTTATTAAGACTCTAGGGATACTCTCTTTATAAATTAGCAAAACCTGAATGCATGTGTCCTATACACTAGAATATGCACTAGCATAAAACATAGTCCAAATGCTGTTACATTCTTTGTGTCCATTAATCATTCATGAAACACATTGAGCTCTTCTTTTACCCCATTATCATGTTTTTAACCCAAAATATTATTTCATTACTAGAGTCTTTCTTAAAAGGCTGTCCAAGCTATTGACTTTTCTAGCAGACAATAATGATTGTAATTTCACACACAAAATTCATATGGATACCACAACCCATCCTACTGTTCTCAAAGGTACCTTTTCTTAGATTTCAAAGGTTTTTATTGTAATGATGTCAAAAGAGTAATTAATTGAACGGATTAGAGATTATTTTGGTCATGTTTATAACTGGTTCAAAACTGTGAGCCATGAATTTCTTCCTCCTTTTTCCTCCTTCATCTCCTTGTCTTGCTGTTTTTCTCTTCCTTCTGCACTGTACAATGCAGAATGCATATTTGAATGTTCCACTTGAACAGAGATTTCACCCCATTCTCTTTTTTTATTAATCAATCTATTCATTTACATCTCAAATGATATCCCACTTCCTAGTTACCTCTCCACAACCCTCACATCCCATTCTTAATAGTATCATTTGAGGTCTTCAGGACTTTGCCATAACTTTATAGCCTAGAATTTCAAAGATTTGAGTCTGGCTCGTAAAAATGAAACTTTGTGCCTACTATTGTTGTCTCAAATTTCCTAAGAACTATGATATAGAATAAAGAAAATATATTCATCTTTGAAACACACTCATCTTCATTAGGTCTAAAAACAATCTAGATACTGTACTTCATTTGATGAATTGCTTCTCTGAGATGCAGTTTGATATACTTTCATTTCTCTTCATTAATTTATTTATTTGCTTTACAACCTGATCATAGCCCTCCTCCCTTCTCCTCTCTTCCCAGTCTCACCCTACAAATCCATCATCCATCTCTTCTCCTCAGAAAAGGGAAAGTCACCCAGGTGTACCACTCTGCCCTGTGACACCCAGTTGCAGCAGGAGTAAGCACATCCTCTCCCTCTGAAGCCAGGCCAGGCAATCCAGCAAGGGGAAGAGGATCCGATGGCAGGCAACAGAGTCAGAGACAACCCCACTCCAGTTGGCAAGGACCCACATGGAGATCAAGCTGCCAATCTGCTATAAATGTATAGTGGAGCTAGGTCCAGCCTCTGCATGCAATTTGGTTGATGGTTCAGTCTCTGTGAGCCCTCATGGGCCCAGGTTAGTTGATCCTGGAATTCTTGTAGTGGCCTTGACCCCTCTAGCTCACATTTAACTTGTGTTTTAATCATTATTTCATTTTGTTCTTTAAGTCAAATTTTGAAACTTTTATATTGATTCATGATTTATACCAATAAAATAAAAAGTTCACTTAATTATGTTACTCAGCTATTAAAAACAATGACTTCATGAAATTTGCAGACAAATGGATGGAACTTGAGAATATCATCCTGAGTGAGGTAACACAGTCACAAAAGAATGAACATGGTATATACTCACTGATATGTGGTTATTAGCCCAAAAGTTCGAATTACCCAAGAGTCACTTCACAGCAACCATTGGGCTGAGTGTGAGGTCCCAGATGGGGGACTTGGAGAAGGGACTGAAGGAGCTGAGGGAGTTTGCAGCCCCAGGGAGGGAGCAACAGTGGCAACTGGCTTGACCCCTCGATACTCCTGTAGACTGGATCACCAACCAAAGAATACACATGGAGGAACCCATGGTGCTGGCCGCATATGTGACAGAGGAGGGTCTTGTTAGACATCAGGGGGAGCAGAAGCCCTTGGGCTTGAGGGTGTTAGATTCCCCAGTATAGGAGAATGCCAAGGAGGGAAGATAGTGGCAAGGGGAGGGGGTAGGGAATGGGGAGGTTCCAAATGGGAGATCTGGAAACGGGGAAACATTTGAAATGTAAATATAGTATGAAAAAGAAAGAAAGTCCTAAACTGTAGTATATTTACTTTTAAATATCATTCAGTCACTAGGCATATCTGTGGTAGGCCTGATACTTTTAACATGTGTTTTATTCATGAACAGTGACATAATTAGGACTCAAAGAGATTTAAAAATGCACAATTGGAATAGGGTTACCTTTTTCTTTCTTTTTCTTTTCTTTTCTTTTCTTTTGTGTGTTAATACTTCTACATGAACATCATTTGAATGTTTCTTAAGTGGCTACAGGCTGCCAAATGCATGGTTTGCCAGACTGCTCAATGCTCTTTAATTTTCTTTTTTAATATTTAAAAAAAAGAAATTATATTAGCCACAAAGGAAGAACTCGTTCTGTCCCATTGACTAATTGGCATTGATAAATCAGCTGCATTAGTATTACAAGAAAACAGCATAACAGATTGATGCTGATCTGCTCTCTCTAGGAATAAAGCTGAAGAGAACTCAGTACACCATCTGGAAGACACAATGAGAGGTGGTAAATTTCATGCAACAGGGACAAGGGGAGGGCACTTTTCAGATGTCACATATCTTAGCTGACACTCTGATGTGTTCAACTGTAGTCTCTCCTGTCAAAATATTTTTTTTCTTTACCCATACTTGGTCTGATGCAATCAGACCACAGTGTGGCAGGCTGCCATGTTCTCTTAGGTGAGATTTGTCTTGGAGTAAGTAACAAAGCCAAATATGTCCAGATTGTAATGCCACAATTTAAATGATGAGAAAAAAAAAAAAGAAAGAAAGAAAGGAAGGAAGAAAAAAAAAAGCAATACTGGCCTCTGTAAATATTTACAATCTGCTATATCATTTTAATAAGAATTGAAAATTTGTGTAATAAATCTTCTTTTAACTTTTATTAATCTCAGTAACACTTTATAACTGAAAAAGAATTAATTCATTTTAAAGTTTAAGTTGAGAAAATTAATGAATATCACTTCCATTTATGTTTTTCTTAATTTTTATCTAATGGTAATATGTTTCCCAACATTTTCTAGAAATTTCTACAAAATAGAAAAAATGTATAGGATATTGACCTTGAGTAAGATAAAGGTAGACAATTTTTAAGTGGAAGTTCACGTTTATGGTTACAATTAACATTACTAGTATCATTATTAATTATACACATATTGGGGAAATTTAATTAAAACTTACTAAATATTCTAAGTTACAATTAAAACTTGTAAATATTTATTCAAGTTAAAGTGACATTCATTTTACTTACTACTGCTTGCAATTCTTGACAAAGGGAATTTTTTTTGAGATGGGAACTCACTGTGTGTGTGTCCCTGCTTTGCCTAGAAAACGCTTTTATATCATGCTGGTCTTTATTTCACGGAGATCTGCCTACATAACATATCTGGATATATTTGCCAATTTTTACTCTACTTAGAATAAAAAATGAGAAATGTTACTGTTTGGGATAAACATTTTATTAAGTGAGTTCAGAAACTATTTCATAAAAAATGTTAGACTAATATGGTGATTATGACTTACAATGTAATTCATACACAAATATTATTTGAAAATAAATATTTAAAATGTGATGATCACAATTAACTCATCTAGACATTATATGATTATGGTTTTATTTCCAAAGAGACTCATGGTATTAATAAATTTCAATCCTTTATTAGTAATATATTTGTACAATAATTTTAAAAATATTTAATCTGTTCATATGAAATGCAGGCAAATGCCAATATATGTTATACGGAAACTGATTCAATAAAATGTGTTCATAAACTTATGAACACAATCTCTGTGGAGATTTAAATAAAATGTAGATATAATAGTTGGATTCAAGTATAAAATTTACGTATTTAATAATTTATATTAGACAATTGATAACATAACAAAGGTTCTGGTAATAGAGATTAATGGGACTCCACGTTATCCAGGCTGACTTGGGGCTCATGGCACTTATCTTTTGGCTAAAATCTGGGATCACCGGCTCACACCACCACACATGACTCAAATTATTTTAGAGTGATGAAAAAGTTCTAAAATTGTTATAGCCACAAAACTTTCTCTGCTAAAACTGGTAAGACAATGAGTTATGCATTATATCTCAAAAAATCTCTCATTTTTCTAAAATGTAAAATCCTTAAAAGACTATAATATCTATGATGAATTAAAAAGTTATTTGAAAATCTAAGAAGAAACAATTATGGAAACTGCATAGGAAAAGGTAATACTACTGGACTGACAAATAATAAGTACAGGTTTCTCAAATAAAATGATCTTTTTGAGAAATGTTGAATTCATTAAAAGTTACTTCATTATTGGAGACATGTGATTGTACAATGTAATCTCCCTTGCAATCTATAGAATTCTTTTCTAAAAATCTTAAAAATGCATTGTAGACATGTATGAAATTCTCAAAGATTAAATAAGAAAAATGTTTGAGATGCGGTAATGTCATAAGTGAAAATGTAAATGCATATTTATATTTTCTTTAAACATATAGCTCTTTATTTCACATGATTATTAAACCCTAATGAAGCTCTCTCTGATTTTAGGAATATTTTAATTTTGTTAATCACTTGGCTATAATTTTAGTATATAGTGTTTTTCTGTAAGTAGGCCTTTACTTTTCTGCATGACTCTTAGGAGGCATTCCATTTTCATTGCCAGGCTTCTTGATGGAGTTTAGTAATTTTAAACTCCATCCAGGCTATGTCCATGGCTTAAGATGCTATACTCAAGGACATATTAAGAGAACCAAAAAAAAAAAAAAAACATACTCGACTTATTTAATAAAATTTTAATCAGACACAGAAAGTATGAAAAATGAAGACTTAGGGGTACTTGGCCTGGACAGTAAGAAGGTGTTAGAGAAGCGTGATAAGACAGATGAGTATAAAATAATTATGTGAGAGCTGTTAAGATGGTCTCTATCTCCATGTCTACAAAAATAAGAGTTTTTTTTCCCCTATCAACTTTTGGGAAGTCATGCCTCCACTGAGTATCCCAGGGCTTTGATCAGAGGAGCAGGACCAATAGAAAGCTAGACAGGAGTGTCTGATTTTACTGATGCCTATATTTGGGTGTGCATGTCTTCTACATCATCAAAAGCAAACATCATGCTAACCTTACCTTTGTCCTTGGATATTTAAAACTTCTTCATAAGTAATTTTCACCAATTAAGGTGTCTGACCCTGGTTACAGCACTAATAAGAAACACATTATTACATAAAATTTTAGATTTTCTATTCAGGAGATCTCAATACTTCTCCATTTCACACATTTGTGTATTATTTCATCTCTTAATTTATAACAATATTTTCTATTTAACTAGATTTTCTTCCTCTGAAAAGTTTGTTGTTCAATCCCGTAGGATTAACTCCTGGCAGATAAAAACATTTTTCTCTTTCACTGGATTTGTGTTCCTAAATTATCATAATTTTCTACTTCTTACCTTTCCATGTCAGAAGGAATGTAGCACATTACCATTACAAAAACCTCCCAATAAAGCTCAATTGTACTTTCAAGTGAACACAAACCTAAGATTACCAGTAAAAGCCAACCTCCCCACAAGGAAATGCTTTGAATAGATTGAAATTCCATTCTGTATTATGAGAACACCAAGGAACAGGGGTTCTGTAATAGAAAATCTGAGGAGTGAGGAGGAAGAAGATGATAATTGCTTCATAAATATCTTTAGAACCAGATTTGAGTTAAAATTACTATGTTGTTTGTTACTTAGTGATTTAGTCACAAACCATTTGATATAAATCCTCACATAACCTAGGGCATTTATTATCTTATTGACAAATGAAGAGATTAAAACTCAGAGAGGTTAAGAGATTTGTTGACAGCAACGAGTGTTTGAGTAGCTCTCTGACTTGTTGCCAATGATACATTAAATATTCTATTTGTATTCTGGTATTATTTTTATAAAGATTTTGGAGAATGCATTTAGCCCTGGATAGAACACTGACTTGTTATATGTTGAGTGTTTAAGCCACTATGCCTCATAGGAGATATGCAACACAAGACAAAAAACATTTATCATGCTCACAGTTTTATGATTTAACATGAAATTATAAAAATATGAAATTCTTTATTTCTTAGTATACATTCTTATGAGACTCATTAGATTATATCAGGTATACTTTATTTTCTTTGGGTTAGCTGAGTTAATATATAGTTTAGATTTAAAAAAATTAGAAGCTGGGTATGGTAGTGAACATCTTTATTCTCAACATGTGGGAAGTGGAGACTGGCAGAGCTCTGTGAGTTCGAGGCCAACTTGGTCTATATAGTAAGACCCAGGCCAGTCGTGGCTTTGTAAAGAAAGACCTTGTCTCAGTGTATGTCTAGTTCCCAAGTGACTTTGATTATTTTATACCCGTTTGTTTTATCAGATCTCCCCATTACCATCTTCTAACTATAAATCCAAGTGCAAAAATACAAAGATGTTCCCACTGCCCTCCAATGTCAATTTCTAGTAAAGTATTTACTGTTAAAACTTTTAAGCTTGAAATTTATGTAGTTATTCTACAATACTTAAGAAACATTTTAACCTCACCCCCAAATATTGAAATGAACCAGGCCAAATCATTTTAATTTAACAAACATCAAATAAAGTGCACAAAGATACAAAACCTAGACTAAGACAAAAATTGTACATATCATTGTATGAGATCTTAGTTATTAGCTCAACATAGCCAGGGCCAAAGTGTTTGACTATCTTGTGATCAGTCAGACTAAATCTAAGTCATCTAGAGAGTGTACAAGCCAACATTTTATTGCAAACAAAATGTCACATTTTAACTTCACACACTAGTAATGATCACTTTTAAACAACACACAAAATTAGTTATGGAAGTGTGATATTCTTGTATATGCATGATTAAAGACACAGAGACATGTAGATATGGTTTGAGATGTTCACGATGTTTTTTACCTTAGAACCTAGCTAAATATTTACATTTCTTAATATCAACTTGTTTCTTTCTCCTTTTTCATATTATTAAGTATACATATTTTAATTAAGTAAGCTATGCAGTCATTTCTGAATTAAAAAATAGAAAGAATATGACAACATTAATGGGGATATTTATGAACTTTAAGAATATTGGGGAAATGCCCAAATACTAATGTTTCAAATTCTACCATCAATTATGCTTAGCAAATATTAATCAGTTCCTTGCCAATAGAATCAATGTCAAGGGTGATCAATCATCCTGAGGCTAACTCTCATCTCTTATTTGTCTACAATATGCTTTGTGAGAAATAATTAGATGTATATGTAAATATGATTATCTTTAAAATTATTGTAACTAGAATTGGACTAACAAAAATCAGCTCTAAAATTAAAAGTCAAATTCCTATCCTGAATATCTATCCTCTTCCCAAGTTATCCCATTTTTGCTTCTTTCCTTCTCTTCTAATATTTAAGGCTCCCCTTTTCTGACATTGGAAGGTATATACCATATAGATACATTATATTTAAATCAAGCATTTTGAGGAAACACTTCAGTTTTTTAAATGTTTGATTTTTATCTTAATATTAGCATGTAAAAATATTTAAGGGTTTTTCTCTTTATGTTTTTGGCTTGAAAACTGAAACATTTATGTTACCATGTATGTATGAGTAGAAGATAAAGATGAGAAAGACTCTGTATAGCTGTATTTAAAATCATTTTATGTATTCTCCAGAAACTCATTGTTAACTTTTGAGCACTTCATTTGAAAAGGGAAACAGAGAGATAGAAACTAAATTTCTTGCTCAGATTTGAATAGGCCAGACATCTATGTTTGTGCTAAATAATAACATAAAAAGTAACATGAAATTCTTATGTAATATTTATAATGTGCCATGTTGCTTTTCATTTCAATATAAATTCCTATCAAAAGTAAAGCATTTTTGTAAATCTACTTCACTACACATAAAGCTGTTGTCCATGGCCATACAAATAACAAGATGTAATTAATCTTAAGGGTATGATGCTGTCTTTTACTTGTGGCAAAATTCATATGTTCAAAAGCATTCTGAATGACAAGGCAAAGATCAAAATCCTGGGGCTGAATGAAGGAGCTAATTTGCTGTGTGGTTTGCAAAATGATATTGTCTTATAAAGAAGTTTGAAAATTCAGGTTGCTTATTGTATACACGAAGGAGATATAAGAGAAAGCTGAAGCAAAATGTTTTAAAATTCTAAGTGTTTAATTTGCAGAATTATTTTCTAAATTAAAAAATTCATTTTAGGATTAGTTGTAGGGATAAGGGCAAAAAGCCCCTACAGGTAGGTAACGTGGAAGTGTGAGCAGCTCTGGGTGTTAAATCTTACCTACACATAGCCTAATCTACTGCATATGAATAGTAAATATGTAGCAACCCCCTCATGGAATAGGCCACTCCCTTTTCCCAGGATAAAACTTGGCATGCCTTACTACCTGTGTAATTGCCATTTCCTGATGAAAACAGCGGTTTCTTCGAAGGCATTTAACAGGAGCCAAGTTTCTAATGTCTCTTTTGGCATTCACCTTTATAGTCTCTAGGCATGCTGCCATTTCAGTCTGAAATAATGAAGGATAGAGAGGGACGATCTTCGTAAAGTCCCAGGTCTCTCTAGGTGGAAGCCATCAGGAGTCCAGACAAATGACTTGAAGGTTGCCAAAGATGAGAATGAAAAAGTTTATACCTTGTTTCCCTGTCTAGGACACACTAGTCTACTTATGATGTCTACACCTCCCCACACCTGATTTATAGCATTAAATCTCTCAAATCCTGTCTAATAACTACGACTTATTTTCCTGAAATCCTCTGAATATAAATAAATTAAAAAAAAAAAAACAAGAGCAAAATCAAATTCCAGATACAGCATAGTGTGCTTACTTTGAAAACTTCAGTCACTAAAGCTATGTATTCATGTGGACTTCCTCAGGTTGGGTGATACTCATATCTCAGTCACATTTGTAAATGAACCCATTGAAGAAGTAGAAATCACTTCCCCAACTTCGGATACTTGTAGTAATATTTAGTGACATTCTTACGTGTTGGTAATTGGAAATAAGCTCATTCACTGATAACGACTCTTGAGCAGGTATTCCCTATGTTACCATGGATAGCCCAGACATTTTCGTGTGGTAGACCAGGCTGGCATCAAACCTGCAGTAATTGTTCTGCTTTAACCTCCTGGAGGCTGGGATAAGTATACACTACCACATGTCCTATCCTATCATATCCATTTTTAATGAAACAGTTGTATTTTTATTTTTGGTATATAAATAACTAGGTAGATATTAGTCTGGGTGAGTAGGTTAATTCATAGTTTTTGTATATAAGTTTAAAACTATTCAGCAAATCACAAACAGCACTGCTGAATGTGACAGCTTATTTAAAATCTAGATACATTTGAGTATGTTTCTATATTCTAATTATTTATAAACAACGATTCTGAGATGAAATGTCCTTGCTGATTTCTGCTGAACAGTGAGCTTGGAAATTTCAGTGAAAATATTTCTTACTTTAGTTGGCTTGAAAGGCATCAGGCTAGAATTTGAATTTAGAATAGTGTTGATTTGAAAACCTAAACTCTATTGAAAACCAGTGAGAAAGATATAAATATTGAAGTTATTTTTGCTAAACATTTTACAACATATGTATATTTAAAGTTCATGTTTATCTTATGGTCCATATTCTGATTTATATTGACGATTACATTTTGTTTGAGGTTTAGAATATGGTCCTAAAGCTCTTCTATAGTTTCCTCCTTCCACACATGTTTTGCCTCTCTTACAGAACCTCCACTGAACCAGTGGTTTGAGTCAGGAATAAGGAAGACATTTTCAATTTAGTTACTGCCAATGGTGTTTGGAATCAGACACCAAATCTCAAGTGTTTTCACACATAGAGTGTCATTCTTTATTTTTCCATTGCAGAATCACTTGCCATTTAATTGGCTTCATTATTTATCACCTTTAATTAAAGAATCATTCTAAGGACACTAGAGTTATCTTGTTCCATTCATTATTTCTATAGTTCCAACCACTGTTGTCAGCAAGAAACTCTGAAATGGACCAGCCCCTATACTTTCTACACAGCATTCATAGAAACTTGTTTGATTTCCAATCTTGCACCTTACCAGCATCACCTATCCTTGTACATTTTCTGCTCTTAATTTAATATCCAGTCAGCCTCTCCTTAAGCATCATTTCCTTCGTTCCTTCGTTCCTTTGTTCCTTTGTTCCTTGCTTCCTTCCTTCCCTACCTTCCCTCCTTTATTTTGTTTTGAGACATAGTCTAATTATACACTCCAGAATATAGCTTCTAAAGAATGAAAGCTATACTATCTGCTTTTTTTTCTTTCAGTATTACAATTCTTAGCACTACTAGCCTGTAAAAACTCCATCCTAATGTTCTTGGTGAGTGGGTGTGTCAATTGAAGTGTCCACTGAAGATCTTGAAGGCTCATTAGTCTACTGGAAATATGAGATTTTAATTATGAATTATTTCCTCTCCTGCTGAATATCAAACTCTATATACATCATAATGTAATGTGCTTGTCCAGCGTGAGTTCTCTCCAAAGCTGTTTTCACTTTCCAGTGCTAAAATCAGCCTAACTAGAGCATCTCAAAAAACTTCACAGAAATGTTTGTTGGTTTTTCTTTTCTCTTAAAATAAGAAATTTCCCAGTGTCCTTGCCATTTCTTAAACTAGATCTGCAACTGAAATCAATTGTGTGAGCATTTGAATGGGAATTTCTATTTTTTAGTGGGAAACCATTAGAGAGAAAGTGTTGCAGTTCAAGGAGTTGGAGATGGCAGAGGGTGCTTTGCAATATTTGACTGAATATGGAAACGACTTAGGGATATCAGTTTCTCTTTGGTGTACTCTTTTCATTAATGTAACATGATCTGAACATTGTGACATGCCCTTTTAGCTCAGCTTGACTGGCACAAAGCCACAAATTTGCTCTGTCTCTGACAGCAAGCTGCCAAAGCATCCTGTCTCATCACCGCAAATCTCATTATTATTTATGCTATGTGAGTGCACATTGGTTTCACTCAGGACTAGCTCCCACAAGACTTGATTTATTTTATTTCTTTCCCACCATTGAACAGTAATCTTGGCATTCTATTTAAACTCTGCACCTTGTCCACAAGCTTCAATCTTATAAAAGTCTTGGCTGATAATTATTGGCTTATTATAGATAAATGTAAGGACATGGTTATCAGTACACATCACTGTTCAAAACTTGATTGCTTATCTTACAGGGTGTTTCTTCTTCTTCTTCTTCTTCTTCTTCTTCTTCTTCTTCTTCTTCTTCTTCTTCTTCTTCTTCTTCTTCTTCTTCTTCTTCTTCTTCTTCTTCTTCTTTCTTCTGTTTCTGTTATTCTGCAGAATATTATGCCCAGATAATAATGTTCATTCGTTCTGAGGACAACTAGCTTAAATGAATTGGATTTTAATATATAAGGTGAACATTCCAGGACATGATTATCTACAAACTGAAAGAAATATTCATGTGGACATGTACTTACAAAGCTTTCTTCAGAGTAGATTAATCCCCCATGAATATGGAAGGGATTATAACATATCCCCTCTGTGAATGAGTAGCGAGTAGTAAGAATGCACTCTTTTCTGGGTTTGAACCAGCTCTGCCTGTACATAGATTCTTCATTCTAATTAGTTTGACAGGTCACATTGCTCTGTATTGCCATTTATAACCACTAGTTAGTGAAATGGAAATATCCCTGAGAAATTATTACCATTGTTCATGTGGGAATTAGATTCCTTAATATTAATACTTAACAGAGATATGCTCAAAGGGAGTATGTAGCACTGAATCTTGATAGGAATTTTAACTTCTTTGCTTTTATATTCCCGAAATTTCAAAATTAAAGACTTTGGATTTGCCATTTATTTTTTTCTTGTACTTACAGTATTTTATAGATATAAAACCAAGTTTGTGTTCTTCGGAGAATAAAGTAATGTGAAAGGTATTTGCACAGACTAACACAAGTAATATGGTGCTGTTTCCTTCATTCAACACATAAGTTATCAATAATTATATTTTTATTTCATAGAAATAGCTGAGAAATACTAGCTTTTTCTGAAATCATGCAGTTGTCCTTACTAGAAAACAAGATTTCAGGGCATTAGATAAATCCTCAAGAATGTGTCTGTTTTCTGTTGTTCTGTAATGAATCACAAAACATAATGATGCCAAACCACATACATTTATTATGTCAATTCTCATGGGTTGGAGCCACAGGAAGAGCCTGGCCAGGCTTTCTCATCAGTCTCGTAAGGATGGAACCAAGCTAACAGCCAGTGCTGCATTCTCATTTGGTAGGATCCTTCTTCCAAGCTCATTAGGGCTTTTGGAAGAGTTCAGCTCCTTGCAGTTATGGAACCAGTAATCTGCTTTCTGGCTGAGCTTGGAATAGCTCCCTCTCACATCCCAGCTATGGCTATTTTCTAGGCAGTTTCCAACATGGCTGTTTTTATGGTCACTGTTTTTTGCTTAGCTCTTTTATTATATTTATTTATTTAATGTGAGTCAGTGTATGCCAAGACACATTAAGAGGTAAGAGGAAAACTTGCAGGCATCCAATCCATTCATCCTTCTACCATATGAGACTGAACTTACTCTGTCATGCTTGGTAGCATGTGCCTTTACCTGCTGAGTTACCTCCATGCTCCCATTTTTGGATTTCTAAAGGGCTCACCAATTAGGTCATGTCTACCCTAGCAAATGTCCTTTTTTTCCTACTCTAAATCAACTACTTAGAGATACCTTGTCAAATCACTATATAACCAACAAAAAGAACATAAGCGTGGGAGAAACCTGTATTATATAACATGCTGAGCCCATACACATATTATTGGGAAGACAGTTGGCCGCTAGCTCCAAACTGCCTTGTGTAAGGATTATAAAACCTCAGAAGCTTAGTACTAAACAAGAAAGGCGGTCCAATGACTGGCCTAACTTAGAATCCATCTCATGGTGGGGCACCAAAGCCTGATACTCCTATGCTATGATGTGTTAACAGAAGAGAACCTGGTGTGGCTGTTCGCAGAGAGGCTCTACCAGCAGCTGACTGAGACAAAAGCAGATATTTACACCCAACCATTGGACTGAAGTCGGGGACTCCTATAGTTAAATTACAGGGCATATTGAAGAAGCTGAAAAGGAGAGCAACCCCATAGGAAGACCAGCAGTCTCAACTAACCCAGACCCCAGGGAGCTCCCAGAAACTGAGCCACCAACCAGGAGCATAGCCAGGCTGGTCTGAGGCCCTTGGCACATATGTAGCAGAGAACTGCCTGGTCTGGCCTCAGTGGGAGAAGATGCAGAGGCCAGTGGGAGAGACTGGAGGCCCCAGGAAAGGGAGAGGCCTGCTGGGGTTGGGCATCCTCTTAGAAGAAAGGGGCAGAAGGACGTGGATGAGGAACTGTGTGAGGGGGAACCAAAGCAGGCAATGACTGGAATGTAAATAAATAAAATAATTTAAATAAAGTAAACAAACAAACAAATAAAAGAATGGTAGAGTAAGTGCAGTGATAAATAGCAAGTATGAAAACATTGAGCATGAAGTCCCCATGTATTGTGATCTGGATAAGAATTAATGAAAATACTATGTAATATAATATTAAATCCATATTAATAATTGTATAAATAATGAAAGAGACATTAATAATGTATAGTTAACTATTAAATTCATTAAGGGAATCATATTTGCTGATATATGAGAAATTACAACATCTTAAAAGAAAATATTGCAGAATTTCTTTTCTTTTTTCTGTTTTGAGATTATGGAAAGTCAGCTTGCCTGCCTAGCTGCCTTCCTGTCTTCCTTCCTTCCTTCCTTCCTTTCCTTCTTTCTTTCTTTCTTTCTTTCTTTCTTTCTTTCTTTCTTTCTTTCT
>JADRCH010000006.1:15634483-15680901 GCA_019843965.1 Rhynchomys soricoides | reverse complement strand
TCTTTCTTTCTTTCTTTCTTTCTTTCTTTCTTTCTTTCTTTCTTTCTCCTCCTCCCTCACATTCTTTTACTTCTATTCATTGCATCCCTTTATTGATTTTTTTTTTAAAGATAAGGTCTCAGTTGGTACCTCACGTTAACCTTAAACTCGTTATGTAGCCAAGGCTAACTTAAATCTAATAATTCTCCTTCCTCATCCTCCCAGAATGCTGCAATTGCAGGAATGCAAACTTTCTGTAACTTACTTTTGACTAACAATACAATATCAATGCAGTTAGTCAACAGAACCATATTAATGATGACGTTTTTCTTTTCCAATTGTGTCCTAGTGATTTTTTTCAACACCATGTAAATATTAGCAGAATAATTCTGTCCCCAAATGTTGAAAAGTTCTGAATTTTGTCTTAATTTTATATGCTAATTTTTGTGGCACTTTCAGTTAGCATGTTCTTAAAATAATGATAAAAGTTATTTCAATTAGTTATGTTTGACATTAGAATTAGACATAGAACAATAGCAATTTTATGAATATGGAAAGTATAAAAGCTGAAGATAATTTTTACAGTATGTTAAAACCCAATAAGAAGGAGGCATAAAAGCTTTCCCATGATTTTTAAAAGACATCTAATATCTAAAGGGATCAGCATTTAACAAATTTAGAACTTAATCAAAATGAATCAGAAAAAAAGGGTCTTGATTGACATAGATTAGTGTGCAAATTCAAATTCTCTGTTGAAAAAGAGCAAGAGAATGGCTCCCTAAATTACTGAAGATTTAAGTATGAATCCAAAGCACCATTTCAAAAATTTTAAAGCTTCTCTACCTATGCAGTTTTCACTTATTTTATATTTCATCCCTCTCCCCTCTCAAATTCTCATTAAAAATAGTATTAGTAAATTCAGTAATTCTCCCTGTCTGCCTACTATTTTAGGGGATGTGTTCCCTGAGTGCTATGATGCTTGGTTCTATCTCAGTAGTGCCTTTGGTGCTTAGGGCTGTTGCTGAGTTGTCTGTGTGACAAATATATTTAAGGTTCCCTTTTCTTTTTCTGGTGAGGCATAAATGTGTAATATATTAATTCTTCTTTCCTCATTTTTACTCAGCTGCCAAGCCTAGTTAATTTGGTTTAAGTTTTATTCACATAAACCACCTTGGCTTTATTATCTCTACCTTACTCCCCAAATAATTAAACCCCTTTGGTTATTTTAGCCAAGTTATTTCTGGTCGTCAAGCTCATGATCCAAATGACTATAACCTTAATGGAATACATAGAACAGCAAACACTATGCCTTGTTGAACTGACTTCACTTAATGGTATCCATTTAATTTTCATCTTAATGTTTTATTCCTTTGAAGATGGAGTTTGTAAAATTTAAGTAAAATAAAGGGAACTGGAAAATTACTGAAGCAACATTTTAAAAAAATCAGATGTACCGTTATCATGGAGTGATTTAACTTTTACCATCAGTTTATTTAAATCTATGAGAATAAACACTGATTCTACCATTAAAAGTATGTAAAGGGTAAATATAATAAATGTCAAGGAATGTACAGGTCCATAGGAATGGTTGATATTTGTATGGTTTTGGGAATAGTGAATCCTTTTGGCACAATTGAAAAAAAGTCATGTTTAGTTAATTATAGATATGTAGCTAGCCATTTTATAGCAAGTGATCTTGGGATTGTGAATGGCATTTGCTACAAATACTTTTGATTTATATTCCTGACATTCTAACCATTAATGATTTGATGAGAGAGGAATAACTACGATGGTGTAGGTAAGATTTTATACCTTAAATCGTATGACAAGTCAATGAAGTAATAATATACCAAACATCTAAGGCCAGAGCTAATAAACCATGTATTTATACTAATAAATGAGTTACTTTAATGTGGGTAGCAAGAAAAGAAGTAACAGACAAATTTAAAGTAATCATGATGCTTAGAAAAGTGGTATTATAGTTGCTTCAAAATCCAATATTGAGACATTCCTCAGGATTTTGAAGACTCAGTCATTAAAGAACCTGTGTCTAGTTAGGGTTTGAATCAATTTGAATCTAATTGTTCAACAAGATAATGAAGGATGAACTTTTAATGCAGGAAGACGTGAGATAGCTTGGAGAAATGGTTACCTGTTTGAAAATACAAACACATGAGTAACCGAGGCCAACATAATAAGGGCATTGTTAAAATAATAAGTCATGTAGTAGCAATTGAACTTGGCACCATGCTTACTACAACAGAAAGAATAAACAGTATGGATAGTTTAAAATTAAGACTGATCAGTCATGGTAAATGGCAAATTCTCACAATTTTAGGGAAATGTTTTATAGTTAATAAACAGAATCAGCCCTCACAGATTTTGCTGCTTTACCATATATAAGTAAAATATGCCCTTACACACTGTCACCTGATACTAAGGGAAATGTATGAGTGTTCCAGTGTCCATTTCTCACAAATTGCTATGCCAGCTGATTAGCGATGATCTTAAACTAGGTTTAGAATTATGGATCATGGATATAATGCAGGTGTAAACATTTACTAGGACTTAGATTAGCAAACTGCCATTTTGAATTAGCATATGCATTTTGAATACACATATGGAATGATGGCTCTCTCCTTATTCCTCAATCACTATGCAAATTTTCTTGACTTTCAGGCCAGGCTCCTCTCACAAGCAAAGAGGGGGTATTTGTTTTCCTTGAAATTATAATCCTGTAGGGGTAAGATAAGATACAATAAATAGATAATTATCCCTGGGCAGTATTAATAACAAGTTTGAAGGTAAACTACTGTGGGCTTTTATTAAGGAGAAATTCAAATTACACAAAGAAGCTAAGGGCAGATTTTGAATTGAATCCAAAAACTGAAGATAAAAATCAGAATTGAAAAACAGAAACAATAACCAAGTATATATAACTGGCATTATGAAAGCAAGGAGAGTATAGTGTATCTAGGAGAGAAGAAAACAGTCTAATGTAAATGACATAAAGTATGTGTTGAGTATTATAAGATGATATGTCTACCATAAGTGCAGTGGTCAGTCAAAATTAGACTAAAATGAATTATCTCTTAATTTCAAATTAAATAAAATAGGAGTTATGTAAAATAAAATTATACTTTGGCTAGATTTTTTAAATTTGTGAATGGCGTCTTCTGGAGGTAAAGTACACACACAGTTAAAATCAGAATAGATAAAACTCACTAATCATGACTTTTACCTCCTATTCCAGTTTATAAATTTCCCTGGTAATAAAGAATTAATTAATTAATTAATTAGTTAAGGGAAAGATGGAATATGATTATAACCTCATGCTATCAAGGGGAATCATCATGGCATAAACTTCCAATATGTATACAAGACAAAGATCAAACATGCAAATTACATTTAGGAGAAATATTTTAAATGGAGCTTTTGTATTTCCCAAGGATGATTTTACTGCCTGTAAAGTTTTTGAGACCCATGGATTGTTTTTCCCTCTTTGTTCATGGAAACTATCAGAATAACTTTAAATGAGATGATTTATAATATTTGTGCCTGAGTCTATATACTCATGATATACTCAGTATACTTATGATACTATATAGTTTTCAAAGGAAAGTGTTTGCATGTATTTGGAGGGCTGGAGTTGTCAATTTACTAAGGCCTGACTGCTACATACCTAGTGCAATGTATAACAAATGAGCAGGTACATGCTCTAAATGCTGAGCATTTTCCAAAATCCTTTGATGTATGAATATTTGTTTATTTAAATTTTATGCATAGTTGCTTAAATTTGCAAATGGGACTATGTTCTTTTCCTCATGCTTCCTTCAGAGTTGATACAAATAACCTTAGCTCTTTTTGTTACTGAATAAAAGCAGTATGGAGTCAAAAGTAATCTGTGTGTCTTTAAGAGTTTCCAAGAAAACAACAGGTAACATTTTCTAGATAGCATGCCATTTGTTAGAAAAAAGAAGCATACATATTTACAAAAAAATAAATAAAACTCTTCTTGTGTACTCTATACCATGTAGTTAGAGTGTGATACTAACTGACCAGTTTGTGATACAAATAAGTGTGTATGTGATTCAAAGAACAATGAAACTTAAAAATCAAATTTGATCCCAGAGTTAAGAAAGCTTTCCTACTATGTGCTCTTCCACTGGAAGCTGAAAGATAAGAAATCAATAGCTGAATTTGCCAGAGAGAGTGGGAGATTTCCACCACATACTATTGGAAGTATTAGCTGTTGTAAACATTTCCTTTCTTATTGTATTAAACAATATGTGAAGATAAGACATGCTAGGTAAATAAAGCAAAAGTTCTTGGGATGTATTATTCTAGGAGCGAGAGTCACAGGGGACTACCATGTATGTATTCTCTAATAGGAAAGTATTCCAGATTTAACTCTTAAGCTGGGAAACAAGGCTAGTTTTAAAACTTGAATACAGTGTTGCAAGGCAGTCAAAATTATAAGGAGACAGTTAAAACTTTCAGAATGAATCCACTTTATGAAGTGATTATGTGATCAGATTTGAAATTGATTTTCTAGTCTCCTGAGACATCAAGACTTGTACAGCACATACAAAATAGAGGAGGTCCAATGGACTCAGTGCAAACATGTGTATTCAAAGATATTGATCCAGCTAGAAAGGGAGAGCATATCTTTTACTGTGATACTGACTGCCTGAGGACTTAGCATTAAAATGGGTAAACTGTTTTGATAAGCAAGTTTCCTCGTATTTGAATTACTGCCAATATGATCTACTATCCTAAATTAAAATTATTTTCTTTATCTTTAAAATGCTTCAGAAATTGAAATGTTTTCCACCTTGACTGTAACAGTTTCTTTCACCTCTAGCAATATGGATGCAAAAACAGCCTACTTATTTGCAAGTTGATGAAAGTACATTTGTTCCTCCTGAATTAAATATTTCATAACAATTAAAACCCATTTTTGAAGTTATAAAACAGGCTTGTTATATTAAATTCTGCTTTTCCTCAACAAAACCACAGGGTTTGTGCAAGCTTCTATTTTATTCCTGGTTATTTTCTTCTTCTGCATTTGGTCATACAAGCAGTTTGTGCAACTGTCTGGAAGGCAGGGGAGAGAAAGTTCATTTCAGGAATAGATTTATGCATTTTAAATTATAGTATTTGAGTGTTTTATAAAATGGGTTTTAAAAAGTCAAGATTAAGTCTTTTAGAAAACTTAATTTAAAAATTAGTTGAAATTTTAAAGCATAAATTCTTGGGGGTTTGATGTTTATTTTTTTCTAATCGTAAAAGATCACACAGATCTTTTTCATCTTCTGTGGCATGCAGGCTTGGATTAGGAGGATAAACTCCACAGTACTGACATATGCCAGCATGAACAACTGGCACACTGTGAAGTTGTGCAGTCAACCTTGAGGAAACTGTGAACCCTATAAACTATCTCTTGCCAATGTGAAGTTTCTTATTTAACTAAAACAGAATGGCAATATCTGGATTAATGATGAACATTGTTGAAGGCAATTAGCTGCCTGAGTAGCTCCAGGTTCACACGTTATTAATTTTAGATGTTCTTTCACCAACTCACATCTCATGGGAACATGGCCTGGCTTTGCCCTCTATTTTCTTATTGGCTTGAAGTCTATGTGCCTTTAAAATGAATAAACAAACAAGCAAGCAAGCAAAGAGACAAGCTTAAAGGATGAATAAGAAACAGGTGTAGCATTTAACATGTTGAAGGATGGAGTACAAGATTTGAACAACAATAGCAAAACTGTGCTTTTACTAAAATACGTATGGAAGGATTTAATGGCTTCTTAAACCACATTGGACTGAAATTCTTAGCAAAAGATTCTTGGAAAGTTATTGTAATTTTGTGCAACTTTGCAAATTCTCATTAAGAATGCAAAATATGGGATAATATGTAGCATTTTCATTTCTCTTATTTTAGTGTCCGTCATATTCACTTCATATGATGTCACGGGGTGAGTGGACAGAATTAGGGTTCAGTAAACAGAAACCTCTTTTTATGTCATTTACAAAGACATGTTCATCTTTTTGATGGTCAAGACACATAGTTGGCTCAATGCTTTGTCTGAAGATAGGAATGCAGCAAATTCTCTATACTATATTGAGTAGCTAATGGTTTTGTTAAAGTTATTTGGATGCTCCTTAATGACAGCATAAATGACATTGTAAGAAATGGGATCATTTCCTCCTTTTCCTTTGGGAATTTCTATTTAAATAGAACCTGTCCATTGCATCTTACCATTGGCTACTTTGGCAAACATAGTTTCTTACATATTATCCCATGTCTGTTTCAAACTGAATTGTTTTCAGCAATCATGCAATAGAGTTCTATGAAATGAATAAATTAACGTATTTAAATTGGTTATTAAGTTTAAATAACATGTGATGCCTGTATAGCTATCAAGAGTCTTTGGAGATCGGTGGCATAAAGGGTTTGAGAGATTCGTTTTGGTTCTAGTTGTCAGAAACTCCAGAGATGACCCCATTATATTTAAATTATGTAGTACATTTCAGGCTTCGGCTGAATATAACAAGTGGCCATTGTCTCTGTGCTAATGATCTGTTCAACCTTTTCTTTATTAGGAATTTTGTAGGTGTGTGCCAAATTCAAGTGCATTGTGAAATATTGTTTCTTCAGTTGTTTCATGTGTAAGGAACACTGCAGGAGGTGTTTAGAAATAAGCAGTGGGTTTTTTATTAAGTTGCTTTTTAAGTCATAGAGGCTATACAAAGCTATTTTAATCTAAACCTTTGCATTTCACATTCTCATAGACTTCTTGTGTACAAAGGGAAAGGTGTTATTAGTAGAGAGCTATGAATTTTGATAAGACTCTGAGCTATTTCTAAGTCAGCATTGGAATTCCTATAGTATGTCTAGTCTGTTATATTGAATTGGGGGAAAATAGTGTCTTCTATAATAGACAATTTATACAAAGAATGATAAAGAGAAATCTAATATCTTCACTTGAATTTTTGTGCCAACTATTCCTTCCCATAAATACACACTCAATGACTTAATTCCAAATAAAAGTACTAGTTGATCCATCATAAATCTGTGACACAAAATCTTATACACCCGTTTCTGAATGAAATAGCAAAAATCACCCCCCTTTTTATATAGGATTTATTACTCTTTATGAAAGGTCTTGGCAAGGAAAAGTAGTAAAACTTTTAGGAAAAATAGTTAAAACATTATGATATGTATAAAATGAAACTTTTATATACAGTTATTATGTCTTATTGATAAATACTGAAATATTCTTGTTTTCTATGCACACAAATAGGAAATCGATTGAAATAAACATCTGCTTATGGTGCCACTGCATCATGATAAGAATGAGTAGGATTCATATCAATTAAGATCTATAAGATAATATACATAAAGATTGTTATAAAATCATATTCTTATGGCTGAGTCTATCCAAGATCTATATACAATACGCTGTAACACTCTTCCACAAATGAAGTGGAAACATACAAGCATTTTGCCCATAATACCAGAGCAAATCTTTTTTTATTAACTGAGTTGAACTTTAAAATTATGTTATGACCAAAAATCAATAAAGAGAAACTGATTTAAGTTCATCCAAGTGTGAAGGGGTTTATTACCAGCGCTACATCACTCTAATGATGTTCTCTTAAAAATTTGTTTTTGTGATATATGGCATCTATTATTGCTAAAAGGATAAAACTGTGAAGCAACCTTGGACATTAATAAATCAAATTAAAGAACGTAGGCATCTAGCAAAGGGAAGGCAAAAATCCTGCGTAGAGATTTTAATGCTAGGCAATTACAATATATGTGAAGTATACCTGCATCAAGTTGTTAATGGGTATTTCCCTCAAAGGATAGTTTTTTTAAGTAGCAAAATATTGGTATCATCCTTGTTTGTGACTTCACAGCATGATAGTAAGTGATATTTCTGAGGCTTGTTTTCCCTTTTAACCTTCAAGGTAGCAAACAGCCATAAAATCAAAATAACTAATGTTTCATGAAATGCATTTCTGAAAATATTACTGCTCATGTTTTTATTTCTGATCCAAACTGCATAGAGAGAATTAGAGTGTTAAATATTAAGAAACAGAAACACATTTTATAAAATATTTTCTTTAAAATATGCACCACACCTGCCAAGATGAGTTTAATGAAGAAAATAGCACTTTGAGCATTTGATGAAATATTCTGAGATATTATCTATTTTTGGTATTATTCTTAGTGGATATATTTATTTATTGACTCTTTTCTAAGAACATTGAGTATTTTATGTATGATCTCATTGATATTCTGTCAGTTTGATTGTTGACTTCAAGTACCATCGGTATATAGTTTACTTAATTTCTAAGTGTATGTGTCTATGAGTTCCACACTGGAGGGGTACTGTAAAATCACCTTCAGATCAAGTTATAGGGAGAAAAATAAACAAAGAAACAAACAAACCGCCACCACCAACAAAACCCCAACCAAGCCTGAATTGTCTCTCTAATGATTCCTGTCTTTCCCAATGTAGTTGTAATCTGACTTCTCATTTCTCAAGTTTTATTATCCTCATTTTGAATTTTTATGTGAATGAATTTGTAAGGCATGCATTACTTTGTCTCTGTCTTTTTGTAGCCACTATTATATATGTTTAATTAAGTACTGGTATTTAATAGATTTCCTTCCAGTTCAAGACCATGGCTACAAATATGCATGCTTTATCGTGTATGTCATTGGTAAACATGCTATGGTTCCTGTACAAAGAGTATTATAAAATTCTACACATGCTTATAATACTAGGCTGAATGAGTTTAAACATGTCTTTATGTGTACCTAAAACAGATCTGCTGGCATTTTATAGTAAATTATTGAGTATAGCTACCTTCGTAAGATATCTTCAGAATTTTCCAAAGTGGTTGTCTACATTTATATTATATTTCTCAGAGCAAAATCTGGAAATTTCAGTTGTTCTTATATTTTCTTGCAAACCTCTAACACTGAAAACTTTATATTAATTTCTCCTACTGTTAGCTATTTAAAACTGTGCATTCCTACTTGTAGTGGAATTTGGCACATTTACATAACATTGGCCATGCATAATAAATAAGCAATATTACAAAAATGTTCAAAAAGTAGCAACTATTCCAGACCATTTTATTTCATCTGTATCCCTAATTCTAAAAGTTCATTGTAGAACTTAGCAGCCAGTAGCAGCAGGTCACCTAATTTAAGTGTTGTAGTAAATTGATAAAGTGAGATAATTTATTGTCACAATTACATTAGACGTACCTTGTGTGTCCAAGAGGCCCAGGTAATATTTGTCATTGTGTTGGGACACACAGGCAGCAATTTTCATCTACTACACACAGTCCATTTACTCATAGCATTGAAAAGGTATAGAGGATGTGTACCTCAACATGAACACTCTGTACCATGGAATATCTAATTAGATCACATTTGATTAGATGAAATGTGCCAGGCACCCACATGTGAAGATTAAGCATTAACAAGATTAAAGATTGTTTTTGCTTTCAGAATACTTCAACTTGTTGATTTAAGAAAAACTTCAATGTCAATCAAATCTAATCAGATCAATTTTTATTTTCCAAAGAAGGATTGATAGGCAGATACCAGAGAAATTTGAATTTTCTGAGTTTGAATGACAAATATGGTCATTTGGCTTCTAGACAAAAAAAAACTCACAAAACTTAATATACACATAAATATAAAATTAAGCACAGAAAAAATGAAAAAGGCAAAATTTTAACACAAGTGTTTAGATTACTTTCACACATTCTTTGAACTTCTCATATGTACTTCATCTCTGAAAGTAGATGAGCAAATCTATCTACCTTGGAATTTGCAGGAATATCACAGAATTAGGGTATTCACTATGGTAGCAGAATAAAAAGAAGTAATAGTAAAAATTGGTCATATATTCAGATTAGCCATTTTCATAATGGCCTTGAACTCAATTTCTCTTGACTTCAAAGAAATAGCTACATGTATGGGGACAAATTATTACACATTTACAAGTGGATATTATTAATAACATACTACTCTATAGCTATTGAATAAAATAATCTCATATTGAGATAATTCAGTTATAGAGAGTTCGTCCAAATTGGACAGTTCAAGAAACTATGACATCTATTTTATTTCTGTATGGAGAACCATGGAGCTTTACATAAAGAAATTATAGAGCCAGTTTCTCCCAAATAGCACAGGTGTTATCAAAGTTGAGAAATGTGGAATGCACACAACATTGCTTGCATGTTCTGACATGCAAGCAGATTTAAATAAAATCCAATGAAACTGGTTGGGCATAAATTCAAAGAATAATTATGTTGAGCTAAATTCTATAAACTCTGCATAAAGTGTGTGTGTGTGTGTGTGTGTGTGTGTGTGCATTTGTATGTAGATGCTAGTTACAGATGTTTAAGTGAAGTGTCTTCTTCAATTATTTCTCAAAGTTTTTGAGAGCAGGATCTTGCAAACCCTTGAGCTTACATTTGTAATAGACTCACAGGCCAGTATGAATAGGCGGTCCTTTATTCTCTTTTCTTTAGCATTAGGAATAAATTCCAAACTGCTATCTTGGCTTTTTTACATGAGTTCTGGGGGTCAATCTCAGGTTCTCATTCTTCCTCAGTAAGCACATTACACTACGCCATCCACAAAAGCCTAGCATAGTTTTATTTTGTGTATCTAAAATACATTACTGAAAATAAAGATTCTTCTGCTATATATTGATTTATGTAAAATAATTTTATGCATTGGATTTTAAAAGGGAGGCTAGATACAATTCTGCCTCAGATTAACAGGTATCTATTTAAGGCCAGAAGTGTTTCAGGATTGTTCAATGTTCTGTGGTCGTTATTGGCATATTCTGGCAGTTTCTGTTTGAAGATGTCTGTCCCCTTCCCTGATGAATGAGGCAGCTGTGAAGCTTGTCTTCTTAATGTTTTGAAATCCCACTGCCTCCATCCATTTATACCCTCAAGATCCATCATTCTATGCTGCATTTCATAAGCAGTAAAGCTTCTACCTTATCATTGTGATTCTTCTCCTCTGGGAGTATCCTATTCCAAAGTAAATTCTTGTCTTAGCCATTTCTATGCATTTCAGAATTTCTCTTTCTTTAGCATGTACTCTTTTCTTCTCTGACATTTTCCTCCACAATCAACATAATGTGTTATAGAGTAGACACTAAGGAGAAAAATATGAGCTGAGGAGTGTGAGTTGAAATGTTAAATAAGGTTGAAGTAAGAGGCTTCTTGTGGGAAGTACCTTCTAAATACAATTCAAAGGTAAGAGAGAATTAGCCTTGCAAGTGTTCAAGGGACATCGGCCCATGAAGAGCAAGCAGAAGTGAAGTCTCCAGGGCACAAAGGTGTCTGCCATGTTCAAACCACTGATACTTAATCAGGTCTTTTTTCTGTTTTACTGAGACCTCTTTAAACAAAGGAGACATTGCACCTAAAATAGAGTTCACAGAAATAAGTTAAGTAATTAAACCACTCACATAGCAGCTGCTTTTATGTGGGTGTATTATACCTACAATGTTACTTATAAAGACATATATTCAAATATTCTCATAATTTTTAAAGAGAGAATGAAAGGGAGTACATTTAATTATGTTATGAAATATTAGATCTTAATTGGTAAATTCTTCATCTATTTGACCTGCTTCACTCTCAAGTAGGTATAATTCTGTGCATTTTAGGGAGGAAGAGATTCAATAATGCATTCTTCCAAAGCATTATTCCCTAGACAAGCAAAATATTGAACATTCAGGCATGGCTGTTGCATTGCAAATATTTTATTTTTTTGCTTCATAGGTTTGTAATTTGTTTATAGCATTGTGTATCAAAAATTCTACATAAATACCCCTGTGTATATGATTTCATATACTCTCTCTTGATAGCTTACATTTAATGCAGCATTGAATACTGTTAGCAAACTGATCCACTGTCAGTTAAAATAAAGTGTCCCTTTGTTTTGAGTCTCACAACACATGGACAAAGGCAAATTAACTACATATTGTTTTAAATATGGAAGAGTAGATCCTGCTATTCCAGAAATATTGTGTTATTCACTGGAAAAACACATAGATAATTCTATTAGTTAAAAAACATTTTAAAATAAAGTTTTATCTATTGTTCATTCCTCATTTGACATCACTTTTAAAAGTTGCTTTAATGTACCTCAGTTGGCTGCATTTATTTCATTCTTGCTGTTATCATACTTAATGAGTTATCTGAGAATAAGGATTTTACTATCACTTATCACTTTTAAAAGAAAGAGAAAATGTTAAAGGATCTGAGGAGATGGATTTTCGATGGATTTTCTAGAATGTTCATTTCAAGTCCAGTTTAAACATGTGTAACTCTTTGTAAATACCACTCTACTTAATTTTACTTATGAAAAGATTATTGAGGGTAATTATTTCAGACATCTTAGGAAAGGATATTTAAACTATGAACCATAGAAGGATGATTGTGCTCCATGTTTCGATGTCAGTTTTGATTTTATTTTTTTTTTTAAAAAAAGACTGTAAAATAAAATCCACTGCATCCTGCAAGTGAACATAAGTTTCATTACAGATTTAAACCATGTCTATTCCTTCAAAAATAGAACATGCTAATGATAATAATGGTAAGCTTAAGATAAAGTGGTCCTGGATAAATACATGCATTACTCAATCATATGCAATTATCACAAGCATCAAAATATCTTATAAACATACCTAAGTGACATCCTTGAAATCAGAAATCTAGAAGGACCTTCCTGGGTAAGGAGACTTTAGCAATATTCATTTGAAAGTTATTGGTTTTTTTATTCCTTCGATTAGACATTAATCAAACATTTGTCAAAATCTGCTTATGCTGCTGAGGTTGGTGTTGCATACATGATAGCTGTGACATAAATGGATATGGTTATGCTAACGGTTTTTCCCGTGAACACAATCAATAAGGTCAGGACCAACTGAGTGTGAGTATTAGTGCTAGAACCAGCAAAGCATACGATATCAGAACTTATGGCATACAATGTTTATGAATAAAATATATTGTGTAATTAATGATGACTAAGAAGAAATTTACTCCCATATGATAAGATACTTGAAGAAACTAACATACATTCTTTATGAGCTTTGTGCTGATTCAGAAGGCATTAGATTCTAATATTTGATTAAGATGTTACATGGCTAAATAAGTCTCAAAATAGTTTAAACGAAACACTTCTATTTGCTCCTTATAATCCAAATTCCCCACTCCTTCTTTCTATAAGACTGCCATCCATAGAGAAGAATGTGAGTGGACTTCATTGATGTGTGGTAATGCTGTTATTAAATGTGGATGTAGTTTGGAAATCAGAGTCCGTTTCCAGATATCAATTTTAATGTCAATGTTTGAGGATTTTCTTTGGAATTAAGAATTTTATGGGTTAATTTTCATACAGGATGATGTTATGTTTCTAAAATATAGGATGCTTTAACCCAAATTCATATTTTTTACATTTCTATTTTATGTTTATGAAATCTTTGTCAGCAAATATGTGTATGCATCATGTACATCCTTAATGCTGGCAGAGGTCAGAATATGGTTTCATATCACTTGCAAGTAGAGTTACAGGTGGTGAGAACTGCTCTGTGTGCTGGGAACAGAACTTGGGTCTTTTGCAAGAGAATCCGGTGCTCTAAACCATGGAGTCGTCTCTCTAGTCCTATTTTCATAATTTTAAAGTAGTTTTTAAGCAAAGAAACTGAAATGAATGATTAGTGCAGGCATTTTTTAAAAGTTCTATGAAAAGTAAAAAGATTCAGATCCTTAATTCCTTAATATTAATTTTAGGTTTAAGTATAAACTGAAGGATCAATACTATCCTAGGAAAACCCAAAGTATTAATGTTGTATGTATTTATTTAATTTTATTTCTCTTACAAGTTCCCTCTTCTCACTGTTGGACATTTCATCTAAAGGCCCTATCTTTGAATCTTGAGATTCTCTTACCTCCCAGGGCTCAGGTACATTCAGGAGAGTCACCCCACCTCCAGAGTTTGTATATTTCCATTCATTCTGCTGACCCTCAGGGGTTCTCTCCTGTCTCCCCTTACACACATACTTGATCATGTTCCCCTTTAACTCTTCCCCTTCCCTCTCCCACACAGTGGGTTTGAAGCATCATTCATACTTGGGCCCTTCTGCTTGTTATCCTTCTTGAGTTCTATGAGCTCTATCCTAGGTATTCTGTATTTCTTTGGGCTAATATCCACTTACTAGTGAGTATATACCATGCATGTCCTTTTGGGTCTGAGTTACCTCACTCATGGTAATATTTTCTAGTTCCATCCATTTGCCTACAAAACAGATGACGCCCTCCTACTTGGTAGCTTAATAGTATTGCTTTGTGTAAATGTACCACATTTTCTCCATCCATTCTTCTGTAGTAGGACATCTGGGTTGTTTCCAGCATCTGGCTATTACAAATAAGGCTGCTATGAACATAGTGGAACACATGCCCCTGTGGCATGGTGGGGTATCTTTTGGGTGTATTCCCAAGAGTGGTATTGCTGGGTCTTCAGGTAGATCTATTTCCAATTTTCTGAGCAACCTCCAGATTGATTTCCAGAATGGTTGTACCAGCTTGCAATTCCACCAGCAATGAAGGAGTGTTCCTCTTCTCCACATCATCACCAACATGTGTTGTCACCTGAGGTTTTGATCTTAGCAATTCTTTTTGATGTAAAGTGGTAGAATCTCATGGTCATTGTGATTTGCATTTCTCTATCAGGAAGGACTTCAAACATTTCTTTAGGTGCTTCTCAGCCATTCAGGATTCCTCTGTTGTGAATTCTTGGTTTAGGTCTATACCCCACTTTCTGATTGTGTTGTTTGTTTTTTGGTGGTTAGCTTCCCGAGTTCTTTATATATTTTGGATATTAACCCTCTCTCCAATGTGGGGTTAGTGAAGGTTGTTTTTTTTTTCTCCCAATCAATAGGTTTCCAATTTGTCTTATTGACTGTATCCTTTGCCTTACAGAAGCTTTCCAGTTTCATGACCTCCCATTTATCAATTCTTGATCTTAGAGCGTGGGCCATTGGAGTTCTATTTAGGAAATCTCACACACACACACACACACACACACACACACAAAATGAGTTCAAGGCTCTTTCCCACTTTCTCTTCTATTAAATTCAGTACATCTGGATTTATTTTGAGGTCCCTGATTAACTTGGACTTGAGCTTTGTGCAAGGTGACAAATAAGGAATAACTTGATCATCTCCTTTGATGCATAAAAAGATGCAAAATACAACATCCCTTCATGTTAAAAGTATTGAGGAGATCAGGAATTCAAGGCCCATCCCTAAACACAACAAAAACAATTTAGGGCAAACCAACAGCCAATATCAAACTAAATGGAGACATACTTGAAGCAATCCCACTAAAATAGGGGACAAGACAAGGATGCCAACTCTCCCCATATCTATTCAATATATTACTCTAAGTGCTAGTTAAAACAATAAACAACAATAAGAGATAAAGGGGATACAAACTGGCAAAAATGAAATAAATGTATCACTATTTGCAGATGATATGATAGTATACATAATCAACCCCAAAAATTCTACCGGAGAACTTCTCCAGGTGATAAACAACTTCAGCAAAGTGGCTGGATACAAAATTAACTCAAATAAATCAATTGCTTCCTTTATACTGGCTGAGAAATAAATTAAGGAAACAATTCTTTTCACAATAGCCATAAATAATATAAAGTATCTTAGGGTAACTCTAACCAAACAAATTAAAGACCTGTATGACAATAACTTCATGTCTCTCATAAAAGAAATTGAGGAAGATCTCAGAAAATGGAAAGGTCTCCCATGCTCATGAACACACAACCTAAGGCAATCTACAGATATAATCCCCATCAAAATCCCAACACAATTCTTCAAAGACAGGGAAAGAGTAATTCTCAAATCCATGTGGAAGGGCAAAAAAAACAAAATAGTGAAAACAATTCTTAGCAATAAAAGAACAGCTGGAGGAATCACCATCCCTGACCTCAAGCTTTACAGCAGAGCAATAGTGATAAAAACTGCATGGTATTGGTACAGTGACAGACACGTTGATCAATGGAATAGAATTGAAGACCCAGAAATAAAAGCACATATGCACACTTGATATTTGACAGAGAAGCTGAAAATATGCAATAGAAAAAAGAAAGCATCTTCAATAAGTGGTGCTGATCTAACTGGTTGTCTGTATGGAGAAAAATGCATCTTTTAAATTAAAAATACATTCACGTATCTGGCAGAAATATGTATGTTTTAGTGCAGATGCAGAGGTCAGAGGATGCTTGTGCTAGTTGTTTGTTTACTTCTGTTAGTGTATTCTGGCTACTGTGCAGAGGTTGCCAGGGTTTACAGCAGAGTCTTCATACACTGAACCATCATACCAGCCTAAGAGACCAGTTCTCAATTAGAAATGTGAAAAATAAATTTCTCTTTTTATATTATAATTTTTTAAAAAAATATTTAGTTATTTTCTATACTCCAAATTTTATCCCCCTCCAGGTCGACCCTCTGACTGTTCCACATCCCATACCTCCCCCCCAACCCTGTCTCCATGAGGATGTCACTACCCCCACATCAGACCTCCCCGTTCACTGGGGCCTCCAGTATCTTGAGGGTTAGATGCATCTTCTCTGACTGAACCCAGACCCAGCAGTCCTCTGCTGTGTATGTGTTGGGGGCCTCAGATCAGCTGATGTATGCTGCCTGGTTGGTGGTCCAGTGTCTGAGAGATTGCCAGGGACCAGGTAAGTTGAGAATGCTGGTCCTCCTACTGGGTTGCCCTCCTCAGCTTTTTCTAGCTTTTCCTAATTCAACCACAGGGGTCAGAAGGTTCTGTCCATTTCTTTACCAGATTAAAAATCCTTGTTATTTACAATATAGGACTCTGCAAGGATCAGATATTATTTTGGACAATAGGAAGTGATATATAAAATGTATTTAAAGTCATCTCACCCAGTTGCTTATGATATGTAATAATGAGTTTCTTCACTTTTTTTTGTTGATGATCTTTGTGTTTGTTGAAGTGTTATCTTGGGTAACTTTGAAGAATCAAGTAACAAGCAGAATAAGAAGGATGAATACTAAAGCACCACCTACCCACAAACAACTCACAATAATAATTCTTGCCCTTTGAATACTTTAATGTAGACATGGAGATAAAAGGCTGTCTTCCCTTCGCAAACTTCCTTTTCTATCTTCTGGCAGCAGGCAAGGTGAACTTAAAATGAAATACGAAGTAGGCAGGAATAACTGAGCTAATAATGTTTCTTTGGGCTCAGAGAATTTGCTCAGGGATATTGATTATCAGGCTGCTGTTTTCATAGGTGTTGAAATGATTTCTGGTGTCAAAATATCCAAGTTATTTTATTCTCTATAGTAGAAAAAGCCATTTAAAAGTTGCTTGTGTTTCCTTGATTTCTTTTCACCCTTTCCCTTTTATATTTACCCTTCTCTCATGTATTACCTTCAGTCCGCAGTTTCCCCTCCCTCCCTCCCCCACCCCCTCTTTCACCCTTATGCCCCTCCCCATAGACTCTCCCCTCAGAAAAGAGCAAGCCTCCGTTGGAGGTCATTATGTCTTTCTTTTTCTTTCAGTCACACACACACACACACACACACACACACACACACACACTCACATTACTGTATCCAGCAGAGTTAAAAGTGGAGACTGATCCACCAACCAAAGAATACACATGGAGGGATGCATAGTGCTGACCTCAAATGAGGCAGAGGAGGGTCTTGTTAGCCATCAGGGGGAGGAGAAGCCCTTGGACCTGAGGGTGTTAGATCTCCCAGTAGAGGAGAATGCCGAGGAGGGAAGATGAGAGTGGGTGAGTGAGTGGGTGGGTGGGTGGGGAAATACCCCCATAGTGGCAGGGGGAGGGGGAGGAAATGGGGAGGTTCCAAAGGGGAGATCTGGAAAGGGGGAAACATTTGAAATGTAAATAAAGTATGAAAAAAAAAAAAGTGAATCTCCATTGGCCTTTGAAATCTCCTGATGTTCCCCCTCCTCTCAGCTCAGCCTCAGTTTCCCCATCATCTCCCATTATCCTCCTCTCCTTTCTCAACCCTCCTTAGTCTTTCTTCCTGTCTCTCTCCCTCTCTCCCTGTCTGCATTCTTCCCCTTTCCCTCTTTCCCCCTCGTCTCTCTCTGAGCACAGGTGGCCACACAGGGCAGGCTTCCTCTAGTGTGTAGATTTACCTCAACTTCTCCAGTACTCGGATTTTACGTGTGTACCACCAATCTCAAATTCTCATAATTATCTCTTGTACACACTTGTCATCTCGTAAATTTACATTTAGGTTTTTATGTGCTTCTGCTTTAGAATTTGTCCTGTATCTTTCTTCTCTAATTCACTCCTTAGAGCACATCACTATACCTTGCTATATGTTGCCGTCTCTTATCTTTATTTTCTGTTTGCTATCAAAGAAGTAAGCCTGGTTCCTTTTCTTGTTTGAGTCTTCTGACTTGCACATGAGCACACTCATATGTCTTTGTGTGTGTGTATGTGTATGTGTGTGAGTGTGTATGTGTGTGTGAGTGTAAATTAAATTGCTTAGGTAAAGTTAGATGATACATATTTATACAGCTTGCCATAGATACCATAAAGTATAATATAATAAAGTATATATGATGTGTATATATATATATATATATATTTATCTCACAATGGTTAATCTATATAAAAGTAAGTTTTGTTGGTGTTTTATTAATTTCATCATTCAGCTTAAACATTTTGACTAATTTGTATTTGAAGAAAAATTCTCACAGATTTCTGACCTTCTTAGTTTGAGTTTAATTTTTTCGGAGGGAAATGGTGAAGCACAGATACTGTCACAGGGAAATCCTGATCTGCATTGCATCAGCAGGATTTGCTGTCAAACCAGTGATATTAGTAGAACTAATAAGATGCTATCATTTTAAAGTAAGATTCCATTTTAAAGAAAGGGCAGAGTGAAGTGGTCTGGAGTTTAGCGCATTGCAAAGTGCAATTTATGCTATAATCCTAACTTTGTAATCAACTTATCTTTCAGTCAACAGATGTTTCTGTTATTCTTTAGAGTAGAGGATGAGTGAGTCAGAGTCCCTCCACTGTGGTCTTCCTCCCTCTGAATCCCACCTTTTTCCTATACACACAAAGAGAATAACACTGGGTTGTATGACAGACAAAGAATATATGTGAGAGAGGGGGACAGAGAAAGAGGTAAGTACAATTCAGAAATGCTTAGGAGTCACCCCATATTCTCTTCCTAATTGTGAATTCAAGACTTATTTTCTTTAGAAACAAATTTAAGGAATATTTTTATGAAGACAGGTAGGTGAGGAATCTTACCTAATTAGAACCAAACAACTAATTAATTAGCATGCCATGTACTTATAATTAGAAAGTATTAGATGAGGTCTGTACCAGAGTGATTTTATAAGCCTGCCCAAGGAATCAATTAGTCAGTTGGGTAGGACTTGTTTCTGAGTTTAGACACAGCACTTCTAAAATGCCGTTCTGAAAATAATTAGGAAGTATGTAAACACCTTTGTGTCTAAATTGAAAGAGCCAAAAACACAACAAATAAATCTTCAGAATATATTCATATTACATTTCTCTATTCTAAAAAGTATTTAAATTTTAAAATGAAGTAAATATTTAAATAATTTAATTAATCAATTGATAAGTAATATATATATAGCCAAACCTGTCATAACCAATTCTGATATTCATGTTAGGGTCAGAGCTAGAACTTTTGCTTAGAGTGTATATTCAGTTTATATTACAAGCCATAGAACACGGGATGTCTTATTCATTGTTGTACCTCTGCTTTCTTGTACATTAGAGTGTAATGGCATTAGTTTTTCTGATAGATGTGTGGTTAAAACTAAATGAGAAACCTGTCTACAGTTGCTTGAGTACAGCGTTACATTCCAAAGAAATGCAGTAAATAGATTTAAAAAAATAGATCGGATTCAAAATTTCTGACCTGACTTGGCTTTGGGCACTTAGACCTTTATCCTCATTTGTTATGGATTCTTTGAGGCTTTGCTGTTTAATCACTAAAGTGAACATGCACGTGGTGCTTCTACTAACTGCTGGTGGGACACTGATCCAAACCTGCCGAATTCCTAAACAAGAATTTTGGGTGTGATTGTGTACTTGTGTAGAAATCCTTTAGGAAAACAAATATTCTTCAATTAGTTTTTCTATCATGGGTTATTAACTTGAGTTACTTGGAGTGCTTGAAGTTGAAACTGCACTGTTCACTCAAAGTATCATCAAAAACTAACTTGAACAGGTTCAAAAATTTCTAGGTCAGTAAGTCAAGTGGCTATTCCCCTAAGTCTTATGAAATGTCTGGTCTTGTCCTAAACTTCCATACTGCTTAAAGTGACCTGGTGTCTTTGTTGGTAACTTGGTTATTATGAACTACATAAAAATGTCTTGCTCTTATCAATCTTGCAGTAGAGTGGCCCATTTCAGATTATGTCCACGTTGAGGTGACTGTTTCTGGGAAGCACAGTTGACAGAGGCTGCCCATGTCCCTGGTGGACCTCTTCTATTTTGGCACAAAGAAACTTCTGTTAGAGTTCAGGGTCAGAGATCACCACCTGTGCTTTGAACCTTAGCTCAGCTCAGTCAAATGCTTCTTTAGTTATGTATAATATAGGAATTTGATGCATTTTAATTGAGCTCTTGAAAGCAGGTGAGACTTGGACACATGTTAAGAGTTATATACTTGGCTAGGACAAGTTTTAGGGAAAACAGTAATAAACTTACGAATTAGCTTTGCACCCATTATAATCACATTGCTTATTTTTAATGTTAAGAAGCACACATTTATTTGCATAATTTATGAGAACTACAATTACGTTCCGTAAAGTTTTTTATTATTATTAATTTAAAATACCTTGATTGAAAGTTTATGAGAAAAAAAATGTCTTTTGACTGTCTGATATTTTACGGGGTGAATAGCACATCAAGAAGTAAACATTTTATGTGATCTGTAAAGCTGTGCAGTTGTCTTAATTTGTCATTCAAAAAAATGGAACTTTCTAGAACCTTTATCAGTTCCATGCAAATTATAATTGAGAAATACTGTTGTCCTGATTTTTCTTAGAGAGACAAATTTTATTACTAGATTAATTATTTACCTAGGGAAAAGATTCTACTGTTTCCTATAAAAGAGAAAAAATCACTAATGCAATAATGTTAAATTTATTCAAACATTTCTAACAACATATAATATATTCAATTTCAATTTAGTTTTTATAGTTTATTGTATTGAAAGGTTGTATCTTCTCAAAAATAGTGCATGCCATATCTATGTTTTCAAAATTAATATTTGAAGCAGTCTGTATATTTCAATTGAAGCCAGTTTCTGTGGAAAATAAGCAAGCTTTAAAATCTTAAAATTTTAGAAACTTGATAGATATGGTAGACATATGTATATAATCCCAGAATAGCAAAGTAAGGCATGGTGATTGTAAGTGTGAGGCCAGCTTGGGATATAGAAGGTTGTAACTGGGCTTTCTGCATTGCCAAAGATACACGATATGATGTTTAGAGGGGGTTGTGTTAGGGTGGATCTTAGGATAGATGGAGACAAGGAAACTGAGTGGCTCTATTAATGTTTTCTACATATGTAAGAAATCTTCAAGAATAAAAGCATCAAAATTATGTTTTCAAATTTAAAAAAATGGAAAGTTAGAATTGAAAAGAAACCAAAATGAAATTAATTTAGTCTTTAGAAGCTTGAAATCCTAAAAGTTTTCTGTTCCATACAGTTTTATTGATTCAATTACATCATTGTATGACACTTTTAAGGATGACTTTTTTAAAATACATGAGTAACCTATTGTTAAAATCCTTTAGATTAGCTGATAATACCATAATTAATTTTACCTTTGTTAATTATTATGTTAATTTTCAAGTGGTGCTGTCTCTAAGGATCTTCATCTTGAGTTCACATCTTCAGGTACAGTTATATCTAGTCTATTGTGCTTTACACGTGAAGGTATGAAGAGATTACACTCAATTATTACTTAGCAACTACTCAGAGATTGTATGATCCCAATGAGCAGGTCTGAACGTGTTGTTAGAATACATTTGACACCAATTGAATATTGCTAGGTTAACAAACTAGCACCATGCCATATACTGTCATTCCCAGAGGAGAATTGTATAACTTAATTCTCTAGTCATCTTGTGAATAGAGAATAACTTTTTGGTCTTCATGTTTACAAAATTAACCCCAGGCCAAATTAGACTCAAAATATGCTTATTAACTTAGAAATATATATTTCATCAGATTTCGATTTAAGTGTTCCTTTTGAGGCCATGTTTGTTTCTCCGGCCTTGTTTTCTACTGTTTATCTTATAAGTATGTGCTAATAAATGAAGGGTTTTTTTGTTTGTTTGTTTGGTTGGTTTTTTTTTTTTTAGCTCTTTATTGTTTGCCATAGCTATAAAATGTTAGCAACCGATTTATATTTTATTAGCATTTGTGCATCAAATGTAAGAGACATCTTAAATTCTAATTTAATGTACCTTAAAGTCCTTTTATTAGGCTGTTAATTCCCAGCTGTGCTCCTTTACTAGTCTATACATTTCTTTTGTCCTAGAGTCAAAACAATGGCATGAATATAGAAGTGTAAGGGGAAATTATCTCAAGTACTTAGATAAACTATACACTCAACCATCTTGAACGTCTGTGATTAATATCATTGCCTCGTTCAAACCATAATGGTAATGGCATATTTTCTAATATTAAAAAAATGAAATAATACTTATATAATTGCATCGTTTGGTGGGTGACTTCATTGGTAGGTAAAAGTAAAATAAGATATTGATTTGATACTGATTGTCACCAATGAATTGTATGTTAAGTATGAACTTGAATTAAATAGTTTTAGTATCATTTATATCTAGAAATCTAGATTCACAGGTGAATAGTAATTATTTCTTAAAGAACTGGGATTGTAATGTTACAAGAGCCTTTGTTCTTCACATGAGAAATATACAGGCCGTTGTTTATTATATTAACAATATGATATGTGCACTTGTTAAATTCAATTACCATTATCTGTAGAGTATTGCTTTCTTCCGATTATTTATTTATTTATTCATTTACTTAATGCCTTCTTATTTGTATTCTTTTGTGACACAACAGGGGTCGAACTAGAAAAACCTGTGGAAACAGTTATTCTCCCTCCAATAAAATAAGTAACATCTCCCCTACTACTTTGGCTGTGTTTACCCAAAAGGAGGAGCAGATGACATTACTTGAGCCTACAGAGTGACAATCTTCCCTTTAAATTCTACAGCAATGGTAAAGTGGAGGCAAAGACACCTCATCTGTTACAGCTTACTCACATAGCAGACAAGAAGTCAAATGTATGCTTTGAGAGTTAAAGCACCCTAGAGATATAAGTAGAAGACATCTTCATTGCCACCACATCAGTCAAGGCTTATACAAACCCAGGAGGAAAACAGTGTAGGTCTTGCTTATTTTCTACATAGCAGGAGCTGGCAAAGAAGCTACGCCATGAAATAGATTTCCCACATTTCCGTGCCGTTAATTGTAATATCCCAAGGTTTCCTCTGTGACAGAGTTTACAGAAGGGAGCTTTAGCAAAAAACCATCATTAGCTTCATGGATCAATATGGTTTAGGGAATAAAAAAACAACTCAAGTTGCTTCAAAATAGGAAGTATCAGAGGGTGTCTCCTTCCTCCCGGTGGAGAGCAAATTTTGCTATTGATTGGTCCATAGTATAACTGTAAATTTCCAGGTAGCAGGAGGAGTAGTTGAGAATCGTATAAAGCCATTCTCCTTGTAGGTATAGTGTTTAGTTGCTGAGAGAGCTCCTAAGCATCCCACTGACTCCTTCAGAGATAGACTTCAGACTATGGTTTATGAAGAGGCTTAAGATCAAAGCCATCATCATTCTTTAATTCTATTTGTCTTCTTTTTCTGTGTTTGTCATAAGTTGCCCTTTGTTTTTAATTCGTACTGAAATTTCTTTAAGAAAATCTAAAAAGTGGTAATGACCACAAATGAATATGTAGAGAGAATATTTATTCAGAAACCACAAAAATGTAGTGCATACTACACTACAACCTCAGGGTCCACAGATGGAAATAAAATTGGCATAATTTAAAGGAGGAACAATAAAATAAAGATCAATGGGCTTCTACCCTAAAGCCTGAATCAACGTGAAAGTTTAGCAAAACAAGGTTTAATCTTATTGGAAGAATGAAATCTGTTCTCAATGCGAACGCTGAATGCAACAAAGTAAAAAAGAAAAAAGAAAAAGAAAAAAGAAAAAGCAAAATTTTTCTCCCAAAATATTGTATAATTTTCTGTTTCACAATCATTTTTTAAAGATAATTTATGACTCTTGCAGTTTCATGGATAAGATGCTTCCTACACCAGTCACTGAAAAGTCCAAGACCCAAAACCTTCATCATCCTAGAAATTAGAAATTCATTTTATAATAGCATTAAGAATCAGAAAATAAGAGTAAGGCTCTGACTTCTGTGGTAAAAAGTCATCTAATCAGTCATAATCCTGTCTAATGTTGAAGAACTAGTTGCTTAGACTTTTGTTACATGGAGCCAACTGCTCTAGTGGAATAATAGACTTAGTCAGACACTTACTAGTTGGTTATTAAGGAACCAATTCAGATCTTTGAAAGCTCTCTTCAAGCAGTAAACTGACAGGTTCAAAAATCCTAATTAGCTTGCATTAGAATATTACATGTTATTGAATATGTACATACTTTAATGACATGATTCTGAATACAGTTTCAGAATGAATAAAAACCAAATTTGATTTCTGAATTTCTGAAATGATGGCAAGCTCTGAAATTAAATATATCACATTTCATGAAAATTGTGAATTGACTCTTAATTTAGTATAAAAGATTTTCATTGTTAATATATAATATTGGTTAGATATTTTTTCCTCTAAAGTCAAGGTACCTGAATTTTAACTAGTTGTCATTGACTTTGAAGTTCGGCAACACTTATTGTTATGTCCTGATGGCTAGGCAAAGAATCCTCAAAATTAAGCTTGAGTTATATAGGCTTAAGTATCATCTGTCTCAGATTCTTTTTCTTCATTATTTATATTCCAAATGTAGCTTCTCTTCCTACTTCCCCCTCCCTGAGCTCTTCACCCTCTTATCCTCCCCCTTTGATTCTGAGCGGGTGCTCACTGCCCCACTCCAGCATTCCCACCTCACCCCTCTAGCATCTTCCTTCCCTGGGGCATCAAGTTTACACATCAAGCATATTCTTTCCCACTGAGGCCAGACAAGGCAGTCCTTTGCTACAAATATGGCAGGAACCACAGACCAGCCCAGGTGTGCTATTTGGTTGGGGTCTTAGTCTCTGGGAGCTTTGAGGAGACCAGGAGAGTTGATACTGTTGGTCTTCCTATGGGGTCTCAATCCCTTTCAGCTCATTCAGTTCTTTCCTTAACTCTTTCATAGGAGTCCCAGACCTAGTCCAATGGTTGGGTGTAAGTATCACATCTGTATCTGTCAGCTGCTGGTAGACCCTCTCAGAGGACAGCCATGCTAAGCTCCTCTCAGAGGACAGCCATGCTAAGCTCCTGGTGCAAGTACATTAAAAGTGTTGGGGTTTGGTACCTGTGCAATAGATGAATCCCAAGTTGGGCAGGTCTCTGTATGGGTTCTCTGCTCCATTTTTGTCCTTTCATTTCCTTTAGACAAGATCAATTCTTGATCAAAAATTTTGGCTTTAGAGGAGAGCAGGAATGAGAAGGCTCATATAAAGAGGAGAGGGATGAAGAGAATGAGGTAATGCATAGGGAATAGAAAGGAAGGCAAAGGGAAGGAAGCTGAGACCATTAAGATGAGGACTAACTGTGTTTTTAGGTGCTTGGGACTAACAGGGCTGGGTGTATCAACTGTCTCTTACCTGAGTGGAATAGTTAGTATGATTGCAACTCTTTTCACCAAGATACAGAATTCTAGATTTGTTCAGGAAGATGGCGAACTGAGAATGAATATTGTCTTTGTGGTGTCTGAAAACTGCTACAAAGACATATCACCAAAGATTGTTGTAAGATTGAAATTCGATGTCTTATTTCTCAAGGTTGTTAACTGTCAATGCACTAAAATTAGACTTTAATGAGTGGGAACATATTGCTGCATATCAGAACGTTAGGCTCCCTCAGTCACATTATTTATATTTCATAATGCCGCTTCGAATATTTCACCTTGAAGATCACTCAGTGCCTCTGAGAATAATTTGAATCTGCTTGCATTGTTACGTGCTGTATTTTATAACACTGGCCACCATCAATGAAGGAGATCTTAGAAATTCAGCTCAAGCTGAAGACAGTTAAATGTGTTTTCCTCTGGTGCTGTATAGCATTAATTTAAAAAATAGCAATAGGCCATGTATTTTACAATGTTGTGTTTTTTTTAAATTTTCAATGATTTAAGACATATTTAGACTTGTAATTTTATCTTGATATTTTTGAGCATTAGCTGCTCGCAATGGTTCTATATTTTGGTGTTCAAAATGGCAACTCATTACAAAGAAATAATAGCATAATTCTTTGATCTTTAACTGGAGGAACACGTCTCCATATGCTGCCAATTGTGTTAATAGTAAAATATTTTTTGATAGATTCCATTATATATAATAATTTCTGAGAGTAGTGATTTTTTTAAAAATCATGAAACAAACCTTACTTTGGAAAACAATATACTCTTTTTATTTGATAAATGGTTGCTGTTTTATTTTTTGACCGCCAAGTTAGTTTGCCTAAAGAATTAGCAAGGGGTAGGAGACATGTAAATTTAGAGATATAAACATGCTAGACATTCTCTTGCCCTAGAATGGGAGCATTGAGTAAATTTTCAGTAAGATCCAGCAAGGAACAATTTAGTCAGACTAATAGTCTAATACATTGGTTATCTCTTCATATAGATACTCTATTGAGTCATTAATTGAAGCAGATCTAAAAATAAGCTAAATACATTGAAGACATATTCCACTTAGATGAGTTAAATGTGAAATGTCTTGTTGACTGAGTCAGTTTTCAGGAACTCTTGACTAGCTAAATCAGATGGGACAGTTAAACCCGTTTGTAGGAGGACACATCATTAATTCAGAACGTCAGAAACTAGGGTTACTTGGCAAACAGGGGGGTAGTTAGACATATGCTTTAGATGAAGTCTTTGAATCTTACTGGAAGCAGGGATGGGCTAACTGACCTCAGGAGGCACATTCCAGCTTAATGTTTCTCATTTTATCTAATTGTAACTTTTAAGTTTATATAAAAGATGCAAACTGTTTTTATTTCAGAATGCCTTGGGGTTTGGTGGGTGACAATTAAAAGGAATGTGTTTCTCGTAATCAAACATTTGAATTCAACACCAAAATAGATCTTTTGATCAAACACAAATTACTTTAAATTTCAGGATAATTAACTTTAACCATTTACACATCCATTAGAAAACTGTCTAGAAGGTGTAATGTATTTATTTGCATATTCAGAACAGTAAAACAAATAATTTATAAAATATTTAACATGTACTTATATTCACAAATGCAATGTTTTTCAGAACTATATTCATATTTTATAAATTAAATATTCCTCTTCTCTCAGTCTCCCATACCTGATCTTAAATGTTTGATTGGTTTTAGTTTATGTGATATAGACTCAGCCAAATTCCTCCCATATTTTATCCATTTTATTGCATGATTTTTCTTCATGCCTCACAACATACAGAATTCCCAGGCTAGTTTCACTTCCTGGTGACTATTCTGTGCCCCATATATAGTCTTCATATTAAATAGTCAACCCTGTTGGTCATGATCATTGAGTTACTTAGAGCTCACAGTCACTCTATGATGATCTGAGGTTCCTCTGTTACAATGTTTTTAAAGTACTTGTGAGGTATATTTATACTTTTATTGTCAAACATTTCTATATATTCAAGAAACTGACATCTTCAAGCAAAATAAAATATGAGTTAGATATGGCTCATATTTTACATATGAAAAATATGTATGTTTTCATATATGAAACATACAAACATATGTGTTTGTTTTCATATGTATGAAACAACATACATATGTAAAGTGTGTTTACATATGTAAAGTATGGGAGTATGAATGTTTTCCAACAAAAACAGCACCATGAGTTAGACTGTTGACACACCTTTGTCAATCTTGTCACTTTGTATTTTTTGTGAAATTAGATGAAAAGGATGTATGGAGGGAGACAGTTTCCTATAAAATTAACTTGACTTCTATTTAATAAAGCTAATTAAAGAAATTCTTGGATCTAGTAGTGAACTGAGACAGAATTAATTTGAAGGCACTTGTAACATGTCCTTGGATTTTCTAAAGTGCAATATTAGGTTTTACTAATCTATCCAAACTTCTCTTGAACTGGAAGAGTGCTCATGGTAGCAAGATTACATGCTTGGCCAAACAGGAAAATACTGTACCTTCTTCTATACTACCAAGTAGGGTCTATGTGCATTTCCTAGATATTCTAGACTATGCTAGACAAATATTCCTGCTTGAAGGTATCAGGACAGTAGCTAGGAGATTGAAGTTTAGACTGTTGTACAGCTCTGAATGTTGAAGTCAGAGCTAGCGAAGATATAATAAATGATAACTGAAAGAGTGATGAAGAGAAACTCTTTTGTGGCTGTTAGAAACTGATACAGTTAAGATTTAGGAGGAAAAGGAGTCCAGGTCACTTTTCAAATGTATCAATACTTTAGAAGATTATAAGAAAGTAGAAGAATCCCTTAGGCTGTAGCACGGAACATCAAGAACTGTGAGCCCCTGGTATGCTCTATTTCTTTCTCTATGACACAGGAAATGTTTTATTTCCTTTTAAAATGGTCAGTCCACTAATGACCTACGGCAGGAGAAAACACAATTATCAAAATTGCTAGTGAAGTATTTGGTCAGTCCATAAATATGATTTAATGATTCTGAAAGCAGGCAGAGCAGGAACAGCATGAACTGAAGGTGATAAGAAGGCATGTTTTAAAAGTGTCAGGTTCCAGAATCATACATTGGGAATACAAATGTGAGTAGACCTTTATAATACGGTTAATCTATTAAAAATATAGTTGCAATAACAGAAAACTGGCTTATTTTCTGACTGTTCTTAATCAACAGTAGGAAAATTATGTATAAGTGAATTTCATGGTCACTTGACTTGGAAAATTTTCCTGTCGAAAGGCATTTTTATTTCTTTGTCCTTAAACACTGTCCTTTCATTTTAGTCTGGTGCACATTAAACACTTGGTATAGTCTACTTCTATTAATTAACTAAAATTTAATCAAATATCTTTTTAAAAATCTCTTCTTCAAAGCATTTGAATGTAAAGCACAAAGGTCTATGAAATTTTTAATAATGATTAAATTCTTTTCAAAGACCCAGATACAGTTATTTTTTAAAGAATAAAGTTCTAACGCTGTTTGTTTAATACCATTTAACTTATTTAAAATATTGCTCCATTTTGTAAAAAGAATAACCATCTTTAAATGTTATTTAAAAGTTAGATATCAGCCTACTAGAACATGCTCCCCAGCGTGACCAATTCCGAACTTTAATAATGCAACATGAGCATTAAAATACCAGATCAATTGCAACGTGACCTGTTAGAACAATAATATTGAACTTCAATACATTCTATGAATTTCTAAAGACCACTTCTAGTTCTATGCAATAGCAAAACTTTTTAATTGCTTCATTATTTTCTGTACTATAATCTTAGCATCACATGTCCATGTACTTATTTTAAGTAACTTTAATCAAACCTAAAATGTAAATTTGTAAAAAGATAACTAATGAATTATTTGAAAACTATAATAGATTTAAAGTGATTGAAATTGTCTCCTCATTATATTTATAGTTATACTGCTTTTAAAAATAGCCAAGTTTTAGAGTCACGGATTTATTTGATGATTACCAGACTTAATAATGAATATATATTCACATTAAAACATAATTTATAAGATGAAAACAGTCATCCCACCTATAAACAATAACAGGGTGGGGGAAACAGCAGAACTTTTACCTAGGCAAAGAATATGGGTAGACTATTTAAGACAGAAGTGCAAATGGATTTACATATGGAAGAAGGTGTCCATCTGACTCTTTCACTCACAATAAATTAAGCAAACTGCAAACATATTTTGTATCATGTGCTTATTTAAAAGTTAACTACTTTCTCTTATGTCCTGTCTCAGCCTACTTACTCACATCACTGAATGTGAGATTAGGGAAGAAATACCCAAAGCTATGTGAGTTCCTATAATAAAATATACTCAATCTTTTAAGCAAGAAAATGCGAGCTGAAACATGTAGTTCAAAGCAATTTCTATCTACAAACCTGAGAGTGATGAATACGCAGGTCCTTTGATCTGGCATTTATCTCACCAGAACTTTCCCTCAAAATAATTGAACAAGTTCAAGAAGTAGGGGGTACTGGTACATTCTTTATAAGGTCATTCATAATAAGGTAAAATTGAAAATAAAATAATTATTTACAAACATGATGATTTAAAAAAATTCAAGATCTATTGTTCAGTATTTGGGCTCCAGAATTGCCATTTAGATTCACATGTCATGCTACCAGTGACTGACAAGAAGATGTTTGTGAGACTTCTAATATCACATTATCTGGGTTAGAATTGAAGGAGTTGAGTGTGGATAGCAATTTAGGATGTCCCAGGCATGTACTGAGTGCTTACGGTAGCTCAAATAATATTTCTCTTATAATGTTACAGCTGCCCACTTAATGAGTATCATTGCTATTAAGTATAATTTTTCCATATGAATCAATCATAAGGCAGACATCAAATGTGACAAGATATGCCTTCATACATATTTGATCTTACATGTGAATTATTTTTCATGGTTTTGTCCCACAAAATATCTTTAGCCTATGTAACCCATCAGTAACAGATGTGTTCACCATGATTTTTCTTTTGACAGTCATTGCCACTTCTTGGGCAGAGGAGAATATAAAGAAAAAAAATAGCTGATTAGTTTTCTCCTTACCCCTAGGAGTTTGATGAATCATGAATGTTGATTCTAATTGGAAATTGAGTCCTTTGCTTGTGTAGGTCTTTTCATAAAACTCTGTCCTAATTTGTTAAATCATTAAATGAATCTAACAGGTATTTATTTTGATTTTTATTAATTGTGACTTGTTTTTCATTATGGCATAATTTTCAGTCATGAAACATTACTGCCACACATTGGAGTAAAAGCAGAAGACTCCTGCTGAGCCAATAAGTGCTATGTGATTCAAGTTGAAACTCTGGATCAGAAAACATACATATATTATTAGGAACTGAGTATGCATTGTTATCTGAGATTAGTACAATTTTAATATTTAAATGACAGGCTTGCAGAAGTAACTGATAGAGACCTGCATTTTAGATCATAAAAAGTGCTATATTACTTTGTGTCTAGTTTTATTAACTTTTCATAAAGAGTTATGTACACATTGTGCACATAGGTAAAGTTTGTATAGCTGTTATTTAAGATCATCAGCCTGACAGAAAAATGTGATGATTATTTAGTGTAAATATTTCTACATACTTACAAATAGCTATAGCTATATTAAATCAATATTTCAGCTTTCCTTTAAATCACAGGAGATTAGAGAATAACAGGATAGAAGTGTGGAGACAGGTGGACAATATAAAGAGAGATGCCCTCAGTTCAAGTTCTGGCTTCAACACCTAATGTTATCAGCCCATGCAAGTACTGTGTTAAAGTATTGTGCATCTCAGTGTAATCACAGAACTTAACCAAGAATTGATCTAGTATAATCAATTGTTTGTGAATGAAATTACTTGCTATTCCAAAGACAAAGACACAATCATACACTAAAAGTTCCCAATAAATGCTAGGATTTAACACAAGGGTGTTGTTATAAGGTGGACCACAGTAGAATATATGATTACCAGCTGATCATAACATTTTACCTAACCCAGGAGTACACTCTGAGAATCTTAGGAAATGCATTCAATTTAATTTGTAAATGAGGTAGAAGACAATGAATGCACTTACAAATACATATTTCAAAGTGAACAGTATACTGTAAAGAAATAATAAATCTGAAGTGTTTTAGCTTTTACTTTGCTATGACAAAATACATGCGCCAAACGTCTTAATGGAGGAATGATTTATTTTAGCTTCTGGTTTCAGGAGTTCCTATATGTTAAAACAGGAAGGGTTGGAAGAGCTGAGTGGCACATGTCATGGTGGGAAAGGAATCTCGCACATTCAGTTAAGTCTGTGTTCTTACAGACATACCCAGACATGTTCCTTAATAATCTGGATTCTTCACAATCCTATCAGGTTGAGAATTAATATTGACCACCACAAGGATGCTGTTGTTCTAAAAGTGAGCATTTTGAAAGCATCAATTAATGTTGGGGCTAAGGCATGGCTCTGTGAGTAAATGGCTTGCCCTGCAAACATGAAAACAGACATTCAGATAGCCAGAACACATGAAAACATTGAGTGATTGTGGTAGCATGTTTGTAGTCTCCTCAATATTCAGGAGGCATGCTGACAAGCTAGACCAGCTGAATCAGTGAGCTTTTGAGTTCAAGTGAGGGAATGTGCCTCAATATATAAAGCAAAATACAATAGAGGAAGACACTCCAACTTACTCTCTTCATATGAAGACACACAGAAGTGCCCATACACATTTAATGTACGTATACATAGAACAATCAGATATCAGGGCATAAGAACAAAGATGAATAGCCAGTTGCAAATCTCACAAGTATCAAAATTGTCTTTGGTTAGTGTTTAAGGAAGAATTAGAAAAATTTGATGAAATGACCTATTGATATAAACCATCATGATAAAAAAGAGACAGTATTGGTTTTCAGCAGTGCTGAATAGGAAGAAATGCTTTGCTACCCATGAAGGCTTCAGTCTAGATGGACTTGTTTCTGAGATCATATATCCATTCTGATTGTAATTCTGTGGCATTGAAATGATCCAGGTGTTCCAACCACCAGCCATCTGTCGAAGGAAAACTGCTTTCCTGAAACTGACAGGATATAGCATGTATTTAGTAAAGTTTATCTTCACAGTTGAGCAAAATAAATAAAACAGCAGTGGATCCCCTGTGAGGATATACTATATATTTCAATTATTGGACCATTATATCAGTAGCAGATGTTACATTTTTAGTACCTAATGGGAATTTTTTGGATCAGCAAAACCAGTTTTGCTGGTATGTTCCAGCAATTCTCACCAAGTTCTTTTTTTGTCTATAAGGAGTATGGCATGATTATAGACAAGCATTTTACGATTTAAGTTTTCAATGGGAACATATTATTTTCTTTTACTCCAACAAGCCAGTTTCTACTCTTTCTGATTATCAGTTATTTACCTTCTTATCACATATGCGCCATTAAACACCATTATGTAGAGGCTTTTTCTTGCTCATAGAAAGTAATTTGAGGAATGCATGTAGATTTGTGAAGTAAATCCCAATAATGCAACAGGATTAACCTAATGAAATATCTCATCACGACGTTTGTTTACATGGTGCAGTTTCTATGGAGAAAGCTTTCTACTTCAAATATCTATCATCCTTGATTTATGGTAACATGACTTAAAATAATTCATATTTATATCTATATTAGTACTGGCAAACAGCATTGTATAAATTAGCATAATTCACTACTCAATTTTAGGAAATTAATCTAGGCACAAATACAACCTGGGGGGTACAACTCAATCACTAATTTCTAATCCCATTAGCTATCTAACCTTTTGTGCTTGCATGTCAATGTAGTCTGTAATTCATTCACTCACTCATTCATTCATTCATTCATTCATTTTAGGATTGTCCTACTATTTCCATTTATACTGTTTTTAAAACAGCATAAATATTTTAGCAAAATAATTTTCTTTCACCTAAATCAATAGTGTATTTTCTTTTCATTTGGAATGCTTTCACAAGAACATGTGCTTGACACTTGAAATACCATAGCCCTAGTGGCTGAAGCAGCAGAACTGTATCTTATAGTTTCTATAGACTTGATGTTAAAGGTCAAGGCATAAGCTTAGGCATTTTCTTAAAGAGGGTCTGTTCCATGGCTCATCACTGTCTCACACCACTGAGCAAAGTAAATGAACACTTTTCTTTCTTATAAGGAGACTAATTCCATTATATGGGCCCCACTTTCTTGACTTGCTTTTAACCTATATCTCTCGATACATCCTGTTTTCAAGGGTCCTCACAGTATTTCTACATTCAGTCTCTACGATACGTCTTTAGAAGATAGATTCAGATGAAGAGTCAGATTGGGTTAGAGTTATAAACAGGAACACATCATTTATACTCCTGTGATACTGTGATCCTAGTAAGCTGAGAATACGTGAAAACCGACAAATGGTTTAAGCAGGAAAATAAATGTTCTCAGGAAAACAAAATTAATTTGTTTTGCTGATTACTGGCAGCACTATAGTGTCATAAAGGACTGGCTGGTGAGCTTGTCTCCTGGATTTATCTTGGTTTCTGTGCAGCCCTAACTACCAAGCTTACCTGTCTGGTGCTTAGCAGTCTGACAGTAAACTTGAATATAGGACTTACTTTTAGATGATCACCAGGTATCCCAAAACTACTCAAAAGAAGAAAAAAAAAACTTTTAAAAAGACATGGCTGCATGTTTATTATGAATTGAAATTCTGTGAGATCTTTCCAGTATTATACTTGCAAATTTTATGAAAAATTTATTGCAGCTTCTGCAAAATCTGAATAAATATTGGAAGATTAATAAAAGTAAACCCATAATATTCTTTTCTCTTCATTCACTACTTCCTACTAAAACTACAAACAATCTGCTTAGCTATGGCCCAGCTGTGGAGAAATATACTAAACATAGTGTTGAAGATATTTATTTGTGACCTCAAATATGCGGAAAGTTACTTCAGTTGTCTGATTTTGTCTTTATAAGAGAGCAAAACTAATTTGTGGAAATAAGAATTGAGCCTCCCCTTAACTATAACAACCCTCAAATCACACAGAGAGATGCCCACATGCAGAGAAGATGAGAAACAGAAGAAAGGTACGGAAGGGAGGCCAAGCAGTGCAGTAAGGAGTGGGACATAGATTGTAGTCAGGGATAGAGAAAGCCATACTGAACCACTTAGTATTATATAGGTCCAGAATACATGCCAGGTCCTTTTACAGTTGAACAAGTGAGAGCTTCATTCATTGTTTCTTATCAGGCCCTGTCTGAACTCCTGGTAACATCAATACTTAGAGGTCCTAGATTTGGAAGAAAACACACAGATGCTTTTGTTGGCAGTATTAGGAATCCCTTAATAGATTATGGCATGCTTCTGCTGAAATTTCGAGAAAGAACGAGAACACTACCAACAGCAAATTCAATTGTCATATATGGCAAAAAGTTACCAAGTGTAAGAGACAGCAAGCTGACTCATCCTTTTTTTTTTTTGTATACTTTGAGACTTCAGACAATATCAGTGAGCTACCACTATACTGTGCAGTAACTTGAGAAGATAAGAGGGAAAGAAAGAAATTAGATTTGGACCAAATTGTGACAGACTGCAATAATGCTGTGAAAATTAGCATATTTTCCATCAACTAAAACAACTTTAAAATTAGTAGCAATAGTGTGATGTCAAAGTAAAAATTGACTTTTTTATTTTTTTTTAGTGTTTTCTCCCTTCTACATGTAGGAACAACTGAGTAATACATTTAGTATAGAGCTTTGAACTTAAAAGACTTATTTATTTTATGTATATGAGTATGCTATCACTGTCTTCAGACACACCAGAAAAGTTCATCAGATCCCATTGTAGATGGTTATAAGCCACCATGTAGTTGCTGGGAATTGAACTTAGGATGTGGAATTGCAGCCAGAGCTCCTAACTGCTGAGCTATCTCTCCAGCCCTGAATTTTAAACTTTTACAGGCTTTAATTTGTGAACAAACTGGTTCTAATATTTTATTCCATAATTAGTATTGCTTCACTATCGAACAAGAGACCCATTTTCTTATTAGAAATTGAATGCCTATGGAGAATTTTAAGTGGTCCTGAAGACTGGAATATTTGGAAGAGAGGAGGCTAGTCTTCTCTGACATTCTTTTTTCAAACTCGTGATCTGTAAATCACTTCACCCATGCTAAGAAGCAGATACAAATCTCACTTCTGTCCAGTTGTGTCCACACGCAAAACTGTCCATCTTTATCTAGTCTCACATCTGGGTGCAGGATCAGACTGGCATCATTCGTCTGAGTGTAGACATGGACTCTGGATGGCTTTCTTCTATTTTTCTGTTTGGTTGGGCTTTTCCAGTTAAAGAAGAGCCTGTGGAGTATTGTGTTTCCTCTGATGATCTTTCTGCTGTTTGGTTCACAGTTAGAAAGTATATGTCTGATTAAAATGGCAGTGCATATTGTAATCAGAAGCATCTGTTAGATCTAAATCATAGAAAGGTTCTCAGCCATCCTTCTGCTAGGATGTCTTACAAACCAACAACTTTAGACACTTGCCATAGCTTACCACTGTTCCAGGGTGACAGTTAGCCTTTCTCCACTCACTAACTCAGGCACGATTTCTACAATATGGAGTACTGTGGAGTTTTGATTCAATGTTTTCCCCTCTTGCTACAGGTATTGTGCAAAACAAGACTCAAAGAAGTCTCCTGATATTTACCAGGGGCTGAGTAGGTTGCTGGGGAAAGACCTTTGTCTCCAGAGATTCCTACTCATCCACTTGGGCAGTATTTTTTCAACCTGCTGAGTCTATTTAGTTTTGTTTGTATGTACATGTGTTTAGAGATGGCCACTTGGGATAAGAAAACCTATCAGGAGTTTGCTCCTGGAGAAAACTATATCTCCATCTGTCAGCTGGTATCGATTGCCTGTAGCTCTACATTTATACATTGTTTTACAATGGATTTTTGCTGCTGCTGTGATACATGGCAAGAAGTAATGAATGCAGATATGTTGCACACACACACACACACACACACACACACACACACACACATAAATGAGCACGTTATTCTATGCAGGTCCTGGGAGTTCTGTGTAATTGGACTTCAGATGTGCTCTGTGATATCTCTGTGTCTCTCTCTGATGATGTGGCTGCCACAAAACTTTTATTCCTTGTACCACTTCGCCTCTCTCTCCCTCTACCTGCCCAGTGAGTTATCTTAGAATAGATTGGGAATTTTCTGATGTTCTCTTCTTTTGCTTTAAGCTATGGTTCCATCTCTGGGGTTGCACTCCTAAATTGAGAGCAAAGAACTCCATACTAGAGCTCTCCAACATGGAATCTGAACGTGCTCATTCTGTTCCATATTCTAAATATTGCTATGCTCTGCTCTGTTACTGTTATAAACCATTTCATGGCCAGTTTCTCTTCATTTATTCCCCATTTACCTGCCAGTGAATCTAGCAGTGAGTGAGGTTTCAATCGCTGTCTTCTATCTCTCCTAAGTCCTCACTGAAATTTTATTTTCTGATATTTTGGCTCTCTGAACACAAAATAGATTATGGTGTTCATGGAATGTCTTTTAATATTTCATTGAATGTATTAAAATATTTACATGCCATGTCTCTGTCTTTTATTCGAATCTCTATTTAAGACAGTATTTTGAGAGTCAGAAAGAATGACAGCCCTTTACTTCCATCACCTGGGAGGCAGACATGGGCAGATTTCTGTGTGTTTAAAGCCATCCTACTGTACATAAAGAGTTCCAGGAAAGCAAGGGCTACATAGAGAGGACCTGTCTCAAAACCAAAAGACAGTATTTGAAACAGATCACCACAATCATAGATGATTGTAGAGGGTAAAATACTTCTGGTTCAAAGGTAAATTAGTCAAGCAAAAATAAGACCATAGACATAATCTTTGACCCTAATGAAATCAAGGAGGAAAACTAGCAGAATGGTTCTTCATACAATCGCTAATGATAAGTTCTAGTTTTCTACATACCATAAAGTTTTGAATGTGTCTTTTTAATTGTTTTTAGCAGAAAATAAATGCAGGTCTTCGTGTAAGATTATCCCTGTTCTGAAATAGTACTCATTTAAGGACTTATTTTAACTTCCACACTCCAGTCATGTTGACTTTTGCTTGAAAAAGGAATTGAAGGAAAATATTCAAAACACTTGTGTTACAGTCTCATTATAGAAATTAGCAGCTGCAGACAATTAGCAATGAACATCTGCCAAAGTTAACACAAGACACAGAGATAAATGATAAATATGGACAGTATGAAAACTCACAGATTTCTGACTTTAATAGTCAAATCATATAATTCTTTTTTTTTTTTTTCTCTTCTTTCCCTGATAACTTTCTAGTGAGTGTTCCTGACATACGTCTCCCACTAATTTCTAGCTGTCACTGCGGTTTTCTATCTGTTCAGCTACAGCAGGGATCTGTCTGGAAGCAGACCTTTACTGAGACAGACAGTTAATGGGAACAGTAGCAGCCTCAAGGTGTGTTTATACAGCAGACTCACTTCCTCTGCTTCTGTGATATATGAACTCCTTCGGAAGTTTCCCAGCTCTTTCAGGGGATAAATCATGGCAGTGGGAGCTTGTATTTAACCTTCACTACCCTGGCTCTGTACTTTGTAGCCCTTTCCCTTTACTGCTTTGGCTCCATAGAAGAGATTTTAAACAGTCTTGTCCATGTGCACAGGACATTGTTCATTCCATCTTCCGTTGCCCAGTTCTTTTCATCCCACTAGAGAGATTCTGTCTCTTATCATTTGCCTGAATGTCAATCAGAATGGAACCAATACTTTTAGTGTAATCAAGGGGTTTTTAGATTCATTTCCCAACAATAATATATGATCGTGTGTGTGTATGTGTGTGTGTGTGTGCATTATAGCAAAGATGCCTCTGTCACATGTAGCTATTATTATATATGATAGTGTCTAATATTTGGAGCTGCTTTAGCTAAAATTGAAATGTATTTCTTGGCAGTAACTCACTTCACTTTCTCTCCATCTTTGGCCCTTCTGAAGCATGTGTTCCATTCTTTTTGCCATTTGTTCTGATTTTGGCAAACAGTTAATTTTGCTGTTCTCAGTTTCGAGATTCATTTATCCTGGCTTTTGCTAGTGTTGCTTTCCAGAGCAGTCTACTGTACACAGTGTGCAGCACAGCACTTTCTTACTTCTGTCTCCTTGGTGATCATATGTATTTTTGTTTATTTACTTTCTTATCTAGAATGTAACTTTAATAAATACTATCATTTGGTTTGTTTTTCAAGATGTTCTTAGTATATAGAGAATGATATATTCAGAGCTCAAACAAGGTGTTTTTACAGAAATGGATATTCTGATATTATATCTGTATGAATATACATATAATAAACATATATAGTATAGAGAGATAACACGTTTTTTGCAAATAGGACCATATTATGTATATAATTCCAAATCGAACCTTTTCATACATCAACTTTGATTCCTTTGATGATTGAAAATTAGAGTTACTTTTTGATAAGGACTGAATAACATTTGATGAATAGACAAAAATTCCATTCTTTTTATAAATAAGTTTGTCAAAGTATTTTTGAATATTGTTCTTTGCATCCTAAGGCCAAGATGCTTGTAGAATACTATTAAAAATTTAGAAATGTTGGGTGAAAAGTATGGGATCTAATGTACATAGTGCTGGAAGATACTGTGCAGGTTGTGAGTGGAGAAAAGCCCTTGACACTCTCAGACAGCTGTGAATCCTATGAGTGACAATACCAACATGCCAGGCAGGAAGCGCTCATTGATGTCATAGTGACATGGCTGTTATGCAAGTAAACAACCACTCTTTGATTGAATTTGATGCCTGATTCATAAGAGTTACATCATTTGATACAATCTAAACTTTGTCAAAAACCCATGTCTGGGAGGTAGCTGATCCTAGAGTGGACATTGTCATGTTAACTTATCTTGGCCTCATCCTAGAGTGGACATTATCATGTTAACTTATCTTGGCCTCAAATCACCTTATAACTAATTGTGTTTACGTCCTTAAACAAATATTACTCTTAGTCTTGATCAAAGAAGTTCCTCTCTTCAGTGAGGAGCTGGAAATTCAAAGACTCATGCTGTTCAAGGTGTTTGGAACAAGTGACCAGAGAGTAGTCATCCATAAACATGACAGTTAGACACCTGCTCTAAAGTATAGAGAAAATCTCAGAGGAAGGACACAAAGGAAATAAAAGACAGATCATATAGGAAAGGGCTGTTAAGGCATATCTTGAAGGCAAGGATAATCATTCCAATCACTCACTCAAGTAGATGCAGTTGCCTTCACTGGACCAACACAAGATCAGGCTGATCAACATTTCATCATAAATGGAGGAAAAGCTCCTGTGATCCTACTTCTTTTTGGTGCTCATTGATGGATGCTGCAGTAGTGAGAGCCCTTGCTTCAGTTGTATACATATTAGTGAGCTCACTGGGCTCCCATAGTTAGTAAAACACAAACTAATGATCATGGGAAGCCATAGTGAAATTGACAGTGTCACAAAACAAACCATGATCCTTTAAATTGAAAGAGCCTTGTAGGTGGAGGAGCAGCTAATGCTTGTTGCAGTGTAGTGAGAGCTGGTGGGTCAGAGCCTTCAGAACACCTCATCTGATTGTATGAAACTGATAAAGAACACATATTATTAATAAAAATGCATTTTAATTACAGTCTTACAAGTGGTAGTAAGTTTCCTTTCCAATCAAAAGCAAGAATATTGACTACATTTGTTTTTGAATGTGGATACCAGTGTTTATTATTTCCAAATTTTAATCTTCTAGAATTTTAGTGCACACTATTTTTTCAAATCTGACTGTATTCAAGACCTATAAGTTTTAAATCTATCTGCCTAATATGCATACTTACTCTGACACCTTGGTAACACTACAATTACTCTAGCATTAACTCTTGTTGTTCACTACAATGATTCCCTTAAATATCTATGGCTTTCTTATATCAAAGGCCTTTGATCATTTTCATTCTGTATAGTTTCATCCTACTGGAATATTCTTTCCTTCTTCATGTCCCTTTCCCAAAATAGTAGGCAGCATTTTAATCCAGATTCCCATCTCATTTAGAACCTTAAGTATTTTAGGTCAAACATGATAAAGTTTGTTTTTCAAATTTCATTCAAATTCATTTATTATTTCACCAATGGCAATTGCATCCTGATTTTCATACATACTTATTTTTCCCTACCAGATTCTCGTGATTCTGGATTTATGAAATATAAGTCTTTCCTTCCTATGGTTCTTAGCATGGGGCCTTCCATTAAAGATTGGGCGTTGAAAGTCTGCCTGTGTGCATGCATGTCTAACATTGCCCCATGTATTAAAAAACATTTAGAGGAAGAAGAGATGCCATAGAAGCAGACCAATTCTAATGAAAACAAGCGGGTATTCATTTCCTGTAACATTCTATGTACAAAACTCAATTAAATCTCTATAGAGTAAGATTGTGACTGTTTATTTTTTCCCATTTTCTCTTAGAAGCATAAACCCTACATTTATACCAGTTAATTTCTCAGAATTTTTGAGAATGCAGGGATGAAAGATTTTATTTATAAAAATGTAAACAGACGAACTGGCTGCTGCTTAAGTAGACATAATTTTTACGGTTTGATTTTCACTAAGGTTTTCTAACAGTGGGATTTAAGAAAAAATGACCAAGAAAATCTTTGTGTAAGTGTTTACACACGGAAAACACAAATCATACTTTATTATATTCTTCATGTTAGCATAGCCAACATCATATTTCTAACCAGGAAAATTTGATATCATAATGTTTTAATTCAATGATAAGCAGAATGTCCTGAAGATTTTCTACATCAGTGAATTATAGTATAGTTTAAGACTATTTTCAAACAATGGTCCTAACTTATGTGTAAGTTACCAGTAGCAGGGAGGGAGTTTATCATCTTTTAAAATATACATGGCAGATCAGAATAGAAAACATATTTTATACTAAACATATATTTTAATAAAATAGATCCTATTTAACAAATATAACTTAAAGATTTAATTTTATTATGGATGTATGTGTACATGTGAATGTCTGTGTATATGTGCCATTTGTCATTTGAATATGGATACTTATGAAGGCCATAGGAAAATTTCGAATCCCCGGAGCTGTAGTCAGCTGTAGGCATCTCGACTTTGGTGCTAGGAATCTAGTTTGGGTCCTTTTATGAGCAGTGCATATTCTTAAACCTTTGGACATCTCTAAATCTCCCAGAAATATAATTTATCATTAAACAAGAATGAAAGTATTTTTAGAAAAATGTTTAAAATTATTGGAGATTATGTTTGCCTGTTTGTTAGCTGAGTTGTATTCAGTTCTATGAAACAGAACCTCACCAATACAGATGTTTAAGCATCCAGAATCATACTTTTACTAATAAGCAGTGCAAAATGCATAGTCCAGGGTAGGTGTGTTCTATATTTTTAGGTTTAGCTTTTATTTTAGGAGTTTTTCTCTTACAGTTCCTTTACACTGACTTTCCCCTTGAATGATGGAAATAGGCTTGTTGTGCATTCAATCTGATGTTGATGTCGATAGAATGAAGATTCAAGAAGGATAAAAGGATTTGATGGCTATGCCAGACAGTTCTCTGCCATTTTGTCAGGAAAATGGGAGGGAAAACAGCTTTCTCAGAAGCTATGAAACATCTTAATGGCCCTAGGAGTGACAATGGCCCTAGGAGTGGCCTGATTTGTTGGAGCAGTCACTATTTGTCCCATGGGACATATGAAAAGATTTACTCTCCTTGCCAGCCACATTGCTTTTCATTATCTTCAGGCCCAAGATGAGGTGAAATAAATGACACATTTATCTCTGAGATACAATTTATGGTGATGCCAAAAATGAAGTAATAAAATTAATAAATTTTATTGTAAAATGTTTTAAATGACATTAATAATCTTTAAACTCATGATTGACAAAAATTAAAGTCTTAAATAAAGAAAGGAAATTTCTGCTGACTAGCATGATACATTCGACTTGTTTTGTCTTCTTAGTAGCTGATCACCTGATCAAGTAAAAGTTCATTGATTAGGGCCATCAGAAAGAAAAATTGAATGGACGATAAAAGAAATGACAAGAGAGATAGATGGAGAAGCAGTGGTTATAATCCATAACCTGCCATAGTTTCTCAACAGCGCCCTTGTGTGGTTGTTATGTTTTCTTTGATTCTGAGTCCACTGAAAATGTGTGTGTGTATGTGTGTGTGTGTGTGTGTATGTCTAAGCACTCAAGCCTATTGTTAAGGCAAGAATATCTTAAAAGTAGATCCATGAGCTATTTAAAAAACATAATATGTACTTAGTCACAAACAAAATAAATGCAGATTGTATGATTTATTTTAAACTATCAAGATAATGTAGATAGAAAAATATAGATAGATAGATAGATAGCTATGTTTATGTAATACAAAAACTATAATACATATGTCTACGTAGCTAATAGAAAACATTGTTAACAGGTAGAAAAACACTTTATAATCTGTTATCCAACTATCCAAAATGGTAGAAGGTTTTGCATATGACATATGGACAAAGAGTCATCATGCCACAGCTACCTGAAAGACAAAATCCAAAAGCAGGAAGAAATAAGATAAAGAGAAGCCCAAACTTACAACAAGTTGGGAAACAATATTCAGAAATAGATACAATAAAATATTGATAAATATGTGTGTCAGAATTTTTGGCATTTTTGTTAGCTATGTTTTTATTGCACTATATATCACTCTACTTTTTCTAGCTTTAAAATATATCAGTGATAAGGAATCAGTATATTTAAATTTAAATTAATGTCTGTTAAGTGCCAAATCTTTATATTAGCACTTAAGTTATCCAGAGGAATGCCACCTGTAATTTTAAATTTTCAAGTTGCCACTGTGAAAAAAAGATAAACTGTTAAAATGATTGTATCAAATACTGTAATTTGATACATATGAAATACAAAAACTGAAAATTATTTGTACATATTCTCTTACACACTGTATCTGGTTTGTGTATTGCAATAAATCTGGTGTATAATTTAGAATTAATATCACAGTCTTACCATATGCTAATTCACACTTGGCTAGTGGCTAATTATATTGAACAGGGCTACTCAGCATGGTTCATGAGTCGAATCAAGACTTTACCCCGGGATATATCGCAGATTAAGATAGATACTCCTGGAGACTGATCCACCAACTAAAGAATACACATGGAGGGACCCATAGTGCTGACCACAAATGCGGCAGAGGAGGTTCTTGTTAGACATCAGGGGGAGGAGAGGCCCTTGGGCTTGAGGGTATTAGATCCCCCAGTATAGGAGAATGCCAAGGAGGGAAAATGAGAGCAGGTGGGTGAGTGGGTGGGGGAATATCCCAATAGAGGCAGGGGAGGGGGGAGGGAATAGGGAGGTTCTAAAGGGGAGATCTGGAAAGGGGACACATTTGAAATGTAAATAAAGTAGAAAAAAAGATTTTTTTTTTATATATAATAGTATCTAGTTTGTAACATAAGAAGGTGTCATAGTAAAACCATGACATTCACAAAGGTTTGAAATCGGCACAAAAACAGTAACACATGGCTTACTTACCAGCTTCTGTGGTATAGTCCCCAAACCAAACAGCCTGGGTGCCGAATGCAGGGCCGTTTTCGTATGCCTTTTCACATTATATCAGCCTGTACCGCTCAGTTTAAACCCTGCATTACTTTATGGTTCATCTAATGGCTATTGAAAACTTTTCAAAGCAGAACTTAATCTTTCATCCCTGAGTCTGAGCGTTCAGCTGTAGATGTGATAGAATTCCAGCAAAGGCCTCTAGGCTTCACAGCAGTGAACAAGTTAACTTAATGGAAAGCAGTGCTGTGTTTAATTTTAAATCTTTTTCATCAGTTATTCTGATGATGTCACTGAGCCTTTGGAATTTCATATTGTATAAAAAGAAAAAGACCTGTGAAATACAGTTATGGGATCAGCGGAGAAATGAAAAGGGAAGAAAGTTATTGAGAATGATGGATACATACACAGTATTTAAAGCTGCCTGTTTGTCGTAAAACACTGCTGTTAAATATGACAGAAAAGGCAAAAGAGACATAAACTTGCTGGAGAATTGATCTCGGTTCTTTTCTAATGGATAAGAGATTCTCTAGCTCTGAGATTCCATCAGAATGAGCTCAGCTGAATTCCTGCCTAGTTTGTAGGTTTTTTTGTAGAAGATTGCTGATGGACGGGAATGTTTGGCATTCCTGCCCTCACAGGCCAGGAAGAAACAAAAGAGAAACCTTTTGAGAAGGCCAGTGAAACTAGCAAAGAACTACTGTGTGCTTGGTACTATAAAACTGTTGTTTTTGAAATTCAAAGCAATGGTTTGCATAATTCACCAAATTGGAAAGTAAATCACAGTGTGATTTTTCTCTACCGTGGAATGTGGAACTTAAAACTGGAACAAACTGGAAAGGTATATCTGCCATCTGCATTTTGCCTTGACATTTTGTCAAACTGGCGCTATATTTTTATTGTACATTGTACTCAATATTAACGTTAGGTTCGAAGGAAACCCCAATAACAGAAATCTCCAAAGGCAGTCCATTTATCAATAAATGAACTCAACCTGGACTATGGGCAGAGTTTTGGTGGTTAGATAAAAGCCAGCATTCCTCAGGAACTTGTAAACTGGCTCTCTCTACCCAAAAGGAGTCATTTGGGTTACCTCCATCAGGAGAGACTTATGGCTACCTGCAATGCTTATTAGCACCTCAAAGCTCCTCATGGATTCCAGGCTTCCTCAGTACCACAAGTGTTTGGCACACATGCCCACGTCTTAGCCCTTCTCCCATCCCCACCCCCACCCCGCTCTAAATTTCCTCGAGCTCATGGGCTTCCCTACCCACAGCTACACATGCTCCTTATAACTGCTACTCGTATGTTCTTGCTGTCTTTGTCTCTCTCTGTCTCTGTCCCTCCCCCCCCTCACTTTGCTCTGCTCCTGCTTCTCTCACCATGTTTTCTGTGTTCTCTCTTGTCTTCTCTTCTCTCCTCCCTCACGGATAGCCCTGGCCATGTCTAGTCTGCTGACCATTTCTTTATACTTCTTTCTCTCTCTACTGTGGACACTTACAAATATGGCTGTTCTCTTTCACAAATACAATAAAAATCCCTCCCCTTAACTATACCATGGAACAGTCATATTGTCAACTTACATAAATACAATGCTTTTATAATTAGCATTCATATTTGCATATTTACTATCTGTATAAATAATTGTATTTCCCACAAATATATTACTTACTGCAGAAAAT
>JADRCH010000006.1:15598947-15634473 GCA_019843965.1 Rhynchomys soricoides | reverse complement strand
GGATCAATAGATGAGAACACTAGGATCAGATGGTTAATAGGAAGCTCTTTCCTTATCTTCCCATTCAAACTGTATAACATATAGCATTGTTTTCTCTTATCTACAAAGAAGTTGTAGAAAAGGATTAGTAATATGATTCTCTAAGAATTATAGATTTTATCCATGTGAAACCTCGGTGGCAGAAATGTTCAACAGAGGTCGTTAACTCTTAATACAAAAGGTTTAGGAGAATCTCTCCCTGTATTTTGTTGTTTGTTTGTTAACTGAGTGTATTTTGTGTGAATTCATGTGGAATGCACAAGTCTGTATATATGTGTATGCATGCATATGAATCTCAGGAAGTATCAATAGTTTCTCAAGAGGCTCTAAGCCTTTCTGTAGGACACTTTCTCAGGGCAGTTTCTCATCTGTGAATGAAGGGAGTATGTTCTTCCTCAGGAGTTGACCTTATTGTCTGAGACAAGGTACTCACAGGGCTGACACTCCTGGAACAGATAAGTTTGGTTGGCTGGATAGGCATGAGGATCTTTCTGTATCTGTCCCTTTTGTAGGGATACTCACATGCAGTTTTTATTTTAAATAATAACATATAATACAACACGATAAAATCAAAACTAACACATCAGAATCGGATAATACCTACAGAAGGAAAAGAGCCCCAAAAAGGCATAAAAAGAGAGATTTATTCTTTCTCATACTAAGAAATACCATAAGAAACTAAATTGGAAGCCATAATATGAAAACAAAAGAACTTCAGGATAAAAGAGAGAAGAAAGGAAAATATAAATAAAGGAAATATTTTTTTTTTTAAAGCCCTGCCATGACATTATAAGACAAGGACCCTCCTAAGATGTCACTGAGTTTGTTTTCTGTTTGCCATCGCATCTACTGGTGGGCATGCAGCCTACCTTTAAGAAGTTTATTTCCCCAGTGAGCTGTCCTTGGAGAAAACTAAATTTTCACTTGCAAGTGGTTATCAATTGGAGATTGTTTCTGGGTTAGGGATGGCAGCAGGCCTCCACTTCTTTCAGCTTTAGGAACCTAACTATCTTGTGCAGACCCATGCAGACCCTGTGCATGCTGCCTCAGTTTCTGTGAGTTCATTTATGCTTCAGCCCTGTCAATTTAGAGGGACATGTTTTCCGGGTATCTTCCACCCATTGCCTCTGGTTCTTATTCTTGTTCTGCCTCCTCTGTCATGAGGATTCCTGAGCCTTGAAGGGAGTAATTTAATAGAGAAACCACTTTTAGGGTTGAGGATTCCAAGGTCCCTCACTCTGCATAAAGTCTGGCTGTGGGTCTTTGTACTAGTTTCCATCCCCTGCAGGGAGGAAGATTCTGTGATGATGGCTGAGCCAGGCACTGATCTATGAGTATAGCAGAATATTAATAGGAGTCATTTTATTATTATGTTTTGTTTTGATTTTTAGAATAATATTATTTGGTTTTACCTAGGTTCCTAGGCTGTGTATTCTCAGTTTTCTTGGTTGTAAGCAATGTTGGGCATGGGTCTCAACTCATGGAGTTTGGTCCTTAAGTCACATCAAGTATGGGTTGGTTACTCCCACAAGCTTTGTGCCACCATTGCACTGATGTTTTGCGAATTTAGACACCATGTAGAGTAAAGGATTAGTTGCTTGGCTAGCATTTACCTTTCTCCTTCCTATACAAAGATACTAACATGTAGTTACGAAAGGTCTATGAAGGCATATTCTCAGCTTTGTGTGTTTAATGAATTGTGTAGGTATTGTTCTTAGCAATGGAGTTTGCTGTCAGTGCGTGGAGAAAAGATAAAGTCTTTGAAATAGACTCCTTTGTTTGGAAGTTCCCATGGGACCACTTTGGATAACAACTCAATTAAATGTAAATCAATCTTCATACTGGAAGTTTTATTTGGTGAAAAGAGATGGCTAACTTGTTATTAGGCCTTTAGATTGCTTTCATATATGTATATATTTTAGGAAGCGTCTATGTTACTAGGTTTCTACACTAATTCTCTTAAATTTAGCTCTCTCTCCATATAATCTCTCCACTCACCCCTCTTCCATCCTACTCTCCTATTCCTCTTCCCGTATACATCCATACATTTGGATTCTATTCCCCTTTTAGGAGGATTTATATGACCCTAGGCTCTTACTCTATATAACCTCTGTGGTTCTACTGATTGTAGGTTGGGTATTACTGACTTAATAGCTAATGTTCCCATATAAGTGAATACATGCCATATTTGTCCTTTCGGACCTGGAAGACTGAACTCAGGATGATTTCCAGTTCCATCCATTCACATGAGAATTTCATGATTTCTTCTGTAAAACTCCAAATAAGACACAATTGTCTAAATTAACACATCTATGTTGTTTCCAATTTATCGCTATTATAAACAGAGAAGCAATAAATATGGTTGAGCACGTATCTCTGTGGTGGGATGATGCATCCTTTGAGTTTGTACTCGAAGTTGTATAGCTGAAAATTGAGGATGATTGATTCCCATCTTCTTCAGGACTGCCACACTGATTTCCATAGTGGCTGTACAAGCTTGAGATGTTAATTGTTTGGGTGATCTGAGCTTTTCTCATGGATGTTAGTTGAAATCTCATAGTAGTTTTGATCTGTATTTCTCTGATGGCTAAAGATATAAAACATTTTCTTAAGTTGCATTATTGTTGTTTGTTTGTTTTGCAATTTGAATTTCTTTTTGACAATTTGTGTTTAGATTTATGCCCCATTTTTAAAATTTATGTCTAGTTTTTTTGAGTTCTTAATATGTTTTGCATATTAACCCCTTATCAGATGTGTAGTTGGTAAAACTCTTTAGATTTTTGCTTTGTCCAAATGACAGTGTTCTTTGCCATGTAGAAGGTTCTCATTTACATGAAGTCCCATTTATTAATTGTTTATCTCAATACCTGTCCTAATGTTGTTGCTCTGTTCAGAATGTCTTCTCTTGTGTGTATGAGTTCAATACTATTCCCCAGTTTTTCCAGGTTCAGTGTATCTGGTTGTATGTTGAAGTCTTTTACCCACTTGTACATGAGTTGTTATGAACCTATTTAGATTATTCTGCATGCACCCATCCAATTTAATCAGCAACATTTGTTGAAGATGCTGCCTTTTTTTCTCAGTGTGTATATATATATGGCCTATTTTTAAACATAAAACAAACAAAAAACCCTGATGTCTATAGGTGTTTGGATTTGTGGTTGCATGCCTAGCTTTTTTATGTGAATTCTAGTCATCTAATTTAGCTCCTCTTGACTTCATCGCTACGTGACCTGATTTTTCTACATTTTGTCATTATTATAAATATTCGGTCTTAAGTGGACAAGGCAGCATTAAGGATATTGATAAATTATCCTGACAATATTATTTCATCAGGTGGCCATTTCAGTCTAAAGGCAAAGATAATTGAAAAGTTATTTAGTAAAGGTAATTATGATCATGTTAAAACTTTATGTGTTATAGTATCCATAAATGAAGTGAGACAAGGAACTCTTTTTCTGCACACAGTGAATATAAAACAGGAGGATAAATGAACATGTACAGTTCTGTCTTGATCTGATCTTAACTGCATAGGAGATAAAGATTAAAGAGTTTTGAGTTGTGATTGTTATTTTCATTCCTATTTTAATCAGCTTTCAATCTTTAAATGTTAAAACTCTGGTATCACAAGCTTCTGGATATAAGAAATCATGAATATTCATGGGATATTAAACATATTACTACTCTTTTCCATAATGCACATATTTTCTCTTTTAATTTTATTTTACTCCATTTCATTAGCATTTTCAGTGCCTCTCAAAAATTTGCAGCATGACTTTTCAGTTTATACTTTTAAATTCACACACAAAACAGTGCTATTTTCAAAATCTGCTGTTTCTCCTTCCCCAGCTTACTTTAGTTTGAGTTTACTTACTTTAGCATGAGGTCCCATAGATGTCCAATTTGGTAGAAGTCTTTAGATATAGGAAGTCTTAGCTTCAAAGGGGGAAAATGGAGAAATTGTATTAGAGACTCTGTGGTCAACATCTCCATCTGTCTGAGGAGCAATAATGCTTGAACTCCACTCACACACTTCTAGGGGTGTAATTCAGAAGTCAGCACTGCACATGCCGCTTTCTTTAAGAGGATGGGGAATGTCAAAACATTACATGGTACAGTGTAACAAAAATGTAAGTATAATCACCAAAGGAGAATAAGCAGGTTGGGTTTTTTTTGTTGGATTTTTTTTTTTTTTAAACTTACATACATACATTTTAAAAACCTTATCTTGTAGATAAATAGGGTTTCTTTTTTCTTTCTTTTCTTAAAGAAAGTAGTATCTGGCTACTTAGGTAAATTAAATCAATAGAGTCTACTTTCTTAACCAGGAAGTAAGTCATTATAAGAGAGGTACAGTACTCCATAAACGGACTATAGATCTGCAGTTAATGCACCTACATGTCTCTCTCTCTCTCTCTCTCTCTCTCTCTCTCTCTCTCTCTCTCTGTGTGTGTGTGTGTGTGTGTGTGTGTGTGTGTGTGTATGCACCTGTTAGTGTCCTCGCACATGGGATGTTTAATTTTTCTTAATGAGTGTTTCTTACTGTTTACAATTTGATACCTAGTCCTAGAACACATGTAGCACCCATAAGCTCTCACAGGGACCCCTTATATTTGATATTAGTTGAACTGTTATCTTATATCATTTGAATTAAACATTTTTATCTGGCTGCAGACTCAGTTAATTGGCTACAGAAGAATTAAGATTAGTGGCGAGAGGAGAAATTAGTAGGAGAATATCACCTGTAGAGTTCACTGTGATCGTGTCTTTGAGAAGCCTGGAGTAAAGGGGTTCTGAGTCCTGGCACTGTGTTATTATTTAGCAAACTTCACATTTTCTCATTTGATAAGGAACTTTAGATAAGGCAATTAGGTATTCATTAAATTTGAGGGGTAAGTTTGACTCTGTAGAAGACTTTTGCATATAAATATACATAGAATTTTGAGAGCAGCTTTCATAATTGCTAGAGTGGAAATTCCTGCTAATAGAAATAATTTTAATTTCATTTCCTTGTTTAAGTTGTTGCTTTTCCTTCTTTGAGTAGTGTGGTCTTTTTTTTTTTTTTTAATTGTGTAGACTTTCATTAATGCACCAGTGAGGATGAGAGAAAACAATTCATTTAGGTCACTGAAGCTAACCTATCATACACAACTTGGGAAAGCAGCAACTCCTGTAGCATGGGTCCACATTATGGAACTCTAGCTGACATTTAGATGAGTTCCTTTTCATTGGTAATATATTAATTTTAAACTGTTTAAATGGATCAACAATGCATGTATAAATCTATCTTGTAAACATGTAAAATCTGTTTCTAACCTTGGTAATTTTAGTGATGGAGTAAATTTACAGTAGCAATTAATTTTCCAGCTGAGCCACAGAGGAAAGTATCATCATCAGGAACATGGAGATACCTGAAAATTTAAGATGCCACAGATTTATAAAATATATAGTATATGGGTCTGTATCATCCAGTTTTATATAAGATTTTTATTGAGTTTAGTGTGTTAAAATACCAAACCCTGTCAAACAGATTTGGGGCCAAGAGCCTGACAGTGGCTTGGCAGGGTTATGATCCAGTGCTTTGTGTCTCTGCAGCAAACATATTGGCCTGATCACCCTCATGCCAAACCTTGAACAGGGCTGAAAAATGCACTTAAACACTCATGCACCTCCTTGTTGGCTCTTAGCCATGGATCTAATTTTCTTACTGTTTGGACATCTATAAAGCTACCTGAGTGTTTTTGTGAACTGGCAGCTGACTTCATTCTGAGTAGAATGAAAGGGAGAGAGAAGAGGGTACTAAGAACAGGAAACTGATTCCTCACTTTCTTTTATGATATAATCTCAGCAGCAACCGAGAATCACTTCTACCACATTGTATGCTAAAGGATACTCACTAAGTCTAGCAGAATACAAATACAGAACAGAACTATCCCTCCTAAAAGGAAGCTGTTCTAAGGACCTGGAGAGATATGTTTTAAACAATCATCTAGGATAGGGATTATCAAGATAGACATTGATTTTCTCACTTCATTCCTGTATGGGAAATGAAAGGCCTAGGGATAGGTGAGGTGTACGAAGAAACAGAGGCACTTGTGTCAGTAATAATGTTTTTGAATGTGTGTCTATGTGAACAATGTTGCAAACAGCTATCTTTGATCTAAGATAGTTACCAAAGAGTAAGTACTTCCTTTGTGAAATAAAAAACAAAGTAAAATAAAAAGCAAATGATGGGAAACATATTAGCTATCAAACTTTTCAAGATATAATCTTCTTGTCTGTTTTCTAAAGTAATGATTCATTATATAGTCAATAGTATTCATACCATTATTGACTCAAACATGGATGTTGTATTGGCTTGTCTTACGCCCCCATTATCGACCCCAGCTTATGCTTTGCCGGATAATGAATCTTCTGTATTCTCAGTTTTATAGCAGCCATTTCTTACTCTTACCATTGTATAATTGCTAAGCTAACTTCTCTCCACCCATGTAATTCCATATTATCAAATATTTATCGAGCCAGAATTGAGTTGTGGATCTTGGTTAGCTAATGAATTGCCTCTTCCCTCACAGATCCTACTGTGTGTCTTATTAACCATACTGGTGGTTGGGATAGATAAGATTATTTGATGAAGGAATTAAATGATACTGAGCAAAGTATTATGAGGTCCAAGAGTTTGATTTTTTCTTTAAGTCAGAGAAGCCTGTCTTGAAGAGGGATATTGGATCTAAAACTTGAGCCAGTGGCAATGCTTAGAGAATGGGATGTGTAACAGAGAATATAAAATGTGTGTTTTATACAGATCTAAGGCATGGTTTTGGTTAAATGTTTCAAGATTTGTGCACTGTTGCAGGAAGGCCATGAGATGGGCCTTTTTCTCATCTCATGGAGACTCTCTGCCCCAGAGCTCTGAAATTTCTCCACCCAGCTCTCTAAGTTCCCATGGCGGATCACTGCCTCGCCATTGTACCTTTTCTTTGGAATTCAGTCAAGTGCCTGAATGAAGGAAAATACCCCACAATCTTAGTTTAGAATCAAAAGGCAACACAATCACTGGATGCAGCAACTAGCATCCTAATAGCAAGCCATTCTAAGTTAAATCCACTGCTACATGAACCTGGGAGCTCTGCTACCTACATTTTTTCTCCATTGTCCTTCCAGTCCAGAAAAAACCCACTCCTTTCTCCTTCACCATCCCTGCCTCTGACCTGGAAGTCCCGCCTATTTGCACTGTCATTGTTTTTTGTTTTGTTTTGTTTGTTTTTATTCATTGAAAGGGTCACATGAAGTCATGAGTACTTGATTCACTCCTCATCCTAGGCAGCCCCTCTTGGGGAAGAGGAATTAGCATCAATATACAAACAGCACCAGGGATATCCACAACAGTACATCAATAAGATTTCATGCCCATGCTCACTAGTAAGATTTGTGTGTGCATGTTCTGGAATCAGACGATTCACCATCCATTTTCATCGCTATCGTTAGCTACCTGCATAAGCTTGGATAGGTCACTTAATCTTGGCTTTTTTGCCTTTCAAGTAGAGGAAATATTGTCTGGCTGCACATTTGTTGAGAAGATTTAATGAGACAAAGATAAAGCACATTGATTTCACTCAGTGTCAACAGCTAATTCTCAAAGCCACAACAAACACTCAAGTTCATGGAATAACCCTCCTCTGTTTTGTAGTTTGAAGGAACATATCAAGCCTAGAGGCAACAGAGTCACATAGTCAGAATGGTGAATTTCAAGGCTCAGAAAGCCAAGAAAAAGACAACGGATGTGAATCTATGGTGTAATGTGGAAATCTTAAGAATAGGTGTTTAAGTCAGATCATGGTGGATGACTATGGCATTTAGGCTGAGAATATTAGAATTCTAGGTATTCTTTTAAATTCTCCCCCTCCCTTTGGTCAGAGAATGGCATCCAGACTTGTGTTTGAAATTTTTATTCTGATATCTGATAAATATATAGGAAAATATAGGATTATAGACAAGGAACCATATTAGGAATACATTCCTGTAATACTAACTGTTTTGCAGTGGCATGGTAGCAGTGATCCTAAAGGAAGTGGATTATTTCAATCATTGGGGAGATAGATACGTAAGACAATGGGTGGAATAAAAGCCTGGGGGTCTTCATCTTAAGAAGTGATGGGTTAAGGTACCCAATTGGAAGACAAGCAGGTATAGTGAGGAAAACACCCTATTAACAAAACTTGCTCAGTTTCATCCAAAAAGGCAATGAAAAATATCCAAATTCTGTTTTCACAATTAAATGAGCTACACAATCAACATTGATTTTTCTTTGGTCTGGTGTTGAGAGTAATATTTTGCAGTCTGAAATATTTGAATACTGGATACAATTATAGGCTTGGTTGGCTATGTGTACATCTGCCTCAGGCTGACAGATTCTGATGTCCGTGCTGACTGAGACAATTTGGAGGGATGGGTTAAATTATTTTCCTATCCACCAGTTCTATTTATACAGAAATTACACTTGACTGTGGTGACACTAATCAGAGCAGAGCTGATCAAATTCAGCTCCCCTGCTGACCAACTCAGCCAATAAGCCATTCATGACTGGCAGGTGTTTCCTTCCACTCCTTGCATATCTTTCCTTCTGTCTCCAGCACACCTACATTTTGAAAATCGTCTTTTCTTTCTACTCTCATTCTGTGCACATTGAAAGGAAACAGAAAGTGTGTTTGTTTGATGCAAAGACATAGCTTGAATTGAGGACGCATCATTCTTTTATTCTTTTATTGCATAAATACAAGACCAAGAGAGATAGGGCAAGAGGTGTTTTTAAAAACACTTTATCCAAAAGGGAAACCTGGAAAGGGGGAAACATTTGAAATGTAAATAAAGTATCAAAAAAAAAAGAGAAATTAAAAAACACTTTGTAATGTAATATATATGACTTTAGGAACTCACATGCCATGACGCATCTGTGAAGTCAGAGTAAAGCTATTGGCAGAAACATGTCTTCTTCTATTGTCTGTCTGATGATCATTTTAAATCACAAGGCTTCCTAGAAAAATGTTTTTACCAACTGAGCCTTCTCAGGAGCTCTAGGCCAAGGGTTCTTGACTCTTTGTGTGTGTGTGTGTGTGTGTGTGTGTGTGTTTAATGGGCTCTTATGGTAATACAGTGAAGCTTGTGTTCCTCACCCAGAATCATATTTTTAAAATGCATTAAATAAAATGCACACAATTGGAAAGGAATCCAATTATATTGAAATACATCTGTCAAAATATTTTTCTGTTGTTACAATATATACAAACATTTTCTAATTCATTAAATTAAGAGCAGAGATTTTAATAATAAACCACTTCAAATTAGAGGCCTACTTTAATAATATTTTGAAACTTATAAATGTAATAGGGAAGTATCTGCCAGTATAATGATGATAGACTCATGGATATGCTAAACCTATGATGATTTTTTTTAAATACACTCATAATTGCAGATAATGATACATTTTTATTAGAGTTTAGAAAAGGTACATATTTACCCCCATCCATAGTTCATGTATTCTAGAATTCTATGTCTTTCTGCTTAAGAAACACTGATATAAGACAAGATATCTTAAGTTTTAATGTAGAAAAAAATATCTGGAGGGCTTATTAAATGCAGTTTTATGGACACTGTCGAAGAAAATATTGACTCAGAATTTCTGAGGTGTGGTCAGGAATGTATGTTATAAGCATAAATCCACGGTGGATCTTATAAGTCACATTACAGAATCATCTTTTGAGAAATAAAACAGCCTGTTACAGAGAACAAGAATTTTAAAGATGGTTGGCTACGATGTGTCTTTTGTGGGTCAATACCCATATTTGATCATGAGATCCAACTTCTGTATCTTTTATATTAATATAACTATTATAATACTGTCAAGTAAAATTATATGTAGGTATTATAGGTAGGATGTTTTAAATGGGTATAGGATACATTGCATGGAATAACTATTATAGAACTCATGAAATATTTTTGCTACATCAATATTCTCTGAAGGATACAGTGTTTTTAAGACAAGTTTTAGATGTTTGACAAAATATCACCAAGGCATAGCATGGGGTAATAATCATAAATGCAATGCAATATAGTTCTGTGATATTGAAATCATTTCCATAATTTTACAGTACATTTGAATTGCAGCATCGTTCATGCGTTTCGTTTCCATTAGCTTTGCTGAAGATCTCTCTGTCCACAAAGAGGCACAAGTGTCAAGTTTCTCCTTCATGCTTACAGACCTGGCTGGAATCATGATGCTGCAGAAGATAATTGTTATTAATTAAAGCATTCCTATCAGCCTGGGTTTTATTTTAATGCATATTGAACATGTTCATAACCTCTGCTGTCTCTATTATTGTGAAAAAAAAAAGAGAGAGAGAATCATGTTCTTTGACTCTGCTGAGCTCTCCTGGGAATTCCCCGGTGTCATTGAGCAGCCTTTACATTCAGCTGGTACCTTTGTGAAGAAGAAGTGAGGCCTCAATATTATAACGTGTTGCAATGAAAGCTCATTATTGTCAAATTAGATTCACTGACCTTCACTGTCATGAACCAGAATAAAACACGCAGCATAAGAAGACCGTTTGCCATGAGTAAATGCACACTAAGTGCCACTCAAAGTTAACTACCCTACACATAACTTGTGCTGTTTTACCACATCTACTCTTAAACCCACAATATTGTCAACACTATGCTGCAAAATTTAAGTCAATCATGTTTCTAGAAGACTATATAGATGTATTTTTACTATTGATGCATATCATCCCAGAGAACATACAAAATACAAAGCAACACACACATACACATACACACACACACACACAGAGAGACAGAGAGAGAGAGAGAGAGAGAGAGAGAGAGAGAGAGAGAGAAACTTACATGCACACAAAGAACTCGTGAATAAAACCTGAAGCTTCTCTAATTTGTCAATAAAAGTAATGATTTCCTTATTTGTTCCTGCAAGGCTTGCATCTTCTAAAAAAAAAATGTATCTCTCATTGAAATCTTATGAATCATTTTCTTCCCTCTCTGTTTCCACATTATTTGTCTTTTAGCTGTGTATTTAGATATGTGAGTACTCTTTGTAGAATTGTTATGGCTGAGAGAATTCAATTTCATTCACCTATTTCTTAGCAATTCTGTGTTTCTATGACTGATTAACACACACACAAACACACACACACACACACATAGAGGGGGAAAGGAGGGAGGGAGGGAGAGAGAGAGAGAGAGAGAGAGAGAGAGAGAGAGAGGAGAAACAACATACACTGGACATTAGACAATGAATTTGTGTTTAACTCATTCAACTCTTGGGAGGTATTCATGTAATCCAAGACTATGATGCCTTGCACCTAATGAAGGCTCTCTTGCAGCATCCTATGGTGGAAGGTAGAAGAGCAAGAGAGGCTCCCTGCATATGTGAAAGAGAGAATGTATATGGTGAACTCATATTTTTATCAGAAACAAAGTTCTAGATACCTAACCTATTCCACATTAAAGAGTTGACTCCTTCATGAAGCCAGAGCTGTCATGATCTGGTGTCTTCTGAAAGGTCCTACCTCTCAACAGAGCTGAGAGAAGACTTAGGCTTTCAACCCTTTAGGTTTTGGAAATGCTTTCAAAACATAGCATTTATCAGTATTTTCGGGGTCTAAAAATAAATCAGTATTCTAGAATTATGTCCTATAGCTGTCTTCTTCTAGTTTTTGAATAGGGGAGAGGACATGTTCATTTTCTAAACAATCGATTATGGATAAATTGTGAATAACAAGTAATGATGTTTAAAAATGGATTTTTTTATGTGTAACTAACCTCTTAAATGATGTTAATATTTAGCATTTTGTGGTCTTCACTACTTTATTGAGACAGAATACCTGTTCTGGTCTCCCATCCCTCACTTTACTGTGCTCTCCTATGTAGGGGAGTTGATCACTCACTCTATCTTGGCATATAAAGTGTGTCATCTTTATTTTTCCCTTGCCATTTCTAAAATCCTATTCTATATATTCCAGTATATTGCCAGATTTTAAGCAACAGATTATATATGAGAAGAATAAAGAAGGAATGGAGAATCTTAGCCTAACATTGATCTTTAATTGTTATCATGCCCTTAATAAATGGTATATTAAAAAGGAGCCTGAGTGGCTGGAGACATGGCTCAATAATTAAAGGTGTTAGAAGTCGATTGGGATAGGAGAAGACTTCAATCCCAGATGTATGTGGATCTCTGAGTTCGAAGTTAGCCTGGTCTAAAGAGCTAGCTCTAGAACAGCCAGGGTTACACAGAGAAAGCCTGTCTTGAAAACCAAAATCAAAACCACAACCAAAACCAAAACTAAAGCAAAAGAAAAGAGCACTTGAGGCTCTTGCAGAGGACTTAAATTCAGTTCCTGACACCAACATGTAGTTTAGAGCTGACTGACCTCTGTAGTAAAGTGAGTTCCAAACTCAGTTTCCCCAATTTGGGCATTTCTTTTCTTTTTTAATTCTTTCTCTTTCCCAGTATTGTTTGCCCAACATAAGATTGTTCATGTGTTATTTTGCACGAATACTAATAAAGAAAATAAATGTGTGATTTTATGAAAAAAAAAAAAAACTGATCATGTAATTCTTATTCTTATTTCCCTGTCTCAGTGCAAGGAGCCATTAGGTTCTTATTTGTGGTCAGCCAGGTAATGTAGAGGCTGCTAGGCACACAAATCCCTGAGTTTCTCTAAGACGCCCACTTTCAGTGGTGACAACGAAATGAAATATGCTCTGTAAAATGTTCAGTTAAGAGCTGGAGAACATAAGAGCTCAATAAATGTTATCTATTGTTACGACTTTCAAAGTCATTTTGACTTTTATTTTCTTTATAAATAAAGTGTGTACAATAATATGTGTTTTTCACACCTTGTTAAATTTTGATATGCAACAATGGGAACAGCCATGTTTTATGAACCAGAACATGCTACAAAAATATATATAATAAAAAAATGAAGGTTCTGGGACACTATTTTTTGTATTTGTATGCATACATTATGTCAATTGTTTAAATGAGTAAAAAGTAGCGATATGCTATATTGATTATTACACCTTATATTTCCCTTCCTATAGAATTTATTGTATTCTGTCTCCAGTGTGTTTACGTGACTTCAGTTATGAACCCAGACCCTTCTAGGATAATGTATTTTATTTCTTATTAGTTATTTCTAATAATTATTATTATTTCTTATAAGCTTTTAGTGGAGAGGCATTTGTTTTATTGGCAGGTTCATGTTCATTTTGTTGATTTGTCTTTATGTATATTTTATTATTGATTAATTTTGCTATTTGGCAGTTTTATTTACATGCAGGGTGGTTTTGATTACTCATGCCAGCACTGTATCTTATCACCTCCTCTCCCTATTGTTCTTTACTCAACCCTTTCCCAGGTTCTTGGCTGTCAATGTGGTGTTTCTGCTCAAAGAGTGGAGACCTGCTGAAAAGCATCTGTTTTCACTTTCAGGGAAGACTTTCATCTAATGAAAGCCAGTATGGTTATAAAATGTAGAGTCCCATGAAGAGGAGAAAAATGTTGAATTTTGTCAAAGTTTATATTTAGAATTTCCAAGATAGAGTTATATAAAATAATTAAATGAAACTAAATATATTCACGAGGTCCGTTTCCTTTAATATTTTCTGGGCAATGTCATATACATTCTCAATATTCAGTAGTTTAAAGCAATGATTTTATTGTCAAATTGGCTGATTTTTACAGGTAGAGCATGTGAAACCTATTAATGCCTGTGCTCAAAGCTACTGCTTTTGCTCCTTGAAACATGGCCCTGGGAAGATCATATCAACCCAAGAGGGCATAGTTACTGGATAGGTAAAGAAATGTACTCTATCATTAATTTAAGAAAGCATAAATGCATGAATATTGGATGGGTAAGTGACAAGTAATTGAAATAAAGCAACCCATACTTTCCATTAATAATCCATCATACAAGGAAAAGACGAGGCCGGCATCTAGAGATAGAAAAAAGAAAAAAAACAAAAAACAAAAAACAAGCTGACATATAATTTACTCACTCTGTTCTACATAGCAATGTGTGATTATAAACCTCAGGACCAGATATATAGGAAGATTAGGGAGAAAACAGACAATAAACAGCCCACAGAATGTTATTTGCTCTTAGATTTTGTTTGGTCTGAAACCTTATAAATCTAAGGTTCTTAATCCCAATACTAATGTGTGGATCTCCAACTATTTTAATGTTATTTTGCTTTGCTTTTTTGTGATTTTTTTTTTTAATTGACTAGTGAACTTTCTAGGAAACTGGAACAAAAAGCAGTTTGCTATACTGTTATATTGTTTATTAATCACTGGTAGAAGACAAAATTACCAAGTGTGTTATATGTTAAGTTGTTCTAGAATTATAAAGAGTAATTTAAAAGTCTTCTTTATTGGAAGACATGATAATTAAGAACTTATTTGATGATTAGGTATGAACACTACAATCAGAGGTACATCACATAAATAGCTGTTTTCTATAGATCTTACTGTGTGGGAGCCTACAAACATCTATCAGCTTATACCAGCTCTATTTTCACAGTTGCAGAATGTGTTGAAACATGTCATCTTGGATCTTTTATTTCACATCAATATGTGTTTTCTTTCACACCTGATATTCTTTTTTCAAACCATGACTTGTTACCTAATGCTGATTTTGGATATATATTTTTCCATGATTTGATGAATCGAAAATATTCATTTAGGTTGAGCTTTTAATTATATGATATATAATATTTGTAAATATTTAAATTTAAATTATAATTTAATATTTAAATTAAATATATATACATATAATTTATTATTATTTTAAGAGTTATTTCTATGTAAAGAACCAGACTATAGTATATAGTGTGCTTAATGTAACACAAAGATTCTTAACAACAAATTTTGCTTTTAAAAATATTTTGACCATCTGCTGGGACTGGAAGGTTAGTGGGAAGTGAGTTTATAGTAGGAACAATAGAAATTATTTCTCTTGCAATAAGAGTTTGTGTAAAGACCATAGGTGAGAGGGACTGACATAGGTTCAGGATTGCTATAGTGAGGAGTGGGAACTGGAAAAGGTTGAGCTGGGATCAGGGGATGCTAATGTGGAACACTTGGCAGGTAAAGGAGAGGCGTGTGGTACCTGCCCTTAGAGTCTCATCACAAGAACTACGAGATGCTCTTGACAGATTTTTTCTTTTGGCTAGAGATAATATATATGCAGATTTGTATGTTAAAGGCAACCACATGACAGTGTGTGGGTTGGTTAAAATTAATTCTGTTTAGACAGATGTTACAGCCATCCAGAAAAAATAATAGTGATGTAGATTATAGTAACAAATGACAGTTTATTGTTGAGAACTGACGACATGGAAACTGTTTGGGATAGTGAATAACATTAAATTGAAGGGTTTGTTGGTGGCACAGTGTGAAAGGTATAAGCAGAACGTAATCCAGGCTCTGCCCTGTGAAACTATTCACCAAGTGAGGGGACACAAGAGCAGAGGCTCATTTTGAAACAAGTTTTATTTAAAATTGCCAGAATCATTTTTGTTTCTTTCTTTACTTCTTAATAAAGATGTATAATAGATATTACAATTTATGAATGTGCTTTACACTCTCACCCCAGATATCTTCTTAGTTAGAAGATGCAAATTAGGAAGCCTCAAACACTATGATATTCCATTTTTATTTATATTTAATATATGAAAGTTTGATTTATTCAGTCCACATTTGATTGCTCTAACTTTTCACAAGGCGGATACCAGGGAAATATTTCTTTTGGGGGTAGGGGAAGTGTTTTAGAGTTGCAGTCAGTATCACTATCATTATGTTTTAAAGCCATTAATCGTGAGCAACTCACTATGAAGGCTAAGCATGCATGAACAGCCTTTAGTGGCCTAATCAAATAAAACTTATACTGAAGATTATCTCACAGGAATTTAATGATATGCGTAATTGTTATTCTAGTGCATGATAATTAGGCAAGCAGTTCTTGTAAATGATGATAATTTGTGTGAATTCACCACAGCCGAATGAAGCATTAGCCAAAGGGATCTGGCAAAATAATCGGTAAGCTCAAGAGGTCAGAGGCAAGAAAAGATGCTGTGCTCCTCAGTACATTGACTCTGTATTCTCAGTTTGATTCCAAAAAGATTCCTCTTGATGAAAGGACACCCAGTGGAGGATTGAGGAGAAAATTAAATAGTAGAAATGAAGAAAATTAATGTTAGTAGTTGTTGTGGACTGAATTGAGTCTCCCTGAACATGTCTGTTGAAGACACTTCTCCTGTGGATCTCAGAATGTGACCTGATTTGAAATTGATCATAAATGCTAACTAGCTGAGGTAAGGTCTCACTGGAGGAGGTGAACTCCAAATGATTCTATAGGAAGGTAGTCATCTGAAAAGAGAAACAGACAGAGCAGCATATCAGGATGGAAGGAGACAATAGCTGATGCAGCCATGTGCTAAAGAATTCCTAGAACACAAGTGCAGGGAAGGTTGTTGTAAAACCCAGTGTGGGCCACTTGATCATCATAGTGCTAGGACTTCAATGTACCAGATAGGTTTAGCCTCCCACTCAGGTTCCAGGGATTTTGAGCAGTTTCTACATAAACAGATATTTGCTGCCTGACTTCTGCCATCATTCCCTTCTGCTAGCATTCTGTTTACTGCTGGAGTTAAGCATTACTGATCAAAATAAACACAGCCCCTGCCCTAAGGGGGTTTAATGTCCTGATCTTTGCTCTTCTGGTCTCTCTGGTATTGGTGTTGTACTGAACACATGACTCATTGTGTTTAAAAGTTTTTATTTACATATCTGTCTACTCTATAAAATAATGAAGTCTTAATGACCAAGAGTAATATATTCTACAATAAATGTCTACCTAAGTGAAAATTAAAAGAAAATGAATAAAGTCATGTTGGGAGTGAAAGAAGCAGGATATATGAACGATTTCATAGAGAAACAGAGATGATGGAATTATATGCGGTTTGCATGTTGAAGACATGGACATGTAGCCATCATTACACACTAAGCGTGTTTGAAAAACTCAATTTTATGGACTAGAGTGATGTTATTTGCTTATTCCTACAAGCTGACTAGGTTTCTGTGTTGCTATTGTATGTTTGTTGCTAGATTATCGGGTTTTATATGTTGTTTATTTTCATGTAAAACCTAGAACACCTTTTAACATTTTATGAACCATTTTATTTTATGGGTCTACAAAACCCAATACATTGTTGTTTTTTTTTTTCCCTTTGTAAAAAGAATGCATATAATGAGAATCGTGGCTTACAAGATGTGTGTGAATGTATATCCAATTTCAAGAGGAAAATCCAGGTGGCAATTAGATATGTGTAGACAGATATGGCATGGCATGAAAAATAATTTATGATAAAATATCTATTAATGTATCATTCATGTGAGTTTTCCAATAAATATAAATTTTTATATTTTACTCTTCTCAAGAACTGTATTATCCCCTTTCTACCTTCTACCTTACTCTCCATCCTTAACTTGTTGCAAGGAGAGCTGAGTATTTATTTTTATATATATCCTTTCTACCATAATAATGAAATAATAAAAATATTGTTATTGGTCACATTTGATACTCTTAGCTTCAAACTCTAAGGTGACTTCATTATTTCCTTTTGGTTGTTTTATATGTATTGACACAGAGAAACTTAAAGGTCACAGCTCTTCATATATATATATATATATATATATATATATATATATATAATATATACATGTTATAGGTATATATGTGCATACATGTTATATGATATATATTAATAATATATATCGTGTGTGTATACATATTCTTCTCTTCAGATATTTTCTCCTGAGATAAGTTATCATTTGGTCTGCTTTCATTCTAAGAGAAAGGGAAGAAGTGCTGTTCATTGCCTATATTGTAATTTACATGCATATGGCCCTTACCACCAACACTACCATGCCAGTGCTACTTTTAGTGTCTCTGGGTAAAACTCTGCTGTTCTATGGACTAAGAAAATAGAAAGTAATTTGACTAGCATAGTAGTCTCACAAAAAAATGTGTCTCTGTTTTATTGAAAACACAAAAAAATATTTTTAATTTTGCCAGCAAATCTGTAAAATAATTAAAAACTTATAATTCAGTAAAAGTATGTATGGAGCGACATAGATTTCTGGTATTTTAATGGCTATTTGGCATATTTTAGAAGTGAGAATAGGGTGAATTATAAATCATAAGAAAGGCATAGACTATTACATCATCTATCTCTTGAAAACTAGAAGTATGAAGATGAAACTCTATGCCACTATAGAGAGAGAAGAGTTGGCTCTTCTTTCCAGGGTTATCTGAGAGCTCAGAAAAACCAGAATAACAAAGCAAAACTGTGGTGCTTTACAAAACAATAGATTTTTTTTTTTTTAATTTCAGAGGAATTCCTTTTCTTCTGTAAGGCTCATATCCTGAGGGAGATTTTTAGTGTGTCCACCCTGTGATCATTTAATTCTGCTTGAAAATTTGTTCTTTTCCCAGAAATTCACAAAGAGATTTTTTTATATTTGTCTACCATGGTAGAGAGTAGTGCAGGATATTTCATTTTATCTCTGTGTTGCAATTTTGGCCTTTACCACGTATGCTTTAGAATGTAATAATCTCCAGTTGACAGTTAGTTACTGTGTGCTCCTTAGGGTTTTTGTATGTGATTCTGAAAGTAGAGTTTAGAATCATCAGTGACCTTAGCTATGACTTTACTTAACCCTTATGGTTCTCTGAGTTATGTATCCACATGTTTTATTATTGAGACATTAATCATTTCAGAATTATCTTCTAATTCCTCTGTGAAACTACATCAACAATAATAATAGGACTTTTCTGTATCAACATCTTCCTAGATAACCCGTGATCTTTACTCTGGGACACACTTATCCCATTTTACCCAGTGCTATCTAAAGAGACAGATCCACGTATTTCAATGGACAGCTGATATGGAGACAAATAGTGAGGCTTATTCAGCCCTTGCATTTCCAAATCTACTGAGAAAATAAATTGGAGGGTTTGCTGCATAGACTTGCTACCTAAGCTGAATTAGTGTTTGTAAACAGTTAATTAAAAAAGCATTAAATAGAGTTAGTGCCTTCAGTAGTTAGGAGCCTCCCTCCAGAAAGCCCCCTAGCAGTTCAGACTTAACAGTGCAGGCTCCAATAGTTTAAGCATTGCTGGTGTTACTATGGAATTACAGTGCTTTGGAGCCAACACAATGCTTTATGCAACTTAAGGTCCCCAGGCGAAGCGTCCTGACTCTTCAAATAAAAAAGAGAAGGACTGGTTTATATTTTCAAATGAAGGATACTAACTTTGCTAACAATTGCTTCTGTACTAACTTCACACCATATGCTTTTCAGTTTGGCATACACACATTTGGCTATTTGGTGTTAAGGTTGTGAACAAGGTGACATCAACTTAAGACAGAGAGAAGAATAACCAGCCAGTTCTTAGTCTGTGATCATTCAGGACAGCATTTATAGTGGGAGATAATGGAGTTAATGTTCTTAAGGAGCTCAGTCTATAAAAACAAAAACAAAGCAAAAAATCTAACAACCAAAAAGAAAAGAAAGAATGAAACTCTAAGTGGAACTAAGTGGAACACTGAATCATTTATTTCTGACATCAGCTAAATTCTTTATTATTATTATTATTATTATTATTATTATTATTATTATTATTATCTTTAATCTTCTTTTACTGTTCAGTTGTTATTCCCCTCCTGGTCTGCCCTCTCATTGTTTCACATCCCACTCCTCTTCCCCCATCTCCAAAGAGGATGAACCTATCCCCCCAACCCCACCAGATCTCCTCACTCCCCATGTCCTCAAGTCTCTCGAGGATTAGGAGGGTTAGCTGTGTTCTCTCTTAGGCTTAAAGCAAAAGATACTGGACATGAAAATACCATCAAGATGCAAAGACTATTCAAAACCATCTGAAACCATAGGTACCCTTCAGACCGCAGTTATGGAAAAAGCAAAATAAATCAGGCCTCGTAATGAGGACTCACCAATGTGGGCAGCATGTTACCTATCATGGGATTTGGACACAGCGGGTATAGAACATAGATGGAAAGCAAGTTAGTCTAGGGTGAAGACTATAAAATCAACCAGGATTCTTAAGCGCAGTTTTGAGGGGCAGGAGAGGACAGTTTTGAACAATGAATGTAAAGAAAAGAAATCAAGAAGTTCCAAAATAGACTGAGGAGAAATCTTAGAATTAGAAACCACAATAAATGTTGCCTATGACTCCTTCTTAATTTTGTGTTATTGGCCAAAGTTGTTACTCTAGCTGGTGACTTTAAAGTTTCAGATACAATAGGCTCAAAGTTATTTATCTTGTAGTGCAAACTGGACTGTTTCTCTATAGCTACCTGGGGTGGACTATTTCTTTTTCTTTCCTTTTTTTTCTTTTCTTATAAATTGATCTTTTTTTGTTTGGATTTATTTTATTGAAGGAAAATTGGTAGGCATATGTAGAAAAGTTTGAATTATCATTTTAACATGCCCCCCTTAGCTTTCCTAGGGTAATTGTAGAATGAACTATAAAATGCTTGGTAATGTAATAGAAAAAAATTTGTACCAGACAACTCCGAAATTGATGGCAACTGTTACCATTCTTTAAGGAATACTATGGAATAACTGTGATATAAACAGAGGTTCTAATAGCTAGTAGGGAAAAGAATACCTGGGGGGGAAATTTCCATCCAACCGTTATAAGTCAGGAGACTATCACTTGAGAATGTCTTCTAAAATTTGCATGCTATATGATTTTGAATGGATATTTTTATTCTAATTACATTTAATTTTTAGACTCAATGTACATGAACAGCATATAAAAGTGTTTGCATTATTTTTAAAGATTTATTTATTTAATTTATATGCATACACTGTCACTGTCTTCAGACACACCAGAAGAGGGCATTGGGTCCCATTACAGATGGTTGTGAGCCACCATATGATTGCTGGGAATTGAACTCAGGACCTCTGGAAGAGCAGTCAGTGCTCTTAACCACTGAGCCATCTCACCAGCCCCATGTGTTTACACTTTTATCTTACTTAGAAACCTTCTAGATGTTTTGGAATGTATTTTTTTTTAATTTTATTTAATTTTTTTTTTTATACTTCAGATTTTATCTCTCTCTTGGTCCACCCTCTGACTGTTCCACATCCCATAACTCCTCCTGAGCACCCATGTTTCCAGGAGGATAGTCTCATCCCTCCAACCTCCAGCCCACCAGACCTCTAAACTCCTGGGGCCTCCAGTCTCTTGAGTGTTAGGCGCATCTTCTTTGACTGAACCCATACCTGGCAGCCCTCTGCTGTATATGTCTTGGGGGTCTCATATCAGCTGGTGTATGTTGCCTGGTTGGTGGTCCAGTGACTGAGAGATCTCGGGGTCCAGCTTAATTGAGACTGCTGGTCCTCCTACAAGGTCACCCTCCTCCTCAGCTTCTTCTAGCTTGAAGACTGTAGAGAGACTACCTTGGAATGTATTTTTAAAAGAATCAAACTTCCACATTTATATAAATCTGAAGACTAAACCTTCTATAGTAATGTGAAGTGTTTTCATTTTTCGTTTGTTTGTTTTTAATGATTTGGTTCATATATATGAGGAATCTTTCAACTATTAACTGATTAAACTTAGGATGTATATTAAAGTAGAAACTAAAAAATACTACAGATTTCATATATATCAGGATTAGATCCATTGTCTTATTTCATTTTCTCCTGTTTTGTTTAATTATGACTTTTATCTTGCCTAATTCTCATTAATTACTGTAAATTATTGTAGACTGATCTTTTCTATAAAATGTTGGGGCCATTTTTGGCAATTGATGTCTCCTTCTTTACATATTAGTAAAATATTTTACAAATTATTCATACCTTCAGCCTTTAAATTAAAAATTGAAAAAGAAAAATAATGGAATTCAGATAAATTAAAGTGAATATATGAAAGAAATTAATTCTTTAGGACCAAAAATAATGAAAAATTCTAATTTATTTAAGAAATCACAGAATATGTCTAATCAAATGATTTTTACATTTGTGACTTTGAGTTCAAGAACAGAAAGCAATTAAAACATCTTTTGAATACTTTGGAATTTATTTTTGTAAGTAATCTTTTTCTGAATTAAGATTCAGTGAATGTTAGAAAAGGAATTTATGGAAAATTTATGTCAATTTATGGAAAATCTTAAACACTATGACAATGACGATTTGATCCAATATAAATTTTCAGCAGTAATGGTGAACTGGTGATATTTAACATGACTTCCAAAGAGCACAGTCTCACACGTGTGCAGATTGGTATGGAGGGATGAAGCATGACACTTGAGAATGTTTCAAGCTCAAAACAAAGCCTCAAAATTGAGCAATCAGAATGCTTTGAAAAACCCCCAACTATTCCAGTGCCAACTATTTCAAATACCTTTTGATTCCTGATTCATTTATAGTTAACTTTCCTAAATCAAATTAAAGTCTGTTTAAGAGAGATTTGAAAAACTATAATATCCAGGTGAAGAGATTTGGGCTCATTGTAAGTTTCTATGAATGTTTAAAAGAAGATGTCACCAGTCTGTTTTTATTCACTCATTCCTTTTATTCTTTTCCCATGAGTCATTAGGTTCTAAAGGCATAGCTACCTAGCGTTTATGGACATTTTTAACACCTCATTTCTAAATCATGAAAAAAATCAAAACATCTCTTTGAGATTCTTTTACAAGATACTAAATGTTGAATTCCAGGCAATTAATCTAATCATGTTGCCTTTTAGAACCAACTCTTAGATAATTCGTAATCAAAGAGGTTAATATGAATAAAACTGCTTTGTGAATTATGCACTTAAAATCATATTATCTATATAACTCTTATAATAGCTTAATATCTCAGTCCTTTGATGTTAAGCTATGCTGTAATTATTAATGCAGATTTGATTATTTTTAAGTAAAACTGATTTTTGATATCTTAATGTATAAAAGTCTTAAATATTAAGCTGATTATTTTCTATTGCAAAAAGAATGTTTATGAAATGTAGTCCCTGAGATCATTTTGAAATATGGGGATATTGACATATGATTTTAAATTAAAAACATTGTGGAATATATTCAGCATATTATACTATATTTTATGGTACATGCTTTTGCTAAAACAACATAAGTAACAAACAAAACTCTTGTCATCTAATATTTAACTTTCTCAGCCAAGACTCAGAAAAGAAGGTCTGTGTGGAGATCTATTTCTATTACAGAAGAGACTGATACTGAATAGCTAAGTGTTCTTAAGCCCTCCTGCCAAGTTATGAGTCTAGATTTACTGATGAAAACAGATGCTTGTCTTGTGATTTCTTTCCTTATAACGGGACCATTCAATGAATGCTTTCACAAGAATGTGACACTGAACTATGGGACAACATCTTTAATAGAAGATTTTTTTTTTGTCTCTGACTAGCTATTTTATGCTCATTATCATCAAGATTTGATTATTTCTAAGAACAATAATGTACATCAAAAATGGTATTTGAATTATTGGTAAAGCAGAATTTTAGGTAGAAAGTAAAATTGCATAGCCATACATCAATCTATTCGATATCTAGTCTTTCTGTTTGGTAGATAAAGTTCTTCCAAGTGCTATAATAGAGATGTGAACAAAATAGAGTACTTGACTTCAAGAAGCTGGATGTAATTGAAACTCTAACATGGCAGGTGCAGTAGGTATTAAACAGTGTAATGTTATAGAGCAATTTCACTCAATCTACCATAAACAGAGTATAACTGGTTTGTCACTGATCAAGAAGATATACTCACAAATCAATAAATAATAAGCATTTAGAAATATTTATAGCAATGCTGAAGACTAGCAATATGGTCTTGTAGCATGAACTTAATATGTATGTGAACTGTAAAAGATAGTATCAGAGAGATATGATTTTGGATGGGGTCAAAGCCTTTTGAGTATAGAGATAGTCTAATTTATAATTTTTATTATTGTTTGTGATCATTTGTAAAAGTCACTTTTATTTGCCAGATGTAATTGTCATCTTAGAGGCTTACTACTAAATGAGCTCATTCTTTCTAGCTCTTGTTGAACTCTGGCTGGCTGGTTCAACTCAGCTCTTTTGGCCCAAACTCCTTTCCATGCTGACTGACTCAAACTGACTTCTCCTGGTTTCTCACTGAATTGCTTTGCCTGACCTCATAATAACTTTGGCCACATGCTCTAACTTCCTGGCTGCTTCTCATTCTCTGGCTCTTTCGGTCTTTGCCAGTGTCTAGCTTGTTTTTTGTAACCTGACTCTGTAAAACAGTCCTGAGAAAACTGCCCTTAACACACATCATACACTTGATGTTGATGGATAACCTGATCAAACCTCAACTATATCATCCAGCAGTATTTGGAACAAAGGAAAATACTTTTAATATATCACATAATATTTGAACAATTAGTATTTATATTTATTCATACATATACATACATACACATACATATACATGCATATACTTACATACACATACATATACATGCATATATATATATATATATATATATATATATTCCTTGTTATATTAGATACTGTTTTGCTTAGAATTCTTGTTGTCATAGTTGCCCCCTTCTCAATCCCAGAAATAGCTGGTACTACAGGTAGACACCTTGATGCCCAGATTAACTTACATTCCTAAAAAACAACTTTAGAAACAATTGATCATGCTAAAGGGTTGGCTTATTATTGCTGAGATAACAGTAAAAATGGTACAACCGTACAAAACAGGTATCTTAAAAATAAACACACTTTGAATTATTTAAAAATCAATTTGTATTGTTATATAAGTTCTTATCAAGTGACAAACAGACCTGAGCAACGAATATTTAAAAGAATGCAACAGCAAATTGATACGACTGTTTTGAAACTATCAGCATAGCTCTGAATTCCATAATAAAAAAACTTACATAATTTATCAAAAAATGCATATTATTTTTTAGTATAAAATATGTATTTGTGAAAGATAAAGTGAATCATGTTCAGACGAGGCTTTCCTACTTTAATTATTGATCATATTTCTGCTATGACAGTATTGAAAATACTAGTATGTGATTTTATTGCCACTTGTAGGTATAGGTGAGCAGAGAGTGAGCTGCTATTAAATTTTTACTTACCTTTAAGAAAGTGTAGAAACGATTCCAAATATTAAATGTATGTATAATTGCTTTTACACAGAAGATATTTGTTTCACAGACTTTTTCAACGATTTACAGAAATAACAATACATGTACTGATTTATTTTAAACTTACAATTTTAGCCTTTTTTGTTACTTCCCATATGTTATATAAAGAAAATAAACTGTAAGTCTATTTTTATTATTAATTATTTGTTTGATTTATTTACATCCTAAATGTTGCTCTTTTCCCGGTTTCGCCTGCCAGAGTTTTCCTCACCCCAACCTTCCCCTTCCCCTCTGGGCATAAACCTTGGGGCATGAAGTGTCTACAGAATTAGGCACATCCTCTCCCACCAAGGCCAGATAAGGCAATCCTCTGCTATTTATGTGCCAGAGACCTTGGAGCAGCCCCTGCTCTTTGGTTGGTGGCTTAGTCTCTGGGGTCCAGGTTAGTTGACTGTTGGTCTTCCTAGGAGGTTGCCATCCCCTTCAATTCCTTCAGTCCTTCCCCTAATTCTTCCATCGAAGAAGTCCTGACCTCAGTCCAATGCTTGGCTATGTTTGCATCTGTCTCAGTCAGCTGCTGATAGAGCCATCAGAGGGCAGCCATGCTAGGCTCCTGTGTGCAAGCACAGCATAGCATCAGTAACAGTGTCAGGTATGGTGCCCCCTATGGGATGGATCCCATGTTCAGCCAGTCACTAGTCGGCCATTCCTTCAACTCTGTTCCATTTGTGTCCTTGCATTTCTTTTAGACAGAAACAGTTTTGGGTTGAAAAATTTGAGGTTGGGTTAGAGAGATGGCTCAGTGGTTAAGAGCACTGACTGCTCTATCAGAGGTCTTGAGTTCAATTCCTAGCAACCACATGGTGGCTCATAACCATCTGTAATGGGATATGATGCTCTCTTCTGGTGTGCCTGAAGAGAGTGACAGTGTACTCACATGCAAAAAATGAATAAATAAATCTTTTTTAAAAAATGAAAATAAAAGAGAAGAAAATAGAGATGTGAGTGTATAGTGACTTTAAAAATTTTTCAAGGTGGGTATGGGAAACCCATCCTTTCATTGGGGGGTCCTTTCTAACTACTGGAGGTCATCTCTTCATGTTCTATATCCCCACTTTTGGGCATTTCAAATTGCATGTGATGCTACAACATAAAATAATCATAATCATAATCATAATAATAATAGTAATAATAGTTACATGGAATTCTTTTGTGAACTCTAGTGGTTTTGTAGTTATTGTTGTTGTTGTTGTCACACATGGAGGCCAGAGTTTAATATTGGGTGTCTTCCTCAATCCTTCTCCATCTTATTTTGGAGACAAAATCTTTACAGAACATGAAAAGTCATTGGTTTAGCTGTATTGGCTAGTCAGGGCCCTCCAGGGATCCATGACCTCTGATTTCCTAGTACTGGAATTATATGCATGTGCTATAGCACCAACTCTTCATGACCATGTTAAGTATCTAAGTTCATGTCTTTAAGCTTCTCAAGTGAGCTGGTTGTCTCTCTAGCACATGGCATCCATAGTTTTACTGTTAAATTCAGAAGACATTTCTAAATCAAACATATCTAATAATATAAACTGTGTCACATATGTTTTCTTGTATGTGTCAACACTGAAAAATTTAATTTCATTAAAAAGTTGGACTTCTATTTTTTATCTGTTACAGTTTTTGCTGCTTTGTACATTTGAGCTACGTTATAAAAAGAAAATAAACCATATAGGACATCAGATCCTTAACTTCAGGCTTCTGTGAAACTTTCTTTGGTAACATAGAATTTGAGCCAATATCCACATAGTGTGCACTGTCCCATCAACTAATCCTTCATGCAAGTACAGAATTTACCTATAATAAAAACTCTGTAGTATATTTGTGAAATTAGAAATACGTATAAGCATATCTGTCAATTCAGGAAAATTAACTTAAAAGTTTAAAATGTAAACAAAACGAAAATGTCTATGGTTGTATATACCAAGTTACTTTAATAAGATTTCATCTCACAATCAGTCTTGAAGGCAGTGGCGTAGAGAAGTATGTCCAATACATTGTGTTTTTATCCACATATAATTGATTATTTTCTTTTGTGAATAGAGATTGAGCTCAGGGTCTCAGACACGATAAGCAAGTGTTGTATACCCCATAACCAAAATTATTTGTGAGTTCAGACAAGTAAGCGGAGGTACCAGGATCACATAAGTGTATATAATTATTGTGATATACACACATATAATGGTTTATATTTCAGAATGTCCTACCTGACTAATGTTTTACTCTACTTCTACCCCCACCTTTCCCTACCAAACTCCTCTGATGCCTTCCTAGTCCCTCTCAAATTCATGATCTCTTCTTTATTATTTATACATGTACATAAGTGTTTAGGAATTACTACCTGAGATTGTATGAGTCCAAGGGTGCCTGTCTCTGAAGAAGATTGATTCTTCCTGTCCCAGCAGATATCAGTTGCCTATAAAATTTTTATGGGTAAAACTACTAACCACAATTGCATAGAATTATTTCCTAGAATATGGGTTGTTATTAATAATAACTATTTCTATTCTGTAAAATGATATATATTGTGAGTATATTGGGGAGGTATTTTTATAGATAAGCTGAATTTCTGCATCGAGTTTGTTTATTGTCCAATGGTAATAAATCAAAGACAGGAATTTTAACTTTAATAGATCTTAAATAAATTTGAATATAATCAATCTACCAAAATGTAATGCAGATTTTTTATTATAATATAAATTATTATACAGATAACAGATGTTCTATATTTATTATACTTTCCAAATATAGCTTAAATCTTCATATATTATTTTTCCTGATTAAAATTTATCAAATAAATGTATGACAGAACACACACACATACACACAGACAGACACAGATATATATATAGATAGATATCTATATCTATCTATATATATATATGGCTGAGGGAGCCTGATCGTGGACAGCTTCTCATTAAATATGCAACTTCAATTAATCATTAGAAACCCAAGGTTACTGTACTTTGAAGCATTGTTATTTTCTAAATGCAATTGCTAACTCACTAGTCAAACAATTCATTTTCAGAACAATAAGAATAATGGAGATTTTAGACTCTCATCTTGACTAGCAGACTTTAGATGATCAGAAAAAACCTTAAACAATGTGATATAATTTTATGATGTATTATATGTTAATATCAGGTAAAGTATTTTGTATTTTTTTGTCTACTTGAGAAATAAAATGAAAAACCCTGCTTGTAAACAGTCTAAGCTATTTTGCTAGAAAGCTGCCTCAGACTAGATTTTACATGTAAATATTCACAAAATACAGTAAATGATCTTGGGCAAAATGCCATTGAGTTCACCTCTCCTCTCCCGAGGAGTTCACTTCCTTGTTAGGGTTTGTATTGATTTGAAAAGGTATTACTTACCTACTACCACATCACCAAGAATAAGTAACCTTATCTTAGATCCATGCATCTTAGATGGATGACTTTGACATTGGGTAGACTAAGATTTCTACTTTGAATTTTGCAATTTCATCCTCTGCAAATGGATCCAGGCATAGATTGAGCACAAAATACAGCCGCAATATAATGGCCAGAGCCTGTACCTTTGTTTGGCTTCATTTCATCCAGCAGCATGGAATTTTACTGTCCTGCAGACAGCCACCTTTTAACCATATATAGTACTGTCTTAGTTTCTTACAGAAAGAGAGGCATGGGCTTAAAAAGTAGCATCTTTAGGCAGGCATGTTGTTAAGGAGAAAAGAAATTGATTATTTAACACCAAATTGTCAGCCCTGAAAACATACATACAAGTAATATTGCAGACTGAGCAGGTTGTGTATATACATACACACATGCACACACACACAGACATACACACACATATACACACATAAATACATGTATATATTGTATATATAGATATAAACAATATATGTATGTACATGTATAGACATATATGCATGTATACATATATCAACAAAATATAAAAAGAGGTCATGAATTTGAAAAAAAACAAAGAAGGAGAGGTACATGGGAGCGTTTGAGGGAGGAAGATGAAAGAAGAGAGGTTGTAATCATAATATGAAAGACTATATATATATATATATATATTTATAGTTTGGTTTTTCGAGACAGGGTTTCTCTGTATAACCATGGCTGTTCTGGAACTAACTCTGTAGACCAGGCTGGCCTTGAACTTAGAAATCCGCCTGTCTCTGCCTCCCAAGTGCTGGGATTAAAGGCATGCGCCACCACTGCCCGGCTAAAATAAATATTTTTAAATAGCATATTTTCCTTTTGCTTTTTTGTTTTGTTTTGTTTTTTTCCTATCAGAGTTGAGTCTGAATATCTCTAGTACCTGCTTATGAGTTGCTATCTAAATAAACATGTATCTCATGCAAAGAAAGAAAAGGAAATATTACCTGAGATTAGTGCAAGCAACATGGTACAATCTATTCTTAATGTATGTTGTTACTGATGCTTAAGATGGGAGCCTTGGAATGCGAGCATAGCAACATATTAAAAACATTAAATCTATGGTTATTTCATTTATTTCTAACAGAAAAGAAGTCTCCCAGGCTGCCACTTTAATTACAGTGGATGGCAAAGGTCTCTCGGTGAAGAGGCAGCACGATCAGGCTAGTTTTTATTACACACAGGGGGATGGTTGAAGGCTGGATGATCTAGGGAAGAAAGATGTTTGCTAATGTTTACATACTTAGCTCCCACTGGCACTTCCCCAGCTTGGAGGCTTGCTCTGACCCTCTGATTCTGAGAAAGTGCATCCAGATTCACAGCAAGACTTCAAGGAGTACCAGATGATGGAGCAGATGGCAGATGACTAATTTGGCAAGCCTTGATGAGTGGAAATTGTTTGCTTTAATTGCTTGTCAAGTCCAGTACCTACATTAAAGTTAAGAGCCTAGCACTTGCGCAGAAAACACAATACTACAATGTAAATTAGATCTGTGTTTTAGACGAGGGCGTCCATAGGGAATGAAGAATCAGGGATGAACTCTGAACAGATGATGGGAAATTAATATTATTTAAACCAGATATAGGTGACAAATATGATTTCTAATAATTGGATCATTACTAATTATTTTCTATCTTTAAGATAGAAATTTTATAAAATATAAATGAATGAAATAAATTGGAAGTCAAAAAGACAACTAAAAAGCATTAATGAAAGTATGTGTAATATTATTAATAGTTGATGTTCCATATCGTACATTTAAACTCATCTCTAATTTATTAAATGTTACAAAGCTAGTGCTTGAAACATAAAATCACAAACAGACATATTAGAAAGAGTAGCATTTGTGTTGGGAAAAGTAGGTTAGGATAGACTATTAAAGAAGCATCACCCAGAGGCTGGAGCAGTAGCTCATTGCTTATTAACATCATTTGATTATGAAGAGCTAAGTTAGGATCCAAGCACCCACATCTGGATCAGCTTTAGGGATACAACACCATCTTCTGGTCTCCCAGGATACCTGGATTTATGTGGCATACAAACGCACACACAAGTGTACATGCACTCAAAAGCACACACACACACACACAGAAAGAGAGAGAGAGAGAGAGAGAGAGATACCAAGACACAAAGAGTCAGAGAGAAAGAGTGACTGAGACAGAGACACAGAGAGTCAGAGAGAGACAGAGACTGAGGCAGAGATAGAGACAGAGGCAGAGAGAAATCTTTTTAAAAAATCCAACATGCACAGCTCAGTGAATAAATAAAACCAATTCTCTCTCTCTCCCTCTCTCTCTCTCCCCCTCTCTCTCTCTCCCCTGTGTGTGTGTGTGTGTGTGTGTAATTGTTTTGATGGTCTTTTATTCGGAAATAATGGGATGGAAAAAATCTTTAAGGCCATGTTAAGAAGGTCTCAACATACATTAAATGTAACCAGAGGCCAAGAATTTTGTTTTAGTAGAGAAATGATAAGGATAGTTTGTTTATTTTAAAGAGTATATTGTTCCATGTATGGAGAAGTGAAGGATAAATTTTAACATCATACAGAAATTCTAGATATCAATTAGGCTGCAGTCTAAGTGCAGAGCAGAGAGAGACACAGCTTGGATCAAATGCCACAGTAGCTGAAGTAACAGATTTAATCATATTCGATGATATATTTTGAACTTAGCTGATGAGACTTGCCATTTCTGCATAATAATAATATGACTCAATAATGGTCATTTGAATGTCTGCTACAACTTGAATATTGCTTTATCTTTTGTATATTAAAGTTTGTGCTGACTGTATTTTAAAATATGTAACAATACGTGTTAACATAAATAATTTTATATTGATATTTCTAAAAGAGAAAGTATGTTATTATTCAAACAAATGATAAACAAATCTTACTTTTGAGACAATCTCATGTATCCCGTGCTAGCTGCCAACTCTTCATGCAGTGAGAATTACTTTAAACTTCTAATTCTTCGGCTCCAACTTTCTAAATATTGGGATTGCAGAAACCAAGCTTTCTGAAGTTCTGAGATCAAATCCAGGTTTTTCTGAATTCTAAGCAAGCACTCCACAAACTGAGCTGCTCCCCTAATCCCTTGGGGGAAAATAGTATTTTAAAAAGTATTTTTCCATTGTTAGAACACATGTTTAACATTCACATGTCTTTATTTTCCAAATTATGGCCGTATAATATATGCATGTCATATGTATTTTTTCTTATGTGCTTTTGCAGGGCTATGAGTATTTAGAGAAAACCTTGGCCATTTTTATCAATTGATATTATGTTTCCAGGCAAAGTGTTGAATAATGATAGATCTGATTGCTTTATCGCCAAAAGCATTTTGATATGACATTTAAAATTTTTTATTTAAATTCTTTTGTTTTTTCTTGTAGTTTGCAAACTGATATAGTTCTGAGATCATTTTCATAATAGGCACAAAGTCACAAATTGAGTTATTTTATTACAAATATTGACAATATTGTACTTCATTAATTTGAACCATTTTTCAGGAATCATAGGAATGATTTTGTTAGCCAATTTTTTAAATCACTACAAACTTTTAATTTTAGACCATTTTACTGAATAGGAATTATCAGATACTAGTTTTGAATCTAGAGAACCCGATGACCAAAGATATAGCCACATTTGTAATTGAATCAATACTAAATAAAATAATTGGCAATTGTATTAGGGACTCACATAGATTTTGACACCTGCAGTTACGTTTGGAATGACACTCTGGGGAGCATAGATAAATTTAGGGTTTCTGAAGCTTCAGTGGTTGTCAGTTTATCACTCAAGCACTTTATAATGGTGTTGGCAAAGGGGGCTGGATGTTGTTAAACTTGTTTCAGCTACTGAAGAAGATTTATCAATTCTGCTTTGATAAACAGCTTTGTGAAATCAATGAAACTTGATGGCTTAAGCATTGTCTTGTATACATTGCCTGATTGTAAAATCGATTGACAAATGAAAGTTGTGAGGCACTCAATAAGAGCTTCGTGAAGAGAACTCCAAGTGATTTTTATGCTTCCATCCGAACTAATTCCTTAAAAAGCAAGTCCGCCTTTCAAGATAAAAGCTATACTTGATATAGCATTGATTTTACTCAGTTCAGATCAAAGCTAAATATAAAGAAAAGCCTTACTGTGATAAAAACATTTCTTTAATTGATAAGCACATAGTAAGAAGTTTCAAGTATGAGAGTGTCTGCAGTAAAGTATTGTGATGAATGTGACATCATGTTTGTAGGAATATCATCATTTCTTTCAAAATTATTTGTAAACATTTTTATTGTAACTGTATTTGAATAATGTATGTACAGAACACAAGTGATCTTTATAGAACAGTTGAAACTTAATTTATAGTAGTGGGGATTTTAAGATAGTTTTGTGTTTGTTTTAAAATCATCTAAATGGATATTATTTGAAGATAATTTTTTGAAAGTTTTATTTATTTTTATTTTATATGTATGAGTGTCTTGCCTGCATTTATGTAAGTGTACCCTGTGGTTGAAAGTTCCAACAGATGCTATAAATTGTATAGGATCCCCCTAGAACTGGAGTTAGAGCTAAATCAATATGTGGGTTCTGGGAATTGAACCGTGGTCCTCTGCCAGGGCAGTGGATGCTCATAACTGCTGAGCTATCTCTATAGCCTTAAAGATAGTTTATTAAAATTAAATATATGATACAAAATTTTGACATATGGTTTTTACTTATCTTCAATAAATTGATAGCATGTTCTTCATATTATACATAGATCATACTGTTACATGGAATCATGTATGTCCATTATACGACAAAAATAAAACTTTAAACTCTTCAGAATATTTTAATGATAATCTACAATGAATTTAGAATGTGCTGGCTTGTTTTATGTCAACCTGATAAAAGCTATAGTCATCCGAGAGATGTGAACTTCAGTTAAAATACCTCCATAAGATCTGACTGTAGGCAGGCCTGTAGGACATGGGAGCTTCCTTTTTCAAGGTCCAGATTATGACTAAATATATAGCTTTCTCGGCTGGAGAAATGGCTCAGCAGTTACAGCCCTTGCTGTTTTTGCAGAGAATTCAAGGTCAGTTCCCACGACCCATTTGGGGTAGCTTACACTGTACTTTCTTTTTCAGGAGAGACTACGCTCTTTTTCTAGACCTTCTCGTGAGCACCACCCCACCCGTACTTTCTCTTAAATAAAAATAAAACTAAAATATTACCCATCCTGTAGTTGGTATTTATTTAGAAAAGTGCTTAAGATAATTGAGTGCTCAGCTCAGAATGGGATGTTTTACCAACCATTCCCATCACCATCTCCAAGTTTTAGCAGACACAGCGGAATGCAATGGAATGCAAGAGCTCAGTAATAAGGGGGAATGCTGTGAAATACAAACTTCTGGATTTAACATGACTGTCACACTTATGAACTTTTACCACCTGGAGTTGCCTGCACAACCAAGACAGCCAATATAGAATAGCCAACATTGATAAGAGACATAATCTTCAGGACCAACCTTTATTGAGGAACTACTTGAAGTTGATAGCTATTAGGAAAAGGATAATCATTCTTTATTTGAGGGTATTTTCACTTGTAGGTTTCCCATGCTCCAGACTGTAACCCTAAAACCGTGGTGCCAATGCCACCAAGAGCAACACCAAAAAGAGTGTATGAATATGGGGTGAAGACTTTTTATGGAAGATACAGTGGTACTTGTGATGGAAAATGAGGTATAGATGTGATACTATTAAATATATTACATAGTATGCATGTATTACATAGTATACATATATGAAATTCTCAATAATAACAAAAAATTATTAGATCTGTCCTTCTCACTAGCATTTCTTGTAGCAAACCAGAATAGCTAGGCTAACATATATATATATATATATATATATATATATATATATATGAGAATATATTATGTATAATATATATTATATATTATATAGAAAGAAAAAGATGAGTGTTGGAATTATAGGCATAAAGGAATTCCAATGTGGTATGTGTGGAACTGTATAGTCAGGAAGAAGACCCAAGGAACTGAATGGCAATGATAAGCACATAAGTCCCAGGAGTGAAAGGAAATAATAAATTTATATGTAACTAATATATGGTTTCAAGCCAGGCATGCAGGCTCATTTGAAAGACAAAGTCATATATATTGAAGGATTCAGGCCCATGTTTATCACATAGTTTCCTACCAGCCTGTGCTATAAATTATTTGAAAATAAAAATGGTTTTGGAGAGTAATAATCTGTATTGTGACAACATATCACAGGATAGAGGCCTAATTCAGTAGCAGTTTACTCTCTCTAGAAAGCACCCCAGTTCAGTTCCCACTACCCATTTGGGGCAGCTTACCCAGGAGAAACAACACTCTTTTTCTAAATCCCACTCCTTGCTACTCCTCCTCACATACTAAACCCTCCTTTAAATAAGATTTGATCTTTAAAATACCTTTCTGGAGGTCTAAAAGATTGGCATCCACAGGCTAATATCCCCTCTGAAATTGAGGTAGGTTCCCCGTTACCTCTTTCTAGCCACTAATAATGGCTGTCAGTTCTTGGTATTCCTTAAGATTCAAGTGATCATTTTATCTCTGCCTTTGTGGTTACAGAACTGACTTCCGAGGTAACTGCACTTGCATGCTGTTTCCACTCTGGGTGTGTAAAAACGTGCTTGCATAGTATATGCACTTGTGCATCAATGTGTACTAAGTAGTTAATGAACGTGTGGAGGCCAGAGATTAACATCAAAATGTCTT
>JADRCH010000006.1:15568934-15597490 GCA_019843965.1 Rhynchomys soricoides | reverse complement strand
ACTGTATATATATATAAACTGTTTACTGGCCAAACAGTCTATATATATATAAAGACTGTTTGGCCAGTAAACCCAGAGATCTGCTTGTCTCTGCCCTGCTCAACCCTCAGTGCCAGAATACAGAAGTGCATAACTACAGTTGATTATTTGTTTGTTTATTTTGTTTTTATATGGGTGCTGGAAGTATAAACTCTTATGCTTGAGCAACAAATACTATTCGGTGATCCATCTCCATAGCTCAGGTGCTATGTCCTCTTGAATGGACATAGAACACGTTATACCAGGAATCCTTACCATCACTTTATCTGGACCACATTTATAAAGACCCTATTTCTAACAAACACCTGATTACCCAGCTTATAAAGAAAAAGCTTTGCAGTAGTTATGGATTCTGAGGTTCTAGTCTATGATTCTGTGTGCTTGTGGTTATGTATTGTATCAACAATGGATCATGGGATAGATGGAGACCACTCTTGGATTGGGATATCCCTCTGTAGGTTTTGTCTATCATCCAAAGTTTTCATAACCTACCAATAGTGCTGTGGATTCTATCTATAGTCTTTAATTTATATCATTTTTGGTTATTTTTGATGTACTTATAGGAAAAACAGGCTTTAAAATAGTCTTAAATATTAGGAAACATTCCACAAGATTATTTTCTCCCAACTGCAGTATCTCATTCCCAAAACACTAGGTGTTGTTATTTGTCAGTTCTCTATATATGACAAACAGTTGTGTATGTGACTTTTCTATCAACCTCTGTCCACAGCATCTTTGATGTTATTTGTGTTTTATTCTGGGTATATTATGTAATTTACTTTAAGAAGACACATATATAATATAATTTTAAGTTAATCAGTAGTATTGTGAGATTGATATTCCAATGTTTCAGCCTACTGAAAATTAATCTGATTAATGTACAGAAAATAATGTATTTTAAATATACACATCAGTGTGCAGATGTGTTTATATACTGTATTTGTGTACTCTGAAAAATAATATTAAAAATGAGTGTGGAAGACAAAATAGATATTAGTACACATGCAAAACTATGTGCATCTTCATGAGCTCACTTACATATGAATAAAAACATAACCCACTGATCAAATATGGAAGATTATTGTATGCACCAGCAGACCATTATTCTTTTGAACATTCATGAATATGCATGTGGATGACTCAATTAATGACAAAATCTTGTTACACATTTATTTGTGGTATACTTTTAAAAAATAATTTAAATTAAGGTGCTTAACACATTTTAAAGATATTATTATTGGGGTTGATCTTCATGTGCATATATGTATCACTTACATGATGTGCTAGAACAGCTTATTGTACAGTAGATAATAATTTTAAATGTGTTTGCTCTTATCGTTCAGTCTTATTTACATAGAGATAATTACTTTATCAGGAAATAGGGTATACTATAAATTCCAAATAAAAATATATTTAGGTGAAATTAAATCATCTTTTGCATGCCTTTGTATAAGCACAGCACATATTATTTTTTCAAATTTATCTCCTTAAAAAATAAATTAAGGAATTACCATGGGACCCACTCTTTGTTCTCTTTGCTTGGTATGTGTGATTAAACAATACAAATTTAAGATAATTTATCCTTCTAGTGATAGTGGTCTATGACCCTCGATCACATTTGAATAACTTGATGAATTGGGGTCAACCAGGTAGCAATCCATTTTGTTTAAGATAGTCATCTACAGGTTATATAATTTAAGTTGTGTCTTTGTCTTTTCAGTGTGCGCAGGAACAGAGAACAAACTGAGCTCGCTCTCTGACCTGGAACAGCAGTACCGAGCCTTGCGCAAATACTATGAAAACTGCGAGGTAGTCATGGGCAACCTGGAGATCACCAGCATTGAGCACAACCGGGACCTCTCCTTCCTGCGGGTACAGCTCTTTCTTTCTCTAATCTTTGTTGTGATGTCATGGTTTACAAAGGGAGCATTGGTTGATTAGACCAGCTAGAGTTCTATCTCTCTACGAGGTAGGGGCTATGACTGGGCAGGAGATAAGCATCCTCAGGCAAATAATAAGAGTAGCAATGCTGAAGTGATGGACATCCCAGCTTAGAGGAGCTGCTGTCGCCATTAGATTGATACAAGGATTGTATCTGGGTTTGGTACAGGACATACTGCAAGTCAGTCTTTTTCTGACAGGACAAAGACTGAGAGAGTCAGAGGACCAATCAGATAAGAATGGGTGGGGGGCTTTAGTCATTCTTCTATTATCTGCCTTATTCCTGTCACTTGGAAGAGAAGACTATGGAGAGAGCAAATACTATCTCACCTCCTAATTTAGGTAAATGAAATTTTTTTGAAGTTCCACACAATTTAAAGTAGTTTTAGTGGAAAGTCAAAAGTAGATGCATACATCAATGTAATAGTTATTAAAACTACATAGCAAAGGTTCCTGTATCCTAGAAAGAGTTGACTTTAGTGGCCTTCAACATTTGAGTTCTTGGCTCCTTTTTCTGAAATGCATTGCACAGAAACCATTCAAAGCCACACAAGCGAGAAAGTAAATGATGCGGTGACCAAGGGGCGATGAAGAAGAAAGCTGAACACCAAGGCAGCATAAACAGAATGTACATTAGTGTGACTGAGGCAAGGAATCTACTCTAATGGCAACTGAGTTTTCCAATCTACATCTGCTTCGCTTGATTGGCCACATCACTAGATTTTATTGAAAACCAAAAGTGTGTGTCTGTGTACATATAGAGCTATACATGCCTGTATCATATATGCTTTTTAAGTGATGCCATGTAAAAATTGTGTAACCCTTATGATCTTAGAATAATTGAGTAATTATAGGGTTTATTTAAATTTTAACCTTTAGTATATGAAAGTTATATGCAAATGTTTGAGCCACATGCTCCAAACCATGGCTCTAAAATTCTTATGAAGCATAGTGAACTCAATATTGTGAATATATTTGAAAGAAATAAAACAAGAAAGCCTAGGATTCTATGTGGAACTATGAATAGTTTCTTTAAATAAGAAATTACTGGCTCCTAACTAGTTCCTATTACTGTTATATAAATTTTATGCTTAACCCACACACATCTTTAATTTCATCTTTTATTAAAAGTAATTCTAATCATTTTTTTTTTTTGCTCCAAAGCTGTACAACTGTAACATATGCGCACAGGGACTAAGTCAGACCTATGCAGGCTTTTTGGTTGGGACTTCAGTTTCAGGTTATTTAACAAAATGTAGCCACCCTTGTTTTATGACTTGAATGTCAGAAAGAGAAGGGCAACCAGCAGGTCTGAGCCAGCTACCTAAAACAGAAACAAAGAACAGAGAGAGCCTTTGCCCATTTATTAATGTGAGAAACATTCCACTTGCCTTCTAGTGACTGGCTGGGCAGGGACATTTCACTCATTCGCATCCATGAGATGATCTGGTATTTGATTGTAGAATTTCTACCTTCCCCATCTCCCAACTAGATAAGAGTGACTTATTTAAATATCTCTGAAGGACTCCATCTAGTACCCCTCCAGAGAACTCAGAAAGAAAATAAAATTAGGCCTTTGAAACTGTATTGATAATAGGCTTTGGGTATAACACAGTGGGATGCTTGCCCAGCATGCACAAGGTCCTAGGTTTGATCCTCTGTCTACCACCGTACAACCAGGATGTGTTTGTGTTTGGGAGTAGTAATGGGGGGGTTAAAAGGTGCAGAAGTAAAAGAGTTCAAGGTCTTTCTTGGATACACAGAGTTAAGGCCATCCTGGGAATCAACCCATTATACTTCAAATACATGAATAAACAAATAAAACATAGAGGAGGAGGAGGAAGAGGAGGGAATATCAAAGAGTTGGAAGTTTTGCTTTTTATTTTAAGAAACACTGGGATACTCTAAAGAGACTTTCCTTTTAATCTGTTAGGCAACATCAGTTTTGAAGAAACACTTTTCAATGCATTGTTTTTGAGAAGCTCTGTTTATAGAAAAGATGCTCCTGCAGCCCACTATTTATAGAGCCTCTTTCTTCACAGTTCTTTCTGGAAGGAAAAGTAATCTAGTTGACTATTATTAACATTTGACCACCAAGCCAGCACATAGTTGGTGAGACCAAAAAAAAAAAAATCTCTATAACTTACTTACTCTGTACTTTATCACCACCACAAGGTTACAGTGTAAAATAGAAAGCATCAAGGCATAAAAATCACAGATTTTGTATTATTGTTCCACACTTTGTGAACTCTCTAAAGCAAGCCATATGAGCCATGGTGTAGCAAGTAATGGGAATGAACCAGCAGACCTCTACCCTCATTAGAATTCTGGCCAGTTTTTCCTCCTTTGTCATGCCATTGGTCTTCCAGGCTACCGTAGACATTCAGTAGTTTAGCTCTACTAGAAAGGTGCCTGACCTACCAGCTTTTATATCTCAAATTTATTTTTCCTTTTAAAAATATATCCATGCTACCAGATAGCTATTAATTCTCAACTATTTGTAAAACATTGGGAAATGTGCTGCATTAGTAATGTACTTCCTCTCTGGCTGAAATCTGTGGCTTCATTTAGCTGTATGCACATTGTTTAAAAATAGTCTATATTAGGGTTATAAATGAATAAACTTAATGCTTGGTGTATTGACCTAGAATGATAACAATGTCACTAATTCATTGGACCCACATGTGCTACTACCCCTAAACTTCAAATCTTAATGATTATACATGAAAATAAATGAATTGATACACAGACATGTTTTCAGATAACAGCATCTATCTGTAGGTGGATTATCTAGCTATAGATACTCTATTTGATAGTAATGACTTTGAGAGAGTAAGAAAGTATAATTTTTATGAGCTTAATATGCTTCCAATTATACTCATGAAGAACCTGTAAAAAGGGTTTAATACACACACACCCACACACACACACCCACACACACACACCAGAGATTCTATTAGAGAATATATATTAGAAAATATGTATATTAGAAAATAAGAAATCCATGTTCTGATTAGCATGTGCCACTTTTTTTAAAAAGCACAATCAGTTTTAATCATATATTTGATAGAACTATATATATTTTAATGCACAAGGAACAATGTCACCTAAAAATTTCTGTCAAAAAATTATTAGAAAATATTTTTTTATTAAAGAAAATATCCTGCCCTTAAATTCAAATATAGCCTTTTATTTTATTTTATTTCTTCTTTTCTTAAGGAAATATGAGATAATTTATTCTAAAGCCAAATATGGTTGTGATGTAAGCATGTGTGTGTGTGTGTACATGTGATTGTCTGTGTGTGTGTGTGTGTTCCTTGACACACAGGTGGAGTCAATCAGAGGACATTGGGAGTATTCCTCTACTGCACCCTCACGTTATTTGAGGCACAGTTTTGCCTACGTTGGCTGGCCACTGAGCTCCTAAGATCGGCCCCATTCTGTTTTACAGAACCGAGGTTAGAGGAACACAAAGCAACCCCTACCCTTTACATGAGTTTGAGGGGGTTGAATTCAGGTCCTCTTGCTTTTACAGCAAGTAATCTTACCCACTGAGCCATCCCAAGTCTTCTGTTATCCTCTCTATCAGGATATAGATGTAAGTCTCCATACATGCTGCTGCTGCTTTCTCTTTCTACTCTCTGGGAAGCAAACAGTTTGCTTGACCTTTTCAGAGCTGAATAATGACTGGTCGTTTTCTTTTGTCTTCCCACATGTATGCCTCTACTGCTTAATGACTTGTGGTTTAGAAAGGCAGAGAAGATGGACTTCAGAGAAACATACTGACCCACTTGCTGAAACAAAACTTAGCTTTGTTATTTTGTTAGAATAAAGTCTGGAAAGATTTTTGAGTTGCATTTAGTTTTGTTTTGAAGTATACTGTATCAATCCTGAATAAGGACAAAGAACCATCCAAATTCTACTTAAGGAAACAAAATCCTAAATTATTTACTTTGCACCTTATGTCAAGCTTTGGTTCATACCCTTTATTGTCCTTTGGTATCTCAAAAAAGATGACTAGAAAGAAATCCACCATCATGAGGGTGGACCTTACAGTTGTCTGAATTTCCTGTATCCTTTATATACATCTGATTCTATGACTAGGTATCAGGTGATGTTGAAGTTGTATAGCAAGAGTAAGTAAAATGTTACATTTAAGATTATTTTTAAGACATAAACAGAAAACTTACAAAATATTTACGTGGATGAGAAAGTGTCTCATGGAATTGTTTATTTAAATAATGGGCAGCCTTGCTTACTTTTGTTTACTTTATTACTCATTATATATCAAACAAAATGGCTTGGTTGGGAGATATTGGTTGAAATAAAATGCGAAAAGCAGCCTTATTTAAAGAGGAACACAACAAATTGAAATAAAAATATCACTAAATGGAACATCAGTAGCATCTGATACTGGCACTCTTGTGTTACATTCCTATACTTACTGAAAGATTATGCAAGATTTTCTTGTGGGGTATGTGTGTGTGTGTGTGTGTGTGTGTGTGTGTCCATAAATTTTGTTTGGATAATAAAATAAGAGAATATATGAACATCCTAAATTTTCTTTGCCTGAAAAGGTTATGTGACAGAAAAGGTTGTGTGTTTAATTCTGTTAAGTAAATAAAACTGTAATATCTAATATTTGTATTTAACTATTTTCCTTTAAGTAAAATGGTCTATGTTTTTCTTCCATATTATTAATGGTAAGAGATTGCAAGAGAATGATGTAAAAACCAACATCCAAGTATTTGGAACCTTCAGTCATTGAATTTAAATCAGCTATGCATTCAGGAATGCAAACAAGAATAAGATATTGTCCTCTGATTTTTGAAGTTCACTGTATTCGCAGTACATGGACAATTCAATGGTCTTTGTGGTTAAATGGGGCCTTTTTCCTAAATTTGGAGGTGATCTTGTAGCTGGATGAGACAAGAATACTGAACAACGAGTACAGAGAATAAAATTATAACTTGGCACTTGGGTCAAAGCAGACACTCTAGGTTAAATGTAATTTTCATAGCTTTGAGAGTTTCTGCATGCTTTTTCTAAGATCATTGAGCATAATGCATATGCAATTTTGTATGTATGTATTTAAATCTGGTTTTTAAATTGAGACTTGATTTTCTACAAAATCTAATCATGGAACTTGTATTACATTTGAAAAGGCTATGCAATTTATACTTGGTTTAGGAAAATATACTTTTCTCCTCAGATGTTAAGTAACATGAAATCTGAATGTATATATTAACTCAAAATCTTGATATTCTTCATGAATTTTACAAAAGAAATAAAAAAATCTATATTTTAATTAAGAATGGTATTTAATGTTTAATGATGTCGTAAATTGTTTTCTTATCCATTTAAATTAAATATTTAATACGCTGTGTATAAAATGTTTCTGTCTGTGTCAAAATTATTAGTCACCATGAGGACCAGAGTTAAAATGCACCAAACCCATCTAAAACCTGTCTAAAACTCACTGGGTGGGTGGAGACAGGAGGTTCTCTGAGCCAAGTAAGCTAGCCCACCTAGCTGAAACATATAGAATAACAAATGTGGGAATATATATATATATATTGTGTGTGTGTGTGTGTATGTGTGTGTGTGTGTGTGTGTATGTATGTAAGAAACCCACATACACCTCCAGGAAATAGGAAAAAAATTAATATGGATACCTCATTTCTTCTTTGGCCTTTGAATGTATGTCTATTATTGTACTCCTGTGCAAAAATTTATAATTAACACACAAACAAAATGATAGATAAAATGAAGCCAATGTTTATAATTAGTATTTAAAAATAAATAAGTATCTTACATATTATTGGAAAAGAAAATAAAAGCTAGAAATGAATGAATTACAACTCTAATATCTTCTAATATAGAACTACATAATAAAAAAAGTGAGCACTTATATTTACTTAAGTAAATACAAATTACCAACCATTCAATATAAACAAGAATTATTTAATATAAAATATTTATTCTATAAGTGTGCATAAAATTTAATTGACTTACTTTTTCTGTGGTTGTGCGTGTGCAGTGCCTACATGTGAGTACAAATGTGTACAACATTATGCATGTTGAGAGACCATAGCAGGACAGTGGCAGACTTCTATCATCCTTTGCCTTTTGTCCTGCTCTAGCTCCAGCTCCAGTTGTTGGGGGACACACATGGAGACTGAGCTGCATGTCTGCTACATATGTGCTGGGGGCCTCGTTCAGTCTGTGTATGTTCTTCAGTTGATAGCTCTGTCTCTGAGAGCTCCTAAGGGTTCAGATTCTATTGGTCTTTCTGTGGGGTTTCCACCCCCTTCAAGCCCTTGAGTGCTTCCCCAAACCCTTCCATAAGAGTCTCAGATGTCTGTCCAATGTTTGGCTGTGTGCATCTGCATCTGTTTCAATCAGTTGCTGGGTAGAGCCTCTCAGAGGGCAGTTCTGCTAGGCTCTTGTCTAAGAGCAAAACAGAGTGTCATTAACAATGTCAGGGACTGGTTCTTGCCCATGGAATGGGTTTCATGTAGGGACCTGTTATTGGGTGGCCATTCCTTCAGTTTCTGCTCCATCTTTGTCCCTTCATTTCTTGTAGACAGGACAAATTTGGGGCCACAAATTTTGTGCTTTTGTTGGTATTCTTATCCCTCCACTGGGGGTCCTGCCTGGTTACAAGAGGTGTCCTCTTCAGGTTCCATGTCCCCACTGTTAGGGATTCATTGGCTCCTGGGAGCCTCCCCCATCCCAGGTCTCTGTGACTTAGGGATTTCCTCAATCCCAATTCCTGGCAGCTACAGATTTCCATTCATTCTCCTGGCTCTCTGGGCTTCTCTCCTGGCTCTCTCCACACCTGATACTGACCCCACCCTTTTCCCTCTTCCTCCCCTCTCCCACCCAGTTCCCTCCTCCCCTCTGTCTCTTATGACTATTGTGTTCTTCCTTCTAAGTGTGATTCAACATCCTTGCTTGGGCCTTTCTTCCTGTTTAACTGCTTTGGGTCTGTGGAGTGTAGCATGGGTATTCTGTACTTTATGGCTAATAACCACTTATCAGTGAATACATACCATGTATGTTCTTTTGGGTCTAGGATACCTCATTTAGGATGATATTTTCTGGTTCCATCCATTTGCCTACACAATTTGTTATGTCTTTGTTCTTAAAAACTGATTAGAATTCCATTGTATAAATCAACCACATTTTCTGTATCCATTGTTTGGTTGAGGGACATCTGGGTTGTTTCCAGTTTCTGGCTATTATGAATAAAGCTGCTATGAACACTGGTGCACATATCCTTGTGGTATGGTGGAGCATCTTTTGGTTATATGCCCAGGAGCAACATAGCTGGGTCTTCAGGTAGAACTATTCCCAATTTTCTGAGAAACCACCAGATTGATTTCCAGATTTTGACCCAGTTCCCCATGCTTGCCAAGTAAAGGCTCTTACCCACTGAGCCATCTCCACAGTTCTTTTGCTTATTTGTAAGAGAATACCATTAGAGATAAAATTAGTACTAATAAAATCTCATTACCAATAAGAGTAGTTAAGAAGAAAGTTCATTTAAAATGTCTACAATTCCATAAATTCTAATGGACTCTCCAGAAAAAGTGTCTTGGGTGAAATATATGTAAAGAATTGATTTATTAGGGTTCTGAGAACACGCAAAGAACATTTTTAAAGTTCTGAGGATTGGTGCACATAAACTTTGTTCTAGTGTGAGTACGGTGAATGTTTAGGCTTAGTGTAAACAAGAATAATTTAGGTAGCAATCACATTTCTCCTTATGATTCTTTGCTCTGGACAGTAGAATTTTTTTACTTGTTATTTGTATATAGCAATTCTTTTCATTTTTTGAAATTAGAGTTGTATCATTTCTCCTCTCCTTTTCTGTTTATCTTCTAAACCCCACATGTACTCACCACTAGCTCCATTTGTGGCTTTTCTTTAATTATTGTTTCATGTCAGGATTTAAAATAAAACAATGATCTTGCAGTGGGCTATGATTTAATTCTGGAATCTAAACATTAGAGAACAATCATACAAAACCCTTTTGAAAGTTTAGAACTCTGTATATTTTGTTAGTTTTAATTCAAAGTAGAACACCTTATTGCCTTTCAAAGAAATGGATTGAATTAAACTCTATGATAATTTTGCATGAAACTATGTCAATTCTAAAGGTCTCTCTTTGGTCACGTAGAGCATAATTTAAAGGTCAGGAGTTTAAAAATAAAACGTTAAAATTCTTGCATTTAGAAACACTATAATTATTTCTCTTGATCTCTAAATTGAACCCATTCACTATAAAATAATTTACTAAAGTATGTAATGAAAGCTGTAAAAATTAAGGTATTTGTTTTGGTAAATATAGGGCTCGTCAAATGGTATCTATTTTATTCTACCTACAAATCAAAATACATTGTTTGGTGTTGACGGAAGTAATTTAGAACAAGTCAATGTTGTATTTGTTTAGAATAGATAGTTTGAGAGTGAAAGAAGAAGGGAGGGAGAGAGGGTGTAAAAGAAAGAGTCCCCCTTTCTCTCTCTCTCTCTCTTTCTCTCTCTCTCTCTCTCCTCTCCTCTCCCCCTCTCCCTTTACCCATGAGCCTTATTGTCCTATCTTAAATTACATCACAGAGACCTTCAAATTGTAGGTAGCTATATTTCATCAGCTCCCTTATCTTACTATATTTTCCCCCACTCTCCTGCCTCCTCTATAACACACTGGTGTGCACACACACACACACACATACATGCTCACACACACATACACACACATGCTCACACACACACACAAACACACCATATACAGAGAGAGAGGGGATAGAAAGAGAGAGGAGGGGGGAAAATGGAGATGGGAAAGGAGGGTAAAAATTCTGGTCAATTTCTAGGACTCCATTATAATAATTTATTTATTTATTTTTAGAGAAACCTACCTTGGAATTTGTCATAAATTGGAATTTTCCCCAGAGGGAAGCTTAGTCCTTGGGTTGTCTGATGTGACAGGAGGCAGATGAATGAATCATTTACATGATGAATGATACAAGACCACCATTAGAGTGGAACAAAGGACGTTAATGCTTTGTCTGGTCAGCCATATTGGTCCTAGTCATTTTGGGGTGATCTTAGAATTTTCCTGTTGTTTTTTCTATGCTTACTTAGCCTATCTCAGAGTTAGTTACTGAAATTACAGTAAATATCAAAGGATGCCTTCATTAATCATTGTAAAGAGGACTCAAAAAGCTCATAATTTCAAACTGAATATGCAGATTGTGGATGTGCCATGTTTGTCATCTCCCATTATAGTACAATATGCTTATGAAGAAGTTTTTTTTTTTTTTTTCTGCTTTGAAAATGTTAGTCCCAGATTTGCTATCCAGTCGCTTTGCCTAGGACTAGGCAGAGAGAGGAAGAGGCTGGGTAATCCTCTTTGAAGGTAACAAAAAGACTGCCTAATATGTCCCAATTCTGTAGGTTATGAGAGGCTTCAATACAAGCATCCTAATTGGAATTTGTAGAATATTCGGTATCAAAGTCTTGACAGATTGTGAAGTGCCATTTGTTTCATTTATTTTTATTTTTTATTTTTTTCAAAGATATGTGATGGCTGCTCTCTTGAATGTGTGTACCTTCAAGATGCTTTCACAAGGGAAGTGTGCTTTGTATCCTACATAGGATATGTTCTGCTGGTGTAATCATATATCAGGCAGGGGTTTCCAGAGAATGGAAATAGCAATAGGGTGTTTTACACATAACAATATTAGAATGAACTAAATGGTCACGGAAGTGCTTTAACGTTCCTTAGTAGATGCAGCAAACATTAAGTTAAGCTTCCAAATGAAAAGGTGTACTTAAGCCTTTTGAGGTCAAAAACATAGTTGTCTTTCCAAGAGATGTAGTTGCCTAAAGAACTTGGCACACTCTTTTGTTTGCAGACTGTAATTGCATCACATCAGAATCAAGAGAAGAAGCTTCATTTTCATTTACAGGGAATTATTTAGAAAGCCATTCTGGTGATAAAATATAAAGTCAAGTGTCACCTGAGAAATTCCAACTGAATGTCCTGCCTCTCAATTAAAGGACTGTGTATGTTAAGGGACTGTGAGTAAGTTGGGTGGTTTGTCCTCTATTCCCATTCTGTATTGGTGAGACAGCAGTAGCAATAGTGACCACTTGATTACTCTCCATAGTGTAGGCTGTGGAAAAAGACTCACCAGTTGTGGGGCAGTTATCCAATATTATTTTTCTAAAAATAAGGAGGCACAGGTTAATATTCAAGCAGTGCCCATGAAAAGGAAAGCAAAGAAGCTGACTCCTACAGAAAAGTCAGGGCTTGAACGAAAAAAGTAAGCAGCAGATATACTGGGGGCATGGTGAATATGGTGAGCAAAGAAGAAGCCAAGAAGATTCAGAGAATGTGCTAATGACCGAAATATGTGCTAAATGGCTCCATAGTGTTTTCCAAATAGCTTAGATCTGGAGTGGGATAGCTTCACCTTGTCAACCTCTGACTCCTCCATTCAAGATTTATAAGGCACCTTTTGCCATAGTGTCTTATATCTTTATGTACAATTTGTCCTTTTGATTGAGAGAGTCTCTCCACCCTTGTGAAGCAGTGGGCTGATTGCATTTTGCTGATGAGGGTAATAAGATGCTAAAAGGTTAACTGGGTCATTCATCAATAGCTGTCAGAACTTAAAATCAGGACTTTCTGAAGACTCATACTGGAGAATTCATAAAAAGTTCAGCAGTGCATAATTAAGTTCAATTTTTCCCCTCTGTATTCATGTTGTTGAATCGATGCTTATTTTGTAGCTTACAGAAAAGAAAATCTTAAGAATTGTAATTGATGTAATATGTTATGTTTTATGGGGGTGTGGTGAAGTATGGGGGAAGGGGATATCTCAGCGGGCCCATGCTGAGACATCCCTTCCTCCTGAGGGACCAGCCACAGGATGGTATAGTATATTTATTCAGGGCATGGGAAGGGAGTTAAGAGAGCAGTAGAGGCCGAGAAAGGCAGAGAGAGGGAGAGAGTAGAGTCTGGCCATGACCACGTGGAGAGATGGAGGAAGGGAATGGAGAGAGAGGAAGAGCAAGAGGGAGCAAGAGGCAAGAGAGAGAGGCAAGAGCTCAAGAGAGAGAGAGGAATGGGTAAGCAACCCTTTTTATAGTGGGCCAGACCTATCTGGCAGTTGCCAGACAAATGTGGGGAGGAGCATATCTGGCTGTTGCCAGGTAACTGTGGGGTGGAGTTTAGAGCGAATGCTAACAGTAATATGCTAACAAACAAAAATACTTGCCAATGTTTATTAATATTGAATTATTTGATCATAAAAGTACCATACTCCACAGATTGTACATATGATAAAATTCACATATTGTGACAGGTTAAATGGTGCAAAAAGTGTGATCCTTCTTAGTGGCCCATGATGAGTTAGCATAAAGATTAGCATTGTGTTCCGATAAAGACATGGGATTTAAGGGTTGAATGACTGAACAGAATGTGTCTATAATAAGCAACTGGGACACTATATTTCCAGAAATCATGCCTCAAAATATCAGCTGAAAACTGAAAACAGTTGAAATCTGAAAGCTGAAATAACAGTTGAAAACTAAAAATAACAGTTGAAAGTGTGGGTGTGTTATTCCGGATAGAGGGGAAGGGAAGTATCCTTCATGTTCGCACATATTTGAAAGACTTTCATAGAAAAGGGAGTGCCATAGTCTCATGTTGTCATAGAAGTTTATAATTAGGCAGAAGTTTGAAAGAGGCAGAATTTGGCTTTAAAAGAATTGGGCTAACAATTAGAACGTACTAGCAATATAATGGAGTGCCTTGTGAGTTCAAGAGAATGGACAGGAACTCATAATTGAATACCCTGCATTTTCCAGGCATGGAGCCAGTGGGTGCTAAAACATACCTGAAGGAAAAGACTAAATTATAGTGTCTAACAGATTATAGGCAAACACTTGACATGTGTTAATTCCATCTAAGTGTTTCATATGTATGTATGTATAAATGTATGAATATATGTATCAATATGTAAATGTATATACCAATCTAAAAATAACTAACATGATAGATGTCAAAGTTTTACAGAGAAAGACTGGGTTTTCATAAAGTTCCAAACTAACAAGATAGTCTAGCTAATACTTGAATGTCCAATTCTTTGCATGCTCTGCCAAGTGTTACCACAGAAATCTATTCTTCAGCTCTGAAAAGGCAGCCAAGGGGTACAGGGGAGACATAAAGGAACACATTTTTATGCATTTTAAAGAAGTTGTTTAGAAAATTCTAGAATCCTTCTTATTTGTTTAGGCTCTTGTTTGTTCTGTTGTTTTGTTTTACTTGAGAGTAATGTTCTTCTGCAGCATATAGTCCATGTTCTATAATTTTGAAAGGATAGACACACTTCTGATCTTCCAAAGATAGATGCAGTAGGAGGTTTGGGACTAGTAAGCACTTTCGATACTCCATTTAATCCAAAACATATCCCCCAGATCTTCCTTTATGATTTTTCGATTCATGGAATTTCCTACTTAAGCTGTATTCAATGAAGGTTAAGAGTGTGGTCAGTAAAATGTGGTATAGAAAATCCCTGCATGACCCTTCGCACACTGTTTTTTATTCTTTCTTTAAAGCTTCACTTCTTGACACTTGAAGGCTTGGTACTTACAGCAGTTGGCTATTAAAATGCTAAGATGCTTGAGTATTTTGACAGTGGGGTGTTAAAGCTTATTAATCACTGTTTCAGCTTCAGGTTTTATCTTGACTTAGGGAGTTAACATTTTAATGATTGATCCTGAAGTAAAGTTTTGCTTATTGGATGATGTCAAAGATGCATCTTGATCTACCCTCTGAGCTCCTTGCTTATTCTACTTAGAAATCTCCTGTAAATCTTGCCTGTTCTGTGTCCCTATAATACACACACACACACACACACACACACACACACACACACACACACAAACACACATAACTAAGGTTACTTTGTTATCATTAATGGGAAATCACAAAACTTCAATTTTATAGCATCTATCTAATGGTATCATCTGGGATGTACTTCTTTAATTTTATTCTGTGAATGAAAATTAAGCTCGTGTTGCTTAGCTGCAGACTATAGTGAAGCACTTTATAATTGTCATATACTCATGCACCTATTGCTTTGATGTTTCATTGCAGAAAAATTTGTCTTTATAAATAAGAATATCTTAAATTCAAACTCACCTTTGCTGTAACAAAATGATACCCTTGTATCTCTACCACTAAGTGTAAAACAATAAAATTATCAATGTAAAGAAAAAGCATGAAAGTCATAGTCTCAGACCCTGAGGATTTTATAGTTTCTGTCTTTAAAAACATAGCCATCCACAGATTTAATTAGATGATAATTATCTACTAAAAACATTGCTAAGGAATGAATATTACAGAAAGTAGGCCATTTGGTATAAACTAGCACTAATCAAAACGGGGCATAGGTTTTGGTAACAAGTGTACCTTAAGGCAAGGTCATTCAATGGGCATGCCTCCACACATTCAAGCAACTACTAAAGGTGTATTTATGAGAGACCAACTAGCTAGGTATTACTGTGTTTTTAAGGGATTAGGAGAGAGACTATGGCCCCTAAGTAGGATTTTGGAGGCTTTTTGTGGGCCTTTCTAACTTCACTAACCTTTGTATTCTGTATATAATGTTCAGGTCAGATCAGTTCAAATTGAGGAGAAAACATTCATTTTGTTTTTCAATTTTAGAACTTCTATTGCTGAACTCTGGAAAAATGACCTATCTAGGGCTAGATTTTTCTACTGTAAATTGCTTGGTTTTTTTGTTTGTTTGTTTGTTCTTTATTTTTGTGGTATCATCATGAATTTAAAAGAGTCTAATAAAATTTCCATCAAGAAGCCTCAGAAGTCTTTGATACATGAATAAAAGATATACTTTCTTAGTTTAAAAAATTTGTGTCTCTTTTGTGTGTGTTTAAAAGTCAATTGAATTAAAAATAATTTGTCTCTTGACCCAGAAACATAATACATTTCAGGGAAGCAATGTCTAATCTTATTCTTTCTTTTAATTTTCATTTAAGCTAAATTTACCTTAAATTATTATTTATCATAAATAGATAATCATGAATATTAATACAATAAAATGTGACTTTATATATTACATATAATGTAATATTTAAATATGGTTAGCAATAATTATATCCTAGATATTTATAATTTTTATGACTAAGACTTTAAAGGTAGTTTGATGGTTTTTAAATGAATTGAGTATTACTGTCATGTATATTATTCCTACTGTGCTTAACTTGATTTTCCTCATTCAATAATTATATTTTTATCAGGTACCATGACGACAAAGTGAAGTGTCCTTTCATTATTATTTTCTTATATTTTATGCATTTTATTTCTGTTCCTTTATGACATTAATATAAGGCTGTACACTAACATTTTTTTATTGAAGTTTCACTTTACAAAGTGCTGCTTTGCTAATAGACTAACCAATCAGGCACTTGTCCCTTGGCCCTGTAACCAAATCTAGACAAACAAATAGTGATTAAAAATTGACTCACCCGCACATCTCATGCATAGCACTAAAATGTCAGCAGATTCTGGAATAAGATGATTAGCAATGCAAATGCATCTCCTGTACCTGTGGTTTACAATAAGCAGAAGAAACAAAGCACAGATCTCTTGAGAACAGAGGCCCTCCAAAACCCTGCTCTAATGATTCTTATGGACTAAAGACCTAGTTATCTAAATGCTTAAAAGATTCTTTGCATTTGCTCAGGGCTTATGTTTCTCTGTAAAATCTTTCTTTACACTTACTTAAGCCTAGTGATTTCTTCTTTTTGCCTTTTATGGCCTTAGTCACTCTCACTCACGTTTTGTTTACATACTGCCATGCAATCATGCATTTGGTTGACCATTCCCTTGGGCATCATGCTGGGCACATTAACAGACATTTGGGGATTGTGAAGTAAATCTAGTGAATCTAAAAATAAACAATATTCCTTTGAATATTTATATGAAGATGCTATAGGGAACATACATTCTCTCTCTCTCTCTCTCTCTCTCTCTCTCTCTCTCTCCTAACCAAAATTTAAAAACAAAACTATTGAAGCAAAATTTGTTCCTATGAGTTCACTTTAAAACAGAAATAATTATCCATTCTTAATCAGACAATAGCTTTGAAGCAGCAGTATGTCTCCCTTCTCACCTGCATGCACACGTTGTTCTGGAGGTGGGATTCTGTATGCTTAGCCTTATCTTTAAAACAAAATTGGCAGAGTGTAGATACCACGGTAACTGTAGCTAACCTTTCTAATCTTTCCCAGCCCTACTTCAGATAACTATGACAACTAAGAAAGCAAAAGTAAGCCCCATCCCATCCCACACAGGCAAGGGAAAGAAGGGGGTCTTAAAATGTAATTAGTGTATCCTTAAAAAATACATTAAAGAGAGCTATATATGGCTGTTTTCTGAAATGGGAGAATTTTAAATTGACTTTGCCCTAGAGCCAAAACTAATGTTTTCGATACGTTGGAGTTTGTAAGAAAGCAGTAACAACATATTTTTATGTCCCTGGAGAAATCTTGACTTCCTATCTGTGCCTGTAGCATGCAGATTCGAAATAGTCTATTATTTGAGTCTTGCTACCAAGGGTAGCAAAGGAAATTTGTGCCAAAGTGTTGATGAAAGTAAGTAGTTCAAATGGCACATTCCCTCTCATATACTATAGCTATTATAAACGGAAAATCATCTTTTACTATGTAAGATAATGTAGTGGTAAATTTATTTTCCCATTTTTTATTGAAAATAGTTTTTTTGCTTATATGATACATCCAGACAACAGTCTCTCTTCATTTCACTCCTCCGCTCCACACATCTCTCACCCAGATATATACTCTGTATGTGTCTCTTCAGAAAAGAGCAGACCTCTAAGGGATGACAGCCAAACAACAAACAAGATACAAGATACAACAAAACAAGTCAAAAGCCCTCATATGAAGGCTGGACAAGGACACCCAATGGGATGAAAAGACTCTCAAAAGCATGCAAAAGAATCAGAGACCCACTTGCTCCCATTGTTAGGAGTCCCATAAAAACACCAAGCTAATTGTCGTAGCATATACACAGAGGTTCTGGTGCAGACTCATACAAGCCCAGTGCTTGCTGCTCAGTCTCTGTGAGCCAGTGTAAGCCCTGCTTAGTTGATTTGGTGGGCCACATTGTCCTGGTGTCCTCCAGCAAACTAATTCCTAGAGTCTTTCCTCCCCTTCTACAGGCTTTTCTGATCTCAAAGGGGAAGGATCCAATGGAAACCTCCAATTTAGACCCTTTCTGTGCTTAATGTCTATTAATAGGCCTCTGTACTGACTCCCTTCTGCTGCTGGAGAGAGCATCTCTGATGATGACTGCACAAGGCACAGGTCTATGAGTATAGCAGAATATCATTAGGAATCATTTTATTGATTTTTTTGCCTTTTCTTAATTTATTATTTTGTGTGGGAACCTTGTATATATATGGAAGCCAGAGCACAGTCCCTAGTGTCTTTCCTCGGGTATCATCCACTTTTATTTTTTGAAATGGATCTTTCATTGTTAAAAAAAAAAAAAAATAGAAAAATACTCAGCAAGTAAACAAACTGGCTGACCACAGAGCACCCAGACACTACTTTTTTTCTGCCTCTTCAACACAGGGTTTATAAGTATGTACTGATAAGAGTATGCCTCTGTGATGTAGGTTTGGTCCTCCAACTTGTAGGGTGAGCAACTTACAAACTTATTTCCCCAGCCATGATGTTTACCTTATTGTTATGTATTGTGAAACCTTATTGATAGTTGACATGTACATTTTTGTTCAATAGTGTTAATTATGAAGTATATTCTATATCTGAAGAACACGTTGAGAGATTTGAGGCCCCAGGGAACAGGGAATGAAGAGGCCTGATGGGGTGTGTGGGTGCGTGGGAGTGGGGATATCATCTTGGAGACAGGGAAGGGGGAATAGGATGAGGAACTGTTGGAAGGCAGAATGGAAGGGGAATAACGACTGGTCTATTAAAAAATGATTAAAGATAACTTAAAAGAGTATATTTGATCAATAAAACTGTAATATGAATAGTTAACAGCTTAAACTTGCTTGGATGGATTCATGAGCAATACAATATCAGAGATCTGTTTACACTCTATCCATAGATATTGTTAGTTCTTTATCTTTGATGAAGAAGACTACGAGTCATTCCCCATACACTCTAAACCATTATTGGATACTCATATAAAGCGACATTTATTTGGTTGAAAGCCAAATTTTATATACAAATATTCACATTCTGGGTATTTTTCTTGAACAACCTTTAAATAATTTTTTTCATCAAATCAGATTTAAGTATTATATTTTATCCCAAAGATATTGGAAAAGAAAATAAAACCATTTATATTCCAACTCCAATGCTAGAGGTATCACTAAAATCCAAGTATTCATTTCTAGTACTAGTAAAACAGCTTACAATTGTCAAAGTGAAGTTTTCTTTCTTCAATATAATCACAGATGCATGGGCAGCCTGAACTGTATGCTGCCTTTCCTACTGATGTAAAGAAGTAGAGTCTACATGGCAGGAAGGTTCAGTGCTAACATCACTGCCTTCTCTACAGATTGTCTCTATTTGGTTATTTTCTTTCAAGCTAGATGTTGAAAGCCAATTTACCTAAAACTTTATGTGCTTCAAATCTACACTATTTTAGGATGGAAGACATCCTGTAAAAGACATGGAAACTAAATGAGTGAAGGACCTGGCCTACAGAGCATAGACCTATGGAGAGGATAGCCCTGGTTTCAAGGACAGCATCTCTTGGGGCCAAGCCCTGAAGTGGTGTTCTCAACACTTTTTTTGCTATACTCTGTGTGTGCCTCTCCTGACTGTCATAATGTCTCTCTAATGACTATTTTCACAAAGGGTTTAACATTCTCTTTTAGGGTTATCTTCTAGCTGAAACACATTACTATGAAATTACTATTTAAATTTTTAACTTATGACTTTTCTTGTATGAAAGCTACACTGATCGCAGCCTGCCAAGACTGTAAACTCTAGATTTTCCTGGAAACTTTTCCTTGGATTTCTATCTCTTTTCATTCTGTTAACTGGTGTCTTGAATGCTTAAGTTTCAGTACATGTCTGAACCCAAACTCCTTTTTGTAAAGATAACTTGCTTCCTTTGGGAAATTATATTTTTTTAAAAAAATCAAAACAAACAAAAAAGCTGCATCACCTTTTACTGCTTGATTCTTCTCTTTTCCTCTTCCTCACTCATTTTAAATTCTGTCAAAATATTAGGATATGTGGAAATAGCTTTGCTTTCTCTTTGTGAGATTCTGTTGTCAGATCTAAAGCTTAACGCTTTGGGGAAATTTATTGAAAAATACTCTATATTTTGAGACCTGCACTGATTAAATTAAAATTACATTAGTAGTTGAGTCACAGACTTTTTTCTTTGATTTCTATCACAAAACAATTAATATTCCATTGATTTTTTTTATCTCCCTCATACTAATTACAAATCATCTCTACAACTTGGATGCTTTCTCCGGGTCTTTACACCATCTTTGGGGAATATTTTCAAATCCTAAAATTTTATGAAACTTGCCCATCAGAAATTATCACCTCCATTATGAATTCCTTAGAAATGTATCCCAGGAGAGAGCTTGGCAAATAGCAAATAAGCCAGGAAGAGTTTCAATAAAATTAATGTTGTAAGTGTGGGAATAACACACAAGATTTGTTTTGAATGTTGCCTGCCTCTGGTGGCTAGAGAAGCACAAAGTTAGATGTCAATTGCTTTCAGTACCTTAAAAAAAAACATAGAATTAGAACTCTCGAGATCCTACTGATTTTCATGGTCAGCCTGATTCCTTCAAGGTAACAATCATGGTGGTGGGAATAGAATCTATAGGCAAATGGCGGGTTCTGGTGCCTAATAACATTGCATCTGGTGTGTATATAGAACAGAGTGACTGCAGAAGCTTTCCTTGGGTTTCAGAATTCCATATAGCTTTCAGCTGTACATTCTAATTTGCTTAACGGACAGAGAAATAATCAACAATGCTTTCTTTCATAAGAATTTAAAGCTGATGACTGACCTTTGTGCATGGCCATGTTTTCTCCTGCAGAGTTCTTTATTTAAGGACAAATCTTATTTTTCAATTGCCAATGCCTAATTGGATTATGATATATAACTGTGAGATAACTTCCAGAGTTGAATTTTAGGAAATAAGTGATTTTTTTCCATTATCTATCTGGTAATTAATGTCCTACAATATTTACTAATCAGATGATTTATCATGTAAATGCAATCAAATGGTATGCTAACAAGAAAAAATGCTTCCATGATTTCATACAACAGTGTGGTAAATGGGTATATATCATCTTTCTCACCTCATATATTAGAGGACCACAGGACAATCATGTTATATACCTTGGCTGACATCTCAACTCATAGGTGATCAATCCAAGATTCAAAGTAAGTCAGACAGCCTTATAGTCTTCACTTCCAATTTGTCAACAAACATAACGTATTCAGATGTAGTTCTCTCTGACCAGTGGGTTATGCAATAGATCTAGGTCTGTGGATTTGATTAGGTTAATAGTGGGTATTCTTAGTTCTATTCTTATTTCCTTTTCCCACACACATGGAGAAAAATGATCGTCATATTATTCTCATCCATTTAAAAGGACAATAATAATATCTACCTCGTAGGGCTTTCATTAAGTTTAAATGACCAAATATATTTTAGAGTACATAGAGTGGCGTTAAATACTTGATAAGCAGAACCTGGATGGCCACACTTTTATTCCTACGGAAATCCTTATGGAGGACATAGTTTCATTGAGTTTTGTCCTGTGAGAGGTTCTGTTTGAAAAGTCTGCTTACCACTTTCACTTTCTAGAATGTAGGGATTTTTTTTTTTTTTTTTAAAAATGAGAAATGCTGCCTGGATCCACATTTGTTAGTGGAACAAACAGAAGATGATAAAATGTGCTGACCCCCTAGACACTGACTCACTGGAGTCGCCCTTTGCTTATCTCATCAGTAAACTTGTTTACCAATGCCTTATGCTTTTGAGAAAACATCATTCACCATATATAACCTATTGAATCAGCACATAGACCTAGGTATGAAAAGAGATCACAAGTTATACTTTGTTTCATTTTTATTCCTTTCTAGAGCCTGTCTCTTATTAGAAAACCTGTTTGCTTTCTAATAAGACACAGAAAGAGAATGAGTCTGCATGGGAGATGAGGTGGGGAAGAACTGGGAGTTGTAGAGAGATGGCAAGCTGTAATCAGGGCATATTATGAGAAAAATATATTTTAATGACAAGGGAAAAAGAAATATAGATTACATTGTTGTGCCAGCCTATTTAAATACATTTTGAAATTCACCTGCTGTAAACTGTATGGATTCTTCTTATTTATGACGAAATGTCAAAAAAATGGAATGGCTCTAACCTCTTCAACTTTGGTTTTATATATGCTTTGATGAATGTAAATTTGATATGATAGCAGTTGCTAACACCATCAGCATAAATCTAATATTCAGGAAGCAGAAATTGTTCATTTTGTAAGTCCTTAACCTCTTACTTATAAGCACAGAATAAGACCAGCATTAAGCAAGGTACTGTAATATCTTACATATAAATGAGATTATTTTATGTGACTAGACTTAGTATCCCATTCTATAGATATAATGATGTATTAATTAACCAAGTTACCATATTCTGTGAAAAAATATGTGCATACTATAGACACTAAATGATGAAAATACATAGTTCACATGTGACTATGTGCCCACAGTTAATAGCCAGGATCTTAACACCTGTAACCTAGAGAAGGGATCAATTTTGTATGGTCACAAAGATTCCTGAATTGAAGTTGAACTAAAGTGAGCTTCACATGTGTGTCTATCACACAATTAAGAAGCAACTAGACACCAAAGTATGAATCTCGGCAACTCTGATGATCTTCCACTGATCTAACATGAGGCCCTTGCCTGGAGTTTGAAGTTAGATTTAATACATTTTGATTTGCTTCATTAACTTTTAAAATATGCTTTGAAGTTGTTTTCTTATTATAAAGGTAAATCAAGTTCACTAAAAAAGAAGTCAAATAAAAAGACAAACTATTTTTAAATGATGTTTCTATCTATGCTTTGAGAATTTCATCCAGTGTATTTTAAACAGCTTCATTCCCCCAACTCCTCTCATCAACCATCTATGACCTCCTTGCTCATTTTAAACTTAAGCATTTGTATTAGTCAGGGTTCACTAGAGTCACAGAATTTATGGAATGTCTCTATATATTAAGAGAATTTATTGTGATGACTTACAGTCTGTAGTCCAACTAGGCCAACAATGGGCAGCTATTGTTGAGAAATCCAAGAAGGTAGAGTTGCTCAGTCACAGTTTAAGCTGATCTTCTGTAGAATTAAGTTCCAACAGATGTGCTGGCAAGTAAGTGCAAGCTGTTGAGAAAGAGTGAATCTTTCTTCTTCCAATGTCCTTATGTAGGCCTCCAGTAGATGGTGTGACCCAGAATAGGATATGTACCACCATGCTTGGATCTGAGACTTGTTTTGTCCCAGGCTCACCATAAACTCAGAGATCTCCTTTCCTCAGTCTCCTAGGATAAAGCATGTATTACCTAGCCTGGGCCTAAGCTTTTCATGTCTTACTATGCTTCAAGAGCTCCATGCCAAGATCCAGGTCAGAAACGTGTTTCTTCCAGCCTCAAGATCTGGATCACAGGTGTGCCCTCGAATTATGGATTGTACTTCATTCCAGATATAGTCATGACTTTGCACTCCATGGGACACATGTAAAAATCTGAGGCTGATCCAAACCAGAAGGATTAAGTCATGATCTCTGGGGGTGTCCAGTGCATTAGTGTGTTGGTTTAATTGCTTCTAGGTAATGAATATAATTATAAAGTGTATGTAGTACTGTGGGAGAACTCAGGTTCAGTATTCCAAAAGGAGGAAATTGTCAGTTTGCAGGTATATACAAGCTTCACAATAAGATGCTTGTATAGGTAGCTTAAACTGTCTATCACTGAAACTACAGGGAATTTTTGGAGGCTGTTTAAAGCTAGAAACCTATGGAGGAATTGTTTTTCAGAAGAAGTCTCTGTCATGGGAATACACAGAATTATTAAAATTGTCATGCATCAAATAGATTTCAAGAAATATAAAGGATTGCATAGTCAATCTAATAGCCATGACTACAAATAATAGCCCAATGAATTAATATTTGTTGTGGACTGCAATGCATTTTATTTGTGTTTCTTGAAGGTTTTATCATTAAAGCAGAGTTCATTGTGCCTATTCGCAGAGAAACTAATCAAAGTTCGATGATTTCTGCATGGACTGACTGGTTTCTAGACTGACTGTAATCTAATGGCTTTGTTCATTTGTGTGCAGTTTCCTGAAGTGCTGAGTACTGCAAAAGGAGCTACATCATCTAACCAGGACTGGTGGGCTAGCAAAAACACCCTTCTAAAAGCAGCAGACTTTTCATAGAGATTTTAAGGTAGATTGCTAGGGAGATCTCTTATGAACTTGTTTTAAGGTCTCAAAGAAGATGTGTCAGATCAATTAAAATATCCATTAGTCATAGTTTAAAAAAAAAAAGAAAAAGAGGTTTCTCTTCTCTCATTCAGATGAAACAAACAAAATATAAAAAACATATTTCCAAACTTGAGTATAGCAGCAATGCAACAAGGAAGATAAAAAAAAAACAAAAAACCCTCATAACTAATTAGCAATACAAACCTTCGTTAATTGTTCACTGGGTTTCCTTCTACAAAGTGTGAAGTAGAATCTTAAATATTCATTTGATTTGCATACTTTTTCCTTTACAACTCCAATTTCACTAAATGCTTATATGATGAAATTAGTCATTAAAATGTGGCTTTAATAGTTAATTTTAAAATGTGAGATCAGGTCAGTGTTTGTATACAGCTTCTATTAGCTTGTGATTTATTTCTCTATTTGCTTTTCTTTGCAGAATTAATAGTAATGTAGACTTGTACTAGCAAAGGAATATAATTTTTACTGTTGTTATTTCAGAATTTTTTTAATTAAAAAGTTTCAGGATTTGACAAGCAATTTTATTTTGTTTTTAATATAGCTTTAATATCTTGAATCAATAACATTAATAATACATGGTGGTGATTCTTCTGATTCTTTTTGAGTAAAGATTATACAAAAGGTATACAAACTTAAATTTTAATGGGGTATTATCAGATAATGACCCTCAATGGACTTACTAGAGCATTTGATGATTCTCCACAATCCCTCTTACTTAAATGGTCAGTGCTAATAAAAACCTAACTGAAATAAATGCTTTAATTTGGTTGTTTTATAAGGCAGAGCTCTACAAGTGATCAAACATTTATACTGGAATCCAACTAAGGGATTTATCAGGTAATATCTTATAGGGTTAATAGTGAAATGAACTAATCTGGTATCAAGAATTATGTTATCATCTTGTTATTTATAACATGTAGTAAGTGACTCTAGTTTTATTACTCAATTGATCTCAGATGTCTATAATACATGCGTATGATTTTATTTCAACGTAATTCATTCAAGAGGGATTAATTCAGCATTTGTATGGACCAGTATGCCATTAACCTCAGAGCTTAAACTATGTCCATAATGGACAGTATTCTTGCCCATATGAAACTCAAATTTCAGAAGAAACTGGAAGGATCAGAGCGAACAACAACAACAGAAATATAATAAGAAAAAAATTGTATGTGTTTGTGTGTGTGTGTGCGCGCGCGCGCGTGTATTTGTGCATGTGCTCAATGATGTGCAGAGAAGGATACGTCTCCTCTGCTTTTTTCCCTCACATTTAGAGACAGGCTCTCTCACTCAACCATGAACTTGCCTCATCTATCTTCCTGACTCTGTCAAGCCCCATCCACATTCCAAGCTACAGGATTATGGGTGTGTGACACTCTAGATCTTACATGGATTCTAGGGCTCTAAACTCAAACTCATTTTCTCATGTTTCTGCACCAAATGTATTTACTGACTGAGTCATTGCTCTAGTCCTAGGGAAAAGTTTTAAAGGAAGAAATGCCATGTAAAAAAATTAAATGATAGAAGTATAATGGCCTACTTAATTAGACTGAGGTTCTAGGATAGGCGTCTGGAAGGTTTTATACACACACACACACACACACACACACACACACACACCCTTCAAAGCAAATAGTAGGGAGATATTGCCTCATTTGTCTTCCTGACTCTGTCAAGCCCAATCCACATTCCAAGTTCTATAGGATTCTGGCAAATTCTGGATGATTGGCATTCTAGATCATACTTGAGTAGTAGGAGGATTTTAGACAGAGGAACACAGTAGGAAAAACAAAATGCCCTGATTCGATTAGAGAAGAGAGTTGTAAAACAATTGTTCCAAGTAATAACTTTGACATCTTAGTGTGAAGCATACATTTCTAGTTCTTTTCTAAATGATTCTCACAGTAGTTCTGTGAAGTACTGTTACTGATTCTCTTAAACACCTGGAGAAACTGAAATTTAAAGAAATTAAACAAAGGACAGTTAAAATGTATACAAATTTTTTCCTTTCTTTTTCTTTTTAATTTTATTTTTTATGGGATATTCGATTTATTTACATTTCAAATGTTATTTCCTTTCCAAAATTCCCCTCCAGAATTCCCCTATTCTAACTCTCTTCCCCCTGCTTCATTGAGGGTACGCCCCCACTGACCCACCCACTCAACTCTCCCAGCCCTGTCATTCCCCTGCACAGGGGCATCCATCAAGTCTTCACAGGACCAAGGGCCTCTCCTTCCATTGATTCCAGACAAGGCCATCTTCTGCTACATATGCAGCTGGAGGCGATGAGTTCCTCCATGTGTACTCCTTGGTTGGTGGTTTAGTCCCTGGGAGTTCTGGGGGTCCTGGTTGGTTGGGATTGCAAACACCTTCAGCTTTTTAAGTCCTTTCTCTAACCCCTCCATTGGGGTTCCTGTGCTTAGTTCAATGGTTGTCTATGAGCATCCACCTCTGTATTTGTCAGGATCTGTCACAGCTTCTCAGGAGACAGCAAGCACTGCTTGACATCTGCAATAGTGTCTGGGTTTGGTGTCTGTATATGAGATGCATCCCCAGGGCAGGAACAATTCTGGGTTAACAATTTGGAGATGAGTGAGTGGCCCCATGCCCCAACCAGGGGCCTTGCCTCACCTCTGGATATGGTCTCTATAGGTTCTCCCTCCCCTTTTGGGGTCATTTCAGCTAATCTCATCCCCCATTGGGTCCTGGAAGCCTCTTACTTTCCTGGCATCTGGGACTTGCTAGTTGATATCCCCAGTTTGCCACCCCCCATTGCTAAACACCTCTGTTCAAATTCTTGACCCTCTCTCTGTATATCATCCCTGTTTCCTCCCATACCTGCTCCTGTTCCCCCTTTTCCCCCTCCTCTCTTCCTCTCAAGTCCTTCCCACCCTCTACCTCCTGTGAGTATTTTGTTTCCCTTTCTAAGAAGGACTAAACCATCCACACTTAGGTCTTCCTTCTTCTTGAGTTTCATATGGTCTGTGAATTGTATCTTGGGTATTCTGAGCTTTTGGGCTAATATCAACTTGTCAGTGAATTTTCCTAACAATGTAGAGTCATGTAAGAATGAAGTTCTTAAAAATGTAGTGGTGCATGCTTAGAAGCAGCAAATGTTTGGATAGAAGTGAAAAGCAAATGCAAATACTTGGATCTAAAAATAAGAAAGTAATCTCCAGGCTCCCCATTTGGAACTCTGCGAGAGGAGCAAATTTTCACCTCTCAAGCTGGGTAGACTGTGTGGAGTGCTGAGCTCCTGGAAAAAGTCACACAGAAACCCAGCAGAGTGAGGATTGTTAATAGATTTTATTAATTCACCACACATTTGTTAAGTGTGTACTCCATGCCAGGAACCATGATGATGTCATATGGCAACAAACCCTAATGAAAGAATTATAACTACCGAATGTTGTTAGTGCTTGGTGAGATCGGTCACATTATTATAAGTGGTGTGCATTGGTTTGTATACATTTATTTACACAGTCTACTTATGTCAGAATAAATCATGAGTGTTTCTGGGTAATTTGCTTCAAGAAAATCTTGTTGTACTTGTAAGTCACATAAAACATACTGTGAACTTATTTATTGAATTGTATGTTTGTAATGACTCGAAGAGTGTGTATTCTGTGAATGTTATAAATAACAACCTGATAGACAAAGTTTCTCTGTTGACGATTGCAACCCCAACAATTGCCTGAATGGAGGCATACACCTTTTCCAAAAGGCAGTGCATATCATGATGCCTTTCCTGAGACAGCTTTTAAAGGGAGAGAGGCATCTCTAACTGAATCTCTTTGTGTCTTGTGGAAACCTACCCAGTAAGTCATGGGAAAATATAAATACTCTTGTGTCTCCTTGAGGCCAGCAGCTCTGTTACAGGAAAATTGGATTTTTGTTACTGTTTGTTTGTATTGGTTTGTTTTTGCTTTTGGGGTGTGTGTGT
>JADRCH010000006.1:15527610-15568924 GCA_019843965.1 Rhynchomys soricoides | reverse complement strand
TGATACTAGGCAGTAAATTTCACCATTCTAAGCCTTGGTTGTTTTATACATAAAATTAAATAGTTAGAACAAAACTTGCTAGATCAAAAAGGGAATTTTTGGCAGTGACATAAAAGTAATTCATTCAAATCAAGGACAGGTTATTGTATGGGCATATGTGTGATAGAAACTTAATAAAATATTAAGTCATAAATATGAATACTATATAAACATTGCTTTGCCCTCTCTTTCCTTCCTATACTAGTGTTATTATCTTTCTCAATTTGTATCTTTGCATACTTTCTTCTACCATGTAATGAAGTACATGGGTGACAACCATTTGATTCAATATTCAATATATCTTTTTAAAATTTCTAAAACAAGACTGAATTCTTTTGTTCAGCTTCTTTCCCAGAAATAATTCCAATGCATGACTTTGATTGGGCCTGGATCCTCTCATATACGGCATGTTGATAGACTATCTTGATACAGTGCAGCAGATGTAGGGGGTGGAGCAGGATTGAACAAGTTCCCTAAGGGAAGCTCTGGTAATATTCAGTAGGAGTCTAACCGATCATGTTCTATATAAAAACTTAAGGTGCACTGGGCCTTATTGATGTATGGCCTTCAGAGATGGACCTGACTAGGGTCTGTCTGGTGCTTAGTTATTGATGTGAAGAGACACCATGTTCAGGCCAAATTTTCTGAAAAAAGCATTTAATTGAGGGCTTGAAGAGAGTTTCTAATTAGACCATTATCATTATGGCAGAAAACATGGCATCAGGCAGGCAGACAGGTAAGGGGCTTAGATCCTAAGCCACATAAAATGCAGGTGGATAAAAGGAGATGAGGTCTGTCATGGGCTGTAAAACTCTAAAATCAACTCACAGAGATGTGTCCTCCAACAAGGCCACACTTGCTAATCCTTCACAAATGGTTCCACTAACTGGTGTTTAAGCATTAAAATACATGAGCCTATTGAAGCTGTTTACACTCAAACCACCACACTAGAGAATGAAGAAGACAGATGGATAGACAAAACAAAACAAAACAAAACAAAAGAAATAAAAGACAAAACAAAACAACCTAACCAACCAAGCCAAACCAAAAAGCTTATTTGGGATTTCTGATGGAGGAACTTTAGCACTTTGAAGCTCAGAATTATATAGAACTGAACAGAGAAGTGGAGGCTATTGCATTAAGAGGAAAAAGGAGCTTAGTTATTATGGCATGCAGATAAAAAAGGAGGTAGGGTTTATGGTATACAGATGCATCAAGGAGCAGGTTTAACTATACTTGATAGGAACAGTTTCTGTATGGGAGCTGTTGTCAGGCAATAAATATCCAGAGATGAAAAGCTATTATAATTAATGCCTGTGCTATCCACATCCATACATGGGCCAAAAGGAAGGTTTTGACATTTCAGTTTGAGCCTCACTTGGGCGGCTTTGCTGCTCTTCCATCAGCTGGGGCTGTAAATTCCTGGATATCCTTGTGTCCACGTCAACAGTGCACACTCACTAAAGACTCCACTCCCTCCACTCTCTACAGTATTGTGTTGTGTCTTTAGAACCAGGTCACTTGTTACTACTGTGTAGCTGGCAGTGTCTGCATGCTAATAGTCGATGTTATCACATCTTAAATTCATTTCTTATTCTGTCTATTTAAAAACTTGCTTGGATACCAAAAACCTTCACCAGGAATGCATAGTTAACATTTCTGCCGTACTTATGCTTAATATATATTAATAAATATTATTATTTTAATGTAGCATTAAATAAAATCCCTGAGAATATTTTAGCTCTTTGTTTCAAGCTTAATCTTTTAAAATTAAAAGCTTATTTTATATTCATATTATTTTATAGTCTTGATATACTTTCAATATGTATTTTTAATAATATTTAATAAAATTAATATGTGTTAATATTTATTATTACAAATAATAATGTTTAAAGTGTAATACTACTCTTTAAAGAGGTGTCAAACTCTAGGTGCTAAAAAGGTGCTAATGACCTGGCCGGGAGCATTTTACTTTTCCAGCGTTTGGATGTAGTGCTAAAAAGTGTGTGTGTGTGTGTATGTGTAATTTCATTACAAACATTTTAAGAAAGAAAAGATTCACAAATGTAGAAATACCAAGTCTAATCATAGGGTATTTTATGAATAACATACTCTAAAGTTCTTTAAAAATATACATTAAGACATCTCAAATATATCTAGTGAACATTTTTGAACTATTAGAATGTAGAAGAAATGATGTAGGCAAGAAATATCACCTATATAACATTTAGCTTGCACCTTGAGATGCAACATGCTACATTTAAGGCAAGAGGGAATGTACATTAAGGAACAAAGCTAACAGTAACCATCAGAGTTTGAGATGACTGATGATGTAAAGGATGGTGAAGGAAGATGCATGTGTCTTCTCTGCTCTCACCTTCCATCACTGTGGCTGAGAATTCACCAACATGTTCAACACTGCTGGAGCTTTGCACATGACAAACACCAAGATTCAGATTATAAGCATATTGCTAAATTTGTATCCAAAGCAATGATGTCCCTTCTAACATCTTCAATCTTCTGAATTAGAGATGATTTAGAAAGAAGTGGCTTTACAACATTCAAACCATAAACATGTTAAAATATATTTTGAGTGAAATAAGACTTTTTATTATGTTTTCTTAAGAAAACATTTTTGGGTAGCTTTGTTCTTTTAAACACTTTTGTAGGCTCCCTTATTGTATCATCTATATTTTTGTTAGATTAAGATATTTTATTGCAACCATATATTTTACATAAGTGATAGACCTATTATTTAAATCTAGATCTAATTCCTATTATTTTTCACTAATAATCCAGCTTTTCCTGATAGGTAACCTTGCATTGTTCTTTACTCCTTTGGTAATATTTTTGCAGTAGTATTTGTTCACAATAATTTAGATATCAATATTTTTATCGTAATTTTCTCTATGAGATCTAAACAAGAAAGAAGTTACACTGAACTCATGGACAGGACTTCCCTTCCCTATGGGTTCTACCTTTGTGCCTGGGGTTGCCAATTAGAGCTGGCCCACGGCTGTCATATGCACATCATTGGTTTAGCTCATTTAATTCATAAGTGGGGAACTTCATTGCCTTTATCACTTTTGTGTCTGTACTCTAATTCTCTCTAATTTGTCGAGTAGTCTAATAGATACGGACAAAGCAGAATTAAGTAATAATTTTCTATAGGGAGTCATTTGTCTTTCTATTTATCTTTTCTTACATGTGTATACAATCAACTCTCAATTATTTGTAGTTATGAAAAGGGCATCTTTACTGAACTCATTCCAAATGTCACTTACAAAAAATTCACCAACATGATTATCTCCATTTTATTTTTTCAGGTGATAGTCCATACATGCATGTCATCTATATTCAAAAGTCTGAAGGGGGCTGTTAAGTGTACTCATTATCAAAGTAGAGATACGTTATAGTGAGACATTTTCTGCAGATGACCCATATAGAAAAAATGGAGAATTAAAGGAATAAAGATAGTTTATAAAGATGTACATTGTCACATTTGGAGTAAAGTATTAAAAACCAGAGTATAGGCTAAATTGTCATCCCTTGCTTCCTTTCTGTTGATAGAGGTTTTGATATTGAGAAAGGAATAAACATTGGCATACTACTATTTTCAAGCAGTTCTCTTAATTATTACTTATGAAAATTATTTACCTAGTTGATCATATTAATTTGTTAGGCTGTGTGGCAGGGTAATTTCAAAGTAAATCCAAACATTTCTTTTTACTAATACATAAAAATTAAAATAAAATTATATTATTTTGTCTCTTCTTTTTTCTTCCTTTTCTATGTCTCTTCCCTCCAAATCTTTCTATGTCCTCCCATTCCCTCTCAAGTTCTAGGTCTCTTTTTCTTAGATTATTTATTGCTACGCGCACACACACACACACACACACACACACACACACACATAATTACCTATATAAATCAATTATATTTATATTCATTATTATATGTGTAATATATATTAAATATATACATGCATATGTATATAAGCTTAAAGGCATAAATACAACTTGATGAGTCCATTCAGCACTCCTTGTCTGTATATGATTCAGGGATGACCACTGGCATTAGGTAACCAGTTAAGGGCACTTATCACTAAGAGAGTTTAATTCTCCCTGTGTCAGTCATTAAGTAAGTGCTGTGCTTTGCCTAAGTGTAGGACCCCGCAGGATTTCCACTTTTTTCTTAGCATGTCTATTGATATTGTCATTGTTCAGATCTTGTTTATGGGGTCATATTGTTGAGCTATAATGGGTGTAGCTTCTGTGTTGTTTCTAGGAGACACAATCTCACACCAGGCCTCCGGGTTCCCTGACTCTTACAAACATCCTTTCTCCTCTGCTGTTTCCAGAATTTTATGTTCATGAGTTGAGTTGCATGTGTATGTATTATTGGGCATCCCTTTACCCATTGCAATATGAGAATCAGTGGGTTTCTATAACAGTTTCTACTTGCTGTAAAAATAAGCTAATTATTCTGGTGTAATTCTCTATCTGACGTTCTCATGGCAATTTTCTTGTTCCTTAGTATGGGGCACCTTCCATGTTTGTACCCTTTTAAAACTACATTAGTATATGTCTTGTTCTACTTTTCTTCTCTTTTAATGGTTATTCTATTTGCATTTCAAATGTTATCCCTCTTACCAGTTTTGCCTCCCCCCTAAAAAGACCCTATCCCATACTCCCTCCCCCCTGCTTCTATGAGGGTGCTCCCTTGCCCACTCACCCACTCCCTCCTCACTACCTTAGCATTCCCCTATGCTAGGGCATCCCCTATGCACAGGACTAAGAAGCTCCCCTCCTGTTGATGCCAGATAAGGCCATCCTCTTCTACATATGAAGCTGAAGCCATGGGTCCCTCCATGTGGACTCTTTTGTTGGTGGTTTAGTTCCTGGGATCGCTAGGCGGTCTGGTTGGTTGATATTGTTGTTCTTCCTATGGAGTTGCAAACCCTTCAGCTCCTTCAGTCCTTCCCTAACTCCTTCTTAGAGTCTCTATGCTCAATCCAATGGTTGGCTATGAGCATCTGCATCTGTATTGGTCAGGCCCTGGCAGAGACTCTCAGGGTACAGCTATATTTATTAATGAAGGTACCAAAACTCAAGGCCTAAGTAAACCTTACTGGCATCTGCTCATCCATATAACCCTATCTGTGGCCATTTATCCTTACTTGTTGTTATGACTCTTTAAAAGATTTCCAAAGCATTGTCTTCAAGCAAAGTTAAATTATTTTTAAATGGCGGATTTAATGAAACATTGGATTACATTTTTCATCAAAATCAAAGTATACTGATTACACTGTGTCCCTTTACTCTTTGTCTTGAAATTCTATCAAAAAAGTGGACTATGTTTGTTTGGTCTGATTTAATTTGTATATATTTGTCTACAAATTTATTATTCATATATCTTCACTTACAGTCCTTTTATAGGCCAATGTATTAATTTCATGACTCCTATTTTTGTTAACAAAAATGATATGATGATACTTTTTAAATGAGTAAACCACATGTTTATCAGTATTGTCAATGAACACATATGTTCTAATATAAAACTTCATGTAACAAATGAGCACAATAGAAGTTAGTAAGCACTGCTTGCTTAAGGCTAAAAGAAGTCTATATAAACTGGATCTCTTATGTAACAAGTCTCACTTTTTACATATGTCTATACAAGCAGTTAATATTCACTAGCACCTTCATTTTTTGCCATGTAATTAGCTTTATGTGGAGTGCTGTTTCAGCTTTAGAAATATAAGAATTTTTTTTAAAAAAAATTTCTTAAGATCATGGCCAAGAAAGTTCTTCCCTTCAGGCTTCTAACATGACTATTGGAACCCATTTTGGAGAAAATTGCTACTCTTACAGAAAGTCAAAAGTACTTTGAAAAACTGCAGCTATTTCCTCCTGTAATGATAGTCTTTAATAAAAACACTCTATTCTAGTACCCACATATGCCATTTTACTATGCCAACGTATGCAAATGCTCTCATAAAATATTATTTTATAGTCATCTTTATTTCCTAATTTCTTTGCTCAGAATCTTCATTTATTACTTTAATTATAACATCATTTGTACAATATTGCCACATTTAACAAGCAAATAAAAATCTCCTTGAATTCTTCTCCTTGTTTCTTAAAAATTAAACACACAAGACAGTTTAGGGAGAGAATTTAGACAAATACAAGTATATAAATATTTAAAAATTTTTACTTAAGCAACTTCATTGGCTTATGTGTAAACTAGAATTAAAGATGGAATTTTAAAGTTATGCATTTCTGCATGGATATAATATGGACTCTTAGATGCTAAACATTCACTTTGGATGAGAAGTAGGCCTTAAAAGCGGCTGTATCCAAAAAATGTCAGTGACTGCAAGTACTTCATAAATATAAAAAATTGGCTTACTTTCCTCTTTAAGGAATTCACCCTTTACTGTTATAATTATTCTCAGGATTCTTTCTTAGGTACGGTCAACATTGGGTTATACAGTGACTCACCATATATACAACATTAAGGACAGCTGCAGCTGGCCAGATAAAGTCCTTCATACTTGTCTGCCATTACTTCCTATGAGGAATAGCATCATATAAAAACCCCAGAATTTGACAGCCACTCAATTGCATACCTTTCTTCTTAACTTCCCATGGAAATATAATGTTCTATCTGGCTTTGGACATGTAAGGGTTGTAAATGTTTACAGTTTCCAATGAAGTCAATCCAAGCAAGGCCCAAACTTCACCGTTCTTTAGTGTAAGATGCAGCAAGGTGAATTTTTAAGGCAGTGCTTTTTAAAGACCCATTCCCAAGGATTTTGTCAATCAATATGCTTTTTTAAATTATTATTTTACACTGAATATCAGGCAGAGTCTTCATTGATGGGGTTAACATTAGTAGCAGATAGATGATGCAAGAACTATGTGATTATTATTCATACAAAATCAGAACTGAACCCTTACTTTGTATTACTAAGTTATTACATGATTTGTCCTGCAGGAGTGTCTACAGAAATATATTTTATATTTTATTTCCTTGGTTGATTTTTAAATATCTCAGTGGGTTAAGACAGTTACTTCTTTGTGTGCCTTGTATAATGTATAATTGTTATAGAAAATTCCAGAACCGAATACAGAAGCACACAGCACAAATATTTAATTGTGTTTGTATCTTATAACCTGCAGGCTGAGTACAGTTTTATTGCTCACTGACAGTACACTCCTACCCCCACCACAACCCTTTTTATTTGCTTCAGCAATTGACTTACAGAAAATGTCTCTACTTAATCAGCATAACCTTCTGCAGCTCTTTCAAATCCTTGCTCTGTGAGCCATGAATGTCAGAAGCATTTTATAACTTCCTGTGGAAGCTTTTGTACTCCTGATGAAAAAACGAGAAGTTGAGGTGGACACATTTTGTCTAACACTGACTTTAGAGAGTGGATTGATGTTTTTACTCTAAACTGGCAAGGACCGATGACAGAATATTCCAAAGAATAATTTTAGAAACATTTGTAATGGACCTATTGAATGATCACAGAAATACACAAATAAAATTCAATTTAAGTGGATGTCCCAAAACATCTCAGGTAGACATTTTCCATATAGTATAAAGCAACACTTTGACAAGGGATCGAATGTGAGGCTGTCTCTGGTTTCACAAATGACAGAGAAATATTGAATACAGTTTCTAAAATACCAGTAATATAATTTCTATGATATTTCTTTTTTTTTTTTTTTTCAAAAGATTTATTTGTTTTATTTTGTTTTTGGAGACAAGGTTTCTCTGTGTAGCCCTGGCTGTCCTGGAACTCACTCTGTAGACCAGGTTGGTCTCGAACTCAGAAATCCGCCTGGCTCTGCCTCCCAAGTGCTGGGATTAAAGATGTGCACCACCACTGCCCAGCTTATTTGTTTTATTTATATGAGTACAGTGTAGCTGTCTTCAGAAGCACCAGAAAAGGGCATCAGATCCTATTGCAGATGCTTGTAAGTCACCATGTGGTTGCTGGGAATTGAACTCAGGACCTCTAAAAGAGTAGTCAGTGCTCTTAACTGCTGAGCCATTTCTCCAGTCCTTGTATATTTCTTAATGTATAAAATCTACTTTTTGTCATTTATGATAAAATGAGAACCTATTGAGGATGTATCTTTTAACTTGTGCTACATAAAGGGATCTATAGACCTATGAATCTACAGAGCTTTGAGAAGCTAATGTGTAAATGAAGGACATAAGTATATCCTTCATGAGAATCAGCATATAGACAATACTTCAAACATAAATCTGCATATATATTATTTGGGAAAAATATATTATATTCTCCTTTAAAAGTGTTATTACTGCTTTCATCAAATGCAGAATCAATTTAGGCCTGCTATGTAAAGGGTTAAAGATGTGCTCAATTGTTTTTATTTGCAGATTTGGGTCTCTTACTGATATATATGTTGAATAAAATGTGGTCATACATTTTGTGCCCACAGCATTTACAACAGTTATTAATGAACATCTCGCCATGTAATCCTCATTCTTATATACTGTACAGTAATTAGCTTCTATCCACCTACCATTAACTAATAAAGCAGGATGCTTTGTGCATTCAGTAAAGGAAAATTTAGGAAATGTGAATCAAGTTAAAAATGATATTTAAAACAGTCTTCTATTCCAAGGTAATGCCAATATGCATCTTGCTTTGATTTAATTGTTTCACAAAATGTATTTACCAGGTAAAAAGATGCATAACTCAAAGCATCTATGACAAAATTTGTTTGTTTATAGTTATTAACATCATCCAAATTTGTATGTCATTCTCAATATTAAGGTTTTTATAATAGGATTCCAAAAGGTTTTAGAGCTTTATCCCAAGAGATAAACCAAAAAGGTACTTATTTAGCAAACTCCATCCAGAGCACATCTTCTGTTACAGTCCTTCACTCACTTTTGTAGAAATCCAGCAAACAGTTGTAGTAGGCTGCATCTCATCTAGGTAGCACATGGGGCTTCCTGATTATACTGATAAAGCTGTAGCCATTTATAAGCAATAGAACTATTAAGAATGAAAATCATTATGGCTATTAATGACAAGGATAAGAATAAAAATATATGTAATTTCAGTGATGAAATTAATCTCTCCTAATAAATGTATCTTTAAACATTTCATTTAGTGTTTGCACTTCCAAAATTAATGGATCTAAATTAAAAGAAAATGTTTATTATAACATAATATTTAACAACAGTAAATGGAAAAAAAATCAATGACAGAGAGAAACTGATATTTTGAAATGGACTGAAATCACCATTATATACTGACACAGATTAAATAATTGTAGATTAAATTAAAGAAAAGGACCATTGAATACATACACCAGTACTTTGGCTGTAAAACATTAGCATTAACATAATTAATAGTTTACTAACAATACTCTTAAAAATAATACTTTAGTAGTATATATAGTATCAAGCACATTAGTAAAAGCATTGTTAGTAATAGTGTACCAGTTATAACATGATTAATTTTGGTAAAATTAGTGCTTACTAGCAAATGAAAGTACAGCTTGAATATTAATTACTTGAGAATGGTGAGTTCTTTCAGATGTAATTTTATTAATAGCAAATGTTTATATTCCATGTTTGTTATTTTATATGGTTGAAATGTATACAATGAAATTATAAAGCCACTGTAATACTAGAAACAAATCATTTAATACTAATTTTATGTTTATGCTCTGCCCATTCACAGCCTTTTACTTTCTTTTAATATAAAGATAACATTTTAGTTCAACAAATTTGTATCTTTCACCACATTTATGATCAAAGTAATATAAAACTAATATAGTAATAACATGTGCTTATATTTGCCAGTAATTAAGAATGATCTTTATTGTTTCATTTAACTTATACTTTGATGTATTTAAAAAATGGCCAGGAGTAACAGTAAACTTTGGGGAACTTGAATCATGTTGAAAGGAAAAATACTTTGTGCAGTTAAAAACATGATAAACCTGACAATGTGAAGTAATGATAGTCACTATCCACCATGAAATGAGTTGTTTGTTTGATCGCTTGGTTGTTACAGTGTTTAAGGAACCTATCCCCAGAACAGGTGCTTTGTTTAAACAGATGCATGCTCTGATATTTGATTTTCATCAAAGACATTCTCTCCCTTTTTGGTAAATATTATCAAATCTGAAATTTGTAAACAATCCAGATTTGAGCCATACTTGTCATCTTACAAACTGGGTAGTACTGTGGATTATTTCAGTTTCCCAGACCTTGGATGGCTCCCTTGAAATAGCAACTAAAATCGTCTGTACAAATAGTAATTGTCTGGAACCTAGATGGGAAACATTCCTTTAACATTTATCATTACAGTTTCATTATATATATATGAGTAAAATCTCTCTATATTTATCAAATGGATCTTTGTACCAGGAGACCTATTTTATATCAGTTATAAATTATGACATATAACGTATATATGTATTATCTGCCCAAGAATTAACCTGATGTTTATTGTGTTGTTATCATTGGTTAAGAAATGTAGAAAAGTACATTTAATACAAAAGGAAGCAAACCAGAGAGGGTAGGTAATAAGAAAAACTAGTGGAAATGGAAAAGGAGAGAGTGGAAGGGAGGGAGGGAGGGAGAGACAAGAAGTGAGAAAGACAGACAAAGATAAAGACAGAGAGAGAGAGAGAGAGAGAGACAGAGACAGAGACAGAGACATATAAAAAGACAGTGATAGAGACAGACAGAGAGAAGGAGGAAAGGAGGGAGGAAAAGAGGTAGAGAGGAAGGGAGGAAGGGAGACACAGAGAGACAGAGAAGTCTCTGTAAGTGCTTTTGTGTTTCCCTGACAGGAGCATGAAACAGTAAAAGAAAATAAAGAATTAGCAGGGGAGATGAAAGGAGCAGTCTCTGGGAGAGAGGACAAGGAAGAGTTATCCTGGCGAACCTGGGAAATTTGTAAAGAATAAATTACAAACCAAGCCATTTTTGAGTTTTGAAATATTCTGACCTTCCTGTGTAGTATGTTAACTCTAGGCACAACCTGCTTGTATAAATGTCCTCACAATGGAGCAATAATAATGAAAAATTTTGATATTAATGTTTTAAATTATATTTATAATTAATTGTGATCAATTACATTTAAGTGTACATAATGTTGTTCTTAAGTAAATCACATTTAAAATCATAACATTTAAAATAAATAACATAGCATTTAAAATGATAAAATATTTAGTGTAACTCTTGTTCTTTTAAAAAGAGATTTTATTTTTATTCTATGTGTATGATTATTTTGCTTGCACCATGTATGTGCAAATATCCATGAAAATCAGAAGATGCTTTTAGAACCCTCAGGGGTCATAGATGGGTGCTGAGAGCAAAGCCAGAGTCCTCGGTAAGAGCATCTAGACCTCTTAACATCTAGAATATCCTTCCCTCCTCCAGAAGCTGTGTTCTCAAGTAGCTTCTGTAGCAAAAGGAATCTGATATAATGAAATTCAGAAAACACGGTTAAAGACAGAGTTGCTAGGACAAACAAAATTGGAAACTATTGTCTCAAGTATGGTGGCCCAAGTCTTTGTGAATGATGTTTCAGTATTTCTGCAATTAATTTGCAAATAATTATCATTAAATAATTTATAATGCTATTAGAATGTAATATGGTTTAGTCCAATTATCAAGAACTTTAATGTCCTTTGGAATTTCTATCTGGATGAACTATTTTATATATTTGTCTCAGCCAAGACAGTGAGGATGGAATATCCTCATCATATTTTATTATTTGGTAATTGCTGAATGCCAACAGGATAATAGGCTTTGTTCTCAGAGCCATTGTCTGAGTCCTTAGAGAAAAGGAGGTGATAAGGTAGGAGGAATGGGATTTGTATGGAGAACACAAATCTAAAAGAATAGATTTAAAAAATGATTATGAAATGTAAGGAATTTACAGATACATGAACTTTATAGATATGGGAATTTCATAAACAACACACAATGTCAAATTTATAAACTATCACATGATGATCAAAGAGTGTGACACTGATATCTCTTCAGTTTTATTGTTTGCTCTTTAAAAAAACACATTATAGGTCTGAGCAAGGAGTGGCACAGCTAGTAAATAATGTTAGGACATAAAAATGTCTGAATCTAAATTTTGATTTGAATTAGAATTTCAAAGCTCCCATCAAAATGAAAATTATTTAATCTAAGTTAAGTCATAGAGTCACCACTTAAATAAATAACAGAGAACAGTTGCTGGTTGTAGAAAACACACTTGTATTCCTAGAAGGCAGCAGGACCAGAGACTGATCAAAGTTTGAGCTCAGCAGGACACAACTTCCCCTTTTCTAACATTTTTTATCATTCTGTCAGTGCAGTTTTAGCATTGCAGTATAGGTATTCTTTGTAGATTATGTTATTGTTTAAATATTATAGAAGAAAGAATACATTTAAGTTCTGTCCTTAAAATTATAAGCAAAGTATAACATATTCTTAGCTGCAGTATCGTGACTTCAAGAGTTATTAACACAATGTATCAATAGAAAGTATTAAATTACCTAAAAGCTTACTTTGTAGCTACAATATATTTATTTATTTCATTTTACTTTTCAGGTGAAGATTACACACACACACACACACACACCATTCTCTCTCCCTCTCTCTCTCTCTCTCTCTCTCTCTCTCTATATATATATATATATATATATATATATATAAAATCAAAATAAATTAGATCTTAAAAATATCATCTTAGAAGTCACTAATATAAATATTTTCTTTGACTGCAATTCAAACCAACTAACTTTTAGAAATATTATAAAAGAAAAACATCACATTATGATCATATTCAATTAATTTGTAATCATGTAATTGTTTTTGAAATAGAGAACCTATTTACATTTCAAAATTCAAATTTTGTATGACTAGTAGCTTTCATTTCTTTATAACCTCTTGGCTCCAACAGAAGCCACCCACAATGAGATATATGACCACAGAGATACAGTTCAATATGTACTTATTTCCAAGTGGCTCAACTGTACTGAAATGCTGACACATAAAGGAAAAATAAAAAAGGCCTAACATATAATTAGTTCGATGATTATTTAATCTTATTTTTCATCCCCATTCTACTGGCTGTTTCAGTAATTGTATTAAGTATTATATTCCAGTCTTCCCAAGACAGCTTACAGCTTGAAGAAATCTGCAATAGCCTATACCAATTAATGTGTCCTCACAAAATAAATACAGCTTGTCTTTGGAAAAAAGAATTGAATTAACTAAAACCACTAATTAGTTCTTTTAAAAATGCTTAGGAAGAATTTTCTAGTGCACAGCACTTTAGTATCTAAAGTTTATGAGTTTTAAGAACTTTTAAAATGTTATTTATGTTCATTTTCATTAGTCCAAGATAGATGTGTTATTATCAGAGGAGACCCATAACCAAAGCTAAGGCTTGTATTTATTCTTACCTATACTATTCCGTTATGAACTTTGAATATGTTAATTATGTCTTAAGGCTTGATGGGATGCTTCTTGAAATGGCTAGTAACAGCAAACATTAGACAATGTTAGAGAAATGTTTTGTTAGGAAAAAAACACAGATGGTGTTTGATTGGGTTAGTGATACACAGCATTCTCCAACTTGTGACCCTTTAGAAACACCTATCAGATGTTTAAAAACAGAAACTTTGTCTGTTGCTATGAGGCAGTATGAACCTGAGAAAACACACCAAATATATTCTCAGAACACTCTGCCTGCTCAAAAGCCTCCAAAGCTCCTTGAACATTAGTCATAACATTAATGAAATTATTCCCTCCCAGTGTATTGAGAGCACACATTTTGATGGTATCCTCAGAATAACTTTAAACTTGTACATTAATTTTTTAATGTTCTAATTTTTATGTTGAAATTGTAGTAACTAAGACCTAAGCGATTTTTGGACCATTTTTATCTTTCATTTAATATGTTAAATAAACAGGGGGATAACCTATGCAGAATCACTTTTAATGAAATGATTTATTATTACTTGAATTACAGACCTTATTTTTTACTTTATTATTTGCATATATATATTTGTGCAATGTTTAGAATTCATTAAAAGACAGCAGTTTTAACTGTGTAGGTTTTTCATGTTTTTCCTCCTCACAGAGTCTAGTTTCTGTTGCTCAACTACTCTAAACAATGTGGTCTGCTTTGGCATATAGATGACACTCATATTCCAGGTGTCATAGTATAAAAGAAAACAGATTCTCTCTTTCTTAGAAGTTATCTAATCCCAGTAGTTCATCAGCTGATAGTGGGACTTCACTACTGCATTTTAACTTCAGCTCTTTAGATATTGTTTCTCATCAAATAAGAATTTTATTCTTAACCAATTTAGATATATGGAGGGAAACCATTAGGTTAAGAACTGGTTCTCTAGAGCTCTCCAGATTTTATGTCAAATATTGGGAATTCTTTGAGATGTATTTTCTTCCTTCTACTCTCAGCTTTCTCATCTTCAAATACATCTCATCTTTTAATATTTTTTGTTGTAAAATTTTGGCTTCAATGTCTATGAATTTTGTATATTAGTAAATACTGTCTTGATAATCATCCGATGACTATAAAGTCCTTCATTTCACATTAAATTAATTTTCTCAGTGAGTTACTTGTCATCATAGTTGGGCACCTTGCACTCTAATTATGACTTCTTTATAGAATATTTGGAAGCATTTTAAAATACAAACTCATCAAACTCTATGTAATTCATCTTAAAATCTTGGTGTAGTCTCAGATGTTTATTGAGATAAAGATGAAAGTCTATGATATAGACTTGGACACAGTCTGTGAATCCTTCCCTATTATGGCTATGTTTGTCATATAACTTCATCAATAATTATCCCTGGAATTCTCAGTTATCCTGTCCACTCATGCCTCTGTACTATGCAAAATGTTTTAGTTTTCTTACTTCCTTTGTCCAGTCAATTTGTCCTAGACCCATTGTTTAAGTCAAAATTTCCTAAATTACCCTTTTAAATTATTCATTTACTTCTTAGCACTAACCTTAACTTTTGATTATGTATTAATTTGCTCAACCACGTATCTCTTAATAATTCAAGCACCATGAACATGGACACTTTCTTTTGCTTTTTTCATCTCTTGAACTTAGAGTAGGCTGGGTATATTGAAGGTACTTATTAAAAATGTTTTAACTTGCATCACTGAACAAATAATTGGAGATACAAAATAACCCCTAAGAATAGGGGTTAAAATGATATGGGAAATCATTTGAAGCTCTACGTTTGTTATTATGAGATTTCACTTGCTGTTGTAAAACAAGTCCACCATATTTTAACAAAGTGTGAATTCTTTTTCTTTCTTTTATTGGATATTTTCTTTATTTACATTTCAAATGTTATCCCCTTTCCATGTCACTCCTCCAGAAACCCCCTATCCCATCACCCCTCCCCCTGCCTCTATGAGGGTGCTCAATCCTACCCCCCACTCCTGCCTTTCCACTCTGGCATTCCCCTACACTGGGGCATGGAACCCCCTCAGGCCCAAGGGCTGTTCCCACTGATGTCCAACAAGTCCATCCTCTGCCACATATGTGGCCAGAGCCATGTGCCCCTCCATGTGTACTCTTTGGTTGGTGGTCCAGTCCCTGAGAGCTCCAAGGGATCTGGCCAGTTGACACTGTTGCTACCCCCATGAGGCTGTAAACCCCCTCAGCTCCTTCAGTCCCTTCTCTAACTCCTCCATCCGGGACCCCATGCTCAGTCCAATGGTTGGCTGCGAGCAAAGTGTGAATTCTTATGGCTAATTCTTCTCACCTAATTTGCATGCATACGTCCTTCCCTCTGTAGAGAAGAGCTCTACAGAGCTGTCTTCTCTATTTCTGTTACACTCTGTGTCTTTCTATCCTATGGACATCATGTCAGTCAGGTTATGGAACAGGGAGTACAGAATGGATTAAGGGAGATTTCATTTTGAGAACGTGTAAATTCTAGCTAAGACATTTGAGTACAATGGCATCATTACACTGGATGTCCTATTGCTGCCCTTGCCCCATGATAACTACAGAAGCATGGCCTGCAAAATTTCAGTGCATTAATGCAATTAATTCACTGAAGGGCAGTATCAGAAAATATTATAATATTGATTCCCAGTACACATATTATTTATTATATTTGGTAGAACTAATCTGTGATATAATTTCTATGTATGGATACTCATTGGTCCTTGGTCTATATCCACAGTATGAACATGGCTAAGTAGATGATACATTAACCAGAAAAAAAAAATAGAATCAGAAATAATTTCAAACTAAGTCCTCTGTTTTTGCCAGTGTTCCAGAGTGGGATTTTTGTTTATTTTTCTAAACCATAGACACCCTCCCAGCAGCATTCTTTCTTAAGGATAATGGAAGGATTAACCATATGCAACTGACAAAAAAAAAATCTATTGTGCCTCATACATCCCAAGTCTTCAATAGATATCTACTGGCTTCATTAACACAATCGAAGCAACTAAAATGATTTTTCCAAACAAGAAGAGTAGATTTACATCTTCAGCTTTTCCCAACTATGAATCAAGTTAATGGGAGATGAATATGTAGAAAATGTAAAGAATTAATACACATGTCATATGTTTTATCATAATAGCCTTATAACAGAAGCAAATTCTTATTCTAAACAAACAGAAAAAAGACAAATGATGTACTTTGTGGTTCTATTGTTCAAGTCTTCTTTCTCATGAATAAATATTTTGATTGAACACTATTTAAAACTATACACTTTAATGCTGTAGCTTATGCATTTAGTGGTTTTAACAGTGATGGAGGATTATTGCCTTTTGTATGCAGACACTGAACTGATGAACTTACTACAACCTTATTATGTAGATATTGCTGAACACAGGAGTCTGCATTACCTTGTCAATGCATTATCTCTGTGATTAGTGTCTATGGCCACTTCTCTCAGGAACTGTTTGTGTTTATCAGTTCTTGAATATGGAGTTCCAGAAATCAATGAATATTGATTTAAACCGTGTTTCAAAATTTTTCCCTCATTTCTCTTGTCGACTTTAATAGAAGTGATTTTACATCCTTAAAAAAGGACATTCAAATACACTATGGATTAGATTACAAAGACTTTTCTCAAACACATATTTCTATATCAACTGCCGTTATATGCACCGGCAATAGTCAATAAGATAGATAAAGTGACAGATTCACAAAGAAACTTTATTTAGTGGGTGGGTGTTTATTTTCTTCTCCTTATAAAAAATTTGAGATGAGTACCATATCCAAGACAGGACTCTGTAATATCAGATCCCGAACAATATGCAGAACTTTTATTGCTACTACTATTTCTCAGGTTTAAAAAACAGGAATAAATATAATTTGAGGGCAATGCTGACCATAGTTTGAACATAATTAATTTTTCTCATGGAAAGCAAAGTCGTAAGCATGCTTGTATCATAGAAAGAAGTATAGATTGACAAACTGATTCTTGGGATGTAGAACAGTCAGAGGGTCAACTGGGGGGAATTAAAATCTGGAGGGTAAGAAATAAACAAATAAATAAATAAACAAAAGACAAAAAATAAAAAATAAAATAAAATTTAGAAAAATAAGAATAGTAACAACTTATACAGAGACGTTGATGGACTTGTAACAAATATACCATACTCAAATTTCATATTAAAAGTGAGAGGATTTATAAAAACTTTAGCTTCAACCAAAATCATAAAGATTCACTCCATTTCATAGTTTTAAATCATATTTATATATTTTGTCAATTTTGAGTGAATTTAGAGTTAATTTATCTATAACCTGCGAAATAGAGAAGGGGAGATGAAAGGAGGTTTTATTTTTTCCAATAATTTGTTGGACAACTATTCTTTTCCAGCTCCTCAGCAATGAGCTTCAAAACCTAGAAGGAAAACCACTGGCCAAAAATATAAAGTTTGTTTCTGAACTGATATAGATGATCCATTAATCTATTTATCTGTATCTATTATTTGGGCCAGTACCATATTTTGTCAGTTGGTGGTAACCTGCAAAACCAAGAAGTGTGAATGTTTGAACATTCAAATATTGATGTCACTGTCCTTTGAATTTCTATTTGAATTTTAATAATAGCTTGTCATTTCATAAAGAAATCCATTTGAAATTTGTGTAGGCATCATACTGAGAATGTAGATCTGATGGAAATGTACTACAATAAAAATACTTCTAATTTTAACATCAGATATTTTTAAACATATTTGCATCCTTTATGATTCAGCTTTTAGAAGTGAAGTCTTGCACTGCACTTTTAAATTTTATTAAATGAAATTGATGCTATTGTACATGAAATTATTTGAATAGTCATTTAAAATTTTTATTGCTTATGAAATTCTGACTTTTTTTGGTTGTCATATATTCTTCAAAAGAGATGAAATTATCTAAGAAATCATTAGTCTGGTGTGTGTGTGTGTGTGTGTGTGTGTGTGTGTGTGTGTGTGTGTGTTTGTGTGTATGTATGTGTATGTAAGTTCCTTTGTATTCTCTTGGAACAAAAGTTAATCCTCTGGAACAAAAGTTAATCCTCGACAAAAAAAATTGGTCTTGGTCCTATACAAGTTTCCAAACTAAAGAATTCAAAATAAACCCTAAGTCTGTCACTAGACCTTCTCAGGTAACTTCTAATAAAAGTGGAAAGGGTCGTTATGTTGTTCTCCCATGGTCCTTGAATAGGAGGAACAGAATCCAAAATCAACTTATTAATCAACTAGCTTCTGTCCTGAAGATGTCTAAAATATGTTTAAATTTCATTTCTTACCAAGAATCTGGTTTTTTTTTTTTGGTCAATAAATACAATGATAAATTAATAAGACTTATTTTATAACAAGCTTCTCACTGCATTTACTAATTTTACTGGAGCATGACATGCTTAATAATATTTTATGTTGGAGAAATGTATGTTACATAGGCAGACTGATCAGACTTTTATGTATATTAAAGTTTGATATTTCATGGTTATAAAGAGCTTTTATAAATGCTGCTATTAAGGAATCTTTAACTTATTCTTCTGCAATTTAATTGCACAGATACTCTGAATCCCCTCTCTGTGTCTCTCTGCCTTTCTCTGTCTTTATTTTTCTCTCTCTGCTTCCTCTTCTCTCTCTCTCTCTCTCCCCATGTATATGTGTGTGTGTGTGTGTTTCCACTATTTGGACTAAATATTTTAGCATATTGGCAGGAATTATCATTTGAAAATAGGTCACCTAAGTTGATTCCAGGTCTGCCTCTCAAATGCCTTTTATTCTGGAAAATCATTTAATTTATTGCTAAACAGATTTTAAGATCTTTGACATGTTCCATGTTTTTGTTGTTGTTGTTGTTGTTTGTTTTTATTTGTTTTCTCTCTTGTTATTTTTTTCTTTACTTTTTGTCCCTGATATCTGTATAATTGGATTCTATTCCTGCTCATCCTTAGTTTCTTGTTGCCAATCTGTGTACACCAGGTTTACAGGGAACCTTTTTTAAATTTTGTTGGTTTTGTCAGCCTCGTTACCATTGCCTTTTCTGTGCATTGGAAAATGTTGACCTACCATAATTTTTCTTTTAATAGTGAGTAATTACTCATGTATTCAAGACAGTCACATTTTATAAGGAGATAAAGGTAGCTGCCACTTCACTATGATTTTTTTGTACTTTTATAATGCCTTATATTTCATACTTAAGATGTTTAGGTTGAAATACATTTGCATCACTTTTCCATGTTTACTTCTGCCTTCAGCCTGCTCAAACCCTTTCCATGCTCCCCAATTGCAAGTTGATAGTCTTTTTTTATTAATATCACTACACCTATGTGTATTTTGCACAAATACATGTAGATACGAGAGACTTAATTTGGATTTGTTCCTTGAGTGTATATGGTTTCATGCCTGACCTTTTCATTGGATAACCAATTAAACAAACTCATCCCTGGAAATGGTTAATTCACTTTCTCCTAGCAATCATTAGTTGCTTGTAATTCTTAGTATAGTATGAGACACCTCCAAAATTTCTGCTTCCACCATAAAATATCCATTGATTTTTGCCATTATTCCAGTCTTGTTTATTCAGCCATTTCTAGGACAGACTGTTTTACCACAGATGACCTAGTATCCTGGCTCTGATAATGTCTCCCCTTCTTCTTCTTCCTTGATGTTCCTTAAAACATGGACACAGGAACTGTGAAGTAGATGTCTGAATTGTGGATGACATCCCTACAACCTGTTGATCTCTGCACTGTGTTCAGTTGTGGATTCTGAGATGGTTTCTTGAAAGAGCAGAATTAGTTTCCTTTCTATCTATATGAGAATTTATGGTGTAGATGCAGAAGTTTTCTTCTTGGGTCTGGGTTATCTTGCTCAGTATAATCTTTTCTTGGTCCATATATTTAACTGTGCATTTCATGATTTAATCCCACAAGCCTGGACCCCAAGTTTTAGGTTGATTCATGGAGTGTTTCAATAACCATCCAATGATGATTGGCAAAAAATCTCAGAAATGAAAGTATAACATATGTTCTGGACCCCAGACATGAGATTTTTCTATAGAAACAAAATTCTTAAGGAATATTACTATTTTTTTCAAGGGTACACTCTTAAAAATGAAATTTAGATTGTAACTGCCAAGGACATATCCAATTTATTTCTCAAAACCAAACAGATTATAAAAATCAGAATGCCAATAAATCTGCTATCTTATTGTCTCTACTAAAAATGGCTGCATAAACAAGACCTTTGAACAATGACAATTTCAACAGACATGTTAAGGTAGAAAGGGCTGGGGAGAGATGACATCTCACAGAAATTATATCTACAAAAACAACTACATGTAGCTAATGATTTCCGAACCAGGGAGAACTACCCTCCTCCAAAGGTGAGCCCCTAATTTGATATCCAATATAAAATGGTCAGCTCTGAGGCTATATATATACATAATCAACAAAAGCAGACTTAAGTTTTATTTATATATTTGTGCATATTCAGCAATAATGGTCAAAGAGCGAGAGAATATCAATTTGAAAGGGTACATGGGAGAGACTGGAGGGTGGAAAGTGAAGGAAGGAAGATATGTAATTAAAATTTAATTAAAATCTATTAAACACAAATACTGATGCATCTAAATATCTCCTTGTCCAGCTTTTTTGTTCAATGTCTGTAATAACCACAAAGTAGTCTGTGTTTCTAGTTAGAAATATAACAGGAACTTGTTCTTTTCCTTTCTGGATCCCTCTTAAAGGAGTAATGGAATATATTAAAACGCCAAGCATATCTTTATGGATATTGCACACAGGCTATATTATAATATTTTTAACATCAAACTATGCACATGGTATTTTATCTATGCACATGGTATTTCAAATCCCTGCATCCTAGCTCTCCTCGAAAAGACAGACCAATGTTTTTCCTTATTTGCTAGCTGTCTTCAGTATTAAATCAAGACCAACACCATATCTATCTCTGTAATATGGACCTTGAAAGCTGTTGTCTGTGAATGGCATGTAGAAATCCATTAAGTTACATCCCCCCCTGAAAAGCTATTTCATGCATTATTTTTGAGGAGATTAGGGCACTATGAAAAGCCAGCCAGAGGACATCACGTTTGTTTCTGTTGTGCTACATTTTAAGAAAGTGTCTTTTAAAACCTAATCAAATGGCTATTTCCAACCCTCATATTCCTCTGTGGGTCTTGTTAAGGTAGAAAGGAGACTTTTCAGCAGTCACTTTGCGACTAGTCATTAGAAGTCTTTTTCTGGCACGATGTTTAACTCAAATTGAGGGAAAATTACCTAAAGTTCCTTGGAGACCAATTGCTTCCAACCAGACTACTTATTAAATAATTCCAGTTCAGACCCACAATTGTTCCAGACACCTTCATCATCACTTCACTGAGAACAAGCACATTTTTATTTCAACTGATCATTAAATTCTGTAAATTGATCCTAGCTCTAAGAAGTTGGGTAATAGTTCTTAGAAAGTGACTACAGGCTAACTTCACTGATGAGCAATGAGAGCCTTCACTCATTCTGACCTTGACCTCCCAAAGGGATCTTAATGAAATATAATCTGTTTAAGTTGTTATAGTTGCGTTCAGTTCCCCATCCTCTTTCTCACATCCTGCCAAATAGTTCTAATTGCACATATTTGACACTGATTTAGGGAGTTATGTAGAAATATAGACAATAATCTCTTCTTGAAAAGTAATGCACAGCTGAATGCTAGATATTTATAAATCTGTTTGACTCATATTGCATGTGAAACAGGTAATATTAGTGCTGAATATAAATATATCTGAAATAAAAACATTGCCTTCATGATTATGGTGTTCAAAGAAATTGACTGTCCATTGAAAGGTAATTTTGTATGATTTGTCCAAATATTGTCAACTCTTTAGATACTCCAACTATAATTTCATTGCTCATAAAGGCAATATTCCCTCACTAAACACACACACACACACACACACACACACACACACACACACACATATATATATATATATATATATATATATATATATATATGCTACTACCTTGCATATACATGTTGGTGAAGATCATCATTTCCATATTGTTTTCAGAAGAGTGAGATTAGTAAAATCATGTACACAAATGAGTGAAGTATCTCCTTTCATGTCACTGAGTCACTGAGAGGGAAGCAATCCTACATGCATATGCAAAATATATAGATGGCGCATATAATTTAAATCGTACATAAACAAGTCATATAAATCACATGATAGGTGCCCTTTTGTATCCAATTTCAAGGGCTAAAACCCTTAACAATGAAAAAAATTAAAATCCCTTATGCTGAACCATTAACAATGAGCTACATTTTACACACACACATGCACACACACACATATATTTGAGAAGAATTTTTGTATTTCTTATTCTCCAGGGATCCATTTGACCTGTATTTTTGTGGATCTCTATTATCAATACCAATAAAAGGTGATCAAATCCCATTTAAAATAATTCAAGTGGAGAACAAAATTATCTATAAAGTCATCTGTAGTTTTAATGGTGTACAATGGCTGCTACTCCTGAAGGAGAGATTTGCAACCATTTGAAACTATGAACACAGATTGTTGGGATCTCTGTCAATTTTTAATCAGGGCTCAATAACCACTACTTATTTATAAAATCTCTGGCTTCTATTAGTATACAAGAGTGAAACATATAGCTTTTCCATTTTGTCTTCTATGTTTAGAATACTTGTGGCACATTTTCTATCCATTTGGCTTTATTGTTTATGTTTCATTTTATATTTTTGTCTTCTGTGAATACTTAAGTATTATGTTCTCAATTATAACCTCTTCTTTATGCATTCTGGGTTTAATATGCCTTAAGTAGTGATAAAAATCTAAGAACTTTAAAATACACATTTGCATTTTTCTACAATTTAAACCATTTGTCTTTTCATGAGCAACATTTTAATATCTTGAATTTCTTTCTGTTTAAAGTATCACAGAAAAATAATGATTTCTTCAGATGACTAACCAGTTCTCAAGTTGTTTATTGAATGTCCAATTTCCATAGCTTTTACATTGTATCTATAATGTGGGAAAATCTTATGAACTGTAGATCTAGTAAATTATGGTGCTCTCAGTTGGCACAGGATATCTGGCTCCAAACCCAGTACACTGTCAAAGCATTGCTACTGTGTTCTATCTAGCAGGGAAATCCGGGTCTGATACAACTTGATCTATTCTTCTGTCTAGGAATCTTTATTTCCTATTTTAGTGGATTGGGAAGACCCAGGGTAAGAATGGGAAACAGTCCCAGCAGAGTTAAGATTCCACTGAAAGTAGGATAATTAGTTTCCTTTTCAAATTGATTGACATGTAAATATAGATCTTTAGAGAGGTAGTCATTTATATGTCCTATTCAGTTAACTCACATACAGAGTTTTGAAAACGGGCAAATTATGTCATATATACTATTCACGTAAAAAAATCAAAATTTGTAATGTTAAAATGCTTAGAATGGACTCTGATTGCTACTCATAATGACTGTCTCTACCAAGATGAATACTAATTGGTAGTGTTGACAGATGTGATTCTTTTTAACAGTATAAAAGAAACTTAATCTTATGTGATGTTCTTAGACCATTTGTCAGTTCTACCTTAGATTTCTCACCCATTCATACTCCAGTCCTCAGGGATCAGGGTCTATGGCGACTCATTTTAATTATGATTGTGATGGATATTGAAATGAGTGTTGTAGTGTAATTGATCCTGAGAAGAACAAAGTAAATATGACCTATGGAAACACAGTTACCCCAGTGCCATATGAATATTTGCTTGCTTAAAGTAGCTATCTTCTAGTCCTGAGTTAAAACTTGTATGTGCAACCATGAGTTGTGTTTTCATGCCTGCTACCCCAGAAATTTTTACACTGAATTTTCTGTTTATGTCTTACAGTTTCATTCTATCAATTTAAAGATATTAATCTATAGTTTGTTGAATAGAATAAAAAAATGGGAGTTTCTAGTCTGGGACCCCTATGGAAGAATGAGAGGAAGGACATATATAGCAAACATCTGCCTTGTGTGGCATCAGTAGGAAAGGATGCACCTACACCTGTAGAGACTTGAGGCCCCAGGGATGGGGGACTAGGGTAATCCTTGGGGCAGTGCAAGGGAGAGTGGGAGCACCCTCTCAGAGGCAAGAGGGCGAGGAAACGGTATGAAGTACTGTGGAAGTAGGGACTGGAAGGTGGGCAATGTCTGTAATGTAAATTAATAAAACAATTAATTAAAAAAGAAGAAGTTGCCTTTGACAGACTGGCTATGTGGCTGGTGGGAGGAGTCAAGCCAGTTGTGATTTCTTGAGTTTTATTTGGAAAACTGGTGGATGACTTCTACCATCCCCTGAAACAGAAACATATATAAAGTGACAGATTTATAAAATATGCTTTTAAGATTTATTTTAATATTCACTATATTCATTTAAATAATCATGTTCTGTTTTATTGTAAAATACCTCAGATCAAAATCTGAAGTGTTCTGACTCTGTCCCAAATTATGTTTGTTAAACCTACAAGTACACCACAGTATCTGAGTGTTTACTGTGCACATAAAGATACTGTTGCAGTGATAATGACCATGACAGTTGTAATATTTAAAATATTCAGTAAAATTTTTGATTTGTATGAAATTTGGTCTAATGGATAAAGAGAAACTGTTTAGCAAAAGGAAGTATATGTCCATAGGGAAAGAAATAGGTAAGCAAAATGGAAAAGGGAAAAGTTGTAGTTAACAATAGCTTTGCTTAGTCATGTCTCTTCCTTATGCCGTGAGAAGTGGTTTCGTATATATGAGAAAGTTTTCATATATACAAGAAAGTCAGTTTTTAAAAATGTACTGTGAAAATAGTACAAAATTATTCCGTACACACATACTTGAGGGCCTTAAACCTTAAATTATAGTGAATAGAGTCTTCATGTTATTTATAAAAAAAATATTAGCTGATAACAATTGCTTTCATCTCTTACTGGTAAGTTTCACATCTGAAACTCTTTTATATGTTTAGTTCTTAAAGTACTTAAGAAAATTACTGAGAGTAATTTAAAAAAAAATACTTGAAAATACTTTAAGAAATCAAATGATTTGTATGTCAAAGTGAAAATAGAAATAGAACAAAAGAAAAAAAGATTGAAAATATCAAGGAAACACCAAATATTACCTTTCAAAGCGTAGGAGAGCTTCCTTTTAATTTCTGAATAGGAGGTGTGGGCCTTCTCTTTAAACATGTCTGTAGATCTGGGGAAATGCTGGCAAAGAGCTAACTCTTGGGCTCCTTATGGCAGGGCCTTTGTTCTCTGTGAGACAGATCACCATTCCTGTTACAGTAGTATTTTCTGCTACAAATGGCTGCTCCTTTGTATTTCCTGCCAGTCTGTTGTGGAAGCGTCCAGATGTACCTTCTCTAGTTGTTAGTAGGACAGAAACACCCGTCATTTGGAAATGGAGTTGGTAGTGTTAGTTGTAGTTATTTTTGCTTGTACTGCTCAAGGGTCTCATTTTTAAAATAACACAAAATAAGTAATCTTGGTAGTGTCTGGAGGAGAAAAGGAAAGGAGATATGCTAGGAATCTATTATAATCTTGAAAATAAATAATAATAAAAAAGAATGAAGCTCACAAAAACAATGAAATCATGAATTAGAAAGAAAATGTTTTAAATGGATTTGTAATAAGTAGTACTATCAGTGCTTAACGTAAAAATAACTGGTATTCATTACATGTTTCAAGTGATATTTGTGAAACGGGGTAATAAAATGAAGAAATTTCCCTCAAGCTTCATGTCTAAATGTTGAATGATGGAATTTTCAAATATGACAGATGGGGTTAACTAGGTAGACATGTTCTGTCTTGCTCTAGGAATGGTATTAAAAAGAGAAGGTGATGGAATAAAAATAGAATAATATACAAATATAAGATAATTAAATAAATATTTGAGGTATCTCCCATTAATCTTTTATCTAGATTATATTTGTTTTTGTAAAAGTGTTATGCTACATTGCCTTTTACCTCTGTTACATCCTGGTTACATTTTAATTATTCTTTTCTGCAAGTTTGACTGAACTATTACATAAATTAATACAAATGTGAAAAAAATCATTGCACACAATGTCAGTGAGTCGTTGAGTGGTAAAGGGAAAACAGTCATGGAGACCTAGAGAATGGGAAGCAGCAAGCCTTCCCTCCCCCGTTTGGTTTAGAATTCCAGGTCCATTCTTTCTACTCACTTAAATGTCTATTTTATTGGAGCCTAAAATATTTAAATATCTGTAGAATGAGGATAATTTAAATTCAGATAATCTATTACTCTAGTTATTCTCCCCATACACCTAGTGTAAATAAACACGATTATTTTGTTTTCCAATTTGTAACATACAACTCACACACAAATCTGCACTGGGATATCCAAATACAAATGTAACCAATAAGAAATGAAACTCAGCTATAAAATTTGAATTAAAAATTCAAAAGTTTATTAGTCCAAGTAGTTTTATACAGTTAAAGAATGAAGAGTTGCTAATAACACTTTAAGACATTACATATGTCATGTTACATTTTCTGTCAAATTACTTCAGTTTAATGGGAATGTTATAATCAAAGACTACCATGTCTATTTAAGACAAAATGAAAAGGGGGAAAGATTTCTAAGCAAAAAACAGAGGTAAAGGTATTAATTTGCTTTACTAATAGCTTTCAAACTATCAGAAATATCAAATTAAAATGTGGTTTTATGTTTTATGTTTTAAAATATAAAGTTTCCTTTTGGTCGTGAATGTGCATGTGGAGTGCCTGAGTCTTCTACTCAGGGCTGCTTTGGGCTAAAATAAAGGTTTCAGTTTAAATTGGCCTATTGTGTTCATCTCTGGGTTTTATTCTGGGCCTACTGTAAATAAAATTCTGTATTTGTGTCTGGAGGGCTAAACTTCTCACTCTTGAATAATAGTTTATCAGGATTGCATTGGTCTCTCATAATCATCACTTGTTCCTACTTTGACAGTCACAATATGGCCCTTTGCTCCTTCAAAAAAAAGAAAAGAAAAGAAAAGAAAAAAGAAAGAAAGAAAAATCCCTGTTTTAAGTATTTCCATTCTTCTAAGAGATTGCCTCTGATTACATAAGACTTATTCAATGTAGTCTAAGTTTTTTTAGATGCTGTATTAACTGATTAAGAATTGTAATTATATCCACAAAACCGTATTGTTACATAAAGTAATATCCTCATGCAGGAATATATCATACTGTTCAAATATGGTTCACACTTAAGCAAAGGGAGCCGTGTAGAGGGCAAACACAAGGATAGAAATCTCTGGGGCAAATTAGAATTCTGTTCGCCATTCTTGGTTCAAATCTTGAAAGAAGTGGTATTCTCAGTAGCTTCAAGTGCTATCAACACAATTATCTATTGAAAGATAGATAATTATACACACACACACACACACACACATAATGTTCTCAGCCTTAAAATTATTAGGGGAATTTTGACATACACTTCTATATAAGTGAACCTTAAGTATATGCTATATGACATAAACCAGTCACAAAAATTTACACAAATTCAATCATTCCACTTTTGTGACTTAGCTAAAGTAGTAAAAACTGTAGAAACCAAAAGTACCTGGGGTGGGTTATTATCATTTATAGTCTTAGATGACCTGCACAACAATGTGAATGCACTTTGTAATGAAAACCTATGCTCCAAATATTTGGGTTATGTTTGTTTTATCACAACTAAAGATGGACCTACAATATCTAGACAATGTATAGGTACTAGTATAGCAGTATCCACTCTGGGACTTCAGTGATCAACAAATGTTATAAAAGTGGTCTGTTTCTCCAGTGAGAGTCCCAAGCAGGAGATGGCTGACACAAAAAGAACTGAAGCACATCTATTGAGGTTCTTTGTCTCATAATGTCAAATCAAAGCATTATTTTTTTGCTACCTTACTTCATGCATAAATTATCACTTCCAGTTTTGGGATATATGGTATTTTAGTGTTTAAATGTGTGTGTCTTCACATTGATATATGTTTCTTGTGCTTTTTTTTGGCTCTTTTTCATATTTGTTGGTTTGGTCATGTTCCAATTTGTTTGGTTTTTATTTATCTTTATTTCATTCTATTATTATCCCTTAGATGTCTGTTTGTTTTGTAATGAGAGACCAAAAGCTGTAGATCCAGATGTGACACGAGGTGGGGAGAAACTTGGGGGAAAGGGGAAAGGAGAAATTCTAAAAGTAGTTAAATAAGTGCATCACAGTTTGCAGTTATCAGGGAGGTTCTGTTTAGACTATCCCCTTGCTTGATCCCTAAAGTGAATGTGGCTTAAATACTTAGAAAATAGAATGGAAGGTACATCTTGCTAAATTTATCAAATTATGAGAGTGATTGTAGTCTTTGGACATATACATTTCATACAGAAAAGTTTCATGTCTTCAAAGAAAGATAAATTGAACCTTTAAGGGGAGTCCTATATGTTATCTAAAGAAAATAAACAGCAGTACATAGTTGGGAAGAAATTCTGAAAACATCCAAGAGGCTCCTATGCCAGTGTTATCTAGCAGGGATTACCATCTGCTTTTGCACACATATTCTGAGAAAGGAAGCAATATAGCAAACAAATACACTTATGACAGTCTACTACTTAACTTGCTTCCAGAGATAGATCCAGAATTTAGGAATCTTGATATCTGCACAACATGTGGTGTAAAAAGGGTTAATTTACACAATCATGTCTGAAATTATAACAAAATTATATTTAGAACTTTGCCAGGGACCTGGGATTTATGAAAGTGAGAATACCTGAAGCCTGGGCATTGTATCAGCTACTTGTCTATTCTCTGAGAACAAATAAAGGCCAAAAATCTCCATAATGGAAGAAGGGATTATTTGGCTTCTGACTTGAGCAGACAGTCATCATGTTGGTCAATGTGACCCAGCTGTTGGCTTCATGGCAGCAAGAGTAGCAAGGGCAGCAAGGACATGTAGTTCTGTGTACCTCTCCTAGGGAAAGGAAGGGTGTTGTAGTGTTCATCTCAATGCTGTACATATACCTCTTCACCCAGCTTCCCTCGGTGAGAAAGCACCTATGTTCAGGCTGAGTCTTCCTTTCTCAGTTAAACATCACCAGAGACCAACTGACAGATGTACCCAGAGATGCTGCCGCTAAAAACAACCATTACATACATTGTTTAGGCTTACAATGAAGCTGCGTCTGACACATTTTCTGAATCTTCAAGTTGTATGTGAGCTACTTTTCTCCTTGAGGTGCACCTTACTCTTGTTCTGATTTACACCTTATCTTATCTGTGATTATTCAGTGGAGTTATTACTGAAATTTATTTCTGTTTTAACTCTACTATCCCTTTTGGGCAAATGTGTTCACATACAATAAAATTTACCTTAGTATGTGGTTATTATTTATTTATTTATTCTTTTATTTATGAGACATGTTTTCTCTATGTAGCTGTGGGTGTCCTAGAAACTGCTCTGTAGACCTGGATGGCTTGGAACTCAGAGATCTCCCTGCCTTTGCCTCATGAGTATTGGGAATAATGTGTGCCAATACACCTGCCTATATGTGGTTTATGTAGGGCAATTTCCAAACACTCATTTAAAATTCAATATGGCATTTGCATATTTTGAAAATATTGTATTATATACACAAATATGTGCAAAGTGAGAGAAAATAAAATAGAATTTTTTTTTTGAGACAGGGTTTCTCTGTGTAGTCCTGGCTGTCCTGGAACTCACTCTGTAGACCAGGCTGGCCTCGAACTCAGAAATCTGCCTGCCTCTGCCTCCAGAGTGCTGGAATTAAAGGCGTGAGCCACCACACCTGGCGAAGACTTTGTTTTGTAATGGGAAATATTTGCCCGACTGCCCGACTAGAATTTTTAAAAGAATAAACATTGTAATCAGCTATGTATTTCTAGTTTATTTAATTTTCAATAAATAAAAAAATTAAAGTATATGTAGGATTGAAAAGTGTTTATAATGTCAAAACTAAAAATGATATTGTGATCAAAATGTATAAGGGAATATCTTTTTTTCTATAAAAGACTATGCAGTCAAGTATTTTCCAGGAGGAAATATCATTTTTCAGATAGAGATTGTCTGAGGTAGTAGAAAATTCCCATTACTAATTTCTAAAACTTATAAAATACAGTTACTAAACAACTGCACAAAATATATTTCATGTTCATGGTGAATCTGTTTAAATTCTATATATCTTATAATTTCTTTTTTCTACAGTTAATTGTTCCATGCATATAATTTTCAGTTAATAAGACATAATAGAACACTCCTTTCCTTTTGTCACTTTTAGATATATTAAACACAATAAAATATTATACCTTGAATAATTTTTGTGTAAAGTTTTGTAGGTTGAGTTTCCCCCCTAGTTAAAAAATAAAATTTATACTTTTTTCTTTTATAAATTTGAGGGTGCTTTTAATAGTTTGTTATATACAACAGGCTGGAATCAGACTCAAGAACTTTCTGCCTTAACTTCCCAAATTCTGAGGTTATCAGTATCTTCCTCATGCCCAGCATAAGAATTTGTGAGATTCCTTTTCAAACTACACATCAACATCGGCCATTTCAGTAAGAATTGTTAATCTGCAGTATGTTTTGAAAACTGGTAAAAGAACAGTCTAATCATGTTGAGTGAAAAGCAAATAGAAACTTCATGGTGGGGTATATTTCACATAAGTGTTAAAAAGCAAAATTATTACATCAATCCTCAATTAAATAGGCAGAAATTTTTTCTTTAGAGGCAATTTTACTGAAGTATGCAATCTGTCCAAAAGAGGGGTCATAGGAGAGTGACAGAGGGAGAAAATAAAAAAAATGCCATAGTTCTAGAAGACAGAGTTCTTGCTTGACTGAGTGGATTGAGAGTGGCCTCTGAATTACATGTGCTTGAGGGAGTCACCCCCTCCTTTGATTCCCTATATTCATCAAGAATGTACACATAATCAGTATAGATGCATTGCATTAGCCAGAGGTCCCTGCGACATTCCTCAAATACACCTAAACAAAGCTGTGAATGAGACATTTATATTCATGTAGCCAATGTCTGACTTGGCATACTAAAGCTCTGTTGGGCATCCTTGGTGAGAACATAGACTTATCATTCACAACACTTAGCCCGGTAGTGGTGGCACACGCCTTTAATCCCAGCTCTTCGGAGGTAGAGGCAGGCGGATTTCTGAGTTCGAGGCCAGCCTTGTCTACATAGTGAGTTCCAAGACAGCCAGGGCTACACAGAGAAACCCTGTCTCAGGAAAAAAAAACCAAAAAACAAAAGAACAACAACAACAACAACAAAAAAGAAAACCCAAAAACAAACAAACAAAAAGAACAAAGGTGTCTGGTCTGTACTTTTATCATTGTTATTTAAGAACTGTTTTCATACCTGTATTTCCTAAACCTTGCATTTTTCTTCTTCAGAATATAAAGAGACAGTATAATATATTCCATCAACTGAAATAGTATATATATATTAAATAATAATATACTCTAATAAAAATAAATTTTATGTAAGCTTAAATAGCAAAAAAAGTGAGGTACTGTTTTGGACTTTTCTAAATCTTAAAAAGAAAAAAATAAGTAAATCTACACTTACTTATTTTTATACGACAGACTTCAAAGTGAATTGGGAACAACTAACATACAAAATATTCAAGATGTGAATTCCTAAACTTATGTATAATTCTGATGGGTATTCTAAGCAAAACAACTATTTTCCAATGGGAAAAATATTAATATGTACATTAATCTTTCCATAAATTATCACCCTTGCAAGAAATATCTCCATTAGGCCAAACAGGTGTGTGCTACAGTCACTAAGTTTGCTGAGTACAGATTGTTTTCTAATATTTGAAAATAAGTGGATAATCTGATGAAAATCAAGAATTACACTTTTATCATAAAGTTTATTTTTGCATAGTATGATTTCATATTAATGAATAAAATAAATAATATATACACATCCCTTTAATTTGATGCATTTATTGGTAAAATTTAAGGCATACATGGAAATTTACAGTGGTTCCATATCAGCAATCTGCAGTCCCCTTTCTTGCACATAAATGGCAGAATAGATTCTGGCCAGGTTTGTTGTTCTCTGTTTAGGATCAGAAACCCGCATTCTCGAAGTGATACCATGTCCTGTGCATGCTACAGTAATGGCCTTCACATTTCCTGGCTTCAGTTCATTCATCCATAAAGCAAAGAGGTTAGTTTGTCTTTCGAGTTCCTGAACTATCAGCTGTGACTGTTTCATTTGGTGGATTTTCTGTTTGTTTGTTTGGTTGGTTAATTTCTCGTTTTAGTTTATTTGTTTGTTTTTACCACACATCTTAAAAGTAGGTCTGCCTATTTTTAAAATTTCCAACCATTCCACACAAACACATCCCCTTTCAGATTCTCGATTCTATTTCACGTGTCTGGTAAGAGTTCCTATTCTATATTAGTTCATTTATTCAAATTCGTGTCTTCAGAGGTTAACTAGAGTTTACAAGATTGTAAAAGCTGGATTAAGAAAATTCCTAAAACCACTTAGTGAATGTGTACAATTGATCTGAGCACTGCCCTGCCTAGGACCCCATAGCCTCATACACATGGAGACATGGCAAGGCTTTCTCTGCAGGATGATGCTCAAAGGGAGAGGGAAAAGCCTTCTTGGGTATGTTGGTAGTGTGTTAATGAATGTTTGCAGTAGCTAAACCTCTGTCCTTGATCTAACTGTTATCATAAATCCTTCCTACTTGTTTATTTTTAATAACCTTGCCTCCTTGTATGGCTATATGCAATAACGCTGACTCTCTCCCTTTGACAATTTTTTATTATTTATTATTTTATGTATTTACACCGTAAATGTCTCTCCTCCTCCTGTTCCCTCCTACCTGAGTTCTTCCCCCGATCCTCCCTCCCCTTCACCTCTGAGAGTGTGCCCCAGAGAGTATGCCCCCAACCTGGGGCATCATGTCTCCACAGGATTACGCATATCCTCTCCCACTGAGGCCAGAGAAGGCAGCCTTCTTCTAAATAACTACCAGGGGCCTTGGACCAGCCCATGCATGCTCGTTGATTGGTGGCTCAGTCTCTGGGAGCTCCCAAGGGTCCAGGTTTGTTGACACTGTTGGTCTTCTTATGGGGTTTCTATCCCCTTCAGCTCCTTCAGTCCTTCTTCAAACTCTTCCATAGGGGTCCCAGACCTCAGTCCAATGTTTGTCTATGAGTATCTGCATAGCTTCTTGTAAGCTTCTGGCACATTCTCTCAGAGGACAACCATGCTAGACTCCTGTTTCTTAGCACAACATAGCTTTAGTAATAGTGTCAGGGTTTGGTGCCTGCCTGTTCAGAGATCCCAAGAATTGGGAACAAAATGACACCAAGAGCTCAGCGGCCAACTAGAATGTGACTAGAACCAGAGCATTGAATGAAATACTGGATTTCTTTCTTTCATTCATCCATTTTATTTATTTATTCATTTCTTTGTTTCTATGGCCTTGGGACTGAACCAAGTGCTTCACATGACCTACTCTCAGCATGGTTATCTTTCATAAACAAAAGAAAATCATTTGTATCTTTAATTACAAGAGTCCATATGGAGAAGTGGTTAAAATTGTGTTTTTATATTGTATATTATTGTAGTCCAACTATACAGATACTATAGATCTCCTAAATCAAAATCTATCTTGGAAATAGAGCCTAAATTGTAGAAACTTAGAATCCCACTTGACAATAAATAAATGTATAATTATACACAATATCCATAACAACCTGGGACTTAATTAAACCACATTTTGTTTTACGTTGACAGGAAGTAGGGCACTTGAAGTTTCTAAACATTGTATAATAAGTTTCAAAAAATACAGAAAAATTAGCCATTAAGCTAATACGAGTGGAAAATGATAAAAGTTAGTGTTTTTGAGTGATCATGTTATTTCATGTACTGTGGTAAATGACATATGAAACTTCTCATTGTATTCTTCTGATAATCTTATGATATAGGTACTACTACTATTTAATATCATCAGATAACTTTAGTGAGTTTGAAGAACTTCTTCCATGTCATGCAGGCAATAAATAATAAAGCAGTACCTGAATCAAGGATCATATCTCTCTCTAATTGTATGCACTTAATTCTTTTGTCTTTAACATTTATGATTTTTACATTTTTTCTTAGATGGAAACTGTAGGCATATTTACTATACACAAACACTTAAAATTAATAAGATCATTATCTGCAATGCATTAATGATTTGGAGCAGAGGATCTCAAGTTATTCCAGCTGAAGTGTGGTCTAAAATCCTGATGGGTTAATCTTGATTGGATTTTTATACCCTTTAACTTTAATATGTCAGGAGACAAAGTTAGATCAGATATGAATTCTAGCTTACATCTTTGTAATGCATGGAGATTCTCTTCTATTCCTGGCTAGACACACTTCATTTATTTAGCACAATTCAAAAAGAAATGTTTGATCTGACAAGACTATGTTTGAGGCTAAACAGATTATCTCTCACTAGGGGCAAAATACACTATCTTCTTGTGAAAACAAGAGTATATTCTTCATCAGTTAGGGACTCTGGAAGTAATAGCATAGTACTTGAAGTAATCATCACTGTAGGGATGACTAAGCCACTATTCTACATCAAATCTAAGGTAATATCCTTCTTATGCCTTTCCAAGGTCTTGAATGGCTTTCTGAAGTTTCTAAGACCCATCTGGTCTTCTCCATGAAGAGGCAAGTTTTCTCATATGACACACTGCTTCCAGTAGATTTCCTTTGCCTGGTAGCTAAATAAACTCAGCTGAGACAACAAAAGTCTCTTTATTGAAATAGGCCTTGCTTGTAAAATGAATTCTACTTTTCTTTCATAGCTAATAATGTTACTTCAAAGTAATTATCTAAGAGAGATTTAGTTTTCCATAAAATATGGGCTGAACAGCCACTGAGCTAGTTGGCAGTGTAGATGTGGACAGTGGTCAGAATGGTAAACTCAGTGGATGCTGAGTGTTATGGAGTCATGAGAATTATGTTCCAATTAGTTCCAAAGTGTGTTTGAACAAGAGTGAGCCAGTAACCAAGGAGGGGGAAAGGAGGAGGAAAGGGACAAGGACAGAGACAGAGAAAGAAAAAGAGACAGAAACAGAGATAAACAGAAGCCCACAAATGCAGAGGGGGGGGGATATGCTTTTTTTTTTTTTTTCAAGAGGGGTCAACATCCAGAGTTAGCTGACTTGCCACAGAGAAAAGTCCAACATCGAGGTAGAGGTTTTAATGCATAGCATTGATGGAGCTATAGAAGGACCTGTTTCATTTCAGTAGACAACACAGGCAGGGTTAAGTTTATCACTCTGCCCCTGCAGGACTTTCTATTTTTCAACTTCCAAAGTGACAGCATTCTGTGAGGACTTAATTTAAATGACTGATATAATTCATGGGAGCGATATTTCCCATGTATAGGCACCTCATGTAGTTCAAACAACTGTACAACTTTAGAGTATGCAAGTTCTTAGTGTCTAACACATATAAGAAAAGTCTTGAGGGACTTCAGAGTCCTGCTGCATCTTCTTGTAAAACAGCAATTTGCATTATTTCTGTAGCTTAGCATAAAAATGAAAATAAATTTAAGCCCCATAATGCCAATTTATTTCTTCTGCCATCACCAACTTGAGTACTTATCCATCCTGAATTTGAAATCAAAACGCTTTGAAATCAGCTTATGAGCCTCTTTGTTTTAGGGAAGGAAAGACCCACTAAAGCAAACTGAAGAGAAAGGGGAGATAATAGAGCTTGGAAAGCAACCTCTTGGCAGAGAGGAACAAGAGCAGTGGAATAATTTAATTGCTCATCAGCTAATTATACGGTATTATAATGTTAATGTGTCTTCATCATGACATTGTAATAGGTATAGATTGAAGCATATGAAAAAGAAAGTGTTGATGCAGTAATTATAAGTAAGAGTGGGGTTGTTAGAGTAATTATACGCTTCATCTGGTAATTAACGTATTGTTCAACTTGAGATGGAGAACAAAGAGTGAAAAAGTTAAATATTGAAGGACATGCCTTTGACACTCCAGAGACATCTCTGAGCTTTTGAAGAGAGAGAGAGAGAGAGAGAGAGAGAGAGAGAGAGAGAGAGAGAGAAGGAAGATTATTCTGCATCGATACTGTTGTTTCCTGGTTCCTCTTTTCATGACTTATTATGTTGCAGTCATGTTTGGTGTAAGAGAACACAGGGATTTGAGTATTAGCGACGACTGCATTTAAATTTTTATGTTCTATAATCCATGATGCTGCTATTCTTTCTTCAATTATGGCTCATTATGTATTTCTTAAGTGAACTAGAAATTTCAAAATTCAATCACAGTACAATGGAATACGGTATGTGAACTATTCTGTCAATAGAAAGTGAACGTAATTATATTTTACATACCTGAAAAAGTCCTCCTGAGAGAGTTAGGTGGATTTATTTAACTTTTAATATCAGTGGATTACCTGGCTTTCTAATTTCAGTCTTAGACCAATAATATATTTGCTTTTGAGCAACCGATCTTTGGCGAGCAAGAGGTCAGTAGATAACAATTAGTCACATGTTCACAAGTTGTTTCAAACAGCAGCATACCTCGTGCTACCCTGCACTGAACATTTGCCCCATGTTGGCACCTGTTTTCCATGCCCTACTTTTTGTTATCATCTAGTTACTGTTGGGATGCATACTGAGGCAGAGAGGTTAAGAAACTTGTGCTAATCATTCATCTGCTAGTGAGAAATGCTGGGATTTGAACTGACAGTTCTGGTCTCCAACACTGCTAAACACTATTCTACTTACTCCTCCTAGCTGTCTGTGGTGGAGAGTGTTAGAGAATTAGGCAGAAGGCTTGTACGTTCAGATTGGAACACAGTAATGAAGCAAGATTTAATGAATTGATAAGGGGCAGTTAAACAAGGTCTGTGTTGATACAGGGAAAAGTGATTAAATGTATAAAAATTGGAGATGCCAAAGCTAAAGAATTGCCTGACTAAGGCGAAAGGTCTGTGGTATCACTCTAAGGAGAGATCTGATATTTTTTAAGATGAGTTCATAAGCAGTCCGAACTTCAAAACTTAAATTTCATTGAGATACTATAAGGTAAAACTACTCAATGCATTTGATTTCCACAAAACCTTGAATAAAATTTATTGCAACATTTATGTTCTATGGATAAATCCATTCTAATTTGTTTCCTATTTGGTAAAGGAGAGTCTGAACCTACTAAGTTAAGTGTATTTTGTGAGAGAGAGAGCTGTAAAACTATCAATAACAAAGCTAATTGATTTATACTACTTATAAAAAATATCATTTTTAAACTTTGCTTTTATAAATGCTCACATAACATTGAGTTAATGGGTAAAATAAAATGTACAAAATAAAAAACCATTTATAAACAATTGAGATCACCTTAATATGTCAATTTTCATAGTCCTGGTTGAGTGTTACTTTCAATTAGTAAAAACTAATCGCTAATATAAACCCTAATAAAGCAATACTAAGATTTAAGAAGGTAAAAGTCAGAGGAAAGGGCTTCTATGCCTGAGGCCCTTGTAGTGAAATGGCCACCCACCGATTCAAACATTGTATTGTCAAGTTCAAGTGTGTGTTTTTAACTTGGTTGCACTTTGAAAGCGTCTTATTATTTTTATTTTATGGCCAACTTAACTTTTTTTTTTTTAATTAGAAAGATAAATGAATGCATAAAACATGAGAGATAGAGGATGCCTCAGTGGATAAAAGGGCTCCCATACCAGTCTGTAACTACGTTACTAGAACCCATGGAAACGGTCAGATGTGGTAGCACACATATGCAACCTAAGCACTTCAATGGGGAGATGGAAGGCAGAGACAGGAGAACGGTGTTAGAGTCCAACAGCCACAAAGGCTGTAACCCAGGGTTGAGAACAGCAGAAATAACATACCTATCTCAGAATATGTTGGACAGAGATCCAACTTGTCCTCTTCTCATCGTATATGTGCAGTCTCACAGGTACCCACATTTGAGCGTGTGCTAAAACATACACGAACTGTTTTTAAATCGAAAACTGATTTTGCTAAATTTGGTAAAGTAAGCTGCATGATTTTTTCAGTATAATTCTGAAAGAGATAAGAGATGTCAGGACACATCTTGCTGATAAGCAGCAGGTAAAACTTATCGGAAGGTGTCAGCTAGAGTTACATGGACTTATCCTGTGGCTGATCTGTATGTTCATTGCTAAAAACTGAGGAGCTTGGATTCTGAATGTTCCCTTGGACTGGGTCTATTAACCTCTCTGAATTTCATTTTCCCTATTGTAAGAGAAGTAATAATAATTCCCAAGCTTCAGAGTTGTTGGGAAATTAAAAATGCATTTAAAGGCTCATCTCAGGAGCTGGCACATTGTAATTGTTCAGTTAAGTTGGCTGCGATTACTGCTATTCAGTGGAAGAACATTACTGAACAATGCAAAGCACTGCTTAATAAGAAGTTCTTAAAAGTTTAAAACAAATTTGTGAAATTATGTTGTGACTTTCTTTTAAAATATTAATTATAGTTGTCCACCATCTGTAATGAAAAAGGTACCAAGCATTAAAGAAACAAAAATGCAGTCATATAAAACAACCTCTCTTCAAGACCCTTCACAGAGGGTGGACAATTACAATTGTCAGAGTTAGTTCAGCCACATACGAAGGAACTTAATGCTGTGTCTGGTTTATCCCCAAGTTATAATTCAAAGGGAATGGATATAATGTATACCATCATCATCCTTCAGGAGAAAGTACAGTCCAAATAAAATGCATACATATACTTACATACATGTAAACACACACAAACTGCTTACAAAACAGACCATAACAATTTGCTTTATTATTATCTCAGATTACTGTGTACTGTGTCCTCACAGATTTCCTTTGGATTGGAATTGAATAGTCATTTTTATTTCTGGTCTTGTGCTGTCCTAAGTACCAACAAAGTATACTTATTTCATGTTTACATTCCTCAAAATATAGCACAGTTCTTGGGATATACTATATTATCAGTATATGCTCACTGAATAAATGAGAAAACAAATAAGATTTTTATTTCAGTTTGAGAAAGAACTCAGTTTAATAGCATTATTGATCATTAAAATTTAAAACAATTAACCAATAACTAATTTTTTATGACCTTAAGTGTCTTTCCCTGAGCAGAAAGGTCTATTGCAATAAGCACACAACTACCAATATTTTCAAATGTGTTAACAATGCTGAAGATTGAACCAAGGGCTTTGCCGGGGATTGTTTCCTCCATTCAGCTTTCCTTGTGTAATTATATCAATTTTTACTTCTCTTTCTGTATTGTACCATTTCATAGACATATTAACATATACAGAAAAAGGTTTGGGCTTAAAATGGGGAGTTTGTTTATAAATTGAAACATGGATAACTATCTGTAATTCATGCTTTTCTGTTGTGTTTTGCTTTCTGTGTTCATCTCTCTCTAGTATTTAGCAGGACTCTCTCTGTCTCACAAATCTAACCCTTTCCTCCCTAAGTTTAATTTTATATTTATGTGATAGAGTGAAATAAAAAACAATTGAAAGCGAGTTTGTCTTTTCCTTACAGAGGCAGACAGGAAATTGATTCAGGAATAGTTAGCCTCTAATTTTTTTGACAATTTTGGCACATGCTTTTGACCCTCATCTTCTTTGCTGCACTAAAATATTGATGGTGACCATGGGACATTGTGAGGCTAGAGTTCAGAAGGACAGTATTCTAGTAGTAGACAACCCCATAGAAGCATAAATGCAGAGACATATTGGGCTAAGGCCATAGAAATTTTAGGGTTGAATGATTTATATCAAAATCCATTAAGTAGCTATTTTATATGCTCAAGAAGGAAAGTTTGTCACTTTAAAACCAGCAATATAAGTATAATAATTTATGGTCCTTGTATTCATGGGAAAAACACAAGCAGTTCTCCAAATTTTTCAAGGATATGCTGTGGAACAAACCTGGCATGGTGGAAAGAAGCCCCATGTGTCTGTCCAGGGTGCTGCGGCTCTGGGTAGAACAGAAGACAAGCAGGAAGTGGCCGGGCATCTTCCCACACAGTCCGAAGGATGGGGGTGGGGGTGGGCGTTGGGAAGCCTTTGTGGGCCCTGCCTGTGAGTTGGGAAGGGGGCCATTCCCAGGGAACTCAAGGCAGCCTTCTCCATGGGTTCTCTAGCCTGGGGCACCACAGTTGCTGCAGGGTGGGGTTCCTGCCAAGACTGGATCTCGTTGGCTTTGGGCACTGGGCTAGCTGCTTATGCTTGGGTGAATGGATACTGTCTGGGAGCATTGGGAAGCCATTGATGAGAGATTAAACATGGCTCCTTAATGGAGGGCTGGATTCTTTGCTTCCCACGGCTGGTCTAGATGAAGAGACAGTCCATAATTCTAAGACGTTTATTTTCTTTTTTTTTTCCTTTCTTTTTTTTTATTTCATATTATTTTACCAGAGACATACAGTATTACATAATACCATAGTTACCATTTTTCTTTTCATTACCCTGTCCTCTAGTGATTTGTGTTTGTGCCTAAAAATACAAGACTTTATTCCGTTGAGCAATCACCTACTGATTGTAAAACACGGCCCAGTTTTATGAGATATTATGTAAGCCTTCTTCTTCTTCTTCTTCTTCTTCTTCTTCTTCTTCTTCTTCTTCT
>JADRCH010000006.1:15505466-15527600 GCA_019843965.1 Rhynchomys soricoides | reverse complement strand
TCTTCTTCTTCTTCTTCTTCTTCTTCTTCTTCTTCTTCTTCTTCTTCCTCCTCCTCCTCCTCCTCCTCCTCCTCCTCCTCCTCCTCCTTCTTCTGTAACTGAAGGGGCATGGCTAAACCTCTAGGTGTCTCTTTAACATGGGGATGGCTTGGGGCTGTGTGGCCACGCCTCTACCTGAGGAGGAGTGGTAGGTGACTATGACCAGAGCCAAAAGCCTCCTGGGAGCATTAGCATAACGTTTCTGGTTATGCGGATTCCGCTGGGTCTCCTGGGGTTTTAAGCCTGTGCTCAACCGGGTGCCAGACTGCCTGTGGCAGATCACTACCCCACAATGTGCCATATGATTAATTATATACATGACTTATATGTGACCTGTATTCATGCAGAAGCATCATCCCTAGGAAAAGCAAATAAATATGAAATTAAAAATATGATCACATAAAGAGGTACCAATTTTATTAGATTTGTGACTGACATAAAGATGTATAATGTTAATTATTATTATATAATGAATAGACATTTCACTTAAATGATGAAATTATGAGTCTGTTAGAATTTACATTTTTCTACTTCAACATAGGTACATAGGTATAATAAACAATAAATGTTATTTTCTTTCCTTTCACAGGAAACAAAAGTATGTTAACAATTAAATTCATTTTTAGGATTAATACAATTTAACGAGAACATAGTATTTTCCAGTTGGGTGAGGTATTCTACTAAAAACGGGAAAGTTTATGAAATTCATTCACTTACTTTTGAAGTATTTTTTTATTTTCTCATGACATACTGTGTGCCAGGGACAACTAGCTACCAGTTCCTGTAGCAAACAAAGGGATGCTTTCACCGTCAAGTAGTCTGAGAAGTACAATTACATTTTTCCTGTCCCTGCGGACTTTAGTGCTAATCAAAGCAAAGAACAAATATAAAACACAAACAACACAGTAACATATGAGCAATGAATGAAAGGTTTATGTTATGACATTATTATGGAGTGCAGGGGGATTCAACCCATCTCTTCACATTAGAAAAGACTTTGTAGAGTAATGGCACCTGAGGTATGACTGAGAAGGGATGTGTGATGCTCAGGTAGACGGATCTGGATGAGGAGGGAGATTTAAGGTTACAGAACAGGTAAAGTACAGGGGGTATAGCATCCATGTATTTGAAACCAACCTCAGGAGATTGTTCACAAATGCTTACCAGGTTCAAGGGATTGAATGAGGTCAGAAGAGAGGAATGGGAACCTATGCACAGGAAAATTTATACCTAGGAAGGTACAATTCTTTCTGTAGGAATAGATAGTTTTAAGTAGATAATTGGCCCATCCTGGCTTTAATAGTATAAACTTAATTGTTTAAAGCAGAAAAGTGAATTCATTTATTTCTCTGTTATTAAACGATTAACCTGTCAATAAACATTCAGATTTTATCAAATATTTAATCTGTGATATTTTTCAATTGCTTCCCAGCAGGAAGTACTGGATAAGAAAGGAACATAAAATAACATTTCTCACATAACTATTCCTTAAAAATATACGGCATCAAGCAGAATTTCAAAGATGCTAAAAAGGTATTTTGGCCAAGAAAATTATCCCTGTGGTTTAGTGTTTTTACATCAAACATATCAGTTTTTTCAATTCATACATACATAAACAAACAAACAAACAATAGATCATTTCCAAGTTATTGAATTTACATGAGTTCATTTGTGGTTATGGAAAGTAATTTGGTCAAATCTATTAGTGCAATGATTAACACAAGATAATATCTGTTAAAATAATACTTTTCTTTAAATTTGATTTCTACTGACAATGTAGCTTTATTGACTCTTACATTTGTGTTCTACCATTGTCTAGACATTTAAATCATTATTTTTTCCTTGCTTTGCAACTTTAATTCTGAAGAAAGATACAAAAAACAAACCAAACCCCTTACATTATACAATCAGGCTTCAATTTCATCTTCAGTCATTATACTCCGGTACTACGTTCCAGTGTCATTTGCTAAGAAGCACAGTTGTTGCACCTTTCTGATTCTTTCGTGGAAAATGGAACAGAGATATATCAGTTTACAAAACATTTTTGGCTTTGTAAATTTTTACTTCTTTTCTGTGTTTTATACATTGTGATAGCTTGATGATTCAAAGCAGAGCTGATTGTCTCTCTTAGTTCTCAATCATCATAAAATAGAAGAAAAACAAGCAAACAAATAGCAACAAGTAAAACCATAACTGGTGTTTCCAACAGAGAAGTCTTTCCAGAGGAGGGTATAAAACAAGGAGAGAAGGTAACCAGGGCACAAGGGTTGCTTTAGTACATGGATGATTATCTCTATTGAATATAAAAACAGTGGGAAGGGTACTGTATGCAGATTCTGACAGCTGTTTGCTTCAGCTGATTTTAAGTGCCAAGAAATAAGATTTTGTATCTATATTTAATTAAATATACAAATATTGAACAGATTTTAGTTTTGTTTCTAATTAACTGATGTTAACAGAATTTTAGATTCTCTTCTATTTAACGGAGAAAATGCACCAAGTTATTATTAATTATAATCTATTAAGAATTCTTTTGCAATTTTTTGTTATATTGAACATTTTCCTTCGGTTATTTCATTATAGAAACTTCAACTTGTTTGGTATTCATATTCCTATTTTTCACAGGAATAAATTGTAGCTTAGAAATGTTAAATAATTTACCAAAGCTCAAACAGACAAAAGGTAATAAGGCTCAAGAGAAAGTAAGTTAAGTTTGTCACGACCTTAAATCTTGTATCTTATTTAACTAAAACTGTATATAGCCTCCAATACCATCATATGACTGCTGGAAATACCTATCTTATATTACTCTTAGCATGTATAAATTTACCAATACTTTGACAAAATAAAATACTGTGATTTATTTTGAAAATACAGAAAAGTTATGTTTTAAGAACCATTTTTGCATGTCACATAATTTTTATTATCTCTTTGAAATAACTTATAGAAAGAGTTGTGTTAATATTTTAGCAAGAGAACTCTTGGAAACCACATGGTTCCATGGTTTTGTTTTTAATTGTTGACCATCAGTTCTACTTATTTGACAGAATCTTATTTAGGTTGCCTTCAACTGGATTAATAACTTTAATAAAATATGATTTAGTAGGCAAAGGTTAATTGACTAATACTGTTGCCTTGCAGATCCCAAGGGTCCTCTGTTACCTTCATTAGAGAAGTAATCTTGACATCAACTGCTTAAGTTGCCTGTATGAAATATACATAGAATTAGCAAGTAAACACTTGATCATAAAATTTCCTTAACATTATTGTACATTTTTAGCCATCTAAAACGGAACCCTTTTCAATTTTTAGTATCACTATCTTCTTATTCCATTTATTTATCTGTTTGTGATAAGTAGGATGATCAAATGAACAGATTATTTCTTTACTTTAAATTTTACCCAGCTTCCTATAAATTATCAAATGTAATTGAAATAATTTTATTCTAGCTGTAGTGTGGATTCTTTATTGATGTTGTTAATATTTATTCCTCCTTTTTCTCTTCTTCTGTCCTATTCTGAGAAAAGTAACAGCTAACCTGTGTTCCCCTCTTATATTTCAATTCCATATTAACTTTTTTCTCTGGAATCCCTTACCTTTTGAATCACTTCCTATCCTATGTATCCTGACTTGTAAACTCACAAATCATCCCTTATTACAATTATATAATTATATAATTATTATTATAATACTGAAATGGAGACAGAAAGCTTTTCCAGGCAATGGAATGAAACTAAAAATCTATTTAGTAGCTATCTTGTTATTTTTGGTTTTTGAGACAGAGCTTGTCTGTGTAGCCTAGGCTATCCTTGAATTTACTCTGCAGACTAGGGTGGCCTCAAACTCACAGAGATGATCTGGTCTCTGTCTCTCAAGGGCTGGTATTAATTCCCAGTCTACCCTTTATTTTTAGTGTAGAAACTTGTCACTTTCTTTCATGATTGTATTAAGGAAATGATATTTTTTGGATTTGTTGAATATTAATTAACTTACTTGACTTGTTTATATGAGAGTGGCATAACAGAGCACACATGTGGAGCTCAGAGGGTAACTACTGGGGGTTGATTCCCTCTGTTGATCATGAGGCTCTGAGGAATCAAATTCAAGTCATCCGACTTTGAAGCAGGCACCTTTACTCACTGAATAATTGTTTCAGCCTATGTGGAAGAATGAAAGTTATGTTTATAGGTAAGATATTCTATGTTGCAGAATACTGATCATAGACATATACCTCTGAAAACATGGCAAAGATGCTGTACATTTTTTAAGATTTATATTTATTTGAATATAAAACTACGAGGTGATGGAACTTTGTAGCATCCAATACTATTTAAAACATTTGTTGATCTATTATAAAATTTTAAGAAGAGGTTAATAACATTTTATGTTAAAATAATGTCATTACTAAACATACATATTTGTTTGCATTTTTAACATCAAAATAAACACCCTGAATGCCAAATTCAGGAGTGAAAAACAGACCACAACTTTCAAATATCCAGTATCTCCTGAAACTACCAGTGTGACCTTGGAGAAATCTTATGCATTTAAATTTATCCAGAGTGCTTGAGTGTTTGTTTGTTTGTTTGTTTTTAAATTATAAGTGGTACCCATATATGACATTTCCATATTGCCTTCTAACATCTTGAGTTTATTAGTGGGAAATGTAATTTGTGCTAATCAGCCTGAGGCAAAATGAGTGAGAAATTTACTTGACACAGACATTTGATGTTATAGTATTTCTCAGTTTGCAGTACAGCCACAACATGGCAACCCAGAATAAACACACAGATCTTCAGTGTCACTTCCAATTACCACATTACTGCAAATAGCTGGAACTTACTAAAAAGCCCGCCATGATTCATTATCTTCTGGTTTTTATCTGAGAAGACATGTATCAGCACTGCACATAAAATGGCATGTTTGAAGATTCTACACTTTCATTATAGACCAGAATCTTGATTTACGGTCTGTTTTCTGAAATAGCGTTTATCAATATTAATATGCCTCTGGAGTCCTACTTGCTCAGGCTTTGCAGAGGAACCAAGAACTGGCAAAGCTGTTTTCCCTCTGGTACTCTGTTCATCCCTACTCTGTTTCACTAGGGACCAGGGATCAGAGAAAGAGCTGGCAAGCAGCAACTCCTTGCCATCACTTCTGTTTCTTCATAGGCTTTCCTATTCTATGGTTTAATATTTGGTTTCAGAAAATAACAGCTCTGAAAATATTATACACATATTCAGCCATCATACTTTCTAAACAATAGTGACCTGAGAATGTGGTACAGAAATAAGATAACCCATGAAAATTATTTTTAGACTAGAGTGTTCAGAAGGCTGGATTGGCAGCCTCCAGATAAATAACTAAAGATCTTAAATGTGTTGGTTGTGACCTGATGTTTTCTGTTTTCCAGCTTCAGTACTTAGAAACTTGTGGCAAATGCTGGCCCAATTTCAGATTGTCCAGTGCTGCAAATTTTGCCAATGGTTCTGCTACCTAGAACCTGTTATTTCTAAATCAAAATTAGAAGTCATTTTTCCAATGTAGAGAATGGTTATCTCTTAAAGAAGAGCTCACAACCAACCTCAAATGTCATGGAAAAATCTTTGTTATCTTCAGATTTTTCTATATGTGTTTATCTATATATGTATATTTGTGCATGGGTAGATGGATATGGTGGTGTATTCAGTGTGTGTTTTTGAACAAGTAAGTGGCAAGAAACTATCCATGAGAGGGATCTTCCTTTCTTCTTCTCATTTTCATTAATTTATTCTTTGGCAGCTTTGTGTGTGTGTGTGTGTGTGTGTGTGTGTGTGTGTGTGTGTGTGTGTGTGTGAGACATACCTTTGTCACACTTTTCCTTCTAGCACCTCTTCTTGTCCTCTGGCTTCACTAGTGCACCTCTTACCCTACATCTAACTTTCACTTGGTTTTGTTGTGTTTTCTTTTGCTTTGTGACTCACTGAACCCAACCAGAGCCACATGTGAGGGTATGCATATCGTGTTATCTGTTGTATCACCACTGTCTCTAACACTTAGGAGAGTGATTTCCTCTTCCACGTGATTCTTGACTACCATTAGATCCACTGAGTGAGCCAGGGTCTTATGATTACTCTCCCATCAATGACTGAAGGTGTAAGGTTCTTTTTGTATATTCTCTTTATTTACATTTCAAATGTTATCTTCCCCTCCTGGAAATCATCTGTCCAGTCCCCTCTCTCCCTTCTTCTATAAGATTATTCTGACACCCATGGTTGATCATGTAATCCACTACATAAACAAACTCAAAGGAAAAAAAAAAACCCACATGATCATTTCATTCAATGCTGAAAAAACATTTGACAAAATTTAGCACCCCTTCATGTTAAAAGTCTTGGAAAGATCAGGAATTCAAGGCCCATACCTAAACATAGTAAAAGCAATATACAGCAAACCAGTAGCCAACACCAAATTAAACAGAGAGAAACTTAAAGCAATCCTACTAGAATCAGGGACTAGACAAGGCTGCCCTCTCTCTCCCTATCTATTCAATATAGTACTCAAAGTTCCTGCTAGAGCAATTAGACAACAAAAGGTGTAGGATTCTTGATATAGACAATTGCCTTTTCAGGGAGTTCTTGCTTACCATCGCTGTACAATGCCCTCAGGACATTTCATTGACCTTTTCTCCATCATCAGGGTTTTCCTTTTTCCTCTTCTGCCATGTTCCTAGAGCTATTTGGTACTTGATATCAATGAGATGTCTGGTTTGAGGCTAATTACTTCTAATCACTTGGTCTCTGCCGTGTGACTAGCTATAGGTTTGTATATTGGCTCTTGTTCTCTGCATGGAGAAGCTTCTTTGATAAGGCGAGGGCTGTGTGTGGGCATAACCAAAAGTACTTAGCAGTTTTGTAATACATCTGCATAGGGAAGCCAAAATAGGTTCACTCCTCATGCCTATGATATTCTCAGCCATGACCATTTGAACTGGTTCTCCAACACCAGGAGGTGTGAGATGTCTCCTATGGGTTAGGTCTCAGATCAAACTGGAACTTAGTTGGTTGTCCTGCTGTTGTACTAGTAGGCACATTTTGCCTTGCAAGTTGATATTGTATAACATACCATGTCCAAAGCTAGAAAAGAATTTTCTTCTCAATATTCTATATATTCTCTTTATCTCTGCCTGTATATTTACTTACAGTATTACGAATGCTAGCCAACATGGAGGAAGCTTCTAACTCTGTTCACCTGTATTTTCTGTGTGTTCTACATACTGTTTTACTGTTTTTGTTTGTTTGTTTTGACTTTTCTTTTCTTTAGTAGTGGGTTCCTATCATGCGGTTCTAGCCTGTAACCATGGATAATAGTTATAATGTGTACAGTTTAGGAACCTCCAGATACTTAATGGCCAACCACCCACAGGGAGATATTCTAACCCTGACACCATAATTTTCATCGAGAAAACCATAATATCTGGAACTAGAATTACCCACTTATGCATGGTGCCTTCATACGGTGTTCTCTTTTTTTAAATTATATTTCCAATTACCTTATAAAGAATAGGTTTCAATGAGATTTCTTTATACCTTCTGAGATTTTGTTAATGTTCTATTTTTTCCATTTCTAATGCTATCATATTGCAACTATACTACCTTCAGTATTGTTTTGTTTGTCTTCATATCACATGCATTCTATCCTTGCCAGCTCTTTTAAAAGCTCATTTTTGGACACTTTCATTGCCTCTCCAATTCATGAATTGCTATATTGGGTAACTAGCAAGCACTAGGGATCCTTCTTTCTCTGTCATCTCTGTGCTAAGATTCTAAACACATATTATTTTTTTATATGGGCACTGGGGATCTGAACTCAGATCCTCGTGCTTGGATGTCAACTGGACTATGAATACACTCTTTGATGATACACTGTTTTCTTAACCCATTTATAACTTAATAATCCTTATTCTTATTTCAAAAACATATTTTGTGCTAGAGCGTTCAAGATTGGCTTCTAAAAGGATGTCAGTTAATCATTATCATCTAATGGAAATATTTTAGATTTTATCTGGTTGTTGAACTAAATAATAAACTGGCCTTCAAGATAATTATATCTAAGAGAATGAGGAACTTCATACTGCAACCTAGAAGGGACAGACTGGATCAGGATGCCAGCTACCTGGAAGACTGTTGTAACACTCACTAGTAAATGGCAAATGGGAAGGAATGAGGAAAAGGAAAGTTAGGAAACTACTTTTGATGAAATTACACATTTGGTGACTCAAGGCTAGAGGACAGAAGGAATGAAATGTATGGGACAGTGAGCAAATGAACACTTTTAATTTGGCAAACTGAAGATACTACCAGGGATACAATACCCAACTGCGATGAGGTGTGCTTTCCTGTGAAAGCCAGAGATGCAATTTACGATTTACATGGAATATTTGTAGTCTTCTACAGAGGACAACAGTCTTGTTTGCTTCAGTGTACAGCAATGCCTGTGTGGCAGAGAAGTACAGATGGAGTTATGGAATATACACACAACCTTTTGGCTTATTGAAGGGAGAGCTGTTGAATTTGCTTAAGATTTTTGTTATATTACTTTGTTCAATCAGAATCCTGGTTATTATGCTGAATGTTTTAATTATGCGTGTGACCTTAAAGACACCAAAGTTCATTGATGAAAATTTTCCAAGTTTGAATGGAGATGCCCATTACAAGATCAGACACTGTCTATTTTTAGAATGATGTTAAGAACCCTGTTTCTGAATCACCTGGAACTCTTGTATTTTAAAGTCTATAACCTAGATATAGCAATTTATAGAAGGCAAAAAACACTGTCATGAATACTCAGAATTTGTTATGTGCATGCTGATCGCCTTAGAAAATTAAGCCTGACATGCAACCTTGAATCAGTTTTAACTGTTACTTCCCGAAAATCTCACTGAGGTATTGAACTTCTTAAAATTTCCATAGTAGAAAGTAAGTTATATTTAGCTGTTTCTCGAAGCTTCTACAGAATTGTGGTGAAAATGCCATTATATTCCTTTCCTAGAATGTCATGTACTTTCTACAGAAAGATCTCATAATTAAGCAGGCATTTGAGGGGGATCTACCTGGCTACATATAAAAGTAAATGCTCTTAAAGGCTGCTCAGCACCACAAACAAAGATAGCAAGCACAGGCAACAAGTGTTTGCTGTGCTTTTAAAGGGTAGGAAAGAAGCACAAAGAGCACAAATTAAGGAGGCCCCAGGAATCTATTTCCATTTTGCTGAATGTTTTAACTCTGCTTGTAGTCTTTTAGTTTTAAGTCACAGTAGATTTTAAAGGTTACATGGCCAACCCCTGGAGTCTCTAGCATCTGCTTACTTAGAATGGAAGAATAGCAGATACCTGTCTGTGATTTTGAAAAACAGTAAAGAAGGATTTTTATGCAGTGTCCATTTTTTTTACTTTTGGGATAATTTGTTTGTCTAAAATATAAAAGTCAGAACTTTTCCCACACCATATGAAAGAAGGAAGCAAAAAATTTCTTTGTTTCATTAACCATTGCCATCTACAAACACTTACAAGTTTGTGGAACCTGCTGTACTAGGTTATCATTTAAGATAATGGGTTGATTGGATCAAGCACATATCTTTTAAGACTTAGCTTAGTCTCTTCTTCAGTTCAAGAACACTGGAAAAGCAATATTTGGAAACTCAGCATTACCAGACCTTTGGTATATTATAAGGTTGTACTTTTCTTACAGATGTAGCAAAACATAACAGAACACACAAATTTGGAGTGAAGTGAAACTACAGACTTGGCTAGTTAGAAGAAAGTGCAGAGGTGTTCACAAATTCTGATGAGAGGTTATCCTCATTTTTCTAAAAACAAGCAACCAGTTTTTCATTCCTTGATGAGGGAGATTCTACAACTCCATGTAATACTAGTTTTAAAGAACCTAGATTTTCATCTGTTTTGTTTTATGCTCTGCATCATGCACTACGTTTCAATGACTACTATAAGAATGCACTATTGAAGATGCTCTACAGTGTTGAAAGTTTTGGGTCAGTCTACTTGGTTCAAATGGAAACGCTGTTGAATGTTGTCCTCTGGGCAAAGCAGCCATTACCATCTTCATTGGAGCTGTGACTTCTTGCAAGAGATCTTCACAATGAGGAACTACTAGCATTCTCTTATAAATGAGAGATGTAAGAAATGTCAGAACTTTGCCTGAGATTCTATCTGCTCCTTTTATATCACCATGGCTGTATATAAACAGCCCAAAGTTCACCTGATGTCATGCTCTCCACAAACATTAGAGCACCTAGTTTGTAAAGTTAACTGTAACAGAGACTCTATCAGTGTAAGCATGGCAAAGTCATGATTTGTGCTGGAATAAAATTTCTCCACATTGTGACTAATTGTAAGACCAGTCATGCTTCTGTAAGCAACCCACCATCCTTGTTCTGTAAGTAACTCTTATTGACCCATTGGCTTATAAACTTAGGTTTTAGAGGGGTACTTACTTTGTCTATTGCTGATATCCCATCTGTATTGAAGTTAGTTACTATGTTTTCTAAAGTGATAGTATCAGAACAACGATCAATATTCAACTTCTAAGGAACTGCTATAGCAATTAAAACCATATTACTGACATTCTCAAATGAATGTGTTTTCTGCCATCTAGTTAATAACATAGTCCTTTCATCAATAAATATTTATTACATGCTGTCATGAGTAAAATTCTTTGCTTTTCAAATTGTATATATATTTATATATCCATTATTAACATTTAAAATTGGTATATAGTGTTCACTGTATTTGCCTATCACCCATGTTGTGTCCTCTTTAAACATTTTGGGGTAAGAAATGAAGCTACTTCTGTTCAAATTTTATCAAAAACGAGATATAGAGTCAAAAACATTCAGAGATTTGTCCAAATCATACAAAACACATCAAATTGAACATACTAAATTCTTAGAATACTCTTTTCTTAGTGCATAGCACTAATGCTATTTTGACTTATAAAATTTATATACATTTTTAGCTCATCCTCTAGGCTAAGAAGGCTTCTGAGAGTGACCTTTGACATGCCTTTATGAAGATAAAAGCATGTATGAATACGATGAATGGCCATCCTCTTAAAGACAGAGAAACTCTCATTATCCACAATGAGAAGTTCTTCAGCAGTACTGAGGCTTCTGATGTAATTAGTGCAACCAATTCACAAATTTAATTGACTGATTTTCTGTCAATGGTAATAAAAAACAATCTTATAGACTGGAATGTACTATTCACTTGTAGTAGTATAAAGGATTAGGAAAATTTCTTCATTTATCAAGAGTGCTCTTGAGGTGCAGCATTTCCTAAAAGAATTTCTCTTCAGACAGGGCTTTCTCCTCATTATACATCCTCCATCAGGGCAGACATATGCAAATAACAATGAATGAAATCATTTTGGATTTCATTTCTTGACTGTTAAATGAAGAGTAATACATTAAAGTGTCTTTTGGTAAAATTCGCATAGTGATCTATAATTGTGAAGCTCTCATAACCCCTTTGAAGTGTCTTTCCCATAATTGGTATGACATTAGGAATGGGGAACAAAACTCCCAAGTGCCCTGACTCATAGAAAGGCTCTCCTATTCTCCTCTACAAATCCCATTTCTTCTTCAAGGGATTACTATATGCCAGTACATATAAAATCTATCATGACCTCTGTTTTCTCTATACTGATGATATTTAGTATAATTTGATAGATATCTACTACACATGTAACTAAAACCACATGCCTACTGCAAGTCTTGAAATAAATATATAAAATTAGACCTTTAGCAGAGGAGACAACTCAACCAATCTTCATTATTTGCTTAATATCACACAAATTTTAAAAATGACATGAAATATGAGCCTAAACTTTGATGAAACAAAGGTTTACGATGGAGGATAGTGACATTTGAGGGTTCCATCTTAGAGTGCATGTTGATGTGTCATCTGGCTAGAATCCTGTGATTCTGAGTACTGAATGTAGGGTTGACTTTTGAACGACTTGGTCAGTAAACCTTTGTGTATAAAATGCTTGGCTCCTTTCTTCTTCATGTGGTAGAATATATCACTTGATTTATCTACAGATTTAGATGCCAACTTATGAAGAAAAGAAAGGTGAGAGGAAAGGTGCAGGTGTTATTAGACTGTCAGGGAGAGAAAGGAAGAAAAAATGATGTTGGACAAAGAAACAGAACCTTTTTGATCTTTATTCTTTTAAATGTCAAAATGACTTATAGGAAGTTTGGCAAGGGAGTCTGAGAAGTACAGAGATCTAAGGAACACCGGGAGCCTGTTTCTGTCTTAGAATGTGTGTATGAATGTGATTATATAAAGGATCTTCTGTGGGTTCTTGGTTATTATGATGGATTTTCTGAGGGTAGTATAAAAAGTGGACACATTAAAATTGGGAATATAAAATATAAAACAAAACAAAAAAACAAAAACAAAAAAACCTGTTGTTTTAATGAACTTTGCAAAATTGTTATTGTGATGTATAATTTAATTTTGCATTCAGACCAGATGCAGCAAGAAAGAGGGAGGGAGTACAGAAAAGAAATCCCAATTTTAACCTGACATTAGATTTTAAAATGTGCCTATAAAGTTATTTAATCTGAAGAAGCATATTTATCTTAAGGAAGAAAAGACACTAACTATGTAGCTGGCTGTGTGGTGTGAATACAGATTTAAAATGTCCCACATTTGATTGTGCCTGCCTTTGGTGTGTGTGTGTGTGTGTGTGTGTATGAGAAACAGCGAGAGAGACAGAGAACAAGAGAGACACAGAGACAGAGGTAGAGAGAGACAGAGAGAGAAAGAGAGAGAGAAAGAGAGAGAAAGAGAGAAAGAGAGAAAAAGGGAATTATCTGATTTTCAGATAGAGGGACAAATTAAACCTATTTATACTGTCAAGGAAATCAGCACTGTTATTTAAGTTATAGAAATTAAATTGATGTATTTTCTTTAAAATTAGATAGTATTTCCCTGTTTCTTGTTTTGTCACATATTTTATCTTTTGTCCTAGATATAACCCCCTTATATATTTCAATTCCCTAGGTATGTTTAGAATGCTGTTTCTTTTTTTGTTTAGGTATCACTGTCATTAAAAGACACCCATGGAGACATTTAATTTAATTGAATCAACTTATCAGAGTAATAATGACTTGTTCTATCTTCCAAAAAAGAAATTAAATTGCCAGGAATATTACATTGAGATGCATATCAGTGTATTATTATATGCAGCATGTGAAAGTCTGAATAAATTAGAGATCGAATGAACAAACACATAATTATCTTAATTTTAGTAATTCTGCTTACATTACTTTATTTTATCTTAAATTGTAACCTGATCATCCACAAAGTGTTTCCTATTTTTTAAAACTGTCCTCAACCAGCATTTGAAGTTTCTTTGGCATCATATTTTCAAAAGAGCAATATATGGAGCTATTTTAAAGAAAGAATATGTATAAGAGAATCAAAGAGTCGCCAGTTTAAGAAAATGATGGATCTCTGTATCAACACTGGCAAAGGCCTTAGTGACCAAATTCCAGCATTAACTGTACTCAACTTAAAAGGGTGAGTTGTAAAACAATCTTAAGTTGAGAAGAGGGGCTGAGGTAAAAACATAACTCATCAGATAAGCATAAACTTGGAGCTGAGCTGTTCAATCGCTCATGTGCCAGCCATAAAGCTTTAGATCAGATGTTCGTTCTATGCATTTTGCATTTATCTTCTGTCCTTTGCGTATATTTTTGACAAAGATCTTTCTAGAGAAATACCTCAAGCATCGATCTTTGTATGACTCAAAAAATATATAAAACCTAAAGTGGGTGCAAATGTCCCTACAAATGTTGCCCTCTTCCAAAATATGAGCTCCCTAACATAGCTACAAAGAAGGGATTATGAAGAGTTGTCACATAACTGTATCAACGTATCAATCAATGTATCAGTCAGGGTGGTTGGCTTTACCCATAGGGAGACTTTTTGTTGTTGTTGTTAATGGGAAGATATTCTAAATGTGTAAGCATAAATTATTTCTTAGCTTATCATTTCAAGCCTGGAGCAAAAGTTTAAAAATATACTATACAGGTCAAATATGAATGAACCCATCATATCTTCCCTTACATTTAAATAATGTCATATTTGAATGCTATTGGAATTATCTATGAAGTCTAGTCATTGTACAAGTCATTGTTACACCTATTCTGTAAAAGGTCCAAAGGCAGAGGTTTTTTACATTGAATATCTGAGTCAGAATTACAAGGAAAAGAGGAATAGAGGTCATCTCTCCATTGAGAGAGTCATCTTCTTTAGTAAAACATCTATGAAAATTTGTTGAAGTAATTATGGCTTTTTCATAAAATTTTAATTTCATTCCTCACCCTGGGATCAAAACATGCAGAATCTGTGGTTTCTCAGAAAGCCATGAATGCATTATGATCATAAAATCAGAGACCTAGTAATATAAAATATCAACTAAACAAAACTATGTTTCATTCAAGAGTGGATTGTTCTGAGTCCTGAGAATTAAGCTATAAATTGGTATCAAACTGGAAAGCTGATGGGACCTGTTGCTGTAGCTCCATGTGCCATGAGTTAGTCTCATAATTATTAATTAAAGAACAGAAGACAAGGATCAATGAAATAATTACTAGAGATGGGCCGTTGTGTCAAATGAAATAGGTGGCACTTCGAAAATATTTTGTCAAATTTCATTTTGTGAAATTAGAAAATATTTAAGAACAATTTGACTGTTGGAATTATATATAGAAATATGAATGGTATATAACTCTGGATTTGATTGATTTAATGTGAGAGAAAATTTGGGTATATAAATTATATTATTTTAAATTATGAAAAGCAAACTAAAAATCTTAACAGTCTGAACACCTGAACGATTTTGTTTTTCTGTAAAGTGATCTAGAAGACAGTGAATCTGAATACATGAATTCGAAGTAGTCAATCATCCCCAACATTTGCTCACTCATTTAATAAAGAAATTTTAAACCTCTACCAAATTCTATGATTTATGAATGTCCTGAAATACTAAGATATGTGTTTTTAGGAAAACAAAATATGTATGATTAAAATGCTTCTAAAAATATTCTCTAAGATTATTGTCTAATAAGACACTCACTCTGTGAGGCCTCTGGAATTACATCCATATTTCCCTACTGAGGTTCATTTCTCTAGAGCTACTGTGCAAGAGATAGCTTTTATTAGTGGTTCAAAGTAATTTATGTAGCTACCAACTGACACTAAGAAAATAATTGACCTATTCATTAAAGCCTGACTATATAAATATTATTTATTTGACTACAACCAGGTATATTACATAGAATACTTTAGCCTCACATTTCATTAAGATGTCCTAACAGGCAATGGAGTATCCAGGTGACCCTCAGTACAGACAGTTAGACTCCTTTCTACTCTAGCTCTGTGCCAACCTATGACTGAGGAAATCACTGGAAACCTGAAGTAATATGCTGTCACTGAGGTAGAGTTATGTATGAGGAAGAGAATATGAAGGTGTAGATGTGGATGATTTGGGGAGAGAGGAGGATCTAGGAAGAGTTGGTTGAGGGAAACTTGTAATCAGAGTATGTATAAAAAATATTTATTTTCAATAAAAAAAACTGACAGGTTCATCTCTGTTAGAAAACACACCTTAATAAAATCACATTAGGAACATTTTCACCATGGGATATATCCTTTTCAATATGTTCTTTTTCCCACATTTCTTCAGCTTATAATGAAATATCTAGTGTGATCTAGGTTGGTGGTAAATCTTTTACCTATAATGATTATCAGAACTAGCAACAATATTTGTAGTTGTGTATATTTCTTTTAGTCATACATTGTATTTTCCACTTAAGTCACTGGAATTCATCAAGTTACAATCCTTTTCATCCACGATGTTGGCTGTCAGTCATATCCTTTGATGAACTATCACATTTATAGCTCATTTTTATGCAAAATTTGATCAGTGTATGTGATCAATCAGAATAGATACTTTTTTATTTTTTATTATTTGATACTTTATTTACATTTCAAATGTTTCCCCCTTTCCAGATCTATCCTTTGGAACCTCCCTATTCCCTCCCCCTCCCCCTGCCTACATGGGAAGTATGCTTTTTTTTTAATAATCTTGTTCATCCTCTTGGAGAAGAGAGTTGGATTGGGGGAGTGGAGTGGAGGTGTGGAATGTAGAACAGTAGGAGGGTGGACCAGGAGGGTGATAAAGTCTGGACTGGACTGTAAAAAAGATTAAAGAATAAAAAAAAAAACAAAAACAAAACATATAAGAATCTTGTTTGCAAGTACATACTAAAGTGAAGTAATAATCAATATTTTTAAAACTTATGGTAGGAAACATTTACCTGAGCATATTCTCTTGAAATAGGTATGCTGTTGTGGTTTCCATTTTGAGTGGAATAGCCAGCACATAGCTTACTTAGAAATGATTAATGTGTATGGTCAACTCTAAATACTAAGAATCTTGATTAATGTGGGGAACATTAGACTCTTTCCCTGGAAATGCCAGAGGCAGCATAACTAGAAATAAATATTAATTTGTGTGTGCATGCACAAGAGTGTGTGTGTGTGTGTATGAACATTGCTTATGGAATGTACAAGGTATTTAAATTTGCAGCTGGGTTGAAATCTTCTTAGCGTTTGTAATGTGTGTAAGTGTGATATTTAGTCCTTCTTTGCCTCATTACTTCATTGATGATAAGATGTGCATGATGTTTGTCTTTGAAGTTACAGACAGATGAAATTGAAGCATTGTCTTATGGATGCTGCTACCCAAAGCCATTGTCGTTCTGATTAGAAAGTTCCAGGTGCACGGGAAACATCAAGTGATTATACTCATTACAATTCAGCAATAATCTCATTAAAATAATTAAACAGTGTATTTTAATTTGATTTACTTGAAGAAGAGAGAGTGCACAAAGTTAACAACAGTCTTTTACTATTTATTGTAAGAAATATGTCCTTTTGTTCTCTTTATTTTAAAATTGGCTTATCTACAGGAAAAATTACACTTTTTTAGTGTATCAATTTTTCCTTAAATAATGCTTACTTAAGTGTCATTGGTCAAGGTGTGGGCCTGCCCACCTATGATCCATCATCCAGTCTCATCCTGTAAGGTGGTCTGACAAGTTGTTAGAACTGTAAAATCTCTTTCCTACAGACACACCCACCTCCTCCACCCCTGTTGTTGCCCTTTCCTCCCTGCTTTTGTGCCTCAGTCTTGAGTTGCAACATGTCTGTAATTGAAAAAAAAGTAAACAAAATGCAAGGATGGACCAAGTTTAGAACATATTAATTAGTGTCAAGGGGCCAAGCATAGCAACATAAGAACAGTTTTTTTAGTAGCTTCTTTGCTTTGGTTACTCATGGAAAGGCAGGGGTTGTAAGCGACTCTCATTTAATCCCAAGCACGATATTATATCGATAAAGATAAAATATCTTTCTTTCTGATTTTCACAATGAATTTGGCTCTTTTCCTTGGTTTATTGAGGATGGGTCACCAGACCTGAATTGGGGAACAGAGTATGACCCCCAAATTTGATAAGAATATATATAACCTTGGTTCAATCCTAAAGCACTAAAAACACTACAAGAAAGGTTAATATGAATCTTCAAATGAAAGGATCTTAAGCAATATGATAGAATACATCAAAATAACGTTTCCATGAAAAATACTTTAAATCTTTATTTCCATAAATTTAAGAATAAGGAGGTTACATTAATATGTAAAACATTACATATATGACTACATTCCCTTTCATTCTAGGGCTTTATTATGCATATTGACCATACACTTGTCCATCTCTCACCAACAATTGTTTTTACACTCCAACAGTTTTAAAAGTTCAGTTTGATGAAAAAAATCTGAATGTTCAGTAAAATTTTATACTAGTTGTATTTAACTATCTAGCTATCTAGATATGTTGCTATAGTGTACTCCACAAATTTAATTAAAATAAATGTCACAAGATGAGAATATGTTACAGAATAATAGAATCTAAGTCAGTTTTAATGTGAGCATATTTCTCTGTAATTAACAGTAATTATTTCTAATTGTTTCCTGCCTTTTTCTTTTACTTATGTAGTTTTTTATAGTTGATTTACCTTGATTTGAGTCAGCTTTTCATTGGTGATTATGTATTTGGGTCTGCTTCCCACTGGTTATTGAGCTTTTCCTATGCTGAACCTGTTTCTATCTGATTATCCTTAAGTTCCCCTGATGTGAACTTGATGAAAACCAAGTAGGGGGCATACAAATTGAAAAAAAATAAAAGTTAAAAAAAGCCAAGCTATTATTGAAAGTAAATAAATGTTTAGCAAATGCTGTCTATTGTGCTGTGTTTTCTCTCATCCTGACAATCATGCCAACATACAGAAGCTATTTACACATAATATGTATAGGCATGTGTTTCTGCATGTGTGTGTATGTTGTCAGAGTTTTCAGGCCTTAAAAGTCAAACCATAAACTGTCCTTTTTAATTAGAGAATGCTGTTCTATTTGAGTATAAAGCACAGAAGCAGTCAATGATGTAAAAATGGGTTGTATTCTCTAGAGTGTAAAATCAGAATCATTATCTCAGCCCTGTGCCTTTGCATTCCAGAAATTTTTGAGGACAAAGGGTCATTAGTATTTGCTGAAGGTCACTGGGAGAAATCCTACTGTAGAGTTCATAGACTGAGTGATATAAAGGGAGACAAGACATAGGAAAATAATCAATTATAAAGCAATTTAGAAGATGTTGCTGCTAGGACACCTGCAAGGATGCTGAGGAGGACAGTAGTGACAGCGAGGACAGTTATGATGCCCAAAACTCAGTATTTTAAGTGTTCTGTTTTGTTCTCTTTTATCTGATGTTCCTGGTATGGGTTCAAACTATGTCTCCTGACAAATGAATAGTCACTGAAGTGTCTGAAAACCAGAAACATGTTTCCGTTTTAGAAAACACACTTTGTTGGGAGAAGACTGAAAAGAGGAAAAGAAGAAAGATACTGTAGTCAACCCTTCGCATCTGAGCAAGCCTAGCTGTGCTCCCACACCACTGTGGCTGCAAGTCAGTTTTGAAATATGAACATAAGGTCTTTTTTCTTCTTGCCATTATTCTCCAAATAATAAAATATACCACCTAATGGCTAAATATTGGCATTGTACTACAGGATGTAGGTAATCTGTGAATGACTTTAAATATATAGGTGGATATATAGGTGAGTTAAGTAAAAATGTTACCATATTGGATAAGAGAATTGAGAGACCCAAATTGGGGAAAATAAGTTTGAATGTACTCTAGAAGGATAAATGGGTGAGTTTAAGTATATCTGGTAAAGGGGAACAAAGGGTAATTTGGAAGGGAACATAATGATCCAGAGAATTTGGAAAGACATTTGTGTCAGTATAAGTTTTGCTTATATTTAAAATAAAATTCTGTTTATAAATATTTATTGTGTTTGTTTATTATTTATTTATTTATTTTGAGGCAGGGTATAATTATGAAGTTTTGTCTTGGAATTCTCTATGTAGACCAGGCTGGCCTATGACTCACCGAGATCCACTTGCCTCTAACTCCCGTGCTGGGATTAAAGGCATATTCCACCACACCTGGCTAAATATATATGTTTACTTTGTAAGTTTACAATAAGTATATATGCTCCTTAGAGTTTAAACTGGTTGAAAATAAAGATAGATTGTGAGATAAAAGTACTATGACAATAACCTACCTAAGGGTCACCAGGCTTATATTAGTGTACAGTTCACACATATGAGGTTCTCAGGTCTTTGCACAATAAAACCACAACAGTGCCCATTCCAACACATAAGGACTTCATCTTAATCTAACTATAACTGCAAAGATCCCTTTGCAAGCAAGGTCACAGTTTCCCACATTCATAACATTTTGGAAGACACCATGCAGTTTAACATACTTGCCAGCCCTTAAAGCAAAGGAGTCATGACCAGTTCTTCAGTTTTATCTTCCAGACTGTTTTCTGAGTCTATATATTTTGACTTAGATTAATTGGTTCCATTTTAATCACCATACAAGACATACTATCACCTGACAGATTTAACTAACAAGAAATTGTCATACCTGGACATTGCCACATACATTTACTGATTAAGCTCAAATCACTAGCGCCCAAGTTAGAGTGAAGACTTCAACTCTGGTTATAGTTTATGATGATTAAAAGGTGAATACTACTCAACCTCTACCTTCAGTAGAATAATAATCAGTTATGGAGGGGAAGGATACTTTTAATTATCCTTTAGTAGTTAGTAATATGACAAGTAAACACCTTAACACTGAAGTCTCATGATGCCCCAGAAGAAGACAGGGAGGCTTTAATTCTACCCTGGCCATAGCTGTGTGCACTGGCATGGTCAAAATACTAACAGTATTAAAGAACACTTCATGGCTGGTGTCTTAGGGTTTTTATTATTGTCAGGATACACCATGACAAAGGCAACTTGTAAAGGAAATTATTTAACCAGAGCTGGATTACTGTTTGAGAGGTTCAGTCCATTATCATCCTTGCTGGAAGCTTTGTAGACATGGTGTTGTAGGATCCAAGAGTTCTACACTTTGATCCAAAGGCATCAGATGATGCTGATTCCACACTGGGCAGAGCTTGACCTTAAGAGCTCTCAAAGCCCACCTACACAATGACACATTTCCTTCAGTAAGGCCACAGCACCTAATAATTCCACTCCCTATGACCAAGTATTCAAACACATGAATCTGTAGGGGCCAATGCTATTCAACACACTAAAGCTACTAAAATGTATTCTTGACAGAGACAACTGATTGAAGGTATTGAAAAACAATGAATGCAAGCAATGAAATGTTGTTTAGGTTTATGAGGGATGATTATAAAGTGAAAATGGAGCTGAAGAAATGGCTCAGTGCTTCAGAGCACTTTATGGACTTTAAGTAGGTGTTGGGAATTGAACCTTGGTTGCTATTCCAGAGAACCAAGGTTCAATTCCCAACACCTACTTAAAGTCCATAAATCCATAGACTCTGTGAAGGCAAAACACCCCAAACATAAAATTACAATGAAAAATTAAAAATAAAAAATGTCTACAACCACAAGTTCGAATAGAATATTTCACTAGACAAGAGATGTTGTGTATCTGAAAAAAGCTGGTAGATGACACTGAGAAGATGCATATTTCAAAGATATTTAGCAACACCAGGATACTGGAATGCTGGACATGTAAAAGGACATCAGTAGACATTCAAGAGCTCACAGTTGGACTGTAATTTATTGTGATGAAACCACCCAAAGGCATAAGAAATAAAGGATGTTTACAGAAATAAGATTATCCGTTGATTTATCTTCACATTTAATTCAAATCCTAAATAATGTCTAGCAATCTTATTAACGGCAACACTCTGACTTCCCAGCTATCATTTTCCTTCTACCAAATAATACTGCCTGGGAAAAGGTTTGGGTTTGGCAATTGTATTGATTTATTGTGGCTATGGTAACAGTATACAACAAATTTGATAGCTTAGAACAATAAAAATTTCTTTTCTCATATTTCTAACAGTCAAATGTCAAATATCCAGGTGTTACTCTCTCTGAAGTTTTTATGGGAGGGTTGTGTGTGTGTGTGTGTGTGTTCATGTGAATGAGTGGATGTGTGTCTGTACCATATACCAATTAAACAAAGCATTGAAGTTTATTATTGCATTCTCACACATACATATTATGTTTGATCATAATTACAATTAAATGACCCTTTCTTTTTTATTTTCAATTATATATAATATCTGTATCTAGGTATATTCACACAAGTGTAGGGGCCCACAGCTGCCAGAGGTTCATATACATCTGGAGCTGGAAGTAGAGGTGGTTGCTTACTACCTGTAGTGATTACTGAACTCCAATTTTCTGGAAGAGAGAGAGACCACTGACACTCTGATTGCATCATTTTTGTAAGCATAGGAATAACTAATTCCATTCAGCTACTCATAAACAATAAAATTTTCTTCTTTATGTTGGAAAAATCTCTCTCTCTCTCTCTCTCTCTCTCTCTCTCTCTCTCTCTCTCTCTC
>JADRCH010000006.1:15399889-15505456 GCA_019843965.1 Rhynchomys soricoides | reverse complement strand
CTCTCTCTCTCTCTCTCTCTCTCTCTCTCTCTCTCTCTCTCTCTCTCCCTCTCTGTATTACAGGGCCAAAGCATTAGGATGGTTGAGAAGCACCAGTGTAGTAAATCTGTTTTTATTTAAGTTTGGGTTTCTGTAGCTGGGGTAATTTATATTTCCATCAATTTGAGGAGGGTGGAATAGTCATTCTGGATGGAGTGAGGTGTAATTTTCAATTTCCTTTTTATTTGCCTTCCTATTGAATATTTCCTCGCGTATTTATTGGCTGCTTGGACTCACACATTTGAAAAACAATTGTCCCAATTATTTCCCCACTTATTGATTCAATCATGGTAGTTCGTGCATTTCACTTTTAGAGTTCTTTATATGTTCAGGTCATCTATCACCTGTCTATTAAATACTTGGTAAAGATGTTCTCATATGTTCTTAGATGTCTATTCATGGTCATATGTTTTCTGTTTGTTGGTCAGAGAACCTGTTATTTGATACTTGTTATTTCTTGTGATTATTTCCTGAATTCATGAGATTTTATTCAGTGCATTTCTGCTTATGTCTCAACATGATGAAGTGTTTTCTCTTCATCTCTTTACCAGTTCCAGTGTTTGAGTTCTTATATCAATGTCTTTAATCCATTTTGACAATGTATTCTTGCCATTAACATGTTGTGTTTGCCCTTGTTTGAGTCTACATAATTCCAATTTTCTCCTTATGTACACCTGGCTTTTTTCTCAAATACTGAAAAATATTATCTGCTTTTCTCATGTAATGAAACATTCTTGGAAGATCTAAGGTTTCCTCAGTTAATTGAGGGTGATTTCATCTCAACCATCTTCAATAAAATAGCTTGATTTTATTTTTTTTTCCTAAATAAGATAATGAAGTGCTTCTCTGGAATTGTGAAATTCCAGAAGGGAAATAACAAAAGAAAATACCAGTGTAATTGACAGATGTGAAAGTATATGAAAAGATGGAAGATCAACACTAGCCACTCAGTGCACTGAGCAAATAGTTCCTGAAATTATTGTGGCAAAGTCATGTACTTAAGTGGGTACCAGTACCATCTCGGCCTTTCTTCACTCTATTAGCACTAATTCAAACATATTGGAAAGAAACATATTTCAAAATGTTACTATAAATTAAATTTCTGTGCATTTCATTAAATGAAAATCTTAAGTTTTTCTATAAGTAATGTCCACATGGGAATGTTTAATCACATTCTAAATAAATGAAACTCAAATTAACTTTTACCTTAGCATTATAAAATGTGATACAATATTTGAAACTGAATTTTTCTAAGCAATATTATTTCTATTAAATGTATCTAGTGAAAAAGATCATTAGGCAGATTTTCTAGCCTTACACATTATTTAAAAACTAGCCTAATACCACCAAAGGGCAATTAATAAACAAAAATTCTTAAATTCCCAAAGTAAGTCAAATAATGTAAATTGATCAACTCAGCTCTCATTTACCCTCTGGCTTGCAGATCCTGACACCAAAGAATCAATATATCAGGGTTCATATCATGACAAAACTCAATTTGCCTGGCTTAACTGGAGAAGCAAAACAATTATATAGTAAGAGCCCACAACCTTATTTTCCCAGCAAGGTAAATCCCTACATTTACTGAGATCAAGGTGCGTACTTTGCTAAGAAATCAACGTGGATGTATTTTATTAGATCACTTTTATTTATTGCCAAAATATTAATTCAATAGAAAAGTCAAGGTTTCAGATTACCCAAAGTAGTTCCATACAACTAAAATTGCTACCATATTTATAATGCCAATATGTAGCTAGTAAATACCATTTATTGATTATTGTTTATATGCAAATGCTTTTATGTTTATATTATCATTATGAAATTTTTTAGTATTCTAATTCCTCAATGAGTAGAGAAATTAAAAAATAATCCTTGCAGATTTGAGCTTTATGTTATAGACCTATAAACTAAGAACATGGGAGGCAAAAGAATAGCATGTTCAAGGTCAGACTGTGCACTCAGTGAGACCCTGTCTCAAAATAAAAGTAATAAAAAAAGAACTGTAAACATACTTCATAGCAGATACTTGGCTACATGTGGAAAGTGTTCTGTAGTTGCAAACTAATGTGTAGCTCATCTGTTAATCAATCACATGGCTACTGTTTGCTGGAATGTATTAGAGAAGAGCAACTAACCTATACGTAGTAGAAAACATGATTAGTACGTGGTAGTCTATGACTGTATGGCACAGTGTCAAACCAAATGCCTTGACGCAAGTTTAAACACCTAATTTATTTTTCACAATTATACCATGAATTAAAAATGTCTATTATCCTGTCTCCTGATAAATTTGAGCTCCTAAGTATGTAGAAAACTTTAATTTTCTCAGAACTCCTGGCCAGCAGGTGAGCTTAAATCATAATTTAAAAAGGAGTCTGGCCTAGGCTACAGAGCAAGATCATGTCTCAAACTGGCAATTAATAATAATAACAACAATCTAATTTGCTAAGATTATTAAAATATTATTAATAAATAATAAATAAATTATTAATAAATAATTGATAAATTTATTAATAAATAAAATTAATGAATAATAAATAAATTATTAATTTTTTTACTATCCACTGTTCTAAATTTTTCTCCATTCTTTAACAAGAATATTTTAGGATATGTATAAAACTTAATGTTCCCTTGTTTCACAATCAGGATTTTTATTACAAAATATTAAATTTTAAACTACAATTTACTTCTATCCTGTCTGAGTCAAATTATATTGATGCTAATTCAGTTGATTTGTTAAAACTTGGCATTGCTATAACAAGATTCTCCTCTGTCCTTCCTGTCTTTATCTTACCTGCTCTGACTACGTATAAACAAAATATAAAATGAGTGGAAATCAAGTACTGTAAGCTGCCCAGTATTGGGCAGTAACTTGATTCTAAATCCTTTTTCTTCATGAGTATGGTTGGATTGAAGCTATAAAGACAATAAAGTATCCATCAGTCTTGTACTGATGAACATAAAGTTTAGGTATCTGCTTGCTGAGAATGATGCAAATTGAAAGGAATAAGATGTGGGTTTAGTAATCACAGATTGTTACTCAAGATGGTAATTAAGGACCATATTAGAATTTAAAAAGCAACCCAAAGTAAGTGATTATGAACTTCTCATGCCTTCCTCCTAAACATTCTGAATCAATTCAAAAGTTATACTGCACACTGTGAGCATATTCCATGGTGTATTTTGTAATAATTATATATATAACTCCATTATTATTACTATCATTAATTAATGAGTTTATTCTCACTGCTCTCCAGTCAACCTATGCCATCTCTCACAAGTTTTCCAGGTTTTAGCTGCTTCCCAGTGAGAGGAACATGGAACCTTTAATTTTACTGGAACCATTTAGTTTAGTTTCCTAGTTTCCTGGCATTCCAATGTCTTCTATGAGAACATGGGCATTTTGATTATTGCCTTGAAAATCTGTGGACTCAGATTAGTAAAGTTCATCTCTTTCTTCTGTTTAGGGTAAATTCTGTCATTGTGTAGTTTTGAGACTCCATGTAAGATAATTGCCTGCAACATGAGGCCTTTATTAAATCTAATCTTAATGTTTTCCATCGATATTGTAAAGATAAATTTTTTGGATACTACACTTGGCCAGCTTTATTGGACATTTTGGCAATTTATTGCTTTGTTGTTTCATTTTATGAGATTATCTTTATGGTGCCGTCAATATGGAATTGATAAAAATCTTTCTTTGTTCTTTTTAGTTATTTTAAAACAAATCTTCTATTTGGACATTCAAATTATTTGTATTCAAATTTCTCAACATTACCCTTCCTCCCATTCATTTCCAGATACTTTTTATACCTTCTAATGGTTTTACTTTATTTTAAATTCTGTTCTTATTTCGTGCGTGTGTGTGTGTGTGTGTGTGTGTGTGTGTGTGTGCACTCACAAGTGCACATGAACTAGGTCCTCCTGCATGTTAGGCAAGCACTGTATTATTTAGCTATGCTATAACTCTTGCTTCTTTTCTACAGTGCCACCTTGCTAATCATAAGTTTATTTAAGTATTGTGTTAGCCTAGACCTGTCATACTGCTCCATTCCCTGCTGTCCCGAACAAAGATGAAACCCAGCTCCTTTCCATCTAATCTCCCCCATAGCCTACCTCAGACCCACTCTTGCAGCTTTAAGTTTTGCTAATATTTGAGAGTTGTTTTTCACTATTTCATTTTTTTTTTTTTTTTACTTTAAATAACTTTTGGAATGGTTCACCACTTATTAGTGCCTTATCAAATCATGTTAGATATCTATATCTATATCTATATCTATCTATCTATCTATCTATCTATCTATGTATCTATGTATCTATCAATGTTATTTGAGAAATGAAACAAATGTACAAAAATTGTCATTTACTCTCCAGCCCCTTATACACTTAACTGTATGGTTATTGTTGAAGAAACATATTTTCTTTTTTTCTTTAAATTGGATATTTTCTTTCTTTACATTTCAGATGTTATCCTCTTTCCTGGTCTCCCCCAAAAACCCTATTCTATCCTCCCTCCCCCTGCTTCTATGAGGGTGCTCCCCAACCTATCCACCCACTCCTGCCCTTGCATTCTCCTACATTAGGGCATCAAGTCTTCACAGAACCAAGGGCACTTCTCCCATTGATGCCTGACAAGGCCACCTTTGCTACATATGTGGCTGGAGCCATGGGTCCCTCCAGGTGTACTCCTTGGTTGGGGTTTAGACCCTGGGAGCTCTTGAGGGTCTGGCTGGTTAAGACTGTTTTTCTTCCTATGCGTTTGAAAACCCATTCAGCTACTTCAGTCCTTTCTCTAACTCCTCCATGGGGACCCCATGCTCAGTCCAATGGTTGGCAGAAAGCATCCACCTCTGTATTTTTTGTGATGTTTCTCATTGACCTTGGAGCACACAGGCTAGACAGCAGTCTCCAAGACCGTCTAGCCTTGATCTTCTCAACACTGTCAATTAGGCATGTAGTTTCTGGGGATTCAACTTAGGTCTTCTACATTATGTGAACATGAATTCAATTTCCAGATGAACCATCACCTCAGCTGTCCAACTGAGTTTTCTTTTCTTGACTTTTCTTTTTTAACACAGTCTTCTCATTTTTTATAATCTCTGATATTTACAAAAAAGTATTGTCACTTCACAGAAATGCATTGCTCTGGCTCTTTCTAAAATGATTAAGCATGATCATCATAAAATTTTGATATTTTTTATTATCATCACCTTATTTTTTACTATGTTGTTAACAATCTATGCTTATATGAATTATTTGTAACATTACTTAATCATCTTATGTTTAGAATTTACTTTTGCCAATGTGGTGGATCACACCTTTAATCCCAGTGCTCAGGAGGCAGAGACAGTGGGATCTCTGTGAGTTCAATGCCAGTCTGATCTACAGAGCAAGTTCCAGGACAGCCAGGGCTACACAGAAAACCTCTACTGGAAAAACAAAACCAACACAATATTTTATTTTGTTTTGATTTGCCTTTGGGTTTCAGCTTATGACTGGAAAAGATAGATTATTCTCTCTGCCAATCTACTGCTTGTAGGTCTGAAAACACCAATGACATGAGACACTCATAGCAGCTTAATTCATAATTGCCAAAACTTTAAACTAGCTTGAAATAGAGAAAAATTTGCACTGACTCTTTGATGTACCAGTTGATCCTTTCCATATCCCATAGCACCCATGAGCCACTGCAATATCTAAAAACCCTTGCCTGTGTGCATTTCAGCTTCTCAATTCTTCTTGTTCACTGTTTGATTTCATCCCCACTCCTTTTTTGATTTTAATAAATATTTCACTTTGCAATTATTAGTTTCAGATTCATTCATTTCTCTTGGCAGCACTTCTTTTAAAAAAATCATTCATACTAAAGAGAACTCTAGAACATTTCAACCAAGCTGCTGTTTTTATAAAATGTTATTCTTGAACCTTTTCTATCCATGTTACTAGTATCTGTTTAGTAACACTCAAATACGTTCATTTCTTTAAAATTGGATCTATAAATATGGCCAAACCATAAGCTGGAAATTTCTAGTACTACCAAGTCTGTATTACTTAATAATCATCCTTTTAATATGAAACAAATTTAGCATATTTACCTATTTTTATTAGTAAATTCATAGAGCATTTGTTTCTGCAGCAGATTATGGAGAGGCTATGGCCTCAAGTGCTATTGATAATTCTTGGGTGAAGCAAATTTGTGGACATTAACTTAAATGCTTCATAAAGTTTCTTTCATATCAAGAAAAGGATGCTATTTTATCTTTTTTTTTCCATCTTGTCCTTATTTAGAAGTCGATTCTACTAGGTTAAGATCTATCAGGGCAGAATAAACAAATAACTTTTTTAAACCCATGGTTCTCATTCAAGCTGTGTGGTACACAGCACATCTTCCTGTGGTAATGAGCTGTTAAGGAGCCCGCTAATGGCAGTTTAGTAGCTGTAGCTAAGGATTTCCCTACCAATAAATCCTGTTTCCTTGGCTATTAGACAGAAATCCTTGCATAGCCTCTGAGCTCAAGTGACACTGATTAATGACCATAGAAAATAAATACTGTTCTCAGGGAGCAAACAACACCCCATAACACCATTAAATCCAAGGCAAAACTTTAATATTCTAATGTGTTTGCAAAAAATAAAATAATGAAGGAATATATTTGACTGTAAAAAGTCATTCAATTTTGAAAAGTTAATGGATACAGCTTATCTGTACAAAATGATGCAAGAGCTCCTTTTTAAACATTTGGCACATAGATTTTAAAATCATAGCCCAAATCAACTATCAGCTAAAGAAAAATGTTAAAAACTCCTTAAGTCTACTGGATAAGCGTTAAAATGAATTCTCTGGAACCTACCTTTAAAACAAAAGCTAATGATTTGCATAGACTGAAGTAAAATTTTTATCTTGGACAGACATTTCATATTTAAAACAAGATAACTTAATAGTTTTAAATGTTTAATTTTCTCTAATAAAATGTATAGTGTATGTGTATTATATTTTTGCATGTGATAAACAATCAGTATTGGATTTAAGGTACTTTTTTTTCACTTGAGAGTTAATATTCTGTCTTTTACAATATCCAAAGTTAACACTTTATGACATATGTTGCTTGTTACCCTTTCATATAATTGAATGTGTATTCCTATGTGTATATATTTATGTCCTAACTCTTTTTGACTCTATTGACCACACACTCAGTTTCATGAACTTCTTATGAATAAGTGATAAGAATTACTATATAAAGTGATTCACTGAACAAATGATTTACAAATAAAAACAACACATAGCTTGGCTCTATTAGCCACACAATTGCTATGCTTGAGCCAAAGTCTGTAAAGTTCAGTAAATTTCTGTACAGTCAGAATGGCCATCTTGATGCTTTGGAATTTCACAGTAAATATGGGAGTACAAATATCTCTGTGATAGGTTCTATGTGGAGTTCTTGGCCTTGAACTCAGAGATCTGTCTCTGTCTCCATAGTACTGTGATTAAAGGCATGTGCCACACCTGTCCAGTGAATTTTAATCTTTTGAGGACCCTCTAACTGATTATCATAACGGCTGCATTAATTCCACCCCTCCTCTTTGTCCATATTCTCTTTAACATTTTTGTCAGATTCTAGTCATTCTGACACAGGTGATATGCTGTTACAATCTTATTTTATTTCATTATTCCAGTGGCTAGAGAAGTTGAGCTTTTTTAAAAATACTATTGGCCATTTCTGAAATTCTGAATTACTCAGGTTTCTCCCAGGTTTCTACATGTAAGCACACACAAGCAGATATTCACCTGCATAGCTAACTCCCATTCAAAACTATCAATACATAATCCATTCATAGCTAGAATTTATCATATAAATTAATGTGATTAATTTCAAAGGTAGTAAACAGGGGTGAGGGCTGTGTTTACATTTTATAGGGGTTTGTTTCTGCTTGCTCCCTTACCCTGCTCAGTGCTGTATGATAAAGTCTTGGATGCTCTTGTTCAAGGCATTTGCAACTAACTGAAACTAAGGCTTAATCAGAATACTTGAATATCTGGGGAAAAGATTATATAGGCCGTGTACCCATCTGTTCAAGGGCTTCTGTATTATTGTGCATTGTATCATGTCTTAGGAGCATGAATTTAAAATTGCAAAATGACAACTCATAGGAAATTGATTTATGCTAATGATTTTTAAACTAATTAATTACAATTACTTATTTTATCACAAAATCAATTACTTACGTATTCTGTCACTTTAATTAAGGCAGTCGATAAAATCAGATGAATGGGAAGCATGAAGTTATATAGGAAAAACTAATTTTCCGATTTAATAAAATCTGCTACAGGTCAAAACTGAATAAACTCTCAGTTATTAAATTCTGGTAAAAATCTAATTATGCCTTTATTGAAAGATTTATTGTAGTTCAATTAAAATTTTTATAGAAATAAAAGGTTGCAAGCATTTTATGGATGATGACTAAACATTCTTTCTATAAAAGTTCATTGTTGGCCTTAGAAGATGTTTCAGTGGGTAAAGGCATTCATCACACAAGCATGGAGAGTGTTTAATCCCCTATACCCAGGTAAAGGGGCATGGAGAGCTGACTCTATGAAGTGTTCTTTTCATATTCACATGCACTGAGGCACGTATGCCCACACACATATATCGTGTACATTTGCACACACACACACACACACACACACACACATGCACACATGAAAAAATAATAATAGGTAATTTTTAAAAAAGTTAAATGCATTGTGAAATAAGTGTTATCTTGGCTTTACCTAGAATTGTTAGTGTTTTATTTCCCTCTAAGTAAAATACAATAACATAAAGGAAAAATAACAATAACTTATAATTGTTTTAATTTATAATAAAATATCATATGGTATATACTACTATAAAAGTAAATACACATTTATATCATGTAATGGACACAAGGACTTGAGGCATGATGATTATGTTGTATTTTTTGAAAAATTAACATAATTGTTGTAATGATGTATGAGATTGGTTCTTATAGTCTCTTGCAGATCTCCAAGAATGAGTGTCATGGCATACCTAGGTCTAGTAAACAAAATTATCTCTCACATTCCAAAAACATATTTACCTACTGAATAATTGTGTAGGTTTCCTTTCATGTTGATTTCAGGTCAAGAGGGTTTTACAGTGGGAACCAAACTTGCATTACTCAAATACCTGTAATCTTCCATGGTCCTTTCTGCCTTCCTGGGGCACTGCAGAATGTGACTGCATGAACATATATGCAGTAATAACATACTTTCTAGAAAATGGGAAACAATCAAGGGAGGAGTCAGAACTTTTGAGATGCGTTGGATAGATTAATGATTGTCAAAATTATGGCTATTTATAATATAGATAACATAGCTATGCAGACAGTATCTTTTCCTGGCAATCAGTAAGTACATTACATAACATTTATTCTCAAAAAATAGAGAAGCAGAAATAACTTTGGAAGAAGAGTAAAGGAGAGAAAGGGAGATGGGAGCCTATAAGCATTGAGCTACTGTGTGTATACAGAGACTGAGAGAATCACTGGATAAGAAACATTTAATCAACACGTTAAGTATGGCTGAAGTGGTCAACACAGTAACTAAGGTAGATATTTTAAAGAATGCTTAATGGTATTTACAGATGATCATAATCCATAAAATTTTAATTATTTTAGATATGTGCACCATAACATATAATCTTTGTTTAATATATTTAATGTGAAATATATATTATTTTATTTAATTGTTAAAGCAATGTTATATATTAAAATAAATTATTCTCCTATCTTTACAGGTTATAGAGATAAGAGAAATTCTTGTTTCAAATATAAGATTTTGTTTACTTGTTCTAAGAATGATATCATATGAAGATAGTTATTAATATACAAAATATATGTCATGCATAAAGAAGTTTGAGGTGACTTAGAATACATACTTATGTGGTCATTAGCATGCACATACACACACTATCACCACATAAAATTATATTCTTTTTATTTTTTTCCTTTTCTTCTCTTTTCTTTGGGGGGATGGAAGTCAAAGGGAATGGGTGAGTAGGTTGTAACTGGGAGGACTGGAAATGCATGGAATCAGGGAGCATTATGTGAAATTCCCAAATATTCCATATAAACATTATGTTGGAACCAAAAGCAGATGCCTAATTTTCTGGTAATATAGATGTTTGCTAACACAATCTCCTTAAAATTGACATGTTATTTATAATAAATCATCATGAATAATAAATAACTAATAGTTTGTGGAGATACAATGGAATATATTGACCTAGGATTTTGACAAGTGTCCAGTCCACGTAGATAGTTGTTCCAACAAGGAATATTCTTGTTTATATGCCAATCCGTAAAAAGTCATATTCCCCTTTTAAACCAAGTTTTCAGGAAAGAATTCTTTTGAACAAAAATAACTATGCTGTATCCTAAATATTACATTCTGAATGGTGACTGACTACTTACTTGAAAACTGCTTAAATACCCCTCAGAAGGAGAAATGTGGACCATTTTTATTTTATATTTTACTAATTTTATCATGTTTTGTAAAACACGTTTTCCCTTATCTTCAGTTTTGTGGAGAATGTTTTAAATAATCATAATCTTTTGGGGTGTATGGATTTTGTTTGAGGATTCAGGTATGACTACTCATTTCAATAAATAGTTTAGACCTATTTTTACCCCTGAGTGTAAGTTTCCTGAGGGCTTAGAGTGTGCTTGAACAGTGAAACAAAATATAAACTGAAATTACATATAGAATGTTAGTGTCGCTGTCATTGACAAGTCAACAGTTTGATTAGGAGGATTTGCAGCCCATGTCTGCCTGGGTGGGAACAAAACACTCATTTACACTCTCACAGCTAGTACTACAAAGAAGGGATTCTGAAATATCAGAGAGGTTGATGAGAGTCCTCCTTCTTGTGTTCCTCTGGCTGCGTGCTCAGACCTTTTGTTTCTTTTCCCACTGGCATCTTTCATGCAGCTATAGCAGATTCAGGAGGACAGCAGAGATGGTTAGTACATGTAGTAATGTCTGCTGCTTAATCAAAAGTGACCAGACGTGACAGGACAGCAGCTGAAACCTCCTTTTGTCGATTTGGCATGCAAAGTCCATGTGAGTCTTAGTGACGTTTTTATGTCTCTCATCATGATTAATTAAAGCTGAGCAAGTATGACCATAAAGGTGGCCCCAGGGAAACTCTTGTCTCACACATTGACTCTAAAGGAAAGCCTCTCAGTCCATGTAAGCCAACCATGTGAAAAAATACCTTTTACTACACAAAGAAGTCACAAAAGTGATAGCAAGCTAAGGGCTGAATTAGAACGGCAGTTAAAAGGCTAATGTCTGTGAAATATGTGTTAAAATACTACACACTTAAACAAATACTTCAATGCCTTTTTTACTGAGAAAATATGCTCATACTTAGGAGAAATCTTAATTACACTTTAACAGTGGGTGCTTTCAATTTCTAATGGGATTTCCCTACTTAATTAAGTTATAGTAATATATCCCCAGTAGGCATGACCAGGAAAAATAGGTAACTTCTTTTGCTGTTATAAATATTCTCTGATGGATTTGGAGAGATGGCTAAGAGCTATGAGCACTAGCTGGTCTTGCAGAGAACCCAGATTTGATTTCCAACACCAACAGTGGGGCTTGCAACCATCTGTAACTCCAGTTCCAGTAGATGTAATGCCTTCTCCTGGCTTCTGTTGCTATGTACATGGTACATAGACTTGCATCAAGGCAGGATACAAATACATATTTTAAAAGTAAAATAAATGCCTTAAGAGCTCTCAATTTTAAGTACAAAAGAGGCATAACTGTTTTTGCTAAATTTTGAGAACTTTTAAATATCACAATTCATGCTATACTCATAGACACTAAGTATAGGTGACTATTAAGACAATTTAATATTTTAGTATTATGAAAATTTTTGAATTAAGCAATTTTTAAGTTTATAAAGATATGTGCAATCTTAAATATCAATGGCAAAATTGAGAGAGCTACTCTAAAATATATCTAACATAATTTTCAAGTGATATTTGGAAGATTGAAGCTAAATAATAACAATGATATTAAATTGATATGATGATGATGATGACGATGATGAAGAAAAATAATTAACTTTGACATTATCTCTAGGTAAAAATAAGTGATTTTTCTAGACATCTATGTTTAGGTTCCATTCAGGTTTAATTACATTAACTGTCAAGAAGACAGGGTAAATATCATGCAGGGTATGGGACCTACAACACAATAGATCACTAATAGCTGATCTTAAGGAACAATCTTCGAAAGTTTATTGGCATTGATAAAATGTTGATGAAGCTGCATATGCAATGCCTTTCCCCTAAATTTCTACTAGCTTATTCAAAAGCAGTCATTCATCCCAATTGTATGCATGTGCTATAACTATGATGTAGTTTCTAGAAGGTTCTCTTAGTCAAGTTCCAAGAACTGAATGAAGCCATATTGCAATTGTAATGGAAGAGATTTGGGCTCACAAAGAAGTATTTAAGGTGGTATAAAGACAGGGTCTGTCTAAGATGTAGACAGTCTTTTTGTAAATGCCATGACATGAACAGCACACTTAATAACTATCAGGAACTTAATGGTTCTGCATGATATGAGGAAGACAGAACCTAGAGTTAAGAATAAAAGTACCTTAAATATGCTAAATTTAGCTGATGATGCTAAACTTGAATTTAAATCATATGAGCAAGAATGGAAAGCCAATGAGAAAGGATACATTTATAACGAGAAATTTTGTAGCTGAATATAGCAGTACACAAATATAGTCAAGGAATTTAGGAGGATCACAAGTTTGAGATGAATTTGTGACCTGTATAGGTGTATTTTATATGTCTAATGTTTATTATTTATTCACATATTATGCCTTATATATATTTTATTAGATATTATATACCCTGACTTATAAAATATTTATTTAATATATTTTAAAAATTATATAAGCTAATATAAAATATTTTGTCCTGGTCTGACATTGAATCTAGAAAACACTAAGAACTATGAATGATCTTGTAAGAATAAGTAAATGCCTATTTGACCCATTCTCAGGTATTTTTCTGTTGCACAGTTGCATTCTGTATCCTGCTGGGATGGTCCATAAGTTCTTTCAGTACTCATGTTAAAAAATTCTCAGAATGTCTGGCCTGAAAAGGCGGCACCTCACTCATCTTAGGCTCTGAGATTTGAATTTCCAGATTCTTGCACACAGTCATATGAGGTACAGGGAAGGCAAGTATTTCATTCCATACAATTTCTTTGCTGCCTGTGTGCCTTCTATGTGCTAATTTTCACTGTTTCACTCTGGCTGGATTCCAGTCCTCTGTGAGATGTGATACCTAAGCTGCTGTCTAGAATGTGTTTTGAGTTATAGAAGCTTTATAGATGCAAATTTTACACCTAGAAGATAGGAACTAATAGGAACTGCTAGACTGACAGCCAGTTATGTGTACTCGTTCAGAAGTATTGACTGAAAAAAAAATAAACACACACACAGTTATTTGGATAAGAAAATAATATGTATGCTTTACACCATCAAGCAAAGAATTGGTTTCCAAATCAAGCCCTTTACATATTGAAAGACAACACATATAAATATTTACCTGTTTTAAGTTAGAATTTCTAAAGGTGGAAATTTTTAAGTTGTAAAAAATTGAAGTATTTGATCATATAAAAAATTGATGCAGAGATGTACTCCTATGTAAATATTGAGACAATATGTATGTATAACTTAACAGCTTTGCTTATTACTCAGTAATACGTAGAAGTAGTAGATTGATAGACATATGCCTTTAAAGTTATAAAATGCAATTTCATATTCTCAGTGTGTAACATAACATACAGAATGTAACATTTAAAAACAACTTTATAATTGAGTAGATTTGCTTCCCTTGATCTTCCTCTCTCGCCCTCCCCCACGTATTTCTCTGGTTCTCTCCCTTTTGATCCTTCTTTACCTCCTTCTCTCCCTTCTTCCCTCCCTCTCTCTATCTCTCCCTCATGTCTCTCCTCCCCCACCTCCATCCTGTCTACCCCCTCTTTCTAAGTTATTTCTATATCCTCTCTACCCTCTCTTTTTTCTTTGTATTGGTGAGTTTTTTGGGGGAAACTTGAAACTACCTTTCTAATATATAAGGAAACTTGACTCTTTTATTTTGTCAAATTTTACTTTCCTTTATTATGCATTATATTTCTACATTTTGACTTTAGCACTCAGATACCATCAACGATGCTTCTCTAGGGCATGACTTATATGTTCCAACTTACACTGTGCTTGCATATCCAGGAAAATAAAATAGCATCATACATTTGACATTTGGCCACCCATGGAAAAATACACTTAGACAATTTTTCACTAAAGATTTTTTCACAGTTCTACAATGTTTTTAGTAGCAGGAAAATTCTGATTGTAAGTAGGGTAATAAACTCATTTATGTGTAAAAGAATTAGTGGGGAATCATGATCACTCATGCCAGTATTTTCTCCATGTTTCATTTAAATCTTGGTCACAATTTCAGAGGTCATATTTATTAGTGGATTACTGTTGTTATGAATAGAGAAGGACATTCAAGCTTAGAGATGAATGATTCTATTTTGTAGTAGTTTCATTTAGTGAATTCACATCAAGAAATGAATGGGAGTTTTCTTTCTGAATGAGACATTTAAATATAACATGGGTGGAGTTAAGAAAGCAAGTTCAGTGCTCTTTAACAGCATATTATTTAATCACACTCAATGAAGCCCAGTTTTGTATTTATTTACTTATTTGTTCAGTTTTATTTTTGAGACAAGACCTTGCTTTGTTTCTCTGGTTGGCCTTGAATTTGCTACAAAGCAAAGGAAGATCTGGAATTTCTGATCTTCCTGTATTATAGGCATATACCACCACACCCAGTAAGAATAACAGTAATTTTTTATTAGCAAAGAATAGAATGGCATTAAATTGTCCCCTTGATAATTATTATATCTCAAGGAACTAGTTCATCACATAGTGGGTTAATACAGTATTTGATCACTTTGGTGGTAGATACATAAAGTATAATTGTTGTTGGTAGAGGATTTTCAATGCATAATCTAATTTAATGATGTGGCATTATAAAAGTTGTTTACCATGCTATATTGATTAAAAATTGAAGCTGTGCCTCAAACAGCCCTGTTGAGAGCAAGGAGGAAGCTATCTAATTCTACTATACAGATTAAATAGAAGGCATATTATGTATTTGATATATTTTAGATATTTATAAAGAACAAAGCAATCATTCAAATATAGAATGGATCTTTAAAATAACAAGTTTAGGCAATTATTGTAGCAACCTTGATATCTATAAAAGTCAATAAATATAATTTTGGATTGTAGAGATTTTAAAGTGGTAGAAATAAGGCTGATTATGTAACAGAAAGTGTCCTCTAAGGGTCATACTTGGTAATATTTCCCAGATTATGAACTAGGTTTGTTACTTCTTGCATGAAGACATAGTAAAGACTCACAAACACTGCACAATTCAAACATTTCCCTAGAAGCTCATTCTAATTAAAGTATGCTAGTTGGTAAATATTTGTCTGAACTTTCTGTATCTAAGAATTTGGAGTCATGTCTACTATAGACATAGTTCTATTGAAATAGGAGATAGGAATGGGGATATAAAGTAAGTAACTTTGTAAAGAAAATAGCAATTTATTGTAGAATTTGCATTGATAGAAGAAAGAGATGGTCAAGTTCACACATGGATTTCATTTTTAAAAGTGTGATTGACATCCACTAAATCACTTCAATATATTATAATAGTAACATGGAGTTTTTTTATGACTTTATTTTCTTATATACACCAAACCTGGATATATGAATTTTACAAATTAAACACAAGATATAATAAAATTTATTGTAAAAAGATATATTTAGACAACTAATGTGGTAATGTATTCCTAAATGTGTCTATTTAAGAATAATGAATAGTATAAAAAGTCATTTATATACAAGTAAATGAGAAACAAAGAATGAATCAAGAACAAGCCATCAATGACACTGGCTAAAGAAAATATTAAAATAGGGATAGAAATGAACTTACACGTAAAAGGAAGGGAGAAGAAGAGGAGAAGGCATGGAATGAGAAGCAACTGAAAGAAAAAAAATACTAGTCTTAGTTGAATCTATGACATTACATTGGCTGGATTTATTGAGCAAAAGGAAAGGTGACTTTGTATGCATCTACTATTGTGAGTAAGAATCTGGAAAATTGAAGCTGTGCCTCAAACAGCCCTGTTGAAGGAAAGAGAGAGCTATCTAATTATACAAAATTTAAGATAAAAACTAGCTTGTCACAAATGTAAGAAATTGCTGATACAGTAATATATATCCTCCATAACAGTTCCAGTTGACACTGCAGTGTCTTAGATCATTTTATGCCTCAAAGCCTGACCGAGTGGACTGGGTTTGTTTCTCTGACTTGTAGGTGATGAAAAATGAGGCTAAAAGAGAATCTAGTATATCTGAGATTAAAAAGTCACCAAGTGGTATGAGATAAACAGAATAAAAGTACAAAACATGAATTTTATATTTGTAGCTAACAGATATTAATTAATAGTAAAAAAAATAAATTGGTACTCCAAAGGCCCTTTCCTACTCTATTGAATTTAATCTTTAACTTACCCTGATGATAAAGAAGTCCAAGTAAATGTTTTTAAAAAGCATTAAAATATCACATTATTGTTTTCTATAATGGTCACATTATTTTTTTATTTTTCTTTCTTTCTTTTTTTTTATTTTCATATTTTATTTACATTTCAAATGTTTCTGATCTCCCCTTTGGAACCTCCTCATTCCCTCCGCCTTCCCCCTGCCAATATGGAGATATTCTCCAACCCACTCTCCCACCCACCCACCCACTCACTCTCATCTTTTCTCCTTGTCATTCTCCTATACTGGGGGATATAACACCCTCAGGCCCAAGGGCCTCTCCTCCCCCTGAGGGATAACAAGACCCCCTCTGCCGCATTTGTGGCCAGCACCATGGGTCTCTCCATGTGTATTCTTTAGTTGGTGGATCAGTCTCCAGAAGTATGGGGGGTGTCAGGCCATTTGCCACTGTTGCTACCTCCCTGGGGCTGCATACTCCCTTAACTCCTTTTAAAAGTTCTAAATTCAAGAAGTTTGAATGTCAGTTGAGAATTATGAAGGTACAGGCAGGCATGGTACTTGAAATTCTCAACTTCAGTGGTAGATTCTAAATGGATAAAATTATTTTAATTAAAATCTCTAAATGTCCAATGTTTAAACAATTATTTTAAAATATACCTTAATTTTCAAAAGTTAGTTTGTATTAACTGTCATAAATTACTTGTGAATTTAGAACGATCATCCTGCTAGCCATATATCTTATAAGTACAAAATACTAAATATATAAAATAAATTGGGAAGAGTTAGGTATTTTCTTCCTGCCTATGTGTCATTTTCTAAAAGTTTAAAGATAAAAGTAGGTTAGAACAATTAGGTAAAAAAATTAGGAAGGATGCTTTCATATGTAAATTGAACATAAAAGCTTTCAATACTCTACAAAATTTGATAGGGGTTGAAACCAGGAATCTTTTTTATTTGTATTTAAAGACTCTCAACTTATCTAATAATGCCTAATTAGCATACCTCTTGATAGTTAAAGTAACAGTAAATGATAGATACAGTAAATGAAAGATACAGTAAATGACAGGTACAGTAAAAGACAGGTACAGTGAATGACAGGTACAGTGAATGACAGGTACAGTGAATGACAGGCACAGTGAATGACGGGTACAGTAAATGACGGGTACAGTAAATGACGGGTACAGTGAATGACGGGTACAGTGAATGACGGGTACAGTGAATGACGGGTACAGTGAATGACGGGTACAGTGAATGACGGGTACAGTGAATGACGGGTACAGTAAATGACAGGGACAGTAAATGACAGGGACAGTAAATGACAGGGACAGTGAATGACAGGGACAGTAAATGACAGGGACAGTGAATGACAGGGACAGTGAATGACAGGGACAGTAAATGACAGGTACAGTGAATGACAGGTACAGTGAATGACAGGTACAGTGAATGACAGGTACAGTAAATGACAGGCATAGTGAATGACAGGTACAGTAAATGACAGGGACAGTAAAGGACAGGTACAGTGAATGACAGGTACAGTAAATGACAGGTACAGTGAATGACAGGGACAGTGAATGACAGGGACAGTAAATGACAGGTCTCTCCAAATCTATAGGTATAACTTGTATCATGTGTTAGCATTGGTACTTGTTTCCATGTTTCATAAATTACTGTTGACAAGCTCTGAGTATTCATCAATAGTTTGATACAGAGCCTCATTCATTTTTTCCTTCTACCACAGTCTTTATGATATCTGAAGGAGACATACTCGCCCACGGGTCAGCAATTGTAAATTTAGAAGTAAGACAGCAACCAGTCATATAACCTTTATACATATACAACACAAAATATGCTGTAAGCTTACAGTATTGCTTCATTTATCCTAACAGCCCCCACACATGGTATCAAGACCTTTTAGTCCCAAAGGCATACTGAAGTGATGAGTGTTAACTCCAGGAAACACTGGCCCCTAGCTCATCTTCACCAATGGCTAATCTGCCTCTCAAGTGTTCAGTTAAAATTATTTAACACAAATGTGAAAATAAGTGGATTCTAATGCAATGTTCCCTTTTTTGTGTGCTCAATATATTCTCAGCTCCCTGTGAGTCTAATTAATCATAAATCTAGTAAAGAACCACTTGGCAGGTAAGAGCTTCTAATACTAATTCTGAATATAATTAGTTATGTGATCTTGAATATATCATTTTCTCCATATTTTCCTACACAACAAAAGACATAGTGTATTAATTTCATATAACCTCAAGGAAATGCTGCAAAAGGTATAGCTTTAAATAGTAGGAATACCTAGTCTCAGTGATAGAGGTTGGAAGTCTCAAATCAGGCTGTATGCAGGGCTGGTTCTGTTTGAGTGCTATCATCTGGATGCAATTATTTCCTTTCATTCATATGCTGAAATACCAAAACTGATATAATAAGACTAGCTAGGACCAATGGAAAGTGTTAAATCCTGACTACATTCTCTGACTGATATAATTAGTAAATTCCAACAGAAACATGGGAGGATAACCTCTGGTCTCTGGAGACAGTAACATCGCTTTCCAGACATCAGATTCAGGTGACATGTTACCAGATTTCTTGGACCGTAAGCCTTGAGCAACAGATGTATATAGTCTATAAATCACCCAGTGTAGGAAAATTTATTGTAACAATGAAAAACAACTAAGCCAATTTCTCTAACAAAGTGTGTTTCCAATCTATAGCATACCAATAGTTTGCACAATAGGAATTAGGATCTTCAACTTCCTTTTTTTTAAAAATAATCATTTTATTTGTTCACATTTCAAATGTTATCCTTTCCGGTCTCAGCTCTGTGAACACCGCCCCCCCCACTCTCATCCCTCCCCTTTGCCTCTAAGAGAGTGTTCCCCCGTCGACCAACCTACTCCCTCCTCACCTCTAGCATTCCCCTTCTCTGGGGCATCAAGCCTCCACAGGACCAAGAGCGTTGCCTCCCACTGATTCCAGAAGAGTCAGTCCTCGACTACATTTGTATCAGGAGCCAGAGACCCACCCATGTAGACTCTTTGGTTGGTGGTTTAGTCCCTGGGAACTCTAAGGGTCCAGCTACTTTATACTGTTTTATACTTCCCATGGGGTTACAATCCCCTTCAGCTCCTTCAGCTCTTCTCTTAACTCTTTCTTTAGGGTCCCCAAGCTCAGTCTAAGGGTTGGATGTGAGTATCAGCATCTGTCTTAGGTGCTTGGCAGAGCCTCTTAAAGGACAGTCATACCAGGCTCTTATCTGTAAGCACATCTTGGCATCCTTCATAGTGTTGGGGTTTGGTATCTGTAGACAGGGATAATTCTGGGTTAAAAGTTTTTGTATGAGTGGGTGAACCCTTTCCTCCACTGGGGGCCATGTCTATTTACTGGAGGTAATCTCTTCAGGTTCTCCCTGCTGTTGGGTATTTCATATAAAGTCATCCCCATTGGGTTCTTGGAACCTCTCGCATCCCTGGTGTCTGGGACTTTATAGTGGTTCCCCACGCCCACCTCACCCCCAACTGCTACTTCTTTTTATTCATTCTCCTGGCCCTCTGGAGTTCTCTCCTATCTTTTCCCTACCTGGTCCTGTACCCCTTTTTTCTCCCCCTCCCCTCTCACACCTAGATCCCTCCCTCTGCCTCCTGTGATTATTTTGTTCCCCTTTCTAAGTATGTTTGAAGCATCCACATTTGGTCTTCATTCTTGTTAAGCTTCATATGGTCTGTGATTTGTACTGTGGGTATTCTGAGCTTTGAGGCTAATATCCACTTATCAGAGAGTACATACCGAGTATGTCCTTTTGGGTCTGCTTTACCTTACTCAGGATGCTATTTTCTAGTTCTATTCATTTGCCTATAAAGCTAATGACATTATTGTTTTTAATAGCTGAGAAGTATTCCATTGTGTAAATATACTACATTTTCTGTATCCATTATTTCATTAAGGGACATCTGTTTCATTTCCAGCTTCTGGCTATTATAAATAAGGTCGTTATGAACACAGTGGAACATGTGTCCATGTTATATGTTGGAGCTGGATCTTCAACTTCTTAAGGATAATTAATATAAACAACTATATAACTTCCCTAATTTTCATCTCTGCTGCAGATTTTATACTTGCTTACTTTACACACTTAATAAATGAAGAAATTTGTTGATTATAAATGACTTAAATGCTTGTGTTTACAGTTTTAATTAACCTAAAACTCTGATATTTTGATTAAAATCTCAATATTTTTTGTAGCATTTGATTTTAAAATATCCATGATGCAGACTCAATCAACTCACAGATTAGTAGATGGAACAAAACATTCATATATCTTTAATAGTTGTTGTTATTTTCTGTGGCATTTGCTTGATAAACAATCACAATTAAGTAGCCATACAGAATGCTGACTGATTAAACTCCATAGTTATGCAAAATTCCTATCTCAAACAAAAGGGTTTTGGTTCTCTCCTCTTAGTAATTGGAATGGTCATCTATCCAATTAATCTTTCCAGAAGTACTAGGCCTACCTTACTTCAGTCTTCTCTATTTATTATGCAACAGTATTTTTTAAGGCTTCCTCTATACTTAAATGATTCCACTTCTTTCTAACCCACTATGTTTGCCTTCACCAATGCCCTTGCTACTCCCTGGGCTCTTGGTAGAACCTCACATTTCCTCATATCTATTCTTTCTATTTTCCACCCTTACCTATGCCCTGAACCACTAACAATGACATTCCTTGTTCAAGAGCCTGCTTTTACTTCTTCAATCTGAAATAAATAACACATTCCTCAATATCAAGTAAAAATAAAAATTACAGCATGCCAAACATTAACAAACCACATTGAAATATAAAAACCAAAGTCTGATAATGATTTTGTTTAATGTTATGTGCCACAAACACTTCATAGCATAGAGATAGGCAGTACGGAATACTAAAGTGTTATTATTATTATTTTTTTTAATTCCTTATACCTATGTAAGGTTAGAATGACATTTTTTTTTTTTACAAGACAGAAATCAATGTAATTGTTGTAAAGTACTTGTTTGCATTTCTGTGGGCAGGACTCATTTGCTCCTCTGTTAGCAACCCACAGTTTACTTTGAACATTAGGAATTGGCAAAGCAGTGCAGCCAAAGAGAAAGGCACTCAGCTCTGCAGAATTAAGAAGCCTGGATGATTCCTTAGGAACACATCACAATATTCTGAAAGGACTTGTGGTAGCCTTTTCTCCAATGTTTCTCAGAATTGCACTTCAAAGACAATATATATTGTAACCCTTCTGCAGTTGATGTTCAAGCATTTCCCACATAATTCTCTGTTCTCAACACTTATCAAGATTTTATCTTGTCTTTGTGTCTTTTTGTGTGTTTGTGTGTGTATGTATATGGGGGGGGTGTTTCCCTTGATTTTTTTCTTTTGGGTAAAAAACATCATTTTCTTATGACAGGGTCTGTAAACTTTATGTTATGTTAGGAATTTTCCTCTGGCATTTCCTGAGCATTGTGGTAACATTAATTTATACTAAATTTTAGTTGGCTGATCATGTTGTAAGTGATCCATTAGTTTGAAAGTGTATGGTGTCAGTGACTGTCTCTTTTGTCATGTGTCTCTAGTGACCTGTATGAGATACTAAATGCCTGCTCAATTTTTAGAATAAAAAAATCATTAAATTATCTTTAAACTTATATTTATTTTTGTGTCTTGGAATGGTTTTGGATTTTAAATATAATGATAAGTGACAGCCTTTTCTAATTACATCATTGATAGTAAGCATTCATTGATTATAAATATATTTAAAAGCATATAGTTATATCTATATCTATACATTAATGTAACAAACCAAACTAACCGGATGAGTTAATAAAATTTGTTTCACTTTACTCACAGTGTACTCAAAAAGCCACTGTCATAATTTCTTCCACTCAGTTACAGTTCTCAGGTAGCTATTGACTGTTTTATTGTTTAGTAAGAAAGAATTCAAGAAACATAAAAATTCTCCATTGCAGTGTATCTAGTGGGAAATGTACCACTATAGTGGATGTCAGAACTGTGCAGGTTTGTGCAGGATGTCCTGCAATGATGTGGCTACTTCAGAGCACAACAGGACTTTTCAAACTGAGGGAAGGGGAACAAGAAACATGGTCATGACAGTCTTCAGGAAATGAAACCTCTAAGCATCATCTCAGCACAGCCTGTAATTAGGGTGGGAGCCAGAGGTTGAGAGGAACTAACTTGAGTGTACTGTAGAACAATTTCAACATAAGCCTGTAAGATAAATCAAGAATCTCAAGTAAGTATATTTGAATTTCAGAATTTATTCTATGGGCTGAGAGGCAGTTCAGTTGATAGAGTGTTTGCCAGCATACACAAAGCTTTGGCCTAGGTGTGATGCTCCAGGCCTGTAGTCATCATTCTTAGAAGGTGGAAGCAGGAGGTTGTTTTTGGCTACACAATGAGGACAAGGCCAGCTAGAGACACATGAGACAATCCAAACAAAAGAGAAAAGAAGAAAATCACACAAACAAATTAAAAAGGAGAAATTTTATTCTAATATTATCTCTGTGTTGAATTTTGCTGTTTATGTATCTTTGAATTTGAAATTAAATAAGAAAAATGAATAAAACCACCACATACATGGTTGACCCTAGTACCTTTATCTGCATATGATTATTACTTAAAGCAAGAGTGAAGGCCCAGGATGTGGAAGTCTAGGCAGACACTCTTCAGTTCACATCAGTTTTTGTCAGTTTATGTCTGAATATTGCAAGTTTGTTTCCAGGAAATGGTTCTTACAGATAAAATAGCTTTGAATTTTATTTCACCTAAAGTTTTACAAAATACGAAGTTTAAAAAAAAATTCAGAAAGCCTTGAATTGAATAGAAATAATAAACACTATTTAGGGAAGAAAGCATCCCTGAGAGTATGCATCAACTCTTGGCTATTCTTCAGCTATATTACAAGGTGAAAAGCTCTGATAATGTATCCAAGACTGTCAAGAAAGCAGCAAGAAATTGAGATGTTTAAAAACACTGATGAAATACAGATTTCCATATACTAGATTTAATTATGAAACTTTGACACCACCGTGTAATGTATTGTGCGAAATGAGCTTAGAAAACATGTGGACCTCCAAATTTGCTTAATTGCACACAAAGCATTTACAACATAGTTTATGGAGTTGTTTGAAATTATGCAATGGTATACACATTTTTTTATCATAAATCATGGTAGGTATAACAGTTAGTATTTACATGTTTATTTTGAGATTGCTTGGTAATTCAGAAAATTACACAACTATAAATCATGTAATCTAATAACAAAAGCACACAGATGAAAGGCATGCCTCAAAATATTTTCACTGTTGACATATGAGTGGTTTGTAAGAAGATGGGCATTGCCTAGTGAATCACTCAAGGATCAGCTATAAAAAGGAAGAATCTCATTGGAATTGGAAAGCTTTTAATTTTATTTTCCCTTTAGATTATTTTTTTTGCTTTGTAGGAAAATCTTTTGGTAAATGTTGATTAGATGTTTGAGTCTTCTGATCTATTAATGTAGTAGTGTACTTGGCTTACAAATTCATAAAATAAAATAAAGATTTTTTTCCATTAGAAGCAATTTTACAGGTAAAAGAATTCAAATATATGAACTATTCAGTTTGTAGTCAAGCTTTTGATTGTGAGTTGATGAATCCTTATAACCATATACAATAAGTAGTTGGCTGTATACAGAACTTACTATAGAGCTTATTATAGGTGTCTGTTTTGATATGTGTCCTGTATACCTTTATATTATAGAAACTTATATATGCATCCTATGAAAAGAAAGTTAGCAAGTCAATGTAAAAATAAGAACAAAATGTATCCATTAGCAGACATTGTCTTATTTTATGTTAATATTTTTTAATGAATAAACGAAATGAGTAATTCTTAAAAGAAATCCTTATCCAAATTCCATCAATAACAACGTTCTAAATGACTAAGGATTATATGTAATTATGTAATTTAAGACACACACACACACACACACACACACACACACACACACATTCTTCATTCTTCATTCTTACTAGTTTTCCCCAAAACTTATCACACTGGCTTTCATTTTTTATAATTGCCCATAGTGTTTCACATTCCTGCATATGTTTGTGGTATGTATGTGCACTTATATGTGTGGGCAGGTGTGTGTGGAGGCAGTGCATGTGTCTATGGAGTGTAGAGGCCAGAGGCCTGAGGTTGATATGCAGAGTCTGGAGTTGTTCCCTATTATTCCTTACTGTTTTTAAGGTAGTATCAAGCCAAACTTTTTTCTTTTGGAGTGTGAACCTTAACCTCTAAGAGCAGATTCTTCTCACCAGCTCTATGCTAGAGTTTTAGCCAAAGCCTGCTCCCATTCAGCTTGCTCCACATTCACATGAGGCTAAAATAACAGGCTAGCCGTCCCATTCACCCTACATGGACCCAGGATCTGGGGATCCAAGCACCAGTCCTCTTCCTGTGTGGCTGAGCCATTTTCTTAGTATGCTGTTCATGTCTGAGGTTACGTAATAAACATAGACTATACCTTATACTTTGAGTATAAGGGCTATAACATGAGTATAAAAAAATAGTATTCTAAGTGAGCTGAATTTATATGTTCCATGCAGGAAATAGATGTGCTGTTTTCTTAAGCAAAAGGTCTGGTTATATAGTCGCCTATTGAAATCACAACTAAATACCACTGCAGAAGTTAAAGCATCATTTATATCTCTGCAACTCTATCCAGCTTTATTCAAGAGAGCTAAACATTTAATTTATACTCTTCTAAAATTATAGTGCCCATCTATACAATATGCATTTTCAATATTTTGTCCCATGTTTCACCAAAAGAGGAAGGCAAGGATAGTATAGGGTAAGAGCTTACACGCTTCCAAAGACTGGTGTCTGTTGTTGGAGTTAAGTGTGAACAAAATTAACTAACAAAAATAATGGAAAAGAAAATGAATATCAAAACATTCAGATCTCCTTTCTTACCTAATTCAGGGATATTTTTCCATTTCAAAACTATTATAATTCCTGATTTAGCATGATTTGATTTATGTACATTTCCATATTTATTATTGATATTTAAGAGAACAGACTTTTAATCTTATTACTATTGACAAATATAAGCATTTAAATTAGAAGATTTGCTTTGAGTCACCAAGGAAAAGCAGAATTTAGTCTTCTGTCTTCGTCATGGAGTGCTGTCACCCACTTCATCTCTGTCACAGAAATGCAGAAGGAGAACAATAATTCACCACTAGGAACAATGTGGAGTATCTATTTTCAAGCTGTTCTAATTTAAATATTTGTCATTTGAGTAAATGAGTTGATTAAGTAGAAAGATCTGTGATGTTCTCACTGTTTGACTGATCTAGGAAGCAATCCTTTTTATACATACATTATTTCAAACAGAAAACAAAAGAAAAAAAGCTACTCTTTCCTAGGCCTGGAAAGCTAAATGCATGTGATACAGCAAATGATTTTGATCAAGTGTCATGTTTTAGGGAAAACCAGTTTATCAGAGCTTAAACCTGAAGAAAAATTTTCAACTAGACGTACTGTTATCTGGACAATGAATTCCTTGGTAGTTTACTACATTAATGCAATGTATTTAAATCATATCTGCTCTCTGCTCTGACTTCCAACTCCTTCTGGGCATTTCCTTCTCCATCATTCTCCCAACATACCTTCTCTGCTAATAATTTATTAATAACTTTAATTTTAATTTACTTTTGGTCAGGACGTGATTAGGAATACTTTTGAAAATATGTATTAAAGAAATTTATGAACCAGAATCAGTTGTATATGCATAATTAGGAAAGAAATAAAGGCTGTAAATTGTGGGGTGCATTCACAGTCACTTAATGTCTGAATCATCTGATAATCCAATAAATATACATCGAGACAATTATAGTTGTAGGTAGTGAGCATCAGATAGTGGATGGATAACATGGCAACCATGGTGGGGTAAATCTCTTCCTGGCTCTTCTACTTTTCTGGGGGGAAACATACGCTTTAAAAGTAAACAAGTAATTATGCATTTCACTGATGATAACAAAATAGCATGGTGTGAATTTCAGGGAGTGGAACCAGGTATTGATCAAATCATTACCTTCTACTCCTGCTTCCTTGGCTCTCTAAGCTGATAAGGTGGCTGGAGAAAGAACTAAAACACAGTTTTTGTTTTTAAATTAATACACACACACATACATACATACATACATACATGTGTACATGTATACATACATACACATAAATACATACATACATACATGCACACATATTGTTTATATAACAATATGGTTACACATAAATATATACATATAAATATATGCTTAAATTAACATATGGCAAAATAATTTTCAAAATTGTTTGATGAGTAATTTTGCCCTAAATAGGACTAATATCCCTGATAGTCTATCCAAGTGAAAATCAAGAATTACACTTTGCCCTTCTCTGTGGTTGATAACAGCAGTTGCTCCATTAAAGAAAACTTATTTTCCCTGTTCAAGTAACCTGTAAGTAGCTTCTTTACTAGTGGTGGGTTTCTGTGCTGATTTCCCCTCCTCCAGGAAGGGGTTTTTCTATGACTTGAGCTGTTGCTAGTCTTATTTAGGAAGTCACATAGTTTCTGAGTTCATGTGTACACCTACCTTGTTGTGTCTGGAAACTGCAGTGTTCCTAAAAATCAACCGACACCTTCGGCCCTAGCAGTCTTTCTGGTCCCCTCTTTCACATCTGTCTCTGAGACTCCTCCAGGAGAGGGGTGTGGCAACTGCATAACATCCAGGTCTTCATTCTCCAAAGCCTCTCACTTCGCCTATGTAGTTCAGTAGTTTGTCTCTGTTAATTATCATGAACTGTAAGATGTTGCTTCTCTAAGTTGAGTGATGAACTGACCTATGGATATAATAATATATCTTCAGGACTTGTTTTATTTTTATATTCATTTATTAGACTATTAATAGTAGGTTTTCCACTAGGCCCAAAACTTATCTAGTCTTATGTTCATGGTTTCATTAACAATACTATGCATGGATTCCATCTCATGGACTGAGCCTTAAATTCAAACTTTAAAAGACGATTTGTTAGTCTCCTAATATATTTGCTCCCATTTCATGAATGTACATATCTTGCAGCTTACTACAGTTCAGAAGAATCACAGAAGGGGAGACAGAAACAGTTGGCATAAATCAGACTTTACTATTTTAGTGTTCTTTTTATTTTCTTCCATTTTTATTTTGGAGACAAAAGATATGATATTGGCTGGTTAAAGAGGAAAGGATAAAGAATTATGATTTGTAGTGCAGTTGAAAAGTGGTAAATGTTAAATTAATAAAATGGTATGAAAATGAAATTAATAGATTTGGGATACAATCTATTATACATAATTTTTAATATTTATGAATCTTACCATTTCTAGTTATTTTGCTAAGGCAATTTTTTGAGATTTCACACACATCAACTTCCTGATAACTACAACTTCTCTATAGTTAATACTTCTGTGAACAACGGTGTTGTTATTTTCAAGTTTATGAAATTCCTCTCTTTCCTCTTTCTCTCTCTTTCTTCTTCTTCTTCTTCTTCTTCTTCTTCTTCTTCTTCTTCTTCTTCTTCTTCTTCTTCTTCTTCTTCTTCCTCTCCCTCCTTCTCTTTCCCTCTCTGTGTCTCACTGTATCTCTGTATGTCTCTGTCTCCATCTGTCTCTCTGTCTCTCTGTCTCTCTTTCTCTCTCTCTCTCTCTCTCCAATTCAAGAAGACAGCATTTCTGCCATAAAAAAATCTGCCATATAAAACTGCTTTAGTATCATCATGCAAATCCATATAATTCTGAAACCCTCATGTTTAATTTTAAGATCTAGAAATCACACATCTTCTTTGGATTTCATAAATATTATTAGTAAATTTCTAAGTACTTGTTTGTTTTTCTGAGGCTAGAAGTGGAATTGAAGTGTTCTAAAGGTCAGTATAAAACTATTGCCTTACCAAAATGTTCTTGCCAACCTGGCATCTCAAACAGATGTTCCCTTCCAAAGACAGACACATAGCAATCTGGACTCTGGGACTTCTTTATTGTTCTATCCTCTTGAATATTTTACTGACAACCAGAGAAGCTACAGGAAGAAAGAAAATAGGACAAGTGGCACGAGCATGCAACTCCTATTCAGTTGCTGTGTGTGTAGCAGTCTGCAGGGTAGACTACTACACTTCATGGAGTGGAAGAATGCTTCTGCACTATAGTGAGAGAAGAAACAGCTAGATATTCTATTGCCTGGTGGCTCTGGAGACTAAGTATGATTATTCCAAACACCAATTATATTTGAACTTTTAAATACTTTATCACTGAATTAAAAAATATCGTATATGCTGAGAGGCATGTGAGGGTTTTGTCTTTGTTTTTGATGTTGATTTTGATTTTAGAAGTGGTTGCGTTGTGGGAGTATAAGCTATATAGACATATTAGGAGTAGTCTAAACTATATGTGACTGTATTTGTCTGTCTTTGTAATCAACAACTAAACCTTCTCTTCAAGATCACTTTTTTGAAGTCTATATTTTAACAACATAATAGCTCAAAAAGAATAACAAGATACTTTATGACTTTGGGATAAAAATATTGACATAAATTTGTTTGAATAACTGGCTTGTTTGAAAATCAGAAACCTAATTTCCATATACCCAGGACTATAGTGTGTTCATACACAAGAGTCTAATTTCTATATACCCAGAACTATAATGTGTATACACACAAGAGCCTTTTTTATGTCCTTTTCCCTTTTGGGGAAAAAAAAGGACGTATATGTCTCATAAGTAGAAATTTAAACTTTGATTTTTTCTATTGATTACTACCCTAATGTATATTAGGTATATCAATGGATATTCTTGTGGGCTTAAGATGTACTTTTTCATAGGGTCTCGTTATGTGTCCTAAAATAACCCCAAACTTGAGGTTGTCCTGCATAAACTTACTGAGTCCTGAGTTAAAGGTATATAACATCTAGCTAAAAATACCTCTTTATTCTTAATTATTATCTTTTCCTGGAACATATAAGTCACAGATATTTATTAGATTTCAGACACTTACACTATGTTTTAACTTCTGTTTTACGCTAGCATTTTAGGTTGCCATTGACTTGTTGGCCAAAAAATGATACTATTGTTTTTGCACATCTGATTTTTAAAATGATATTTGATATCTACAAAGAAATTAACATATAACTTTATAATTATAAAAAGGAGCAAATGTCTCCCATGAATCCCACATATCATTGAAGTAGACTTAATTGATCTAAAGTTAATTTCATTTTGATTACTTTTCACCAATGGAGCTAGGAATGGTTCATTCATTTGCAATAACTGCTGTGCATTTTCATTCAATTCAGTCCTTGTGATAAGAATTTGCTTGCTATGAAATCTATCACTTGATAAAAATTAACAAAATAAAACAAATGCTGAGTTTTTAACTATGATAATATATGTAATATATTTCAAATCTGTGAATGAAAAAGGAATGAAACCAATTAATTAAAACTGTCAGGAATTTTTATGGAAGCAATCTGTGATTAAACACAAAGCTTGATCCAGTAGCAATTAAGTAAGCTTGGCCTCGGGTATCTTTGCTCCTCCCCTAGGGAAGATGTGCTGAAAATCTGGTTGAGCGTTACACTTTATTAGAGATTTATCTGCTTTAATTGATTCAGCTCAATTATAAAACTCTGATGGAACAACTGATACGCAGGACATTCTAATCTTACAAGTGAACTTCCCACAGATTAACTTTAATTTCAATAAGAGAAGAAAACATTACTCATCAGGGTGTTCTGCCCCGGTGAGAACAAAATGGTGAAAGTGAACAAAAAACTTATAGTTAATCATGTCCTCAAGGATATTTTCTCATGCCAAGCAGATCATTAAAAAATGTATCCATAGCAGGTACAGGAAATATTTTCAATATCAAATCAAATAAAATATTAGTAGAAAAGAATAATTCTCCATGTGAAAAAAAGTAATTCTTTTATTATTGACTAAAGCTGGTCCTTGGTAATTGTGTACATGTATAAATATCCATTTTTGCTACTTTCATGTATACTGTCTCCTGTCTGCCAACCACCCCCTCTTAGTCTGTGTTTCTCCCCATTGTTCATTTCCCATATTCATGTCTGTTTTATTTAGAATTGTGACCCACTAATTGTTTTATGTGACAATGTACTTGGAAGCATCCACTGGAGTCTCACTGTTAAGTGATCCTAATTAAAAAACTTGTTACAAGTTTTGGACAAAGAAATATCAGCTAAAATGATATGGATTGTATTTCTCCACCACATTGCCTGCTCACTTCTCCCACCCAATGCTGCTTGTAGTGGGATGTCTGTCCTTTGTTCACAACATCTTTTGCAGTTGAGATTTTGTTTGTCAGTCACTTTCTAAAGATGATATAAACACTTGTTTCATTCCTGTGTTTCCAAAGTCTCTGCTTTAATGTAAAATTTTGTATCCTATATGAATTCTACATTTGTATTATATAGTCTACTGTGGCATAATTCAGATATTAGTTTTAAACAGAAGTCTAAAAATCCATAGAATGCATATTACTAGCATGGATTTAGATTTAGCTTGAACAGAATCCATTATTGAGTAGATGTAGCAATGTTATGAGACACAGTAAGGAAATGGGCTGCAAGTCCTGTTATCGAGTATCTAATTATGTGACAGATAACCAGTCCCTCTTTGTGCCCTTTTCTAATAAGCATCTTGATGAAATAAAAAAGGAAAGACTGTATAGTTTAAAAGAGACTAGATTATTTACTTAGGTATTTTTTAATTTTATTTCGAAAGGATACTTTATTTGACTTCATCTATCATTTTGAAACTATGATTTGAATATTCTACAGATATGGACTAAAGTATAGCAGAACAATAGCCAAGCTATATTTGTAACATTTCAATTAGAAAATAATTGACTAAAAGATTCAGAAATTGATGATGTGAAGGATTCATGACATTAACTCTAAAATGTATAGTTTATAGTCTACACTAATTTATAAAAATTATTCTATCTGCAATGGTCTCCATTTTCTGTTAAGAAGTTACTTTTTATGAAAAAGAGACACTAAAAAGTCTCCATTTGAATCATGAGCTTTTTGGTCTTGACTAATATTCATGTTAAAGCTGATGTTCTTAATATTTCTTGTGTAAAATTTTTGGATATTGGCAAAGTAAATCTTAAATAAATGTGCCACTGTACTCACTACAGTGTATTTGGAAAAAAATGTTATTATGAACTTTTTCCTGAAACCATCCATGGCTAGCACAAAAGGGTATTATCACTAAAGCTTTGCTGTACATCTGAATGGCCAGTAAGGCCTAGAGGAGCTTGGAGTCATGACTTTATGACATTAAGAAAAAGGTAAAACTCTCTTCAGTTTGAAAGGAAAACTCAAAAAAATGACTCTTGAAAATAGTTTGAGAATTTTAGGACATTTCTATGATATATAAAACAACCAATATTTCTTATAGTTCCATAAATTTCAAAGCATAATCAATGTAGTTTATGTGTAATTATGTAAATGTAATGAAATTTGTTATATAACCTCCTAGATTTTATCTTGTTCTACATAATGAATATCATTAAAGAAAAAAATGCACCCATATTCTAAATGACTAATATTAATAAACCTTAATATAAATAGAATAAGGATATGAAATATTATATGCAATGTGATGATTACCTATAGATTTTTAATAAATGAATAAATTACTAAGATAATAGGTTCTAAGTTTAATGAATTCCACATTATGATTATTGAAATTTCTCTTGGTGCAAATGATGGACACCCTTGCCTGGTCCATATCTGTCATCAAAATATTTTGTATACATACCCTGTTTCTGTTTATATCTGTTAACTCTACTTTTGATACTATTCTGGGGTAGTATCTTCTGCCATTTTCTCAGCAAAGCAAATTTGACAATCATGTTTGGGGTCATGATTCATGAGTATCACAACTATGTCATTGTGTGTTTGCTAATTCTCTGTTTCATGATCATGTATGATCATAAGAGGATTGGAAGAGGAGATATGTTTCCTCACAATTATACAGTTATTCATGGATATATATTATGTTTAATTTTTTTCACATTTTGTAACTTTTTTAGCACCAATCAATTCTCTCTGTACTTACTTCCTTTCATGTACCAAGACATTTTATTCTATTCATGTAAGTATTTTACAAGCCCAATTTATTTTGGGACTAAACAGCATTAGTTAGATACTAAGTATGAAGAAAAAAAGGAACAAATGGATAGCATATTAGAAACAAATTGAATAGAGGTAAGATTTTGAGCAATTGCTCTACTAAAGGTTGCAAACATATTCAGAAAGATATTCTGGAAATTTTCTTCTAAGATCACTTTGTGTTAGCAGCTCATGGCTATACAATTATCTACCGACTCAATATAAAATATATTAATGAATATGATCTGATGTAGAATGATAAGAAAGATACAGGAGATTGTGATGTGAGTACCTAAATTGCCTCTTAAAGCTCAGCACATATCAAGTGAAATAAACAATGGATAAAGCGTGTAAACTAATGATACCACAGTTCACATTGTGTCTGGGACATATTTTTGCACTGATTTGGAAGTAATAATGTAATACAGAATGAAACTGAGCAAAATATATTTTGAAGACTGTGCCTCTTTTATAAAACATATCTAATGTTAATTCTAATGTTAAGTAACATTTTCAAACTATTAAAATACTTGGAAAATATTGACTTTAAAACACAAGTGTGTTTAAAAACATACAAACCGGAATGATCTTTAATTCAATGATACACCTCTATTTATTATTATTATTTTTTTTCCATGCTGGTATTTATAGACACACATATTTGACTATTAAAATATTATGAATGATTCAAAATTATTTTTAGAAATTTTTCAAATGGCATGCACCTTCATATGTTCCGACATCTGTAATATATATTTGTATTTTGAGCAAAAATGCAGTACATATGGAGATAGCAATAGTAGACACTATTTGCATTATACTTAGTAGCTCAGAGGATCCCTGTCTATGCTTCTCTGCCCCTTTTTTTCCCATTTATTTATGATGTGTCCCTATTAATACATTATTTTGTGGCAACATAGGAATGATAGTAAAATAAGCTAGACGCTCATAAATGAGCAATGATAATTCCTTTATTCAATGAGGGAAATTTAAAGAAAATATAAGAAAGGGTAATTGCAAGGAAATTTGATGTGCTATGTAAAACAGGAAACATAGTGCCAGCTCTACAGTAGTACATGCTCAGGAGAGCACTTGGCTCTGTGTGGAAGGTAGGCTGCTAAGGACACTAATAGTGTTCTAATGGTCTGAATTTACTGCAGTCATCGTTGATTTGAGCGCTAGAAAAGCATACTTCGGCAGGAACTTAATGCCAATGACCTATTCTGTTTTGTTTCTCTCTTCATGTACTAACACATTCCATAAGGGATGTATGGCCATTATCTGTGAAGCAAACCTCACCAAGAATGATTTTCTATTTCTTTTTCCTGAATGTTAGTTCATAGAGATTGCATCAGGTTGTAGTATCAGAGATTATTTAAAATAATTAATGGAGGGTAACAAAGTGTGTGTGTGTGTAGTATGTGTGAAAAGTTTCTCAATGGTAAATTTCAAGGGTGGTATGCAAATTCCAACCACTCCCATTTAAAGTGTTTACTAATACTGTTTTCCATGATTCTTAGGTAGTTCATTATCAAAGGCTCAACACAGTTAATAGAATTCGGAATAATAAAGTTGAAATTTAGTGACCAGTTTTAGAAGTGGCTGATTAAAGCTAAGCATTCTATGGCTATCAAATGCCTTTGTAATCCGTCACTGAATGCAAAATGCCAAAGCTGTGGTGCTGGTGAAGGTGGCAAGGTGGATAAGAAGTAAGATGAGTGCAAGTAAAATATCTGTTGCCCCTGCTGCTCAGGGGCTTATCATGGACCTCTTACTGGATGCTGGTAGTCTACCCAGTACTGTTGACTGCTGCTGCTGTGTGGTGTGCTGTATCAGTCCTCTAATAAAGGTGCTGACATTCATTTGGAACTGAAAAGTTGTGGGATTTTTTTTTCAATATAACATTTTAAATTATTGTTTAGCAATTTCACACACTAAATCCTTATCTCATTCACTTTCCAGTCCTAACATTGTGACTCACTCCCCATCTCCCTAAAAAGAAAAAAAAAGGCAGGGTCAGATAAGAGAAAACAAAATAAAACAAAACACAAAAATACACAAGTGCAATTTGTGTTGAGCACGTTCTTTCTGGCCAGATCAAACTCCCAATGGCCAGCTCCTTAAAGAAAATGGAGCCCTTGAGCACCTGCACCTGAGCCAAAGGCATCATATCTCAAGGAAAGGCTATAAGCGAGAGTAACTAAAAAAAAAAAAAGACCTGTGCTTTTGTCTATTGAACAAAGAAAGTTAGGAAGAAACCATCCATTGGTTCCTAATTGGAAAAAAAATACTTTCTTCTATATTTAATCAGTGTAGTTACTCAGTATAACTCAAAGAATGTGATATTTAATCTTTCTACCAACAAAGTTTCCAAAGATAAAATTAAATTATACTAATACAAAGGAAGTGGCTGGATTTATTATACAAGCTGGCGTTATCACAGAGAAAGGAGCCTTCCTTGAGGAAATGCCTCCAAGAGAAAATCTAAGGCATTTTCTCAACTAGTGATCAATGGTAGGAGAGCCCACTGTTGGTGGTACCATCCCTGGGCTGGTAGTCCTGGATTCTATAAGAAAGCAAGCTAAGCAAGCCAGCAAGTAACATCCTTCCATGGCCTCTGCTTCAACTCTTGCTTCCTGACCTGCTTGAGTTCAAATCCTGACTTTCTTTAGTGATGAACAGCAATGTAGATGTGTAAGCTGAATAAACCCTTTCCTCCCCAACATGCTTCCTGGTCATGAAGTTTTGTGCAGGAATAGAAACCCTGACTAAGACAAATTGATACCAGCATAGTGGGGTATTTCTTTGACAATGTGACCATGTTTTTTGAGGACTGTGGAAGGTCCTGGAAACTTGGGCTGGAAGAGCCACTGGGATGTTAAAAGCTCTGTGGCATGTGTTTTAGGAGTTTGGAAGATAATGTTGAGAACAGTGCAGAAGATGAAGCTCTGGCTTGTGAAATTTCAGAGGGAAGATTAAAGACTCTTATCAGGGCTGTTGCTATTTTGATTGTGAAGATTCTGTTGTTTTGGTTAGCTGGGACTGAAGGATCAGCTGTGATTAACAAGATACCAGAACTATTAAAGCAATACCTTTGCATTACTGGGACTATTGATGCTGGTTACCTAGAACTAAGAAATTAGCAGTGATTAAGAAGAGACCACCATCACTAAGGTGAACACTTCTGGGAAGTGTTTTCCTGGAGCAAAGAGAAGCTGTGTTCCAGAGGCAGCCACGATTTTACCTCATGTTGGCAGCTGGATTTGATAATGTGTAAGAGTCACCCAGGTGGTACTGCTTTTGAAAGCATGAAGGAGTCATGAAGAGCAGAAGAGGCTCAGCACTGTGAGAGGCCATGGAAGATCATTAGTGAAGGTGCAGTCTCAGTTGCAATTGATGGCCCAGGACTGAAGGGGTCATGCAAAGGAGTTGAGGCTTGGCACCTAGAAGGGAGCCTATGAGACTTTTGGTGAAGCCTAGTTGCAGGGAAAGACAGCAGTGTTTTGGAGATGCAGTACCATGAGATGACCACCAAGAACAGCAGCAGGAGTGGAGTACAGGCATCTGGAGCCTAGAAGACAAGATGTGTGCTACAAATGGCAGACAGAGCTGGAGAAGTGACCCAAGCCCTTCAAGGAGCCCAGAAGATTGTGAATGGATCCCAGGCATTGGACAGTTAGAGTATGATTTTGATCTGATTGTGACTGTGCCCTGTTATTTTTCCCTCTTGAAGTAAGAACGTATTTTAGTGGAGCCCATAGTTAAGAGACTTTGAGTTATAAAAAGACTTTGAATTTTTTAAAAAATTGGATATTTTAAAGGGATTGAAATTTTAATATGTAAGAATTTGTAAAGACTGTGGAACTTTTAAAGTTATTTAGATCTTGGGGATGAATAGAAAAGTAAGGGTTGCGGCTTAATAGTAATGTGTTTGTGTTTCAAGTGGACAGTGGTCAATTGTACTGGTTGTTTTTTTATGTCAACTTGACACAAACTGTAGTTATCACAGAGAAAGGAGCCTCCCTTGAGGAAATACATCCATGAGAAAATGTAAGGAATTTTCTCAATTAGTGATCAAGGGTGCAAGAGCCCAATATGGGTGGTGCCATCCCTGGGCTGGTAGCCCTGGGTTCTATAAGAAAGCAAGCTGAGTAAGCCAGGGGAAACAAGTCAGTAAGTAACATCCCTCCATGGCCTCTGCATCAGCTCCTGCTTCCTGATCTGCTTGAGTTGCAGTCCTGACTTCCTTTGGTGATGAACAGCAGCATGGAAGTGTAAGCTGAATAAACCTTTTCCTTCCCAACTTCTTTCTTGTTCATGAGGTTTGTGCAGGAATAGACTAAGACATACTTCTTTATTTAGTACCTGCCCAATTGTCTTAATTAGGTTTTTAAGTGGGAAAATTTTCAGTGTATAAGAATTTACTATTAAAAATAAGTTAATAATTAGAAGGGAAATGAAAGAGAAGAGAAGAGTGAGAGGCAAAGGCAGAAGAAAGAGAAGGTAACGGGAAGAAGGGAAATGCAAGAAGAGAGAAGGATACAGGCGAAGGTTAAAGGTTTAACAAAGGGAAAGGGGAGCGTTTAAGAAGGAAAACTAAAGGAGGGAGAGAGAACATTTCCTTATGAGTTAGGACACATATAAATAGGTAACTGTGAACCTGTTTACCTTATGAGTTAGGACACATATAAATAGGTAACTGTGAACCTGTTTACTTTCTTGGCAGGCAGTAACCATTGTCAGTGTCAGCTTACCCAGATCTCTACTTTTCTTTCTGGTTATATTTTGGGATTGTGTGTGTGTGTGTGTGTGTGTGTGTGTGTGTGTGTGTATGGAAATAGATAGTAATATACGAATGTTAATACAAATTATGCTTTGAATATATAAATGTTCCTACTGATATCACAAACATTATCTTGGCAGGCACTGTTAGGGCAATTTTACGAGCAATATACTTAAGCAGTTTCCTCAGCTTACCAATTCTATGTCATGTTCTCTTTATCGTGGCATTATAAACACTTTGGACTTGACAGTTCTCTGATAGGTAGGTTAAAAGAAGAGACCATCTCGGTAATTTATTATCTTTATCAATGTAAGAAATCTTTACTCAGGAGATGCCAGTAATATAGCCACCTCCAAGACTGATGATAAAGCTACCTGTAAACTGGGACAAATATAATTCTGAGGACACAAACAATACAAAGAGAATCACTGTTTTACTTCTGTCTATAGATTAACATAATTTGCCATATGTAAATTTAAAAAGTGTAGGGCACAGAAAAGTGGATCAGAATCATGTGCTAGTGTCCACATTAAACATACACTCCTATGTTAATATCATTTAGAAGGGACTGTAAATAAGAAAACATGAACTTCACTTCCTATAATGACAGAGCTGTATAGCATTTGCAAAAATTATCTGTATAAGTTTGTTTCTTGTGTTTCTTGTCTTGTTTACTCCCAGCCATATCTACCACATTTTCCAACTTTAAAAAGTAATGTTTTACTATTGTTTGTCATCCCTAAAGTTTTATAACTGGTAAAAAGTATTTACTTTCCCAGTCAGTCCATTAGCTCTGTTTATTGTGTTTATTTCTTTATAACACTTGCATAGCAATGATTTCATAACTCTCCTGTCTCTGTCATCCACTCACTAGTCCACTGCAACTCTGCATTGTAACTAGAAAGATAATTGCAAAACTAGAACAAAATGTCACTTACCTGTTCCATGAAAGATGCCACTGACTACTGCTGGTCTTGTATGGTACTTAAAATTTCATATTCTCCCCTTTTTTCCCAAATGAATCTGCTCTCTTGATTGCTTGTTTTCTACTCAACAGTGTTAAAACTGGGCAGACTAAGGGCTGGTCCTTAGACATTTTGGCAAATGCACATAATAGTTATTTTTCTGTCTGGAGGTCAAACATATGCCCAACATATTTATTTCCTGAGTGTGAAGAGAGAGAATTAGTAATATTTTACTAACTATAATCCTTCTTTCCTAATTTTTCATTAAAATATAAGTCATGGAATGCAGAGAGTGTATTTACTCCTTTTTTCTCTGTGTCTGATAACTCATTTTATACACTTTGTTATTGTAAATATAACATATCTATTGCAATATTTATAACACTGAAACATAGGTTAACAAGTTTAAAAATGGCTTGATCTTTAAATGTCAATCTATAAAAAAATAAAACAAAAACGTTTGCTTCTCCGGATATACTCTCTTAAAATTCATTTTCTCCAAAGAAACTACAATTCTTACTTTTATAGATATTAATTTATTGTATTTCTTTAATAGATTACTTTTAACATTCAATGCTGTGTTTTAGCACGCTAATAATTTAACTTTGCAATTATAAATATTATTCGATGTCTTTTGTTTTAAGTTCTGTTTTGTTTTAAGACTTTGTTTTTATTTTATTTTTTAAAAATGTATTCTTCAATCTTTTTTTACAGTCCAGACTTTATGCCCCTCCAGGGCCACCCTTGGATTGCTCTACATCCCATAACCCCTCTCCCTTCTCCAAGAGGATGTCTCTACCCACAGCCCCACTCCACCAGACCTCCCCACTCCCTGGGGCTTCAAGTCCCTCCAGAGTTAGGTGCATCTTCTTTGACCGAGTCCATACCTGGCAGTCCTCTGCTGCCTATGTGTTGGGGGCCTCATATCAGCCAGTGTATGCTGCCTGGTTGGTGGCTCAGTGTCTGAGAGATCCAGGGGTCTAGGTTAATTGAGACTGTTGGTCTTTGTTTTGGGTTGCCCTCCTTCTTCCTTCTTTTATCTTTTCCCTAATTCAACCACAGGGGTCAGCAGCTTCTGTCCATTGGTTGGGTGTAAGTATCTGCATCTGACTCTTTCAGCTGCTTGTCCGGCCTGCATGAGTTATAGTATCAGGCCTGAGGCCCCCCGGAGCTGGTTCCTAATTTGAGCCTGTCATAGGACTCCTTTGTTTTAAGTTAATTGTTTTATTTCTCTTATGATTTACCTCCTTCAAGACTTAGGATATTTTATTATAGACGTTTTAAGTGTTCAGGTGCCTAGACTGTATACTCACGATAGAATTTAAAGTGCCTCAACTTTTCTTTTATCTTTAACAGATTGAAAGTTATATCTATAGATTCTCATGCTCATATTTAATCCTTTTGGTAAAAGTATGGGTGGGAAGTGTTGATTCATCAGAAGGAACACAGTGTCCTGTTGTTGTCATACAGAATTGACTATCTGAGATTGTAGAATGTTAGTCAGTGAGAGAATTTGTCTGTCACTTGATTGGACATCACAAAACTTCACTGTAGAGGAGAGCTGTTGCTTCATGTTTCCATTAGTTCCTGTCACTCGCAGAAGAAAATCCTGCAAGATTGATGAAGATTAGGAAACAGTATCTGCAGGAAACAAGCTGACTTCATTGCACAGGTGGAGGATTTTAACCTTACAATATCCCTATCTTATAAAAGGTTATACTCACTAATTTATCTTCTGTTTGGGAAAAGGGAAGTTTTATTATTTCCATTTCAATGCTGTTTAGTATATAATAATTATTGATAAAATAATCTGTACTGGCTGGTTTTGTGTGTCAACTTGATACAAGCTGGAGTTATCACAGAGAAAGGAGCCTCTCTTGAGGCAATGCCTCTAAGAGATCCAGCTGTAAGGCATTTTCTTAATTAGTGATTAAGGCTGGGAGGGCCCCTTTTGGGTGGTGCCATCCTTGGGTTGGTAGTGCTGGATTCTATAAGAAAGCAGATTGAGCAAGCCAGGGGAAGCAAGCCAGAAAGTAACATCCCTCCATGGCTTCTGCATTAGCTCTTGCTTCCTGACCAGCTTGAGTTCCAATCCTGACTTCCTTTGGTGATAAACAGCAATGTGGAAATATAAGCTGCATAAGCCCTTTTCTATTTGACTTGCTTCTTGGTCATGAGGTTTTGTGCAAGAATAGAAACCCTTAGAGAAGACATAATTCATCACTAAATCACATAAAAGCATATTGGAATGCTATGGACAGTCATGTCACAACAATGTTCTCTAGTCAAATAGATGTTGTGGTACAATATTATGAAAAACTGATCTCCACAAGACTGAATTTGGCAGACCTCAAACAAACATTACTGAGACTCCTTGAGATCATCTAGGACTATGTGAAAAACTGCAATGCCACCGAATACTCAGCCTTTTAAAGTTTAACACACCATTAAAAAAAAAAAAAACAAAAAACTAAAGCCAACCTTATTTGCCTTGGATTTCTCATGCAATTGTATTTTACAACCTAAGCTTTAATCTTAAATTGTGAACTCTTCCATGCCCCTGATGCAGTATACCCCCCGTGTGTGTTCGTGTGTGTGTGTGTGTGTGTGTGTGTGTTTGTGTGTGTGTGTGTGTGTGTGTGTGTGTGTGTGCTTGTTATGGTAATCATTTGCTGAAAGCAGTTAACAGATTGGTAGTAACCATATACAACAAAAATCCTCTCTTAGTATTGGAAGCAACAAAAATATACCTGAATAACATTTATTTTGACGTTTGTGTTTTCCATTCTGAGTCAGTAAATATAGGACTTTGTTAAAGATTTTTATAAACATTATCCCTTTCACATGTAATGCTTTAATACTGTTTATTAAAGACAGAGCAAAGCCCTTTGTTAAGGATAGTTACAACATTAATTAACATAGATTTAAATTGTACTTGATGGATCAGTCTGTTAAATTATTATCATTTCTGAAATTAAAACTTACTTTTTAATTTTTGGACAATTAATTGACTCTAGAACCCTGTTAACCTGATCCTTACTAGTTTGTGATTGCTTCCTTATTTTCTGGTATGGTACAGTGTTCAGGCTTATCGGATACGCTTTCTGCCTTGGATTTCCAAACTGGAAATTTTCCATACTTCTAGCTTCATAGAATAGTAAGTACACAACATATCTTTTGGGAAATTAGTGATTGGATGGAAGAGTGTATCTTAAAGAAGAGGCAAATGTGTAGGAAGGAAGACAAATATATATAATGAGCTACCATATGACAAGTGATTTTAGATTTTCCAAATTAAACAAAATAAATCTTAAGCTGATTTTAATTGGAGAATTTTAGGTTATGCCAATAATATGACATTTTCAAGCAGCTAATATGCAACTGTTTAAGTAATTGTCCTTTCTGCCTCTCTTTTGGTGGGTCTGATAGCAGTATCAGATCTAACTTTACAGGATGGGTACTAGGTCCCATTTCCACCTGGGAACTACTACAGAAAATCACATTTCCCTTCAAATATCTCTTTGCAAACAACCTTACTTTCTAAATATCAATAAAATATGTTTTTAAAATGTTTCAGGAAGGCTTTTAGGGAATTTTTTTATAATATAATGTGATACAGTATGATATGGAAAGGCATAGAACCCATATATTTTTAGAGGCTGGTTGTTTGTTTGTTTGCTTGTTCTGACTTTAGGACTATGACATGTGCTAGAACGATGATATAGGCTCATACCTAGATGATAGTTTTTCATAAAGATAGCCACTGGAGAGTCCCAGAAGCTAGGGAAGCTAGAGGCTCCCAGGACCCAACAGGGATGACTTTAGCTGAAATACCCAACAAAGGGAAGATAGAAGCTGTAGAGACCATATCCAGTGGATAGGCAAGGTCCCCACTTGATGGATGGGGCCACCCACCCACCTCAAAAATATTAATCCAGAATTACTCATGTCAAAAGAAAATGAAGGGAAAAAGAGTGGAGCAGAAACTGAAGGAAAGGTCATCAAGACTGCCTCACCTAGGGATCCATCCCATCTGTGGACACCAAACCCAGACACTATTGCTGATGCCAAGAAATACTTACTGACAGAAGCCCATTATAGCTGTCCCCTGAGAGACTCTGCCAGAGCCAGACCAATACAGATGCGGATGTACACAGCCAAACATTGGAATAAGTGTGGGGACCCCAATGGAGAAGTTAGGACAAAGACTATAGGAGCTGAAGGAGTTTGTAACCTCACAGGAAGAACCACAATATCAACCAACCAGATCCCCCAAAGCTCCCAGGGAGTAAACCACCAACCAAAGAGTACACAGGGGTTACCCATGGCTATAGCTGTATATGTAGCAGAGCATTGCCTTATCTGGCATTACTGGGAGGGGAGCCCCTTGGTCCTGTGGAGGCTTGATGACCCAGGATGGGGAACTCTAGGTCACTGCTGAGGCAGGAGTGGATGGGCAGGTGGGGAGCACCCTCATAGAGGCATGCAGGAGAAAGGAGGGCATATGTGGCTTGTGGAGGGGGAAACTGGGAAGGGGGATAACATTTGAAATGTAAATAAATAAAATAAACAATAAAAAATGAAAAAATAAGACTATATTACATATGGAAAGTATACACTAAAAACAAAATATCATTTTCGAACAATAAATAGGTGCACAGAAGCCAACAATTTGTGTAAGAATGCATTAGCATGAAAAATATTCTGATTTCTGATCTTCAAGTCCCTGGTCCAATTGATGTAGTTGTAGGTTTTATTATTCCCATAGAAATCCTTATGATACTTACTTGCTAGGTTTGGATGGAAAATTAGAAGCCTCATCAACAACTTCAGAACCTGTTCTCGTTGAAGAAGATTAAAGACAGTATTTGTTCTTTGTAAATTAATTAAGCCTTTTGTTTTGCGTTGCATGGCCAAATATTTAGACAGATACTAAAATGTATCTTGGCATCTTGTCAAATCCTCGCCAGATATTTTGGCTGTCCTGTTTCTGGAGTTGTTCACCCTTTTCATTTAAAAAACAACAGCAGACAAGTCTCACCAGCAATCACCTCTAACTCTGAATCTCAAAGGCCATTTTCCATATGTTTTACAGCAGAGGCAGCTGTTGTGAGACATCATTTCATGTAAGCCTATTTTCTTCTTTTAAATTTTGAGTGGAGAAAATCACATTTATAAAAGACCTCAGACATGAAACTGTCACTCTCAATTGTAGACTGAAATGGTACCAAGCAGTTTTCTTGTCTAAACATTGGAGATGCATAGTGATTTCTTTAGAAATAGAAGAAGCAGGTTTTGTACATTCAGCATGATACAGTTTGTGTGTGGATGTTCCCACAGGCCCATCTGTGTGAACACTTGCTTTCCAGCTGGCAGTGCTTCTATGGAAAGTTGGAGGGCCTTAAAATGTGGAACTCAGCTTGAGAAAGCGAGTCTCTTTTGATGGTGAAAGTCTGTCTAAGTCTGACCCAAAGTTTTCATTCTTGATCTTAAGCATTTAATAGGTTACCCTGAAAGCTTCTACCCTACAGGTGAGCCTTGACCACTGTATCTTCCCTATCATGATTATTGTTCCAACTTGGTTATTGAGCAGAAATAAATCTCTCCTTCCTATAGTTGCTTCTGTTAGGTTTTATGTCACAGTGATTAAATAACTAATACAATAAGCTACAGAGGCTCTTCATTGAAAGAAATTTACGCACATGACTTCAGAAAAAATGGAGGATAGTCCCTATGAGCCATTTTTTTCTTTTAAAATATTTTTAGAAGATAGTATTTATTTATTTATTTACTCATTTCATGTACATGGGTGTTTTGCCTGTAGGTGTGCCTGTACCCAACATTCGTGCAGTGTCCAGGAAAGCCAGGAGATATTGTCATATCTCCTGAGATTAATGCTGCAGATGGTTGTGAGTCACCATGTAGATTTGGGAATATATCCTGAATTCTCTGGTAAAACTTTCAATGTTCACCTTCTAACCCCTGGGCCAAGCATTTTGTTAAATAATTATATCTCTTAGCTTATTGTGGCTGTGACATAATAGTTGAGATTACAAACACCTAAAAGGGAGAATTTTTTTTTTAGAATATGGCTTCAGTTTTTCATCCTTTATTATTATTGTTCCTGACTTCTGGAAAGACAGGGCTGGAGAAAACATGTAGCAAAGCTGCCGCCTTCAGGGTAGCCAAGAAGTAAAGAGAAAGAGAGGACACAGAACAAAATAACCTATGGTAGAATATTCCAATGACCACTTCTCACCAAGCCCTAATTCCTGAAGTTGCTACCATGTTTTGATAGCTTATCTATAAGTAAATTAATCTATTGATAAGATAAGAAACCCCATTATCCAGTCACCTCCCAAAGGCCCAGTCAGTGCACACTGCTGCAGTCAGTGTCAGAATTTCAACACCCTGTTCTTAGAGGAACACTAAATCTAAGCCATTGTAGCAACATATAGGGATTCACTTATTGTAATAATTCTAGAATTTGGAGCACATAATATTCCCATGGCATAAATGATGAATCTAAACCACAAACTGATTAAAAGATTCATCTAGACGTACTGTTCAAGTCTGATATCAGGCAGTTGCAGGACAGTCCATTTTATGGGCATATTTGATCAGTTTGTATCCTATAATTAGCTGAGCTAAATTCCTAGGATTGGCTGAGACTCTGCTTCTAATTTAAAATGATATTCTTTTTTCCAATTGGCTTCATACTATTTTATTATAGTTTGTTATTAAGGCATTAAAAGTGAAGAGGTATTTTAGAGCCATATATACTTTAACAAACCTATATGAATTGGAGATATAGTCTATATAAAAACATGGAAAATGAAGCAATTTTAAGCAGAGCTAAATAAGTACATTAAGTTTTCTTCCCACTGCTCAGGACAATATAAAGACACAGGAAAGATGGTTATTTCTAGAGAAGGAGAGAAGCAAGTCTGTTTACAGTGGGTTGAAGATGTTCATTGCAAATAATAAGTCATGTTTGTGTTGTATGCTGGCTGAGTCATCAATACTGAAGGAACAGCCCACAGGTTCCTAGAATCATGGCAGGCTTAGCACAGGGAACTGGCTTATAGTAGCTGAGTGTAGGTTTTGTGTTTTGTTTTGTTTTTTTAATGATGGGGATCAGAATTTCTCATCCTTCAATCTTACTTCTTGTTTGGTACAGTGAGCAAGAATTCTACACTACTGCACTTAGGTACATGATATTTGACATGCTCTTTTTTTTCCTCAAATATAATTAGATCAGATATTGAGTCCCAGCTTCTCAGAGTGGTATAACGATGAGTTTGAACAGTGGAAACCTGAAAGCAGAAACCCAAAGCACAAAACAGTATCTCTCTAAGCAGAAGGAATATGGAATGCTTGTTATTAGCTTATTAATTTTTTCTTGTAAACTTCTTAATATTATGTCATTGTTAGGAATGTATCTGCTTTAGATATTCCTAGACATGATAGGAGGGGCAGGGACAGAAAGTAATTGCCTTAGGGAAGTTAATAGAAAATCTTACTGATACAGAAGCTACAGTTTGCTGCTACATTTGTCACCGTCAGAGAAGGCATAATTGCTGAATTCATTACCAGCTGAGGAAACTTCCTATCCCTCAACTATCATCTTTTCTGTCAGTAGAGTTTTCTATTCCCTCTCCTCATGATACCACAGCCATTTACCTTCCAGTCTATTCAACACCCTAATCACTATTATATTTATGAATGTCCCTACTCACGGAATGTGTTAGTGTTTAGGGTAATTTCTCATTAGGTCTGGGTACATACAGCACAGCAGTAGAACAGTGCAGAACTATTTTGACTAGCTAAGGATGTATTTAAACATAAATAAATAGGAAATCTCCAAGAGATACTTATTTGGAAGTAAATGGAGAAGCATGGATTTAAAGCAGATAGATCTTAAGACAGATAAAGACACATTTGGGACACTATTATTCCTTTTCACTAAGGCAATAATGAAGGAAGGAAAGAAGAGAAGAAAGAAAGGAAGTGAGGGAGGGAGGAACGAAGGGAAAGAAAGATTAAGGAAGGGATGGGGAAGGAGGAAGGAAGAGAGGGAGGAGGATGGAAGAAGGGAGGGAATATCAAATCCAGACTTGCAGCAATCTAAAAGTAGTTCTTTAAAGAACTGTGAAGTGAGTCATAAGTTTGGGAATAACAAAAAGTGGGTTTTCTGGAATGCTCAGCATTTTTAAGGATAGATACTTTTCATTTCTATCCTTGATTTTCTTCATATATGTTAGAAGTGAAGGTATATTCTAAATAGTTAGGAGATTCCTCAATCATTCAAGGCCTTAATGATCTTTAATTTCATTAACTTCCTGAAAATAGGTGCTGCAAAGCCAGTATAGACAACAGAAAATAAATCTGTCTTATAGAACACATTCTATCTCTATACAATGATGGTGCATCTCTATGTGCTCATACTCTTTGTGTTTGATGAGACAAGGAGTGTTTCTGGCTCTGAACCTCTTCAGATAAAACCACGGTGAAAGCTTTCTCTTTGGTGAACTTTCTAGTGATTTTTATTTGTTACAGTGGTCCATAAGAACAAACCATGATTTCATCTTTCATTTTTTCTGTTAGCAGCATGCTCACAAAATCATTTTCTGTGGAAAATAATAGCTACAAGTACTTAAAAGCATTTCATTCTAGATTTCAATTCTACTTTATTAAACAGCCATTAATGAATGTCTATTCAACACCAAGGTCAGTAGGAAGAGCTTAAATATGTATATAGAAAAAAGTAGGAAGCATTTCTGAATTCTAGAAATTAGTAGTAAACCTTAAAGGTAAGATATAAGCATGCTAAAGATTATATAATAGTTTAAAAACAATAGTTCTTATCTATGATATTATACCCACTTCATCTTCAACTAATTGACCTGAGACAATCTGTGTGCCTGGCTATTTTCTGAGGTAATATTTATAATAGCTCACATCTATTAAATTCAATTTGCTATATACCTTTTCTCTATCTTACAATGCATATAATAGCTTTGTAATAGGTAGATTTTTACAAATTTTCTAAAGACGAAAAGACTGAAGTTTTTTGAGACTTTAAACTTGAACAAATTTATATAACTAGTAAGGACAAAGGCTAGAAGTAAGGTGAATTTGCCTATCAAACTAGCTCACACTTCATGCCATTATGCTTTTCTATTGTACCTCTTATATTAATATATATATATATACACACATATATATATATAAATATAACAAAATTGAATTGATTTTCATAACAAAGTTGTAGAACAATAAAAGTGTTATGGTACTGAGATTCTTTCTGATGTCCTAAGGACTGGCACAAGGAAGAACGGTCATGATTATAAGATAGTTCAACACTTAATCTATACTTTTGGATGTTGATTTCTATTATTCAATTAGGTCAATATTAGCTTAAATTATGGAATTGAGACTTTTTAAGCATTAGGAAATCACTTTGCCTGAGATTTTGTTTGTATTCAGCATATGTATCTTAGCCATTGATCTGTGTCAGAATTTCGTTTTAAGCTATTTCAGAAATGGTATTGTAAATACTAGAAAAAAGCTAAGAGCATAAAATCATGGTACCTTGTATAACTTTCAGATGTGGAACATTATCTCTCATAATTTTTGTAAGATTGATTTATTTGCTAAGCTCTCTAGAAAGAAAATATTTTCTTATTAATTAATTTATTTATTCACTTTACATCCCAATCACTGCCCACTCCCTCTTTCCAAGTCCCCATTCTTACCTTTCCCCCATTTCTTTCTCTTCTGAGACAGTGAGGGCTCCTTTGATATCCACCTACCCCAGCATATCAAGTTTTTGCCGGACTAGGCTTATCCAGTCTCACTGAGATCAGACAAGGAAGCCCAGATATGGGAAGGATCCAAAGACAGGCAACAGCTTTAGGGACAGCCCCTGCTCCAGCTCCAGTTTTTGGTGGACCCACATGGAGACTGAGCTACATGTCTGCTACATATGTCCTATGGGTCTCGTTACAGCCCCTGTGTGCTCTTTGGCTTGTGGCTCAGTCTCAGAAAACTCCCAGTGGTCCAGGTTAATTGACACTGTTAGTCTTCCTGTAGAGTTCCTATAGTTTCAGAGAGTTCAGTCCTTCCACCAATTCTTTCATAATGGTCCCAGACCTCAACCTCAGTACAATGTTTGGCTCAGGAAACTGCGTCTGTTTCAGTCAACTGCTGGATAGAGCCTCTCAGAGGACAGTGACACTAGGTTCTTGTCTGTAAGCATAACAGCATCTTATTAATAGTGTCAGGGATTGGTGCTTGTCCTTGGGATGAGTCTCAAGTTGTGCCAGGTATTGTTGGCCAGTCCCTGAGTCTTTGTTTCTTCTTTAACCCTGCATTTCTTTAAACAGAACAAATTTTGGTTCAAAAGTTTTGTGGGTAGGTTGGTGTCCTTATATCTCCATTTAGGGGTCCTGCCTGGCTACAGGAGGTGGCCTCTTCAGGTTTCATATACCCATTTCTAGGAGTCTCAGCTAAAGTCATCCCCATAGACTTCTGAGAGCCTCCCCTATCCCAGGTCTCTGGCATGTTTTAAAGAAGCCGCCTTACCCTGCCAGTCACAGATCTCCATTCATTCTCCTGGCCATTTGTCCCTCTCTCCCATCTATCCCCACACATGTTCCCAGACCCACTACATTCCCCTCTCTATCCCCTCTCCCACTCAGTTCCCTCCCACCATTTGTCTTCTAGGAATATTTTATTACACTTCTAAGTGATATTTGAGCATCCTTGCCTGAGCCTTCCTTCTTGTTTATCTTCTGTTGGTTTATGAATTGTAGTATGTTTATCTTTCACTTTATGGCTAGTATCTACTTATAATTGAGTACATACTATGTGTAATGGCTGCCTTTGTGTGTCAACTTGATACAAGCTGGAGTTACCACAGAGAAAGGAACATCAGTTGAGAAAATTGCTCCATGACATCGAGCTGTAAGGCATTTTCTCAATTAGTGATCTTGGGGGGAAAGCTACTTGTGAGTGGTACTTGTGTCTTGAGTTCTATAAGAAGAAAGTTGAGCAAGCCAGGGGAAGCAAACCAGTAAGAAACATGCCTCCATAGCCTCTGCATCAGCCCCTGCTTCCTGCCCTGCTTGAGTTCTAGTCCTGACTTCTTTGGTGGTGAACAGCAGCCTGGAAGTGTAAGCTGAATAAACCCTTTCCTCCCCAACTTGCTTCTTGGTCATGATGTTTGTGCAGGAATAGAAACCATGACTAAGACACTATGCATGTGCTTTTGAGTCTGGGTTACCTCATTCAGAGTGATATTTTTTAGTTCCATCCATTTGCCTGCAAAATTCACAATGTCCTTTTTAAAAGTAGCTTAATAGTATTTTATTGTGTAAATGAACCACCTTTTCTGTATCTATTCTTTGGTTGAGGGGCATCTGGGTTGTTTCCAGTTTCTAGCTATTATGAATGAAGCTGCTATGACATAGTGGATCACATGTCCTTGTAGTTTGGTGGAACATCTTTTATGTATATGCCCAGTAGTGGTATAGCTGATTCTTCAGGTAGAACTATTTCCAAATTTTCTATGAAATTGCCAGATTAACTTCCAGAGTGGTTGTACAAGTTGCATTCCCACTAGCAATTGCGGAGTGGGCCCCTTGCTTTAAATACTTACTTGTATATGCTGTCTCTTCAGTTTTTAGTCTTTACCATTCTGATGGGTGTAAAGTAGAATCTCAGTGTTGTTTCCATTTACATTTCCCTGATAACTAAGGATATTTCTTTAATTTCTTTTCAGTCATTTCAGATTCCTTTGTTGAGAATTTTCTGTTTACTTCAGTACCCCAATTTTTAAAAATACTTATCTTCAATCTTTTTTTTTACAGTCCAGTCATTGTCTCCCCCCCCATCTGCCCTCTCACAGTTCCTCATCTCATTCCTCCTTCCCCTGTCTCCAAGAGGATGTCCCCACCCCCTGGGCCCTCAAGTCTTTCTAGGGAAAGGTATATCTTCTCTCACTGAAGCCAGGCCAGGCAATCCTCTGCTGTATATATGTTAGGGGCCTCATACCAGCTAGTTTATGCTCCCTGCTTGGTGGCTCAGTGTCTGAGAGATCTTAGGGGTCCAGGTTAGTTGAGACTGCTGGTCTTCCTATGGGCTTACCCTCCTCCTCAGCTTATTCCAGCCTTTCCCTAATTTAGCCACAGGGGTCCTGGTGCCAGTCCATTGGGTGGGTGTAAATATCTGCTTCTGTGTCAGTCAGCTGCTTGTTGGGCCTCTCAGAGGGTCACCATGCTAGACTCCTGTCTGTAAGCACACCATAGCATTTGTATTGGTGTCAGGCCTTCAAGCCTCCCCTTGAGATGGATTCCAAGTTGGTCCCGTCACTGGATCTCCTTTTCCTTAGTCTCTTCTCCATTTTTGTCCCTGAAATTCTTTTAGACAGGAACAATTCTTGGTCAGAGTTTTGACTAGGATGGCAACCCCATCCCACCAACTGTCCTGAAGACAAACTGGACAGGAACCCGTAACAGGAACCTCAGAATGTAATGAGTTCATATGAATACTTAAAGGCCCTGTCTTCTACTGGAGGTGGACTCTATTATTTCCCGCTCCTCACTGTTGGGAAGTTCATCTAAGGTTTCTCCTTAGAATCCTGAGAGTCTCTTACCTCCCAGGTCTCTGGTACATTCTAGAGAGTCCCCCTACCTCCTACCTCCTGAGGTTACCTATTCTGCTGGCCCTTAGGGGTTTACTCCTCTCCCCTGAATACCTGATCATGTTGCCTCTTTCCCTTCTCCCACCCAGGTCCCTCTCTTTCTCTAGTCCCTGTAATTGCTTTCTTCCCTCTCCCAAATGGGATTGAAATATCTTCACTTGAGCCCTTCTGTTGGTTAGTCTTCTAGAGTTCTTTGGATTATTTCCTGGGTATTCTGTACTTTTTTGGCTAATATCTACTTATTAGTGAGTACATACCATGCATGGGATATTTGGTTTGTTGGTGTCTAACTTCATGAGCTCTTTGTATATTTTAGATATTTGTACTCTGTTAAATGTAGTGTTGGTAAAGGTGTTTTCCCAATCTGTAGGATAATTTTTTTGCTTAATGACAGTGTCCTTTGCCTTATAGAAGCTTTTTGGTTTCATGAGGTCCTATTTAGGATCTCTTGATATTTGTGCATTACCATTTCAGGAAGTTGCTTTCATATCAATGTTCAAGGCTATTTCCCACTTCCTCATCTACTAAATTTAGTGTATGAGGTCTTACATGGAGGTCTTTGATCCACTTGAACTTGAGTTTTGTACAGGGTAATAAATATAGATTTATTTGCATTCTTTGACATGCAGATATCCAGTTAGACCAGAACCATTTATTGAAGATGATTTCTTTTTCCCTTGTATGGTTTTTGCTTCTTGTCAAAATTCAAGTGTCTAAAGCTGATGAGTTTATTTGTGGGTCTTCAATTGGATTCCATTGACAAACCTGTCTGTTTCTATACCAATACCATGTAGTTTTTATTACTATTGCTTAGTAGTACAACTTGAAATTAGAGATGATGATATCCACAAAAGTTCTTTTATTGTATGGCATTGTTTTAGCTATTTTTGTTTTTCCATATGAAGGTGAAAATTGTTCTTTCAAGGTCTGTAAAGAATTATGTTGAAATTTTGATGAGAATTGCATTGAATTTGTAGATTGCTTGTGGTAAGATGGCCATTTTTCTTATATTAATCCTACTAATACATGAGCATGGAGATCTTTCCAAATTCTGATATCGTCTTTGATTTATTTCTTCAGAAATTTGAAGTTCTTGTCTTACAGATCTTTCACTTACTTGGTTAGAATTACAGCAATATATTTTATATTATTTCTGTCTATTCTGAAGTGTGATATTTCCTTGATTTTTTTTCTCAGCTTGTTTATCATTTGTAGAAAGGAGGACAATTGATATTTTTTTTTTTCAGTTAATTTTGTATCAAGCCACCTTGGTGAAGTTGTTTATCAACTGTAGGAAGTCTCTGGTAGAATTTTTGGGGTCACTATGTATATTATCATATCATTTGTGAATAGTGATACTCTGGCTTTGTCTTTTCCAATTGTTATCTTATTGATCTACTTTAGTTATCTTATTGCACTTTGTCAACAAATAGCTCAAAAGAGTTCTCTCTCTATTGACACTACATATTTCATAGCATTACTTCTTGATCAATATCCTTGTTTTACCCTAAATTTGCTTCATTTATAGTCTCCCTGCTAACACTATTATTGTATTCCCCCTTTCTGCCATAAACAAGAGGGGGTGCAGTTTTTGATGCAAAGAGTCTCTCCTGATGGGATTGGAAGGATGCAAAGAGGAATGATGACACAGTGACATAATCTAAATAAAAGATTGATCACACAGCAAAGTCTCCAAATTCTGCATAGTGCTCATTGAGCCCTATCACATTTAACAATGGTCATGTATCACCTAAAGTGCATATTTATAACTATTACTTTTTAGACCATGTAACTTTTACCCAACTTTAAAGAATTTGGTGTTAATAATTCAAACAATAGAAGAGTGGTTGATGAATTCTAGATTTCTAAAGCTTGACCCTACAGGCCAGGTATGATTACAAGATATGCTACTAACCAGAGCCATCCAACTCTCCATTACTGTAGTCATCCACCTCTCCTTTCTCTTTGTTCCTATGTTCTTACTCCAACACCCCTTGATCTCAGGAAGATCAAGAATAACTACAGTTTCAATGTGATTAGGGTAGTTATAAACATTCATAGAACAATTAAAACTGTGTCCTGGAGTCTACAGCCAATGCAGACTGGCTCTATTTTAGAACACTTATCAGTTGCATTCTTGTCTGTCATTGACTGGTGTGTTGATGTCACATCATTGTAGCTTATCAATGAATGATACCTTGATTCCTTTAGCTGTATTCACATCTCAGGTGTAAGGAACATCTCATAAAATAAGATCCATTATTTTAATATAACCACATTCATGACTTTTAAAAAGAAATACAACATATTCAAATTAAATTCTAACCCTTTGTGATCCTCTATTAATCCCTTATGAATATGAATATCATGAGAAAATTAATATATTAAATTAAGAGCTGAAAATTAGAGTCAACTCATTTTTATTTGAATGACAATATTAAAACCTGTCAAGTTAATTTCATTATCTCTAAGATAGATGTTTGTTTGTGTTTTCCCAGTCTATCCGAGAAGTCACAGGCTACGTACTGGTGGCCCTCAACCAGTTTCGTTACCTGCCTCTGGAGAATTTACGCATTATTCGTGGTACAAAACTGTATGAAGATCGCTATGCCTTAGCGATATTCTTAAACTACAGGAAGGATGGCAACTTTGGACTTCAAGAACTTGGATTAAAGAACCTGACTGGTAAGAAAAACAAAAACAAAAACAAAAACAAAAAAGAAAACTAGTGCATGATGTAATATAATGTTTACAAGTGTGCATGTGTGGAAGTGTCTGCAACATCTAACTGCATAGTCATTTTATGAGAAATGATGTCTCCGTGCTACCTTCACTTTTATTTACAGATATTATAAGTGCTGTGTAAAAGATAGTAGAATACTATATCTCAGCTGAACAGAAGTACACTCTAAGAAAATGCTCAGTGACTGAAAACAGAGATAGAAAGCAGACTTAAGAATTCTGTTTCGTGGTTGCAGCTGGGTGGACCAGATCATCAAACGCCTGCGATAACACCACAGTGTTCATGCCTGACAGAGCTTAGTAATGCTCAAGCTATTCCATCTAGTTCAACTAATCTTTAGATTTTTACAGGATCACCTGAGTTTAGGAGAACAGTTTAATTTATTCAGTTTCAATTTCTTCCTTTTAGTAGCTCACCGAGCATCATCACCTATCTAAGGATATTTTAGAGCCATCCATGATGTTATTTTTCATTGCTACAGACACATAATGCTAACAAACTAGAGTTATCATCTATATTAGAAACTTTACAATGAATTTTTTTTTCAATTCATGTTTGTTATAGTCCATACAGATTCAGATGGAATACTTTTTTACATAATCATGAATTTTACTGAATATATCTACACTTAAAATGTGCCAATAAAATATTCAAAGCTGCTGTTGCAATTCAGTAGTTCATGTTATAGTTTACTTGAAATCAATAACACATATGTAAGTGTTACATAAAATATTCAGTGATTTATGCCTACTTTGGGTCTACTCAGTGAAATTTATACACCCTGTAAAAATAAATACTTTAAGGAGCTTTGCCAAAAATACAATTGACCCTGTTAACTTATTGACATAATTTTTAATATTCACAGCATATGTAGAGTATAGGTTTAAAGATGGAACTTTTAATTTCATAATCATACAGACATGTGACATAAAATATGGAAATTTGGGGTACAGCAAGGAATATTGATAATGTCAGGTGACATAATGATAATGTCATTTCAGGGACAGTTGTTGTAGAGTTGATGGAATGATAGTAAGTGCTAATGTTGAAAATATATCAATTCCTATACCAACACTATTACTTCAATTATTTTTCTAGGATATTTTTTCTACCAAACATGTGTCTTTTCAGACCTAATTGCTACTTACATAACAGTAATGAGAGGAGAAAAAAATTGGAAATAAAATGGTTAGGGAAATCTAAAATAAGACAACACAGATAAAACTTACAAAGGAAGCATTGTGTGTCTTTCATGAATTTTCTATATTTATGTTAGGGAATAAAGGAATACCTTCCTTTTTTGATGTTATTATGATATTATAATCTTCTTATATTTTTAAATTATTTTATTTATTTATTTTCTAGTCATTGTCCTCCTTTTCCTGGTCTCCCTCCCACAGTTCCTCATCCCAGTCCTCCTCTCCCTTGCTTCTGAGAGGGTGCTCCCCTACTTTCTCCCCCACCCTGGCATCCCCCTTTTCTGGGGCCTCAAGTCTCTGGAAGATTAGGCACATCTTCTCCCACTGAGGCCATACCAGGCAGTCCTCTGCTATATCTGTGCCAGGGGCTTCAGATCAGCCCATGTATACTGCCTGGTTGGTGGATCAGTCTCTGGGAGCTCCCAGGGGTCCTGGTTAGTTGAGAATGCTGGTCTTCCTATGGGGTCTCTCTTCCCTTCTGCTTCTTCAATCCTTCCCCTAATTCATCCATAGTGGTTCCCTATTTCAGTCCAATAGTTGGGTAAAAGTATCTGCACCTGTCTTAATCAGCTGAAGGTAGGGCCTCTCAAATGACAGACATGCTAGGCTCCTATCTGTGAGTATATCATAGCATCAGTAATAGTGTCAGGCCTTGGTACCCCCCTACCCCCATGAGAAGGATCCCGAGTTAGGCTGATTACTGGACAGCCTTTTCTTCAGTCTCTTCTCCATTTTTGTCCCAGCAGTTTGTTTAAACAGGAAAAATTCTGGGTCAGAAATTTTGACTATGGGTTGGTAACCCCATCCCTCTATATGAGGCCCTGTCTATCTATTGGAGGTGGACTCTTAGGTTTCCCTCTCCCCACTGTTGGGAATTTTGGCTAAGGTTACCCCTATTGAGTCCTGAGAGTCTCTCACTTCCTAGATTTCTGGTAATTTCTAGAGGGTCTCTATACCTCTCATACCCAGAAGCTGCATATTTCCATTCATTATCCTGGCCCTCTGGGCTTCGTTCCTGTTCCCCTGTACAATGAGCTAGTTAAATTATTTTTCTTTCTATAAAAACAATCTTTAAATATTTTTTATATTCATTTCCACATTTAAGATTAGTACTTCTAAATTAATACCAAAGGTTTTAAATAAAATTATGTCACATTTAAGTATGTTTTAACCACTAAATTCATAGCAATATTAATTATGATTCATGCAACTGATTATCTTTTGTTACACTGACATAAAACACTATCATTCAGAAGTAAAACCTTATTTGAATATGCTATATATTTCTGGATATTTGTAGAGATGGTTAATTTATTAATGTTAAGAGTTTATTCCTTAGAATACCTGTGTTTATTTAGAAGTTAGTATTACTCTAAAGTATTTCATGCTCTAAAGTGTGACTCAAAGAACTATGTAATAAAATATAGACTGGAAATTTTGTTCATTATAGACATGTTCCAAGTATTTGACTTAGTAGGAAGCTGACATTAAGTTTGAAATATTTGTGCAGTCACATGTTTGATTATGACTACAATTCTGAGAGTTATGAACTACACAGAAAACAGTTGCATTTGTGTGTCATAATGTCTGAGGAACCTGCAGACATCTAATTATGTATATAAGAAAGTGTTTTGGGAAAGTTGTTCTATTTTGGAGAGCTAAATATTTTAAGTGATCTGGCTAAAATAAGAAGTAAATATTGCAAATACCAATTCCGTTTAGGTAAGAAGTGTTGTATGCTTTGGAATTATATTTCTTGAAGTTTTATTGTTCTACAAAAGAATTGATAACCTTTAAAATTATTTTACATATAAGACTATGAGCTTTGTCCTAATTATAGTATAATAAGAACAAGTATGGTTATTTAAAAACATGAGTATGCTAGTCTACCATGGTATATTTGACTTCTTAAGAATAGTGTATTGGATGTTTAACTGCAAATCATAGACTGCATCTGATATGTTCTGAATGGAACCTAATGGGGGGAGGGACTGGTTACCAGCATGCAGTTATAGACCTACACGTGATTGTAATTATGGAGGCTTGGGATTCACTGTCCAGATGAATTAAAGTGTAGTTTCCAAAATGCAATAGCACAATGTCTAGTTAACCTTTTCACACTTCTTTGACAAAAGTAATTTTTGTTCATCTATTGTATCATGGAAGAAAGAAAAGGAGTTAGACAGAAACAGTATTCTTTTCATTGTACACCAACAATTATACTCTAGGCTGGGTTCAGAGTATCAAAACACAATGAGCTCCCGGATTCAAGAGTGGAATAAATGTCCAAGTGGGCTGCACATGTATTCAGTTGGTAGAATACTCATTTTATATGCAAGAAGCTCTGGTGTTGGCTTCAGTTCTTCAATAAAGCTAGGAATATTGACATATTCCCTTAAGGCCACACCCAGGAGACTAGCTAAGAAAGAGCATTAGAAATTCAAGTTTATTCTAAAGTATACAGCAAGTAAAGTTAGTACCCAGCCTGTGCTATATGACAACATATAAAAAGAAAAAAAGTAAGAGTTTGAGAGATGAGGAATATGCTATGATTATATTATTTCATTTTGTCTAGTAACAACTTATTATATAGCAAACATTTGCAAAGGTTGTGAAAGTTCATAGTGAATCTTCTTTTTCTTTAATTAAAGAATTTCTTTATTTTACCTCCTGATAGCAGTTTTCCCTTCCTCCTCTCTTCTCAGTCATTTCTCCTCAACATACCTTCTTTGCCTATGCCATCCACTTCACCTCCCTTTTTCTCCAGACAAAGGGAGGCAGGCCTTCCATGGATGTCAAGCAGCCAAGGCATATCACAATGCAGTAGGACTAGGCATGTCTTATCCTACTGGGGCAAGGAAAGCTAGCCCAATAGGGGGAAAGGGTCCTAAAGGTAGGCAACAGTCAGAGACAGCTCTGGCTCCTACAGTTAAGAGTCTTACATGAAGACAAAGCTACACAACTGTTACATATGTTCAGAAGGCCTAGGTCAGTCTCATACATGGTCTCTGGTTGGTTGTTTAATCTCTGTGGGCACCTATGGACCCAGTTATTTGATTTTGTAGGTGTTCATGTGGTGATCTTGACTCCTCTGGCGCCTTTAGTCCTTCTTCCTCCTCTTCTTCAGGATTTCCTAAGCTCTGCCTAATGTTCGGCTGTGGATCTCTGTATCTGTTTATATTAGTTGTTGTGTGAAGTCTCTCTGATGATGGTTATACTAGGGTCTTGTCTGCAAGTTTAGTAAGATAGCATTAACATATCAGGGGTGGGTTCCCTCTCATAGCAAGGGTCTCAAGCTTACCCACTCATCGATTGGCCATTCCCTCTATTTCTTCTCCATCTTTACTCCTGTACACCTTGTAGGCAGGATACATTGTAGGTCAAAGATTTTGTGGCTGGTTTGGAGTTCCAATCCCTCCATTAGAACTTGTCTTGCATGGTTACAGGAGATGGCCAGTTCAAACTCCATATCCTTTATTGTTATGGGTCTTAGCTAGGCTCACCCTAATACATTCCTGAGACTTTCCATTGCCTTAGGTTTCTAGGTTGTTCCAGTGATGCTCTGCCCCATTCCAGTTATCGCCCAGTACTCTATCCCTCTGCTCTCCCCAAACCAGGTACCTCCTGTTCTTATTCCCAACCTTCCCTGTCCCCTACTCTGTCAACCCACGGTGTCTATTCTATATCCTTTACCCATAGATTGATTTTTATTTTTCATAGGTTTCTATTTAAGCATTTGTAACAGAAATAACATTATAGTGGTTTGGGGAGAAAGAAGTAAGTGCACGGCATAATGAATATTTTGGGGGTAAAGATGTCAGTCTTGGCATTGGAAATATGGCTTAGTCTGCAAACTGCTTGCTGTAGAAGAACCTGATATGACTCTCCAGAATCCGTGTAAAATTCAGTGAGTAGTGATATATGCTTATCATCTAAATTGTAGGGTGGTAGATAGACATGCAGATCCCTGATCTTCACTGGCTAGATAGTCTAGCTGAATTGGATAGCTCCAAAACTATGAGAGACAGTTTCAAAAGTAAACAGGGCCTCATTAAATTGGCTTCTTACCATCCAAAGACTATTGTCATATGTGTATGTGTATATATCAAAGGAAACATATACACACATAAGATTTAAATGCTTTTGGGTATGTTTATAGTATTATTTCTTATCAAATGGTTTTCACTATGTTGACATTAGAAAAAATGCATTGGGAATATCACATTTTCTTCCAGCAAATTCTCTTATTGTTGTGCAAAGTAGATGTTTGGATATGGGAGAACTGTCAATGAAATTGTAGTGATTAGCTACTGTTTGAGTATATATAAATTAACTGCCCTCTTAAGCACATCTGTTAAACCAATGTTCACTAAAAGCTGTTCCACTGGTATGAAAGAGTGCTGATATGATGCACTGTAGTAAGGGAAACTCGAGGAATTGTTTGACTTGGGTAAGCCAGAAGGAATGAGTGTGATAATTTTTCCTAGCTGTGTTAATTTAGATGAGAAAACCCACCCTGAATATAGGCAGCACCTTTATGAGATGAGCCATGGATGGAATAGAAATTGAGACAGCATGCTGAGCACTAACACACAGATATATTGGTTCAATGTTTTGTTGATTTGACTTTAGATATAGTATTGCCAGTTTTCTCAAACCCCTGCTACTATGATTTCACTACTAAGGTGGCTTATAACTTGGCAGTTTTCAACTCAGATAAACCCCTTTCCCTAAGCTGTTTTCATAACAGTATTTTAACACAGCATCAGGAAACAAAACAAAACCAGTGGTCCTTTTGATTTTGTTAAAAGCATGAAATATACTTAAAATGTTCCACCCACCATGGTTAAGCAGAAAAATGTGTTTAACTGCTGCCAATAACATCTCTGTGGTTGATTATTATTAGAAGAACTAGAGTGGAGGAGAAGCAAAGAATACACCAGGCAAATCCCAGAATTGACTGGATACCCTGTTAACACAGTACATTCTTTCCTGCCTAGGGCAAAAGCACATTTTGACCAGAGTACACGATCATGAATGAGACAACCTTGCTAAAAGTCTTTGGAAATGTCACTAGTACTTAAGCTAGTATAGACTTTAACCCTGGAGGATGGAGCATTTGGAGATGGTTGTTGTCTTTATTAGTCATTCCCAGAACTAATGTCCCACTGGCTCTTTCTTCATCAACCATTTGTACTCAAAATTCATGTCAAATTATAATGTATCTAAAACTTGTATCTAAAGTTGTATCTAAAACTTATAATCTTCTACATGTATAGTTAGTAATTTGACTTACATCAAAAATGAGATTGAATCTATGACACAGGATAATTATAACAATTTATAATTATAAATTTTACCCATTTTATTATAATGGATAATTTGATTTCACATATATATTACAATTTATATAGACAGAAAGCATTGAATAATACCTAAAGTTGCATGCATTTCCTCTATGAAATTCTCTTTTATAATTGTTATGTATATGTACAATTGCAATACATGTATCAATTTGCTTATTTTATTTATTACTTTTTAATATTTTAATTAATTTTTATTTCATAAATCATGAAAATATCTCTTTTGAGTATTTAAAATTGCAGATCATATATGGAAATCATTTATATTTCAAGTCAATATCAATTTTTTCCCTAGAGTCACTATTTTATAAATAAAATAATCATGTGTGCACCTTTCTACTGGATTATCTTAATTAGATCATTATTTGAGATATAAAGAAATCAAATAAATAATATATGCTGGTATTTTTGGAAATTCTCAACAATAATATAATGGACACATTATATTTTATACATTCTAATAGTAGAAAACTGACCTACATAGTGGTGTTTACGCCTATCTTTACAACTCAGTGATGTTAATCTAGGAATTATGAGTATTACCATTGATAATTACCTAGGTTTGAAATGCACATGGGGCACTAATTAAAATAGTACATTAAACTAACACAATACAATATCTTCTAGTATTTAATATCCTCAGAACTTCTAAATTATTCAGTAGTGCTCACATAAATCACCGGTATCAAAACAAGAAGACTACCTTTGCTTACTTGATGAATGTCAAAGAGCAAGGATGTGGAATCAGAATTCTCTGTTTAATGCTTATCTGTTCTGCACAGCCTGACAATCTCAGAAACTGAGTCTTTATAGTGAGAATTGTGAAGAATATGTTATGCCACAGTCTCCTTTAATGCAGGCATTAAAGGAAGAAAGCAGAGAACTGTCAACTACAGCACCTTTCACATAGACGACAGAAAACCATAGTTTCCTGAGTTCCCTGATACTAGTTCTGTTTTTGATTCCCTTTGTATCAAGACATTGTCAGAACCCCTCTGCCCATTACTTCATAATCAGAAAAATCCCAGTTCAATCATTGGAAGGATACTGTGACTCGTTTAGGCAGAAAGCTACTTCATAGTTTGTGGTCTATTCTGACACTCCATTGGAACTGTTTTTTGTCTAAGGCATGAAGAAGCTCTAGGCTTTGTTTCCTCTGTTCTCTATGCAGGCACTGTCTTCTTTACCTCACAGCACTAGCTTTCTTTCCTTCTGTTCCTTACACACAGGCATAATGCCCTAGCCCTTCATTTTAAATCCCATCACCACATTTGCCTGACATTTGTCTTGACATATACAAGAGACATACTCATTCTTGTTCTTTTACTGACAATAGAGTTGCTGAGCATCCTTCAACTTCTCTGTGAAAGGGCATAGTGCTGTTTAAGTTGGGTCAACCTGGCGACTTCAGGAACCATGACTGAATAGAATGTTTGTAAAAGGCACAACTCACATTTACATTAAGACACCTACTCAGAATATTCTGATATTTGGGGAAAAGAATATTACAACAATTCTCTCAGCTAAAGGATAGACTGCTTGGAAATTATCATATCAAGTCAAATTTGTAGTGAACATCCTGTGAAGCAGAGAATCAGTCAAAAGACTGGCAGTTTCTTGTGAAGAGTCTGTAATTTGTAGAAACGATACTTCAATCAATGCTCTTATAAAATACTGTTTGCTTGTCATCTCAGACACTGTGAATTGACTTGAAGGAAAAGTGTAATGTTCTATTTATATTGGAGAGAAAATAGTAATATATTTTAAAAACTGGAAGTTAATTATGGAATCAAAGAGTTGTAATTGTCATTTTTGTCACTCCCCCCCAATCCCAAAGGTGACTGAATGTAAGGAATGGAATGAGGGAAATTAAAACTTCTCATCTCTACCATGAATTAGGAAATGCAGTGACCATAATGAAATGAACCTGAGGGGAAGGGAGAGCTATCAGATAGGCTTTCCAGGAAATACACTCATAACTTCTGGTGTATATTATTTCAGTAATGCCTAATCAAATGGTCTGCTTGGGTATGGGGCATCAGAAAAGGCTCAATGGTTAAGCACACTTATTATTCTTTCAAAGTACCTGAATTTGGTCCCAAGTCGCCCTCTGGCAGACCAAAACACACTACAATTCCAGATCCAGGGGATCTGACACCTTTCTGGCCTCAGCAGATCTTGCATGAACATGGTACACAGACTTACATGTAGGCATAAAATCCATAAACAAAAGTAAATAAATTAAGTATAAATCAGAGCACCCTTAACCTCCATCATATTCAGGAATGTTTGAAGTTAATCTTACTAAATACCTGAAGTGACTTTCAGAAGATCTTTGGGGCATCTAATTGCTATGATGGCCTCTCACAACTATACACTACATAGATTTTTTTTTTAAGGTTGAGTTTTATTTTTTACCATAAAACTAAAACAATATATGTATGCTCATTTTTGAAAGAAAAGACATTTAACTTGCAAGTCAAGAAAGAGAAAGTGGAAGTTAGACCTTTGTTAAAACTCATTTAATGAGCAATCATGCTTGTTTAAAATATTTCTACAATGGGAATTTCGGTCCTCAGGATCCTAGAAGCAGTAGAAGGGTTGGCTACTTCTCACTAAGGTACTGAGATTCCAAAACAAAGTAACTGGTGTTTATATCAGAAAGCTCAAACCCTCTTCACTACCTGAGAATAATAGCATTTTGTACCTTTTGAAGACCTGAACTATGAAGAAGTGACAAATTTACTATGTCTTGTTCCAGACACCAAAGAAAGAATAGCAGTGCTGGGGTGAGGACCTCTGATTCTCCAGCCAAAGTTTATAAATACTATTTAGAAATAACCCATCTATATATTTAAAAAGAATAAAGGGTGAATACCATCACTAGCATGTCTCTGTTGTTAAAATGTCTCAAGGCCACACTGGACAAATCCTAAATCTTTCTCTGAGCTACCAGTACTTAGAAAAAGTTCCTTTTCTACTTGTATAGTGTATATTGTTACTGAGTTATTTTTCAGTACAAAACATCCTCATTGTGCCTTTTGATTATATTTTACATGCTGTCCCTTGATATTGACCTGACAAACATTTGCCTTGCAATTTGATTATATCTGTGGAAATCCACCCTACAGTTCTACAACTGAACAGGATGCACCATGTTCTACAATCTCCAAATCTGTTTCTATGTGTTCTATTATTTCCAAGAATTATTTAGACATCTTCTCCAAGATCACAATTAAGGAAATACTAAATTGTTTGAAAATAAAAACAGTCCAATCTTCAAGTCTTAAAGGCTGTAGTTCAGGAAGAATGATTGTTAAGATATTTGTGTAATGTTTCAATATATGATTAATGATATGTTGGCAATAAAATATAAGCAAATGCACATAATGTCCATAATGCAGATACTGATTTAATTTTAATGTAACAACTCTATGAACTCATCCTGTTGTCACTTCAACTGAACTGTAAATAATTTTACATAAATGTTATTAGCTTGTGAACCATTATAGTTAAGAATTTATTAATTGATTCAATATTACTAGAAAAGTTTTAAGATTCCTTCTAAAAGTTAGTTCAATTCAAATATTCATCAGTTTGACTTATTTTACTTATATATTCAAACCATTATGCTATATAAGAGATAATCTAAGTTATCCCTGTATACTTGTCTACTCATGGTAAATATTTTGTTTCTGGTAAATATTTACCCTTTGGCTGTAGTGTGTAAACATAAGGGAAGGGATATTACAAATTATGATTAATATGATTTCTGCAGCCAAGCTTGCCTGCAATGCACAGAGACCCCATTTTCATATGCTGCATTCCCTTCCAAATGACTGTTCAGTAGAAATGTCTGTGAGGAAGATATTTGCATTGTCCTGTACAATGAAGTAGACAGTTGCCGTATGTAACAACTGAATTAATATTAGTAAAACTGAGGAAATTAATTATAATTTATGTAATTATAATTACTTTCATCACATGTGGAAAATGCCAATAGTGTTAGGCAGTGTAGTACCACAGGAGTAACATTCTTTATTTAAGGTAATAAGTAAGGATTGACAAACAGTTTAACTTGGATGATGAGAGAACTGCTCCGGGTTTGCCTCCTTCCATCAAGTCTTTTACTGAGGCAAGTTATTCTTCTTTCTTTTATTTTTTCTTTTTCTTTTTTTCTTTTTTGGTTATTGTTGTTCTTGTTGTGTGTAAGCAGTTTAACAGAGAGAGGTTACAGAGAGCAAACTAGATATAGGTGAAAACAGAGCAAGCCTGAGAATAAAAAGTAGCTTTATGTTTAAAATATATTGTTAAAGTTAGTATGAGGTTGAATCTGTTGGTTTGGAAGGTTATATTGTATGGGGCTAGAAACTACCAGGCCTAGCCCTCAGGATAATTAAAAGAGAGAAAGAAACACTATGGGATCAACCCAAGCCCTGTATTTGCTTGGGTACAACTCTCATCTCATCCCTTTATCAGAGGAAATAAAAGAGACGTTTCCACAGTTTTGTACAGGGCAAAATATATGTATCTAATTTCATTATCATACATACAGACATCAAGGTTTCCCAGTGCTACTGTTGAAATCTACTTTCTATGTCTCAGTGGCCTCAACCTCTATAAACACAGTGATAACTTTAAGATGTCAGATATTTATAAAAGATGCAAGTTAGATTGTGTGTGTGTGTGTGTGTGTGTGTGTGCACATGCACATGTGTGTTGGAGAGATGGCTGAGGAGATAAGGCATGGACTGTTTTTTTGTTTGTTTGCTTGTTCCCCTCCTCCAAGAGGACCTGAATTCAGTTCCCAGCACCCACATGATGGCCCATAAATATCCATAAGTCTTGAGGAATCAATGTATTATTCTGCCTCTTGTAGGAGGCATGCATGTAATGAAAATATATATATTGAGATAAAACACTTAAACAATGAAGTTATTAAATATTTAAATAATTTCTTTTATTTAATGCAATTGTAAAATAATTACTTCATGTTCCTTTTCCTTTCCTTACTTCAGACCCTCCTATGTACTGCTCTCTGCTCTTTTCTAAACTCATGGACTTTTTTCCATTCATTTTTGTTATTATTAAGTGAAGTCTTTAATGATGATGTTATTGTTGTGATGGTGATGATGATGATGATGATGATGATGATGATGATGATGCTTTTGGTGAATACCAAAATAGAACCAGTATGTTTTCTATAATCAAAAATTGTAAGGTTACTTAACCAAGCTATAAAAATTACAAATATAGTTTGGTTGATTTTTACTTATAGCCTGTTTGTAGTTTACACTTTAAGAGTTCTACATGGTTCTAAATATGCTCTCCATTGACAGTTGTGATAGTGATAAAATGAGAATCTTAAATGTAGATTTCCTTTTGATCTTAAGTTTTAACAACATAAATATCTAGTCAAAAATTGGTCCTAATGTTTATTTTAATTTTCATTCCATTTATTTAGGGAGGGAAGAGGAAAGAAACATTCATTTATAATGGCCATGTGTGAAGGTCAGAGACAACTTTTGGGAGTCAACGTGTTGAGCTCAAGTCACTAGGGTTGGTGACAAGTGCCTTTACCCTTTGAGCCATCTGGATGAACATATTGTTTCTTATGTTGCTTCAGTGGGAAAAAAAAAAGTGCTAGAAGACTATAATTTGCCTATGACAGAAAACAACCTTGAAAACCCTTGGGTTCTTCCTGTGCAAGCATTGTCCAGTCTGCTGCTGGTTAGTTTTTAACTGTCTACTTGACATGTTCTAGAATCAGTGAGGGGAGGACTCATTTTTTTAAATTATTTTTTACTTATTCATGTTACATCCTGCTCACTGACCCCCTCCCTGTCACACATTCCCATAATCATTCCCTCATCCTCCCTCCCCTGAGTGGCTGGGGTGCCCCTGGGTATCCCCCCTCCCCCGCACTTCAAGTCTCTATGAGGTTAGATGCTTCCTCTCCCAATGAGGCCAGACAAGGCATCTCAGCTAGTAGAACATGTCCCACACACAGGCAGCACTATTTGGGATAGCCCCTGCTCCAGTTGTTCATGACCCACATGAAGGCCAAGGTGCACATCTGCTACATATGAGTGGGGAGGCTTAGGTTCAGCCTGTGTATGTTCTTTAGTTGGTGGTTCAGACTCTAGGAGCCCCAAGGGTTCAGGTAAGTTGACTTATGTTGGTATTCTTATGGAGTTTCTATTCCCTTTGGGGCCTATTTTGTCTCTTGGACAAGACAGAGACATGGAATAATAGAGGCACTCAAAACTCAACGAGGGTGTCCTTAGCTGTCCCCCTATTCTTCCATAAGGGTCCCCAAGCTCCATCTACTGTTGGGCTGTGGGTGTCTTTATCTGTCTGAGTAACCATCTGGGTAGAGCCTCTTAGAGGCTCCTGCTTGCAAGCATAAGAGAATATCATTAGTAGTGTGAGGGATTGGTACTGTCCCATATTTCAGCTATTAATAACCAAGTCATCAAGAATTTTGCAGGCAAATGGATGGAACTTGAGAATATCATCCTTAGCGAGGTGGTCCAAGGACATGCATGCTATGTACTCACTTATGTATGGATATTTGCCATAAAGTTCAAGTAACATGTTATATTCCACGGACCCAAAGAAGCTAAACAAGAAGGAAGGCTCAAAGGAGGAAGCTTGCATCTCACTTAGAAGGAGGAATAAAATAGTCATAAGAGGCAGATGGAAGGGGAAACTGGGAGGGAAGGAGGATGCGGAGTAGAAGAGGGGGGCTTCAGGATCAGGTATAGGAAAAGACAGAGGATATGGCTAGATGGCCATGAAAATGAATGGAAATCTGAAAGTGACAGTAGTGAGGAGGTGGGGCCATCTTTAGGACAAGACAGAGACCTGGGAAAATGGAGATGCCCAAGAATCAATGGAGGTAACCTTAGCTGTGATTTAATACATTGGGGATATGGAACCTGAAGATGCCACCTTCTATAGTCAGACATGAACTCCAGTGGAGTGATAGAGATGCCAACCCATCCACAAAAATATAAACCCCAATTTTTTTGAGTTTTATTTTTTAATTTTTTAAAAATTTTTATTGGTTATTTTATTTATTTGCATTTCAAATGTTATTCCCCCCTTCCCAGTTTTCCTTCCACAAGCCCCCTCCTTCCTCCACTTCCCTCCCCCTCCCTCTATGAGGGTGCTCCCCCACTCGCCCACCCACTCCTGCCTCAGCACCCTAGCATTCCCCTACCCTGGGTCATCAAGACTCCAACCCAAACTTTATCTTGTCTACAAGAAATGCAGGCACTAGAGAGGGAGCCGAGACTGAGAGAATGGCCAACCAATAATCACCCAATGTGAGGGGAGGACTCTTAAGGAAAGTGTATTAAAAGCTGATTGGCTGCCTGGGCTTCTCAGTGAGGGATTGTCTTTATTTTACTTGATGTAGGAATGCCCAGATCCTTGTGGTATTATGGTGAAGAGAGGAGGTTCTGATCAGTATAAGGGAAGAGAGAACTAGCTGAGAACAAGCAAGCAAGCATTTATTCTCTTTTGGTTTTGGTTAAAGATGTGAGTAGATTTCTGATTTCCTCCCTCTCCCTCCCTGAAATGATGCACTCTCACTTAGAGTCATAAGACAAACCTTTTCTTTGTTTAGATGTTTTTGTTGGGGTATTTTATCATTACAACAGAAATGACCTTAGGAAACTGTGTGTCTCCAAGCTCTCCTAGTGTCTGTTGAGTGCTTCCTCTCTTCACATCCTATTCTCTTAATTATAAGCATGAAAAGAGAAAAGAGGCCTCTTGACCAGATATAGACATATATAAGCCAGATGTTTTCCAACTCAGGAATGTTATAGACCAAGAAATTTTAGCTATTATTTTTCTAATGCAATTTAACTGATTTATTTAATCTGTAAACAAAATAAATGAACAGACATTTCAAATAGAGAAAATAATTCTTTCTCTTAAGATTCTCCTTTAAAATATGCTCTTATTAATTCACATCAATTAGATGTGAATATTGAGGGTGCCAACGATTGCAAAAAGAGCATCTGTGTTCCCTCCAGCATTGCTACAAGTAGACACTGATGGATGGTTTGCACCAGCTCTGAAATGCTTCTTTTCTTCTCACTACAACTTAATTTTCCTATAAGTTGAGTCATTTTGCTTGACATGTGGCATTATAGTAACCATAAGTATGCTGCATATTTATAGAAAAGGTAAAAGAAAGGTCTGTGAACTTTATTGTCTTCTAGAAACACACCTATTTGCTCTGCTTCTTGTCTTTGTGATGTCAATTAAAGGTTTTAATTGAGTAAACATGTTGATTCCCAAGTCAGCCATTTTGATTTTCAATCCACTCTGCAAGCAAAGAATAGAAACTTGAGTTTGATTTTAAAATATCAGTTTTAGAGTAATATAGTGGCCATTGACAAAAGAAAGACTATATTTCAGTTTTGATGCTTACCTCATTCTCTTAACTTCGTGGTTTTATGTTTATTGTAAATATTTTAGGTAACAACTTATACCTGATGATAATATAATGCGATTTTCATTGTAAAAGGGATGAGTCTTTATTATTCTTATAACCAAAATACTTTAGACTTTTATTTTCTCATGAAGTTTATTTGAAACAAATTTAACTATGTGAATTAGGAAAAATGTTGCAGAAAATCCTAATATTTAATTGATTTTAACTTCATCTATAAAGTTATTTTAATAAATCTATAAGCTAAAGAGTTAGTATGACATAATATAGCCTAAGATATAGACCCTATCGAGGATTGTATCAGTAATAACATCAACAATTAATCTGCATTTAATCTTTAGAAATGGTATTCAAATATTAGCTTGCTTCATTATTACGAGACTTCTCTATAAACTACAGGTTTAAATCATTAAATAATCCTGACATGACAAACAATAACTTATAAAATGGAAACGTGAATCCTGATAGCAAAGTTCCCGATTTTCCTATTACTACCATGCTATAAAATGTCTGAGAATAAGGAGGTCATACAGAGGTAACCAAACACTGTAATTAAGGCCCATTCAATAGCAGGTAATTCACTCCTGGTACTGTAAATACATACAAGTTTTTATATATGGTAAGATGATGGGACTGAGAACAGAACCTACTGTGGCCACTTCCCTAAAGCAGTGTAATTTGTAACTGAAATGAACTTCACACAGGTTAGGTGGAGATACATAGAATTATTCATGTAGGACCAATATTATGTTCACCAGTAAAACTTCAACGTTTTTATGTTGATGAGAGCTAACTCATTTTTCATACTTTAGCTGGGAAGTCTAAAGACTCAAGGGAGATGAGGGTTGTGTATATAGATTGTTTCTTATGTTTTATTGAACTGATTATGTATTGGGAACTAAAATTACATAGTATAATTTTTAAAGGAATTGATTCCTAAACAGGGTATTTGCTTCATTTTAGCACTATAAAATATAAAATAGATAACCATCATTCAACTTGGGGTGATCTGTATTATTTCCCTGAGAAAGTGTGACATGTAAATCTAATACAACCTCTGTTATTTTATTTTGTTGGTAAAGATTTGCACATGGGTTACATAAAACAAAACTAGCAGGCTTGAATAGATATCTGTGAACTTACCATATTTACTAGTCACTGAAAAATCCATGCTTTGTCTTGTTAAAGTAAAATGTTACTTTTAATAAGTTTAATTAATACACTAGTCACAGATATATCCCTTCCACTGACTTAGTTCTTAAATTGATACCATTACACTAACTAAATTCATCTTAGTCTATTTTGATAAAGAATAGACCCATTTTAAAATATCTAAGAGGACATGCCAAGTTACTCTATATCCTGTATTTAAATAAAATATGAGTTCCTTATTACTGTCTTCTGTCACTAGTGTAGTAACTTTTGCTTCCTTAAAACATATGATTATATTTAAAGTTATGTATCTATGTAGAAGGATTTAAAGATGAACTCTTCTACCCATTTATTTATAGTCTTTCTGTATCTGTCTCTCTGTGTCTCCCTGTCTCTGTGTCATCATGTCTCTGCTCTGCCTGTTTCTCCTGTCTCTCCTGTCTCCTCCCTCCTCTCCCTCTGTCCTCCTCTGTCCTCTCTCTCTCTCTCTCTCTCTCTCTCTCTCTCTCTCTCTCTCTCTTTCTTACTGTTTATAAGTGGCCTGGTGTGTGTATTGTAAGTTAGAGAACAACCTCATGGGTCAGGTCCAGCCTTATATGCCTTATTTTGCATAATGTAACTTATGGACTGCTTGGTGGTTTTCAGCTTCTAGAGATTCTCCAGTCCCCACTAACCACATTGTCACAGAAGCACTGGGATTGTAGGTATATACTACTACTCCTGGCTGTACATGCACTCAACTAATGACCTCATACCTTCAAAGAGCTTATTTTACCCACCTAGTCATCTCTCCAGCACCATTTTCTAGATTTATAATCATTAGACTTAATTCACTTTTAAAAAGTAATAATATCTGAGGGAGTTACTTTTGATAAAGGTTACAAGACCCTTTAAAATTAATTTTTAAATCATGCAAATTTTAGGATCGTAATCTAATTGGTTCAATTTTCATATTATTTAAGATAAACACAATGGTATTTTGAGTTCATATCTTATTCACTGAAAAATTATGTTAAAAATCTATAAATCAACAAATAAGCTTCCTTTAAATATAGTGGATAGATGGGATTCAACAACAATATAAGAGCTCCATATACTCATTGGAAAAAGGAAACTTGCAGAGAATTATAGGATGCAGTGCCAAGGACTCTGAATATTACATATCCCTTGATTTTGTTCAATATTATGTATCTCTTGATATTGTTGAATATGATTTCCAGAGAATTTAAATAATTGAGTAAACTTGAGGTGTGCTTTCTCATACCATCATTCATGTGCTCTTTCTAAAATGTGATTTGACATTTAGACAGGGGAGTAAGAAAGGACTTTTAAGGAAGCGTGAACCAATGTATGTGCACATTATAATTAGCCAATGGAAAGAAAGCAAATAACATAAATATCTGTGTAAATCAGTTTGTTCATGTAGAACAAACTGTAATATAAGCTCAGGTCACCACTTGTCTATAAAATATTATTAAATTTGATGTTGTATCTGAGAACATTCTTTTTGTCTTTCCAAGATATATGGAAGGGATAATAAAATAGTATTTTACATACCTATAGCTGGACTATTTATACATCATAAGAAGAAAAGGGAAGGGAGGGGATGAAGGGCAGTGACCTTTATCCCTGATAACAAGGCCTGCTTGCAAAATCTGTGGCTGAACAACTATCTGTGCACTAGACTATCATGTCCTTAGAAATTAGATGTCATAATGATAAACTTTTCTAATTAAAATTATAACATATTTCAAGTGGTCCTTTATGGTGTTCAGGGGAAGAGGCTGGAACAAGAATCGGTTTTTGGCTAAAGTACCTTTAGGAATTAAGAAAGCCTAATTATCATGTGTACAAAAATGTATATGAGTTCATATCACGTCCTCTGTGATGTTTCTAGAGAGCAGGAGTGCATAATTTAGATTGTCATCAATCATTGTATACACCTAATAGTATTGTTAAGGGGAAGGGTACTTCTCCCACATTTCATTGAGCATTAAGTATCAAATATGAAAAGAACAAATTAAAGCAATAGTATTAGATGAGCCAGTTTCATATGAATTTAATGTCCAATGTAAGTTTAATGGTGACATTTTGATTGTAACTTTTATTTAATTGAAATATTAACACCCTTCTTTATGATTCACACAATCACTTTGAAATGAGATATAAGCAATATTGTATAATTATTACATTAACAGAAATGACATGGAAGCTTCTGTATCGTAGTATACCTGTCAATATCATATGTTGGCTAATGTACAATCATGGCTTCAAATGACTTTCTTATTCTTATCACCACCATCATCATCATCATTAATCATTTCATTGGTTTACATTTCAAATGATATCACCCTTCCTGGTTACCCCTCCTCAACCTCCCCCATCCCCTCCACCTTTTACCCCCACCCATTTGCCTCTATGAGGATGCTTCTCCACCCATCACCCACTCCCGCCTTACTGCTCTAGCATCCCCCTACTCTGGGGCATCAAGACTCCATAGGATCAAGGGCTTCCCTCCCATTGATGTCAGATAAGGCTATCCTTTGCTACATATGCATCTAGAGCCATGGCTCCCTCCATGTATACTCTATGGTTGATGGCTATTTATAATAGCCAGATGCTGGGAACAACCCAGATGTCCCTCAACAAAAATAATGGATACAGAAAATGTTGTACGTTTTCACGATGGAATACTACTCAGTTATTAAAAACAATGACTTCATGAAATTCTCAGGCAAATGGATGGAACTTGAAAATATCATCCTGAGTGAGGTAACTTAGACACAAAAGAACGCTGATATGTATACACTGATACATGGATATTAGCCCCAAAGCTCAGAATACACAGGATACAACCCACAAACCATGTGGAGCTTAAGAAGAAGGAAGTCTAAAGTATAGATGCTTCTATCATACATAGAACAAAAAATAAAACAATGACAAGAAGTAAACATAGGTAGGAAGCTGGGAGGGAAAGTGGAAGAGGAGGGAAAAAGGGCGGCAGGATCAGGTATTGGAAGCAACAGGAGAGAAGTACAATAGGTCTGGAAATCGAATAGAAACATATAGCAGTGGGAGATGGGGGACTAGGGTAAGCCACTAGAAAGTCCCAGAATCCAGGGAAGTGAGAGGCTTCCAGGACACAACTTGGATGACTTTAGCCAAAAATACACAACAAAGGGGAAATGCAGCCTGTAGAGACAACCTCTAGTAGATAGGCATGGCCCTCAATTGAGGGATGGGGCCACCCACATATCTCAAGATTTTTAACCCAGAAATGTTCCTGTCCAAAGGAAAGACAGAGACAAAAAAATGGAAATGAGACTGAAGGAAAGGCCATCCAAAGGCCACACTACCTAGGGATCCATACCATCTGCAAATACCAAATCCCCATACTACTGCTGAAGTGCATCCTGAAAGGAGCCTGGTATGGCTGTTCCCTGAGAGGTTCTACCAGCACCTGACCAATACAGATGCAAATACTCACAGCCAGGCATCAAACTGAGCTTGCCAACCCCAATGAAAGAGCTAGCAGGAAGGACTGAAGGAGCTGAAGGGGATTGCAACCTCAAATGAAGAACAATATCAACTAATGGGACCATCCAGAGCTCCAAAAGACTAAACCATCAAATGACTTTCTATCTAAAATTATTTCTAGTTATAATTGCAGATTACTTAAGTTAACCAGGTGATAATCCATAGGAAGTCCTTTGGAAATATCAGTGCATAAAATTAGTGAGATACAAAAGACAAACAACCGTACATATTTACAGTGTTTCTTAAATCAGAGCCAATGCCGAATGCTGGCAGTTATAGGTGTCTTGTTAAGACTTCTTCCATGCAAAGCAATAATGGATGTAGACAGTAAGAGAGTCTTTAAGACATACACTAAGGTTAGGTCAAAAATCTTAAAAGCTTATGGAATTTGCTATACAAAAGTTGTAATATCATTTATTTTTACTTACCATATGTTAATTGAACAAAAACTATGTCTCACTGTGAATTTTTCCCAAGTATACATTTCATATATATTCTTTTATAACAAGCACTCCTCTAGTTTCTTTAGGCTAATCTTTAGGGGATCTACTCTAGAAAACATATTATTCATGGTATTTTAAAATCTGTATTTTTTACATTGTAGAGGAATTTTAATCTAGCAACATGGCTGCTCTGGCTAGGGATCACATCCAAAGATATGATCCCGCTGAAATGCAGATTTGCCACACACCTTCAGTCCCTCTGGATGGTCTACAGACATACTTTTAGTACACATCTTTACTCCCATAGAATGATGTCTAATTGAGGACAAAGTAACAAATGAGAGAATGATTTGACAGAATGAGTCACCAGAACAGATGGAAAGAAAGGTTACTTAAGAGCAGTGAAGACTAGCAAGCATGGCATTCTTCAATTCAGTCATGTCAGTTTAGTTCCTGGAGCTTAGAGGCAGCCTTTCAACCAGAGACATTCAGTGAGAAACCAAGAGAAGCTTATTTAAATCAGTGAGCTTGGAGAAGAGTTTGAGCCATAACAGCTGAGTTGAACCAGCCAGCCAAAGTTTAGAAAGAGTGAGTTTATTCAGAAGTAAGTCTCAGAGACTAAAATATTCTAGACTAAGTTAGCAAACTGAAGCCTTCAAAATCTGAGCTTATAGAAGATTAGATTTTATGAAGGCTAGAAGCTTCCAGCCCTAAGCCTAAGAATAGTTAGAAAGAAACACTCACCCCAAGACATGTATTCTCCCAGATTGGATATGGCTCTCATCTCTTCACTTCATCTGAGAAAATAAAAGCAACATTTACATTTACAACACATGATGGGAAACATTCAATGTTTTTCTTTCTTAATTTTATTTCACTTAAATTATTTTTCCATTTTTCTGCTCCTGGCATATTCTTCAAAGCTGATTAATATAAATACATGTTTTCTTTATGTTCATAAAATGCTAGGCTAAATTTATAATTTGCTTTGAACAACATTATAGTATAAATATCAATATACAATTTCTGTTGTATACTGACTGGAACTACAACTCAGGATTCTAATTGCAGGATCATCTGAAGGTTGTGTTTTAGGTTTTGAGGAGCCTGATACTAATTTTTGTCATGGCTTCAAAAGTACAAGGAGTTTACTTCGGCATGCATCCTTGTCAGAACTGTTTCTTGTTTTCTCTGTAACTCTTATTCTGTTTGAGATGAGATATAACTGGAATTGAGTTTTGATTTGCTCTTCCCTGCTGACTCAGAGTATTGAACATTTTGTCATCTATTTATTGTCCATTTCTATTTCTTTTGAAATATGTGGGTTCCGTTCATTTGTTTCTCTACTGACTGGATTCTCCCTGTGGTTTGTTGTTCAGGCTTTGAGTTCTTTACATATTCCTGGCATTAAGTCTTGGTTCAATATAATGAATTGGTGACAACTACTCTTCCTGGTTAAGTCAGCCATCTCTTTACTGTGGCAATTGTTTCTTGGTAGATTTTGAATTCATGAAAGATCATTTGTCAGGCAGTTATTTTTTCCTGAGCTATAGGCGTCATAGCCAAAAATTCTCATTTCATCCTTATGCTTAGTTCTTGTACCAATTCATTCTATATATTCAAAGTTTCAAGTCTTATATTAAAGTTCTTGATCCATTTTGAATTAAATTTTACGGAGTGAATGGAGAAAGAATCCAGTTATTATACTCTACATATGGATATTCATCTTTCAGAGGATTATGGAAAGTATATTTTTCATATCTTATCAGAAAAAAGGTAGCTAAGTAGCCTGTATACCCATAATGATAAAGATGGAGTCTGTTTGTTTGTTTGTTTGTTTTGTTTTGTTTTTGTTTTTGTTTTTTTTTGTTTTTTTCAAAATAGGGTTTCTCTGTGTAGTTTTGGCTGTCCTGGAACTCACTCCATAGACCAGGCTGGCCTCGAACTAAGAAACCCACCTGCCTCTGCCTCCCAAGTGCTGGGATTAAAGGCATGCGCCACCACTGCCCGTCTATGGAGTCTTAGATGATAGAAAATATGCTTTGCTTTTCCAACCAAGCAAACATGAAACACTAGAAATAGGTAGTTTTCAAGCATGATGATTAGAATTTAATACTCTTACTTTAACAAAATGAAAACTTAAAATTACTTATGTTTTAGGACCTAGTATCTTAATCTGAAAAGGAGAAATAAATGAAAGTAGTAAAAAACTATAGCACAGTGCTTAGGGCAAACTAGATATTAGATCTATATTTGTTACTATAAGCCTCATATAGATCTAAATAGAGTAATGGCACGTGAGATAATTTTTAGTTAATCCTTATACATCTGTATAAGGTTTGGTGTTTCCTACATCTTTCCTTAATAATAACTACCATCTGCCTGTCTTCCTGGAAACTTTAAGATAAAATGTGACTCATGTCTTTTTAGTATTCATTTTTGTCCATAGAAGCTGTTTCATGACATTACTCCTTACAATTCAACAGAGGTTAGTGTATTTTTGCATTGTGAGCACTTGCGAAATGAGCTTCAAGCACATAATTAAGCATTTAACTCCACATACACATCTAGGGACTTCTGTCAAAGTTCAATTTCTCAGTTTGTATGTATTTCCTCACATAGTGGTTTCAATGTGCTATGCTAATAATAGCCCCATGTGTTTATATTCAGCAACATGTCATTAAAAATAGAATGATTATCGTTTAATAAAAAAGCAAGTACAAATATTCAAAAAATATTAAATGAATTTTAAAGAGAAATAAATAACATGAATGGGGCAAAAAACGATTTAAGCCAATGCTTCCTTGGTGGAAAGAAAATTCCCTTCATTATTGTTTATTCCTTTTTTTATTGGATATTTTCTTTATTTACATTTCAAATATTATCCCCTTTCCCAGTTTTTCCTCCAAGAAACCCCCTATCCCACCGCCACCCTCTGCTTCTATGAGGGTGTCCCCCACCCACCCACCCACCCACCCACTCCCACCTCCCTGCCCTCGAACTCTCCTACACTGGGGCATTGAGCCTTCATAGCACCAAGGGACTCTCCTCCAACTGACGCCCAACAAGGCCATTCTCTGCTACATATGCAGCTGGAGCCATGGGTCCCTTCATGTGTATTCTTAGTTGGTGGTTTAGTCCCTGGGAACTTTGGAGGGTCTGGTTGGTTGATATTGCTGTTCTTCCTATGGGGTTGCAAACCCCTTCAGCTCTTAATGTCTTCGTTTCCCTCAAAGAATTCAAATGCCCATGTCAGGGAAATCTTCTAGTTAAGCTAAGAATTTGCATCCCCAGTGATAGTTTCTATACTGTATTTGAAATTCATTAATTATTACTTCTTTTTGAGTAATCATTATATAGGAATGAATGAATTTAATGCCTAGAATTCCATACTTCATGCTACATAAGTAGAAATAACACAGAGCATGCTTTATTTCTCTCCTTTAGATGGCTTTTTCATTAAATTTTCACTACGTTTTTTTTATATGACTAACCTCTTGCTTTTTTAACACACATTATTTAGGGCTTCTGATAATAAATAAAGCATGCCTTTATTGTTTATTTGAGAATTTAAATTTCTAAATAAAGGCAACTACTGATAGTAGTTGGGTTTTTCTTTTAGCTCAATTACTATAACACTGCTGGGACTCTCTGTTGGCGTGGGAAAACAAATAAAATATGTGCTGTCAAAACAGTAGTAATGAGAGACACCTGTGGAGTATCCTCTTGGTTTCCATTCAGGAAACACACAAAGCTTGTGAGCCTCTTAAAATTAGAACTTTTAGTCCAAAGATGCAGGCTTAGGTAGGGTATCTTCATGGCAGCAATTTCACATGTGTTTTTGTTTGATTCATATTTCATAAATAAGGTAATTGATAAATTAGTTTGTAATTGCATAGAGCCATTGTAAACCTTATATAACAAGTGTTATAGTTTTTATTACATGAGCAAAATTTTTCTAATATGAAGCCATAATATCTATGGTTCTTATAGTATGTGCAAATAAATATTTAAAACCATAACAATATGTGTATTTCCCTGCCTCATCTATTTGAATTATGCGACTTGGAGAAAGGACATAGTTATCTAGAAGATTATTTTTTATGCTAGGACAATGAAACAGTTTCTATAAGGTAATTTTCTGGACAAATCCGTAAGAATAACATGCTTTATCAAGCTCAAATTATGAAATGTAAACAAACACAAACATATATCTAAAATTAAGCCAGAATACAAAAAGGTTAAAGATACAAACATTAATATAATCTAAAAATAAAAACCTGGGGAAGTGGTTGTCAGTAAATTGTTTATCGTAGATTTCAGTTCCTTTATTGTTGCTGTGATAAAAAGCAGGGGAATAGCAGGTTAATGAGAAAAAAAACACTTATGTTTATGTTTCTAGAGGAATATTATCCCTTCATGGCTGGTAGAGAAGTTTGTCAGCAAGCAGATCACATGGTAGAGTGACAGGAATTGCTCACATATTAAGCCTTAAACAGGAAGTGGAGAAAATAAACTAGAAATGGCTGAAAGATTACAAATTTCAGTGCCTGTTCCCAGTGATATAGTTCCTCTAGCAATTCTGAACTGTATAAACTTTGCAGTGACACAAAGTAGAGACCAAATGTCTGAGACTATGAGGTTGGGGGGTGTGCATCTCTCATTCCTAATACCACATTGTGGGGCCGTAAAAGGCAGTCCGTTTTCTGGTAGAGCTAAGGTTCAAACCCGTGGGACCAATAGGGGGTAAAAACCCTATAGGGAACAACAGCAGGTGTTTGCCAGGCTCCTAGAAACAACTCCTGACACGTGCCTATATCTCTCCATATTCTGTGACATTTGGTCACGTAAAAAGGAAATGCCCCTCAAGCCCCTCCTCAGGTAGAGGTGTGGTCATGCCCCCAAACCCTGCCACACGTAGAGGCATGGCCACATAGCCTCAAGACATCCCCATGTTAATGAGGCGCCTAGAGGCTTAGCCAAGTTCCTTCCCAGTTACTATTTCAACCTCCCCCCTCCCTGAGGTCTCAGGGGTACAGTCTCACCCATGCCACTCTCTGCAATGAAAATAAATGCTCTGAAACCCTGGACTGTCTCTCTTCATCTGCTGTGGGAAACAATGAAACAGGCCTACACCTAAAAGAGCCGCTGTCTAGCCTCCTGCAGAAACCATCTAAGCATTCTCAGCCACCGTCAACCACTCAACCAATGCAGCTAGTGGGTGCACAAGCCTCCAACCTGGTCCAGCAGAGACCCCAGCTACACTCTTTCTCTTCTTGGCCCCACTCGCGGGCATCCCACTTTGTTCCCAGCTCTTCTGTGGCATCCATCCGTGTCCGAGAAGCCCTGAGCCTGGGAAGCCCACTGAGCCAGCTCTGGTGCATTTCCCAGGAACCATGATGGCCTTCCCCCACCCCAGGGTGGTGTTTCAGCGTTTTCACACAGCCCGCATTCACCCATTCTTCCCTCTTGTCCCACCTCCTCACGAGGAGCAGAGAGCCCAGGACAGACTTCACTCCACCACACCATTGTATCCAACACCATACGATACATGCATGAAAACCTGAGTTCAGATCTCCAGCTCTCTTGTAAAATGCTTGCATAATGGCAGGTAATATAGGCCTAAGACAGGGAAATTGGGTACTTGTGGATCCCTGATGTTGACTTGCCAGGAAGTCTACCTGAATCAGTCAGTTCTTGGTTCAGTGGCTGCTGTCTCAAAAACTGACTGACTGACTAACTAACTAAATAAATAAATAAATAACCGAACAAATAAGAAGAGAGTGACTGAAGTAAATGCCTGATATCTACCTCAGGCATCTATATACATGTTCACAGGATACACCACACCATACTCAAACTCACAGACACATACACACACACACCAAACACACACACACACACACACACACACACACACACACACACAAAGAGAGAGAGAGTTACAAATAAACATGTGCACATAGGACTCTATAAAATATATGTGTCTGTAGATTTGTATGTAGAGATGCTTACATTTTCATACATGGCAGTGTTAGTAGCCTTTAACTATTACTAATAACCAAGCATACTGTGTCATTGACATGTATCTAAAAATATACACAACAAAATAATCAACTTATGGTCAAAATGATATTCCAAGAAATTTTTTTTCTAATAAAATCAACTTTAAGGGAATTTGTATGAGACTTTTTAGAGAGAATGGCAAATGAGCAATCCATATGTGTTTATGTCTATCAACATGGCACTGAGATCTTTAGTGTGCCATGGGAAATGTGCCCACAGGCTGAAATGAGTGTACAAAGGAACAGCATAGGGAGAACATGCTGGAGGGGTTTTATTTGATGTTGTCAAAATGCTCTAGGCTCTGTCTTGCAAGAAATTCTTTGGTTTTCTTTTTCAATTATTTTTTATGCTTTAAAACACGTGGCTTTTGGTTTTTTGGTTTTTTTTTTTTTTTCTGAAACATTCTGCCAAGAGACGAAGAGTCAATGAGCAAATTACAAATGAACCATACAATCACATTCTCTCTCAATGTAAACATTTGCCTTCTGTATTTATGCCTATAGGGATATCTGCCAAGTAAAAGTCAGCAGCTTAAGGTCACTTATTCAGATATGGAGATGACTAATCAGAAGAAATAATTAAGTAAAATAGTACATAAGTGAATGTGTACCTATTGTGGGTACCTATTTTCTTTACTTTTTATTTTCTTATAATAAATATTTAATAATAAATATATATTGAATAATTACATAAATTTAATAAGTTCAATAATTTTAAACTATAAGGACATTTACATTGCTCTTACACTAAAGACAGATATTTATAAATTCTCTCCCCTGTAAGCTTTATCCAAATTACCACACACTGGATGCAAGCTTTGGGTCATTCCCAATGACATTCTTTCAAGGTGCTCAGGTTAGGAGAGTATATTCGGGAAAAAAAAAATGTTTTTTTTTTTTTTGTTTTTTTTTGTTTTTTTTTTTTTTGTAATTTAATGTTTCATATAAAACTAATTTGTATTTCTAAAAATCTTAATAAAATCTATGAAAACTCCATTTGATTCAGTAAATTCATTATTTACAACTCCATATTGATGGATATTAATACTGTTTTCTTGTCATGAGTAACATATGTTTTGCTTCTTCAAGTAAAGAAAGACAATCGCAGAGCAATGGTACAGCTTTATTCATGGTGCCAACCCTGAAAAGGATGGCCCTATTCTGCAACTAAGATAGGAAGGGACACACTCATTTTTCTCTTAGAAAGAAAGCATGCTGTTCAACCTCTGCTTGCACACAAGAGATTTCTTTGGGAGAGTAGATGCTGCTCTGTGGTTTAGAAGAAGGAGCTCTATTGCTGAAGGAAGCCCCAGGCTGGGTTTGATAGCAGTGACAAACAGGTGCAGGCCTCCTATGTCCCCACTGCTCTCTTATCTACACAGCAAGAGACGTTCCCTGGGGTGAGAGGGTACAGAGAAAAGGAAGTTGGCTGCAGAGGACATATCAGCTCCTGACAAAGATTATGATTATTATTCTCCGAAATTTCAAAAATGTACTTCTAGATGCAAATGAAGTTCAGGGAATGAAAGTTAACAAGGTCCTTTTTAACTTGTGCAAAGGTCTCATCATGACGGAACAAAGCATCAGTGTCTGGTATCTGTCCTTTGAGAGTTGATCTTGCAACTGTTGGGACTGTGGGATTGTTATCATGGGGGGGAGATCTGTTAAGTAGTGTTATTTCAGTACATACTTCTTAAGAGTGTAGAAATACTTCAATATCTCTGTCATAACTATTTGGGTACCTTAGAATTATTTTAGAAACTACTGTCACTAAAGAAACTCCAGATGTTTTTATAGCAGAATGTCAAATTACTTGCAACTAGAGAGAGACACATAACAAGGCATGCCTTATATATTATTGTATTTTGGCTAAGAGTACACCAAGTGGGGTATTATCTCATCTAAATATAGTATTTTAGATGTAAAATGGACTAAATTACTTGATGTTTAGCTAATACAAATCAACCAGTCAGACAACAAATAGAGGTACAGAGGGCAAAATAACTTTTCAAAAGGACATGGAAACCTATGTAGAACCTGATTCTTTTGACTCTGTCTCCTGGGTTTATTTTCCACATGCTATGTTTGTGTTTACCAGAGCCTAAAAATTATGCATCTGTCATGCCGGTTTGCTTGCTGGCATTCTGTTGATGTGTAGCTTGAATGTTCTCTCTGTTTATTTTAGAATCTCATCATTTACATAAATACAGCCAGGGAGAGCAGTACTTGTTTCAAAATCGAGACACATATCCTTTTCCCTGCTTCTTTTAAAGTTGTTTTATATCCTAAAATGTATTTTTATTAATCAAGGCAATTAGGATAGACATATGCATACATATATGCTTATATTCATACATAGATAAGTGTTAAAAGGAAAGAAGACATCCACAGTACAGATGTATAGAATGGAGAGAATATATCCACATTGTACTTAAATTTCTACATAGCCGCATTTATTTAAAAATTTAGTAATAGCATATCTACAGGTAAGTCGATTTCTTTTATACTTAGAACATTTTTAGACAATAGTCATTATCTCCTTGCCTGCATTGTTCTGTCTTCCAAAACCCAAACGTATTCATAATTGTGGTGCTTATAAAATGACATTTAATTAAATAGGTCATGTACTCATTTATAACCGTATAACAGAACAAAAAACTCACCTTTATTAAAAATTGATACTCAGTTACCCAGTTAGTTAAAGGCCATGTTCACATTACATACAAACACACACACAGAGAGAGAGAGAGAGAGAGAGAGAGAGAGACAGAGACAGAGACAGAGACAGACAGAGACAGACAGACAGAGACAGACAGAGAGACAGACAGAGACAGAGAGAGAGAGACAGAGAGAGAGAGAATGTTTTCTCACATATGGCCTATGGAATTTTCTCATTACACGAGACTAGTGCTGCCAGCTTTGGATATCTTTGGATTAATAAACAATGACTTATATTAGCAATATGATAGCTCACTGTAACCTAGGATTGGGCAGGTAATCAGGAATGAGCATTTATGAGTAAGTATGAATGAAGAAGTTAGAAGATATACAAACTGCTCACTGGGGAAAGGAGAACCAGATTGGAGGATAATGTAAGATAGTATAAAGGACCTCATAGCAAAATATGAACAAATAATGTAAATGGAACGTGGTTGAACTTGAAGAAGTGCTTTCACATAGGGATTTTATACCTAAGAAGAAAGTTTCCCAGGTTCCTGTTTCTATGAGCTGAGTGATGAGGCAGAGACTTAGAAAAGCCATTGTGCAGCCATGCTTGTCTGCCTAGCATGATGAATGCTGGCTAAATGGGATATGAAACAATAGGCGCTTATGAGAACAGTCACTGATGTTAAATCAGTTTCCATGTGTATGAGTTTCCATTAGGGGTTTGTTAGACTCAATGACCTGATTCTGTTTTATCAATTAATAAAAATATAATTACTCTTCTCCCTCCTCCCACTCCTCATATTAGGCCTCTTTTCTTTAATTATTCCTCTGTGTGTGTGTGTGTGTGTGTGTGTGTGTGTGTGTGTGTGTGTGTAAAAAGAGAGAAAGACAGACAGACAGACAGAGAAGTGAGACAGAGGCAGGTGAGGGTAAATGTATAAATCCAACTTTCTGAGTCCACTGAGGGTTGCATGTATCTATCTTTTAGGGTTGATCCATTGGTATTGGATTTAAAGAGCACATTTCTAAAGAATACTTATTCTCATACTTCTTTTCAGTTATATTATACTTTAATAAGGGAAAATATAAAGGTATAGAAAGGTATCATGTTAAATACCAATGAATGCTAGCTTGAGAGCTATGCAAATGCTAGCGACTAGGCTACATATTCATCATAGTAAAGAAAAAGGGTTTAAGGTAGACGTGTCAAAGGAGATGACAAGTTGTTCACTAGTACATCTGCACTTCTTCCTGTGGATGTAATGAAGCGTCTCACGGCCCCCCCTATGTCATTTATTATGACTGCTATTCTGTAAAATAATGAGTTTTTGTATTGTCTTATTTTTAAACCTTGCTTGTTAAATATTTTGAAATGCATTCCTCTTTGTCCTTTGAATCTTAGTCTTTAAGAATGAGACACTGAATGATTTCACATGGCATAGTAGATTATGGTCCACTGCCACAAACCTTTGCCTCCAATCAGCAAGTCCCATCTCAAACATTTTGTCTATGTGGTATGCACAAACACCACTGATTTACATAAGCAAGAAATATCTAACTCTGTGTTTTGGAAGCAGAATACATTTTTAAAATTTTAATGAGAACATCTAATATTAACTTGACTTAGTCTGTGATTAGGAATGAATAAAAAAGGTCTTTCCACATAAAAATACTCAAACTTTGGCAGTGGTGTGCCAATGGTAAGCTTCTGTATGGTGGGCTTTTAACTTAGGTATAAACACAAGGAGGTGATTGTACCCAAGGAGGACAATGAAAGATAGCAGCCCTCTTCATCACCATGCATGTGAATGTCCAAAAATGCCTCTTTTAACTAATGAATGATTGAATTAATGAATTTGCATGTACATATGTGTGTTGGGGGTCTACACATACATATGGAAATCAGAAGACAAATTCTAGGACTTGGTTTTCTCATTCCACAATGTAGATCCTGGAAATAGAATTTAGGTGATCAACCTTGGAAGCCAAGCCCTGTTAACTGTTGTGCTCTCTTACTAGCCCATCGATGTTTCTTACTATAATTTTTATGAATATATATTTTTAATAATCCAAATTCCCCAGATTCATGGTTTTTAGAACACTGGAAAAATGTTTTGTGTGAATGCTTCAAATTGGGACGTTTAAATTATTTTTCTGTTTTTTATTGGTTATTTTATTGATTTACATTTCACATATTAATTATCCCCCTTCCTGGTTTCACCTCATGAACCCCTCCTATCATATCGCCCCTCTCACCTGCCATTAAGAGGGGGCTTTTCCCAGCCACCCACTCTTGCTTCACTGCCCCAGCATTCCCCTATCCTGAGTAATTGAGCCTCCCCAGGACCAAGGGGCTCCCCTCCCAGTGATGCTCAATAAGGCCATCTGCTACATATGCAGCTAGAGCTATGGGTCCTCCAATGTGTACTCTTTGGTTGGTGGTTTAGTCACTGGGAGATTTGGGGGGTCTGGTTGGTGGATATTGTTGTTCTTCCTATAGGGTTGCCATCCTTAAGCTCCTTCAGTCCTTCCCCTAACCCTTCTATTGGGGTCCCGATGCTCAATTCGATGGTTTGCTACAAGCATCTGCATCTATATTCGTCAGGTTCTGGCAGAGCCTCTCAGAGGACAGCTATACCAGGCTCCTGTCAGTAAGCACTTTTTGGCATCAGCAATAGTGTCTGGGTTTGGTGTCTGCAGATGATAGGATCCCTAGGTGGAGCAGTCTCTAGATTGCCTTCTCTTCAGTCTCTGTTCCACTTTGTCCCTTCATTTCCTTTTAACAGGAGGAATTCTGGATCAATATTTTTGGGATGGGTGGGTGATCCTATCTCTCAACCGGAGACCATGCCTATCCACTGGATATGGTCTCTACAGGTTCTCTCTCCCCTTTGTTGGGTATTTCGGCTAATGTCCTCCTTGTTGGGTCCTGGGAACCTCTTGGGTCCCTAGCATCTGGGACTTTCTAGTGGATACTCCCAGTTACCTCTCCCCCATTGCTACACACTAACTTTCAAATTCCTGACCCTCTGTACTTCTACCCCATCTCCTCCCATATCTGAACTGCTCCCCTTGTCCCCCTCCTCTTCCTCTCTCCCTCCCAGATCACTCTCTCTCTCTACTTCCTAGAGATTATTTTCTTCCCGTTTCTGAGTAGTACTGTAGCATCTATGCCTTGGTGTGATCTTCATTCTTTTTGGGTCTGTAAGTTGTATTGTAGGTATTCCGAGCTTCGTTTTTGGCTAATATCCACTTATCAGTGAATACATACCATGTGTGTTCTTTTGTGACTGGATTACCTCACTCAGGATAATATTTTCAAGTTCCATCCATTTGCCTGCGAATTTCATCAAATCATATTTTTTAATAGCTGAGTAGTACTATACTGTGTATCACATTTTCTGTATCCATTCTTTTGTTAACGGACATCTGGGTGGTTTCCAGACATTTAAAAATTTTATCCCTTCATAAACATTTTTTTTTTTTTTAACGTAGAAACTAACTTGGAAAATTACGAATGCAACAGTCAGTGTCTGTATGAAGAACTTAGCTACATGGTATAGAAATGTGATTTAGAAGCACTCTGAGTGTAATTCATGTAACCAGTCAATATGGCATTATAGAGTCTTATATTTTGTCTTTATATTTATGTTATTGTATATTGCTACATAAGGACAGAACAATCAACCTAAGTTACTTAAAATTTATTGTTCTGTGGGATTACATTATAGTTAAACTTATAAAGTAAATAGGACACGCTATTATGCCAACAATCAAAATTTGATTAAGTCGGCAATAATTTAATCATTTAAATTAATTTAAAAATTAAAATATTAGCCGGGCAGTGGTGGTGCACACCTTTAATCCCAGCACTTGGGAGGCAGAGGCAGGCACATTTCTGAGTTCGAGGCCAGCCTGGTCTACAAAGTAAGTTCCAGGACAGCCAGGGCTTCATAGAGAAACCCTGTCTCAAAAAAAACAAAAAACAAACAAAAATTAAAATGTATCCTTAACTTTTAATAAAATATTTGCTACATGATTATAATTGAAAATATTTTTATTTTATTGAGGATATATGTGCAAAAAATATCACGTGTCACATGAATTAAGAATATTTTCCTTTTTGATACATGAAACTAATATTGATTGAAAGATATTAACTAATACAGTTTTGCCATTAAATTACACAATGAATTAAACATGAGTATGCTTGTTGCTATCTCAGCCCTTTGGAAAATAAATTCAAAACATTTTGACCTGGAAATTGATTACTATTGTTTCTTAAGTAATAAAAATCTGTGCAATATGATATATGAGTAAATCATTGACTAAATTTTTTACTTAGTTTTAATTTTAGTATTGCTAAATGTCTTAGTTAACTTTGAATGATTGGAATGAATGATTATTATATATTTTCTTACATGTATCAAATCATTTATTCATAAATCATATTCATTGATGTTCTACCTGTTTATGAATTTTTAAAAGTTTATTTGTCCAATTAGCTTACACACACCATAATTGCAACTGTAATTCTAGACATTCTGCTAAACACATATACTACCACTGCAAAACCCATGCTAATGTTTCATAAATGGCACCTTTGTAATAACCCTTGTATATTTTTTTATACTCTACCACATGTACTAGGGACCTTTTGGACTTGAGATAAAAATTGATTAGTGACCAACTAAATTATCTTGTAGGTGATTGCTCAGAGTAAACTGGCCAAATGAACATTGTCACTTTGCCCAGAAAGATGTGTAGTATAAGCCTAAGGACACATAGTTAAAACATTCTCTGTGATGGTTTGAATGTGTTTGCCCAAATAGTGCCACTAATTGAAGGATGGCTTTGTGGGAGGAAATTTGTCATTGTGGGCATGGGCCTTAAGATCCCTATCCTAGCTCTCTGGGAGCCAGTCTTCTTTTATTTGCCGTTCGAAACATGATGTAGAATTATCAGCTCCTCCTAAACCACGCTTGCCTGGAAAAGCTGTCATGCTAATACCTTGATGGTAATGGACTGAACCTCTGAAGTTGTAAGCAAAACTCCAATTAAAGGTAGTCCTTTTAAGCATTGCTTTGGTCATAGTGTTTGTTCCCAGCAGAAAAGCCCTAAGATATTCCCACATTCATTTTCTTTTGAAGGAAAGATACTGAGAGTCAGATCCATTGTGATGCCAAATATGCCTTCAACACTTATATTTTATTATTTTCAATTTTTCCATATATCTAGAAACATATGAAATTCCTAAACTTTCTAAGATTAAGGAATCTAAGAGGAAAAGCAAATTTGCTAAGGGTAGCTATAGGTGTGCAGGTTTATTTTAGTGTGTTACAAAACTGAAACATGTTATCTAAGAGCTCAAGTCTCTACTACTTTCATAGTGAATTTTATTTTATTTACCAAGCAGCTTTATCTGAAACATGCTACAAGAGCCAACTTGTTATGGAGAATACATAAAACAAATAGAAATGGCAAAAGACTTGGCAATTGATCCATTTAATTACAAAAGTTAATTCAATGATGTATATTGGATTGTTTGAAATTATAAGACAAAAATTACAAGGACTTACAATGTAAAACATGATTTAATGCTCAGAAGAAAAATGATTTTTTCAATCCATAACTATTCAATATAAACCATTTCAGTGGTTCTAAAGGGAGGCTACTATGTTTTCCCTATGGAAATTTATACACTGTATACAAATGTGAGTTGCAGGAATACTCAGTATGATCTAAGTGATACCCAGCAGCTTCTAGCCATATCTATCATAGCATTTTAAAGGTATCAGCATAGGGAAAGAAGAGGGTAATGTGAGTGCAAGCGAATTTGTGAGCATCCTGCTGTAAGCTCCACTAAAGCATGGTCTGTCCAAGGCTGTTTCTTACAGGACAGAGAGACATTGCCAGTCCCAGTGTGCTGGCACAGCTCTTCTTTAGTTTTCCCTCACATTAGATCTCATTTTCTTCAACCTTTGCTTTGTCAGCAAGCTATAAGGATGGGAATTCCTCAGTGTTTCTAGTCATTTGTATCTAGTTCCACTTAATTGGAGCAAACAGTGGAGTTTAAGGTTAACTGCAAAATACTGCAAGATGAGTCTCTCCAATTAAAAATAAATTTATTACATAATAAGTTGAAAAGAATACTGAGAGAAAACTGAAGTAAATTCAGAAATGGTCATGTCTCCCTTCTCTGTTATTCTGAATACTAGTACCTATTGTCAAAACATAACACACATGAATGTCTGATATTGTGAAATATCTGTATGCATTCATTTATGGAATCTCACAGAGCACTGCTATTATTCATTTCCTTCTTTTAAAACAAAATGAGAGCAGTATTAGTTGAGTTTACACCTCTGACAATAATGATCAGTCTTCCTAACGTGTATCTGCCTACAAAATCTCATCAGCAGTCATGCCACTGGAACAAATAGTTTTTACAAAGCCAAGGTGTTTTTCTACCAAGTGGCTGGCTGTTATTTCATACTGTGTGTATATCAAAATTGACTACAACTTCTGAATCGTTCTTATTTCTTTTTAGACTCTTATTTATTATGATGTATAAAACCAGCAATTTATGACATTCATTGTTATATACTTAAGCTTTTTTTTTTTTTTTTTTTAATTTGAAAAATTTCTTTAGGCATTTTCTCAAACTCAGAGAGGGACGAACTTTCCTCAAGGAAGGAAAACAAAGCAGATTTTCAAAATTGCTAGAAACAGGAATACCTGAGCATGGAGAAGGATATGGATGGATTGGAATAAAGATCAATCCCTGATCCTCTCTCTACCTCGCTAATGTTTGCTTCTCTTTCTTTATATTAAAGATCTAAATAGTTATTCTTTTATTATTTATAACTTCAAATATATGACTCAGCAATTAGACCAAGACACAAAACCATCAACGTTTTTTGTTGTTGCTGTTGTTCTATAATTGCTTTACTGATGAGCTGGCTATGTCTATTCTTTTTTTTTTTTTTTTGATACTTTACTTGTATTTCAAATGTTTTCCCCTTTCCAGGTCTCCCATTTGGAAGCCTTCTATGTCCTTCCTCCTTCCCCTGCCTCTATGAGGGTATTCCCCCACCCACCTACCCACCTACTCCTGTCTTCCTGCCCTGGCATTCCCCTATACTGGGACATCTAACACCCTCAGGCCCAAGGGCCTCTCCTCCCCCTGGTGGCCAACAAGGCCCTCCTCTGCCACATATGTGGCCCAAACCATGGGTCCCTCCATGTGTATTCTTTGGTTGGTGGTCCAGTCTCTGGGAGCACCGGGGAGTCAGGCCAGTTGACACTGTTGCTCCCTAGATTGCTTTAGAGCTTTGTACATTTTACTAAATTACTTATTTATTAATTGCCAATCATGTGACTACAAAGAAACTGGCACATTTGTGTTGTTGCTTACGTCAATTGAATTCTTCAAAACTAGTAATGTTTGCCAGATTTTACCACAGCGGATTAATTTAGGGTTAAGTTTAAAACAAATTTATAATTAATTAAAAACATATACACTTTGAGTTCTAAGAGAAATGAGAACTCTGCATGCAGTTCCAAGAGATTAAAAGACTAGCAATCATTTAAAATATTGTGTACTTTATATGAAGATTTTGCAGAATATATGTGATTTTCTTGGGCTGGGACTAATGAATGTGACAGGGTTTATGGACGTTTTCTTCACAGCATATGAAAATATGTCCACATCTTGAGCTGCCTGCCTCTGTCCTACTCCAGCTGTTTTCTGGAAACAGTTTACCAGGGCTCATACATGGAAAGAGAACTAATAGCATCTCTCATTCAGGGAGTTAAATTTGCCTTTATATCATGCTGATTAAATCTTAAACTAAATATTTGGATTTAAAAAATGAAAATATAATCTTTCTGTGCTCAGTGAACATTTTAAACTCTTCCATTTCACAAGTTTCATAGGATAAATAGCATGAGATTGGTGGAGGACTCTGTGTGTTCATGGGCATTTACTAGAGTTATTTTCTTTTTCTTCTGTCCATTCTGTTTCCATTACTCTGGCTTGATTTCAGAATTATCCTTGAAGATACCATATAAATTCTATAGTTTGTGGGAAATTATTTTTATTAACTTCTGTATGATATTTCGAGCCTTATAAAAATAGCATGTGTTTATAAGATGTGAATGTTTTTAGTGTTGAGTTAAATTTATTTAGTAAATGAAAACATCTTATTAAATTTCAGATATTGGAAAGATATTTTGGAATTTATATTCCACTAAAATATTAGGGCATTTCAGGCTACCTACCTTTTACAAATCAGCATCTTGATTTGTAGGAGTGTTAAGCCCAGCACTGCTCCAGGTAGTTCAGATTGTAGACCCAGTCATTATGATATTCTGAGTGACTGTATGATCAAGTTAAAAGCTGTTGCAGCTATCTGACCAATAAAACTGCCTATGAGAAATTGGGTTTTTATCTTTGCAATCTGCTCTTGAAGCTGTTCAATAGGGTAGTTGAGATGAAATACAGGTTACATGGAAGAGTGGAAATGAGTCAGTTGCTTTTGTTTCTCTTCACAGAGGCTCGTGTACATAAGCAGGGCACACAGAAATCTCAGCATGGAGGAGTATATCAGCTAATTGCTCTCAAATGTAACTCTTTTATTGAGGTTGAGGGAATTTGGAATTCATGAAGGGAGAATAATGATTTTCTATTCTATACAAACTATAAAACATATGTGGTATTCTGGAAATTGTCATCCTAAAAAATGCCTTAAATTCTATACATTGTAAAGTAAAGATATTCCTGTTTATTTTCTGGTGGACAGGAGACATCTCTGGGAAGAATTGGTGATTAGATGGGTAAGCTTCCATGGAAAGATGTTAAAGATAGTAATCATATATACAAAAATGTGTTGCATGTACAGCTTGTCTAAGGAGAAAAGCCATATAGTAAGTGTATCAGGTATGATCTGCTAGAATATGTTTTCCTCCAAGAGGTAGGTGACAGAATTACTTTCATTAATCTACTGATGGCATTGTGAGATGCTCAGTTTCATTCCTTAAAACCTAAAAAATAGTTTATTCTCAACTAATTTTTTTCTTCATTTTTATATGATGGTGGAGCCCCATTTCCTCTTTAAAATGGCTCTCCCATTGGTGTATGAAAGGAAGGTCTTGAATTTCTCAGCTCTCTAGCAAGGATTAACATCGCTGTCTCAGTCAGTTATAGTGTGACTAAAATGAAAGCCGAGGTTCAGCATCTACAGTGCCTTCTGTTTTTCAGTCTGAACATATAAACCCTTGAGTACAATCACATATCATCTGAAATTTGATTTACATATTTTGTTTCTGTTCCCCTTTATGATGCTTTCTTATATTTCCTTCTCTGTTCCAGTTTTATGTATATTTGGGACCATTTGGGGGATGTGTGTGTTTAGATGCATGCATGTCATGTACATGCTTATGTGCTATATGTGGAGGAATAAGAGCACTCAAAGCTGTGTCTTATGAGTTCCTAGGCGGATACTGAGTATTTTCTTCTGCTAATGCTTAAAACATGTTGCTTTCTACCCTGTTCCATTGAGACAGGGTCTCTTGCTAAACATGGAGCTCACTATTTTACAAATAGTCTAGTTGGCCATAAAGGCCCTTTCTGAGTAGTACTCAAGATTGTTCTGACTGTACCAGTTTTCTCTATGAGTACTGAGAACCTGAACTCAGGTCCTCATAATTGTGTACCAAACATACTTACCCCCTGAGGCAACTCCCCTTCCCTGTCCATTATTTTTCCATCCTGTGCCTGTAAATAAGTAATTTGTTAATGATTAAAAGGCCTACAGCCATACCCAAAAAAGTGCTTGTGGACCTCATGTGACCAAGGACAATTGTGGAGGAATCTGAGCACAGCAACATTTTGACTTTACTTAAAGAATGATGGAGTTTTTCTAAACCAAAAATACTGTGACTTTATTTAAAGCATGATGGGTTTTTTGCAGAATTTTCTGCTGTGAACTTTGCAGATTTCAATATCCTGTTACAATTCCAAAAAGTTGGACATGCTTCAGAAATGGCTGTAATTTAGAGGAAAGAGAATATGCCAACATTATCTTGAATTCAAACCCTTGTTCTTTTAGCAGTTGACATGAGAGAAATTAGTTACTGACACCCAAGCTCAGGTTTTTCTTCTGTTGTCATTGCCATCTAAGTTTATTTTAGAAATCTCTAACAGTGCTTGCGGTTCCCACTAAGCACGAGCACTATCAGGCTCTTGTTCTGCTCTGCTCCTTTCTCTGCTGCATACATTCTCCAAAGCTAAGGAAAATTAGTTTAGATTTATATTTTTGTAGCACAGAAAAGCATACTTGTTCTCTATAATAATCAATTTATACATACAGAAATAAATAATGTTATTTTACAGATAATATGAAATGATTTTCTGATAGGATTATTATAAATTTATTCCACATTATATTTAATAGCAATTCTAACTTCTGAAAGGAGAACACACATAGAAAATATGTTCATTTTACAAAGTTCCCCTTAATTATCATATCCTCTGAGAACACTTTTACTGAGCTTTATTAATAAAGGAATACTTTGAAAAGATTTCGCCTGTATAATTTTTCCTGCTAGCCTAGGACAGTCCTCATACAACCCTGTATTCTTCCTTAGAGGCACTAACTGAAATCACATTTTCAAGCCTGTGAATTTTGTGTCATGTTATTTCATAAACAAGTTTTGGCAGTCCATAAATATTAACACAAATAAAATATCCTAGTTCCTATAACTAGTCTATATTTTATAAAATTTATGAACAAGAGTATAAATTTGTTATCATCACTTTTAACAACAGAATATGTATTTTCAATATCCTTGTTGTCAAATATTCTGTGAGTCTTCTCAAGTACAGAGATGCTTTAAATATTCAATGATATTTTCATATTAGTCTACAAAATGTCTAAAGAAAGTCATGCTCATCAAAGAGCTGAATAAAATACTTTTCCATATACATTGGCTAATACTTGATTTACTCTACTGCTGCTAACAAATTACTGAAAAAACAAGGTCATATTGGTTTTATTAAGTGACTGATAATTAAATTTGTTCTTACACAAAATCTATTAATTAATTAATAGATTAATATGGAATTCTGACATGAGCCTTAGTATTTTTTCATCTACTAGCATAAAAGTTTAGTTTTCAAATTGAGAAATTTCACACCTAAGACATTTAAATTTAGTGAAGATTCTCTAAGATGATAACTTGATTGCATTTGAATAATTAATGAATGGAATTACATAATCAAATAATGTGTCAAGATTTTAGTTTACTACTAACACCTTGTTTATAACTTCTTCACATTTTAGATTAAAACTCTTGAGCATTGCAAGCTAATAAGTGAATGTTTTAAAGCACTTTAGACAAGTCTTAGAAGTCTTAGAATTAAGACAGGTTTTCAAAATATTGCAGAATGAAATTTATCATCACCGTTTCGATCATTATGATTACTACCTAAGATAGGAAGGATAAAAACAATAGTTAATTCATAGAATTCATAGGCATGCACAAATAATTGCTAAATTTAGGTGGACATGCATTTTATTCATGAAAGTACTTAAATGATAGTAGCTGTATATGCAAATCTCTACCACCAATTCTGTTTATCTGGCATATACTATTTAATAACAAACATTTAATCTAGTGTAAAATAAAATTTTGGAGTGAAAATTTAAGAACTACATTGAGGGTATTAAATTTTCATTTGAAAAAATAAAGTATTCTAAATTGGACAAGTAAAATATTAGTCACCTTGAGGCTACATTTGTAAATATCAGAAGCCATGACATTAGAAATTGATAGTAATTTTCCTGCATTAATTATCTATGCAAAAAGAGTGAAGTTCTTTGTATGCAGAGGATGGAACCAAGTGAGATTTCCTTTTCTGTGTAACCAAGGCTACACAGTTGTAGTCTTTCAATCTTATTAAGCAGCTACATTGCTGCATTATCACAGGGATAGCTTCCCTATTGTTTCTTGGACACTCAAGCTCATAGCTAACCTCTTTGTCTTCTAGCTCTTTTAATCTTTACCCCCCTTCCCAACCCCTCTGATGTCTTGGATGCAGAGATTGTATTGTAGACTAGCCATTGGGTCTACACACATCAGGAGCATTTATTGTGGATGTTAGAGTCAAAAAATGAAGTACGATCTTAAAATGTTTCCAGCTGCCTCATTGGGTCTTGAGCCATCAATTTTGACTCTAAGGTTACATGGCATTTTCATTGGCACAAGTAATTAATTTAAATAAGGATTGATATTCAAAGTCTTTTACAAAAACATTGACAAGATTACTAGCAATGGTCAAATTTAGATGTACAACTTTTTCAGAGAGAGTAAAACTATGTTTTGAACAAAAATTGAGTTCTTCAAATTAACTTTCCCTTTTAAATTATTGCATATTTTACTGTTTGTCAATCATAGTCAGTTGTCTCACCTACTTATATAAATTATAGAGTTATTTTCAACTGAAAACAGATTGTTGAAAAGCTATATAGAAAATGAATACATTTTTGTAGCATAAGCACTAATATTGTATGCTGTGATGGTCTCAAACACTGTTGATGGTTATTTCTACTGAATCATCCCATGTTAGTGGTTCAGTGAATCATTCCATGTTAGTGGTACTGTTCTGGTTTGCTAATTATGGATAAAAGGAAAGAATCCAGTGACATCTCTTTTAGTAAAGGAGATTACATTGAGAAGAAAAAGCTTGAGACAATATAATGCTGACTTTCCTTCATGCGATAACTTTTAAATTTATTTTAGTTATGAATAGACAGTATAATTATTACTAATATATACAGATGATAGGAAATGTTTAACACAATATAAGAAGCCATAATATTGTGACATCTTTTTGTATTAAGGACAAAATCATTAAAACCTAATTGAAAAATAGAGTTAAAATTTCAGGTAATCATCTGCCAGTAACTATTTATATTTGGTAAAATTAATTCACAAACAATTCATCCAGAATTTAAAAAGTATATTCGTAAGAACTAACTTTAAAATTTCTTGTTAGTGTTTAATTATTGTTGCCTCCTTTATAGTGGTAGAGTGGAATAAGGAACATAAACCTTAATGAAACAAACTACAAACACACAGGTATATGTATGACTATACAAAAATAAAAATATTAAAGAAATTATGCACATGAGACAAAAATACTGTTAAATTTGCACTAAAATTTGGTACAAAAGATGAACTGTGTTAATCGCTGGTACATGTATATTGCAGGGAGCCATGATCACAAAATAAGTGTGTGTAAATATTAATGCTCAATATAAAAAAACTTAACTTGTATTTTGAGTAACTTATGAATGTTCAAACCTTATATTTGCTGTTGAATATTTTACACTGGGTATTTTTTAAGTTATAAATAGAAAGGTAGTTAAAACATGCATTTTTAGATTAGATGTACAGTCTTGAATGGATGATATGAGACATTAATTTTTGCCTTGTCTTGTAATTATTTCATTGTGATCTGAATAAAGAAAACAGAGCAGTGGTATCTGAGTGGTTGTAGACATTACAGCACAGGGAAAGATGAATGGACGCTGGGATGCTGCTGCAATTGCCTCTGCATTTTCATCACTTATTGGTGAGAACAATTTGCTACAAAGCAATAATAAAACGGAATGTAACCAAATGTCACTATGGTCTGTTATACTGCAATAATGTCAGATAAGAATAATAGGTTTCATAAAATGCCAGGCAAATCCGAAAACAACCTGATTCTGTTCATGTTCAGATTCATGGTTCAATAAAATGTATTCATACACATTTGGTTCACACATGTTGATATATAATAAGCTACATCTTAGATTTTATTTAATTATATTGATTTTCCCTACAGTGGGTTATTGAAGGTCTTTATTAAATAAGGTTTGGTGAGCAAAACTTCCTCAATAGATTTGAAATCCCAAGTATAATAACAAGAAGAAAATCTATTTAATATTTCTTCATTATGGGGCATATTGCCGCAGGAGGAAAATGAACCAGTGGCATGTCCTGTTTATAGTCCCAAGATAACAGTGTTTTGAATGATACATTAATACCAAGAAAAATTAACTAATTGCATAACGTATATTCTAAGGCAAAGTGTCATTTTAATTATGATTTTCTGAAATGTTTATTCAGACTATTGGCCAAGCTGCCATTAACCATTGATTGTGTGTTGAGGCATGAGAATAAAATTCCCAATGGCAAGACTGGCAAACTCTAACACTATATTTATACTGTATGTAAGACAATGGTATTTGAAAAAGGTGTGCAAAGCCTTCTGAAAACCCACTACTAGAGTGAAGTAAAGATAAATATATTTCAGCTTTTAGAATTCCTTATAAAGTTGATGGCGATGAGTTATAGACATTAAATAAACCCCCCAAAATACAACCTTGTTAATAAGAAGTGAACTTCCAAGAAGAAAACTTAAACATAAGCTCGCAAATGCTGATAATGGCATGACAGGTGACTTCATTTCTGAATTGGAATGCTTTATAAAACCATGTAGAATTGGGACATTCTGTGTGTTTTGAAAGATAAACCTATAATAAAAAAAATAAAATTTGACTTAAATATTGTTGTATCAAACAGCTTTACTACACTCGTCCAAGTTCTCTAGTGTGTGATCTTTGATACACTGCTATTCCAGTATTTAGCCTAAAACTATGATCCTATTCATTAAGTTAAAGAAACAATATTCAATTTTACTGTATTATAATAAACTAATGAATGTGAAGAAAATTAACTTCTATCTGAAGAAATAAACTGATATCAGTAGTTTCTCCAGTCATTAACCATCAAATACCAGCTGCATGTCAAGAATCCCTAGATTGTCTTTTGAATAAACCTCATTGTACATGTGTTTACAAGAAAACATGTAGGTTCATGTGTAGTGTTTGTGTCTGCTAAGCATGCACCTGCCCCAATCTAAATCCCAATAAATAACATTGTTAGTGCATATTACCTGGAATACTTAAAAAAACTACTTGCTTTTGACATTATTGACTGACCCTAAAGTCCTTCAATCTTTGAAGATCACAGCTTTTCATATAATACTTTATTTAGTTAATTATTTAATTTGTCCTTTCAAGTCATACTGAGTTTCAGTAGTTTGAAATCTGTGTGAGATAATGAAATAAAACCTGTAGGAACATGACTCTAAAATTTATTTATTTATTTATTTATGTTTGCTATGTTGTCAAACTTGGACATTCTTTTGGATGAGGGGAAGATTTTTAGTACAGACAATACTGAATAGTCAGAAACATCCAGAAGATATCAGAGCAAGAAGATTAAATATTAGACTAAACATAGGCAGTAGATAGAACCTGACCATGAGAAGAGAGGGGGCAGAGCATAAGAAAAGAGAACCAAAAAAAAAAAAAAAAAGAATGGAGAAACTTAGGTTTGGGGCCTGGGTGAGAAGAGCTGAGAATAGCTACCAGCAGAGAGTGAGCCTGGCAGCCAGCATAGGCACCATGGCCGTTTGTCTTGAGTTTGTTCTTTTCCTTTTCCTCTTTCTTTCTTTCTTTCTTTCTTTCTTTCTTTCTTTCTTTTCTCTCTTTCTTCTTTCCTTTTATTCTTTCGTCTTCCTTGTCTCTTTCTCTTTTCAATCATTTTCCATCAAGGATTCTCTGTGTAACCCTGGGTGCCCTGGAACTCACTTTGTTGACTAGCTGGCCTCAAACTCAGAAACCTACCTTCCTCTTTCTCTTGAGCCAGGATTTACAGGCATGTGTCTCCACCACCCTGCTTTCTCCAGAGTTTCTTTTGGAGCTGACATTCTAGACTTTTTGTTGCCCATAAGGGACAACAAGATTTAAATAAAATTAGTATTTCTTTTTGTTTTATTTTGTATAATAAGTACAACTATCAATTTAACAAGAACAATATATTGTTTAGTAAATAAATCAATACCAACAAAGAAATCAAATATGTCTACTTGATCAGCTTGTCTTTTGAAATGCAGTCAATAAATTATATATTTCCTGAATAGCCATGTCAATAAGAACCATGTCTTACTAAAGTACACGCAAGGAATTCAGAGAGCCAACTGCATTTCAACTTATAAACTGAGGGTGCAGACTTTGAAGGAACTGTATACAATTCTTTACTGCTCTTTGTCTTACAGTGAGATCTCTGTTGTAGCTCATTCAATTAATTTATTTATACTATATTTTTTACTCTGTCTTTTAAGGATTAAGTGAAATTAATTAAATTTGGTTAATGTTGAACATAAGGATTGCAGAATCACAGATTTCATTATCTATTTAAAACAATATGAGCTTAATTTACTTTTCCATGTTGCCATTAATCACATGGTTATTCACTACTAAGATTAAAACTAAGATGGCTTGAGATGGAGCTTGGTGAAAGAGCTCTTGCTTACCGTATGTGAAACCCAAGGTTTAATCATATTGATTGAGCAAAATATGGATATGTGTATATTTCATGTTTCAGGTAGTAACATGAAGAGCTGTAAATGACAATATTTTTGTTTGTATATTTTGTTCTTGAATACTCAAAACTGATTAGGTGAGGTGTATAGAATAAAAAATAGGAATCCATGACAGAAAGCTTTATTTTACATTATTTATATGAACAATGAAAGAAGACAGAGGGAAGATAGGGAAAGTGAAAGAAGAGTCATGTGTGGACACAGACAGAGAACTTAAGCTGAATCATATCAACACACATGGTATTTTTGTAACAAAATTAAATACATGGATACCAAGCATGGCTGACTTAATGTTTTCTATATTATGAACAAAATGCTAAGAAATAATATTTTCTGATTTGTTTTAAATCATATTGTTCTCTGCTGCTCTTACTATGCATTTAATTTTCACTCTGTGCATGTGTCTCTGCATGTGCATATGTAAGTGTAATGTGTGTGTGTCTGTCTGTCTGTCTATCTGTCTCCGGGACTAATAATGTTGTTAGTTTTCTTCCTCCACCCCTGTGGGTTCACTTTCTCAGACTCAAGGTTCAGATTTGTCAACAAGTATCTCAACCTGTGTAGCCATCTCATGTTCATGTTCATCATGTTCGTGATACTTATAATCTGAAAGAGTATGATATCATATAGAAATAGATTCTTCATGTGAGACATCTCCACTTGAATATAGTAATAAAATAGCCAACCAAAGTATATTTGAAGAAGAAAAGAAAGAAGGCAGAAGCCGAAACATTAAAAATAATTAATTAAATTATTAATGAAATCATTAGATATTTAATGTAATCACAGGATACAAATAAAGTAACACAAGTGAGTGAAGAAGTATTGCCATGTCTATGAATTAGAGAGATTGTGAAGTTTGGCAGTTAAGATAATCTTCACACATATTATAGTGAATCCCCAAAATGTTTGAAGAATGATTAAAGATAAATAGAAAACATTACATCATTTTCAACAGGACCAAACAATAATTTATACCTACACAAACCTGCACAAAATTCACTTTTTATAAAAAAGAAAGAAATACAATAAATTGAGTACTGTAGGTGTAACATTGTTATAAAACAAAATAACGCCCCACCCCCATTTTCTCTCCCATGATTTTTACATTAGCTAGTGCCAATGTCAACTGGAGTTTCAATATCAAGGATGATAAAAAGCAGGAAAACATTATTAGACTGTCAACTTCCTTCAATAATTCCAAAATTGCCAGATGTGTACACAGTAGTAAATACTTCAGTTCAATGTGGTGTCTCAGCTTCTGATTTGATGGGGCTGGAAAATGCTACAGATGACATCTGGAAATGGGACAACCATGCATGAGGTGTGAGACGGCAATGGCAGTAAGCACAGTCACAGCAAAGTTATCCTTTACTCATCAGCAGAGAAGTTTTCCCAAGTGGACGATGCTGTGGAAAGATACTTAAAGCACTCATTCAGGTGACTTCTGATGGTTCAAGCAGCAGGTCTCTGGTTGTTCCTGCCAGGATCAGCATGTGCACTCAGAGAAACACCACACACCTGTCATGCTGCCATAAGGGAGCTGATGAATTCTTTTACCTAACAATCTTGTCTGTATCAAACACAGACACAGACAGGCAGACAGACAGACAGACACACACACACACACACACACACACACACACACACATTGTATTTACTGAATGCAATCTATGTTAAACGGCAGCAAAAGCCAGCACAGGAGTTTTAAGGTAGCTGAGGGACATACCAAAGGTTACACTAGCAGTAAGAGAGTAAAGCATGTTCTCTGAGATTATTGAAGGCAAAGCAGAGCCCTTCTACTCTGTTTTGCTACTGTTGATTATCACATTCACATGCTTGCCTAGAGGAGACAGCAACTAATCCAAATTGACTTCAAGATGAAACATGTTATCCTGTGGAAATATATACAATCAAAATGAGCTCATTGATTTCAATGTGGTTGTCTTCACTCTAAACACAATGAATGTGCTAAAGAGGAACTTACTAAGCATAAAGTATGTAAATTGTGTAGCATTTCCAGTTTATATTTGAAAATATATCTTGAAAATATCCCTCTAATTCCTAATATATAATGGAAGATGACAATAAACTCATGATTTTCCTGTGTGTAGAGCACCCTACTTCTGACCTAACTCCATCAGATGAGTATTTATATGTATGAAAGAAGGCAATGCTTGTATCTAGTAAATAAAGTAGGTTACTTACAGTGAGCATGTGACAACCCTTGAGAAGCCACGGTTATTCTAAGTGCTGAGTTCATGTCCTCTACTGAGGCTATTTAGCCTCAGTAAATGGCTAAATATAGCACCAAAATTAGAAATATAATTATCCCTCAATATAAATAGTCTCGAAATCCTTGTCTAAAGTGTAGCTACTTAAAACGGAGTTACTTTGAAGGCCTGTATTTCCAATGCAATGTTATTTTTTTAATTGGACCAAATCATTTGATTTATATTACTTTATGAGAAATTCAAACTAATTAAGCTCTCTCTCTCTCTTTTTCTCTCTATCACTCTCTCTCTCTCTGTGTGTGTGTGTGTGTGTGTGTGTGTGTGTGTGTGTATGTGAACAAAAAATAGTATTTAGAGTTTTAGAGACTAAGTGGGCAACAGAAAGATTAAATATTCAGTCTGTGCTATTTTAAGAGATGGGAACAACTGCGTTGTGTGCTGCTGTTCTCAGAAACCCCAGCTAGCATGAGGAGAATTCCTAGCTGAGAATCAAAGAGCCATTTACTTTTTTGAAGTTCTCCTTTTTAAATAGGATTGCTTTACAGTTGAGGACACTCATGGGTGTTTATAATTGGAACACTGCATGTGATGGGAATCTGAGGTCTTGGCTTACCATGTGCAAGGCTAGCGTTTCTGTGATAACAGGTGTAAAACAACTCGTATGCTCATGAAGCAGTAATATGGAAAGTGGATTTGGGTTGCAACAGGATAGCTAAACAAGCTTACTTGAAATCAAGTGTAATTTCTTTGCTTTAATTAAGCTCATTTTAACTGTACCCCAATTTTAGTAAGCTTTTACCAAAAAGTATAAAATTTGACTTTTCAATCAAGACTGACAATAGTTGGTTTCCTCTGTTTATGATTTATTGGAGAATTACAGCAATAAAGGGATCCAGTTTTAGATTCTTCTTTAAAATTTATTCTAAGAGAAATCACCAGAGTCAGATACCTGCACATTCTCACACTCAGAATCTCATGAAAACACTGTACTGAAGCCATGATATATATGCAGAGAACCTGATGCAGATCCTTGCAGTCCCTGTGCATTCTATCTCAGTCTCTGTGAGTTCATATCAGCTTTGATCACATTGTTATAGAGGGCTTTGCTTCCTAGTGTTCTCTATTCTCTCTGCCTCTTCCTGGCTTCTCTTCCTTGGGGATTCCTGAGTTTAAGTGGAGAGATTTAATAGAGACAACCCATTGGAGGTTGAGTGTTCTAAAGTATTTCACTCTCTGCATAATTTTTGTCTGTGAATCTCTATTTTGTTCCCATCTGTTGCAGAAGGAATCTTCTCTGATGATGGTGGAGCAAGGCACTGAGCTATAACTATAGCAAAAAGGCATTAAAAGTAATTTGATTGCTTTTTTGAGGGCAGGTGGTAAGGCAATAGTATTTGGTTTTACTCTGGTGCCTGATTACCCAGGCATTGTCAGGAATGGGTTGCATGTTGTGAAGTAGGCCTTAAGTCAGATTAGAAAATGGTTGTTTATTTGATTATAAACTACTACAACTGACATAAACAATAATATAAATAATTTGCCAAATTGGATAATGCAAAAGGCAAAGCCATGTAATGTTATAGGTCTATCAGGCAAGAAAGCATACTTTGGAAATTCTGAAAGTGCTTAGAAATTAGCTTCATAATGTCTGTTAACACACTCTTTACATCAACTATTATTAGAAAGACATAATAAATCTAATACAAAATATTATTAATAGATGCATTATCTGAACTTAAAAGATAATTTTTGAAACTGAAATATAATAAATGCTACTTTTCTAAGGCTCTATTGTTATCTACAAAATAGGAAAAGTAAAAATAGCTTCAGAAAATTTAAGACATGGATTCTATAGTCTTTTTAACAACAAAAAACTTTAAAATGTGAAAGAAATGCTTTGTGTTTATAATTCTCATAATGGCTGAGCAAAAATTATGAATATATACACACTATGACCTTAATCCTCATTCTTTTCAAATGCTTAAAATGATGTACATGCAGGCATAATGAAGGTTTGTGTGGATGATATATAGACTGCCAGTGGTTGAAATCTATAAAAGGAAATGCAACTAACATGTGGGGAAGGCAAACTAGAGAGTTAAGGCTAATACTGGTCTATAAATACAATTATGAACTGCCGTATTCTAAGGTCACTAGGTCATGACTGGAATGCCATTTGGACACAAGTGACTGACGGCAGGATGTTACCACAACAAAAGTCATTAGCAATTCTACTCCCATTAAAAGAGAAACATAAACTAGTTATGGATTTTCTTTCCTTCTTATTTTTTACTTAATGATCCCAAGAATGCTGTGTAGCTCCTTATTTTTTGAGTTACAAAAGAGTCCACTTGTACATTTTCTTTTTAAAGCAAGTAATGGATTTAAAGTCACTATGCCATGAAAGGCTAGAAGATGTCTGTGGTCATTTTAGTTTAAGTACAGGAAATATCCTTTGAATAGACGTCAGTTAAATAGCTTTAGAAATAATTCTGTACAGGTTACTTTCGCCAGATACATAGTAACTTACATTTATAATGTCCAGACAATGGAGGAAGATTTGTATTCACTGTGGCTCTCTGCTTTTTGTTTTGGCACTGAACTTCAGGTCATGGCTGATAGTTCTGTCTATAAGGGAAATACAGAGGACCTAGCAGGTTTAAGCCAGTTATGTGGCATCTTGTTTACACAGTATCTTATTATTGTATGACTGTATTATACCAGATAAAACTTTAATTCAAAATGAGATGGCCAAAAATATCACATTAAAAATAATGATTTAATTTGGTTTAAAACATAATGATTTAATTTGGTATAAAGGAAAGTAGAAATAAAATTTGTCACATCAGCATTTTCAGACATTTACAAGCCACTGCTAATTCTTTAAACATTTCCATATGACTTCTCCTTATAAAGGTCTATTGGATATTGAGGAAAATATAAACAATGCTACATTTATGATAATACACTAGAAATTTATTAAAACCAAAACAGTACCACCAGAGACAATATCTATTAGTAACAGGAGTAACGTAGACTTAGATATAAAGTTAATTGTCATTTAGGGTAGCAATGAAAATAAAAAATACATGGGATAAAGGATGGTGAGATGAGAAAATTAAGAAAAGTTAGGCAGTGGTGGAAACAGGAAGAATGAAGTCTGCACAATAAAGAAAATGTGGAAGCAAAATTTACTAAATGTCAGAGGAAGAAAGAGTGAAAACAGAAAAGGCTTTAATGCCATACTTCCTAATTAGGCATTTTCTATATGTGCTGGGTTGCCATACGCCGGAAATATGTGCAAATATCCTATGTGTTCAGAGGAGAAGATAATGTTGTATTGTTGCACTGGTTTTTTTGTTTTGTTTTGTTTTTTGTTTTTTACATTTTTTCTGTTTATTGGAAATGGAATCTTTTTCTTACATAATGTATACTAATTAGTGCATCACCTTTGCCTACTCCTCTCAGATCCTCTTTACTTCCCTCCACACAGAGATTCACTCCATTTATGTCTCTCAACTGAATACAAGCACGGTATTTTAAAGGGCCCACTGGGTCCCACAAGTAAAGAGAAATATTTAACTCATTTCTCCTTAGGGTGGCACAGTGGCAAAAAGAGACCCCCCCTTGTGTTTAAATTTGAAGGAAAAAAATACCATCTTGTCAGAATACTTTTTTGTTTATGACTTTTATTTTTCAAATTGTTAAGTATTATTTAACCCTGGATTTTAAAAATATACAACATCTTGTTTTCTAGAGTCAGATGAACAGTCCATTATACAT
>JADRCH010000006.1:15330066-15395815 GCA_019843965.1 Rhynchomys soricoides | reverse complement strand
TGTGTGTGTGTGTGTGTGTGTGTGTGTGTGTGTGTGTGTGTGTTAGAGAGAAAGAGATATCCTGTTAAATTCCTAATTTACTCATGGTCATTCATGAAGGTTATGCAGTTTGTTTTTATATTGCCTTTTGATTTCTGTTGTAGCCAACTTCCATTGTTATGGGAAACTTAGCTTGGACAACTGGTCAGAATCCAAGAAACCACAAAGTGATGTAAGTTTGTATATGATACATCACAATCTACTAGGAAATGCAGAAACCCAAAACAATGATATCAAAAGAAAATATGAAGCCATAAAACAAATTGGCTCCCAGTTAAAATATTAATAGACATGTTAGAATTAGAAGAAATGAAATTTAAAGTTTCAAACATCAAGGTTAAATGTCTAATTCATCTCTAACATCATTTTAAAATCCATTTCTATAATTACCTTTTGTACTGTTTACATGCCAAAGCAAACATGTGACAGATAGAGGCCAACTTGTAGGGCAATAGCTCCTTCCCTACCGTACAGGTCTCAGGGGTAGACCTCAGATCATCAGACAAGAGCCTTTCCCCATGGAACCATCTTGGCATCTCATATTATCTATTTTGAGTGAAGTACAAACAAGTTCAGCCACCTTCAGTGTGATAGTTTGGCAGACACAGTCAGCGTCTGGGACCATATAGTCCTGTAGTGTGGATGAGGAGTGGATCTAGAGAAGAGAGAACTGTGGGTGAAGTTTAGAGACAGTAGATTTAGTATGAAGTCTCTTCCCACAATGGATTTTATGCCCTAATAAAATTTAATTGCAGCACAACCTTTCCTGAAATGCCACAATAAACTTATAAACTCCTCTTGATATTTTTCTCTGATTATGATAATGTTTTTATTCCCATGTCTTTTAACCTTTTTAGCCTTCAAAGCACAATCAATGAGCACATTTACCGTTTCCTTGGAACTGCTTAAATTTCTACTTAGAATGATAAAGTGCACATACAATATTTTCTAAATTCCCCTTCTCATTGATTTTTATTTCAGTGAACACTTTTAGTGCCTTCTGCTAGTCTCTCTCTCTCTCTCTCGCTCTTTCGCTCTCTCTCCATATATATATATATATATATATATATTTTTTTTTTTTTTTTCCCTTGGCGGTAAGTTCATTGTTATAAATACTGGTCCAAGAAAACCTACTTGCTCTAGTGGAGAATTTTGGTGACACGATAGTAGTAAGTGGTAAACAAATATTAGAGTGCGAAAGTGATTAGTGGTTGGATCTGAACTGCAATTACTTAGAGAATTGACAGAAGTCTAGTTAAAATTAATATTTGAATAAGACCTAAGAGAAGAAAAAATATAGAAGATATTAGTGACGACTATGCCTAAAAAGAGGGAAGAGAATATATAAATGCTCAGGAAAGTATATTCTAAAATGACTTCATTGCCCTTTCCAAAAAGTTTATTGAACTATAACTTGAAGCATAACATTCACATAAGTTGGGTTAAATATTTAGTATATTAACAATTTATATAAAGGAATTAGTTCTCAACACCATCATAATTTTTTAACAGATATATACCTTATCTCTTTCACGTTTTGCCTAAAACAATGATATATACGTTTCATACATGAGTCTTAAGACCCATTTATTTATTTTTCTTTTCTTTTCTTTTTATTTACTTTTTTTTACTGGATATTTTCCTTATTTACATTTCAAATGTTATCTCTTTTCCTGATTCCACCCCAGGAAACCCCCTATTCGATCCCCCTTCCCCTTTATCAGTGAGGTTGCTCTCCCACCTACTCACCCACGCCCAACTCCTGGCCCTGGCATTCCCCTACACTGGGGCATCAAACCTTCACAGGACCAATGACCTCTCCTCCACTGATGCCCCACAAGGCCATCCTCTGCTACATCTGCAGCTGGGGCCATGGGTCCCTCCATGTGTACTCTTTGGTTGGTGGTTTAGTCACTGAGAGCTCTGCAGGGTCTGGTTGGTTGATATGGTTGTTCTTTTTTCCCCAAAAATTTATAGCTTGATTTTTATTGTTTATTGTTACATCACATACATTTTCTCTTCAAATTCTATCTATAGTATTTTACTCATCTGTTTTGCATCTGCATCTCTTTCTTAGACATATTTGTTTAATTAAATAATTTAAGGTATATAATGTACTTTGAGCACTACTCTCCCATTTGCATTATACTCTAGACTTGTTCTCATATTGTTCTCACCCAAAAACTCTATTTTCTTAGAAAATTCACTTCTTTTCATGTATTATCTATATTTATAATACTAAAATTTTCATATCTATTCTTTTTTTGATACTTTTTTTACATTTTAAATGTTTTTCCCTTTCCAGGTGTCCCCTTTGGAAAACCCCTATCCCATCCTCCCCTCTCCCTCCCTCTATGAGGGTACTCCCCCACCCACCCACCTGCTCCTGTCTTCCCTCCCTGGCATTCCCCTACACTGGGGCATCGAACACCCTCAGGTCCAAGGGATATTGGTGTTCTTTCTGTGGGGATGCAAACCCCTTCATCTCCTTCAGTCCTTTCTCTAACTCCTCCATTGGGGACCCTGTGCTCAGTTTAATGGTTGGCTGCAAGCATCCTCCTCTGTATTTGTCAGGCTCTCACAGAACCTTTCAGGAGACAGCTATATCAGGTTCTTGTCAACATGCACTTCTTGGCATCCAAAATAATGTCTGTGTTTGGTGACTGTGTATAGGATGCATCCCCAGTGGGGCAGTCTCTGTATGTATGGCCTTTCCTTCAGTCTCTGCTCCACACTTTGTCTCCATATATTCTCCCATGAGTTTTTGTTCCCCCTTCTAAGAAGGACAGAAGCACCCATAATTTGGTCTTCCTTCTTCTTGAGCTTCATGTGGTCTCTGAACCACTTATCAGTGAGCGCATACCATGTGTATTATTTTGAGATTGGGTTACCTCACTCAGGATGATATTTTCTAGTTCAATCCATTTGCCTAAGAATTTCCACAAATGCGGCAGAGGAGGGTCTTGTTATCCGTCAGGGGGAGGAGAGGCCCTTGGGCCTGAGGGTGTTAGATCCCCCAGTATAGGAAATGACAAGGAGGGAAGATGAGATTGGGTAAGTAGGTGGGAGGGTGGGTTGGAGAATATCCCCATAATGGCAGGGGGAGGGCGGAGGGAATGGGGAGGTTCCAAAGGGGAGATCTGAAAAAGGGGAAACATTTGAAATGTAAATAAAATATGAAAATAAAAAAAAAGAAAAGTACATATTTTGAATTCAAATTAAAACAAACAAACAAACAAAAAAAGAATTTCATGAACTCATTGTTTTTAATATCAGAGTAGTACTCCGTTGTGTAAATGTACCACATTTTCTGTATCCAATCCTCTGTTGAAGGACATCTGGGTTCTTTCCAGCTTCTGTCTATTACAAATAAGGCTGCTATGAACATATTGGAGTATGTTTCCTTGTTATGTGTCGGAGGATCATTTTGGTATATGCCCAGGAGTGTTATAGCTGGGTATATACTATATCCAGTTTTCTGAGAAACTGCCAGACTGATTTCCAGAGTGGTTGTAGCAGCTTGCAAGCCCACCAATAATGGAGTAGTGTTTCTCTTTCTCCACATCCTCATCATCATCTGCTGTCACCTGAGTTTTTGATCTTAGCTATTCTGAAGTGTGTGAGATGGAATTTCAAGGTTGTGTGGATTTACGTTTCTCTGATGACTAAGGATATTGAACATTTCTTTAGGTGCTTCTCAACCATTTGGTATTCTTCAGTTAAGAATTCTTTGTTTAGCTCTGTACCCCATTTTTAACAGGGTTATTTGATTCTCTGGACTCTAACTTCATGAGTTCTTTTTATATATTGGATATTAGCCCTCTACCGGATGTATGATTGGTAAAGATCTTTTCCCAATCTGTTGGTTGCTGTTTTGTCCTATTGACAGTGTCCTTTTGCCTTACAGAAGGTTTGCAATTTTATAAGGTCCCATTTGTTTATTGTTGATCTTAGTTTAGTAAAATTTCCCCTGTGCCCATGTGTTCGAGGCTCTTCTCCACTTTCACTTCTATTAGTTTCAGTGTATCTCCTTTTATGTGGAGGTCCTTGATCAACTTGGACTTGAGCTTTGTACAAGGAGATGAGAATGGATTAATTTGCATTCTTCTACATGCTGACTGCCAGTTGAACCAGCAGCATTTTTTTGAAAACACTGTCTTTTTTCCACTGGATGGCTTTAGCTTCTTTGTCAAAGATCAAGTGATTGTAGGTGTGTGGGTTCATTTCTGGGTCTTCAATTCTATTCCAATGATCTACATGCCTCTCTCTGTGCCAATACTATACAGTTTGTTTTTTTTTTTCCACTATTGCTCTTGAGGTCAGGGGTGGCAATTCCCCCAGAAGTTCTTTCATTGTTAAGAATAGTTTTAGCTATCCTGGGATTTTTGTTATTCCAAATGAATTTGCAAATTGCTCTTTCTAACTCTATGATGAACTGAGTTGGAATTTTGATGAGGATTGCACTGAATCTGTAGATTGCTTTTGGCAAGATGGCAGTCCATGAGCATAGAAGATCTTTCCATCTTCTGAGATCTTCTTCAATTTCTTTCTTCAGAGACTTTAAATTCTTGTCATACAGATCTTTCACTTGCCTGGTTAGAGTCAGACCAAGATATTTTATATTATTTGTGACTATTGTGAAGGGTGTCATTTCCACAGTTTCTTTCTCGGCCTGTTTATCCTTTGAGTAGTGGAAGGCTACTGATTTGTTTGAGTTAGTTGTATATCCAGCCACTTTGATGAAGTTGTTTATTAGCTTTAGGAGTTCTCTAGTGGAAGTTCTGGGGTCACTTAAGCATATTATGATATCATCAGCAAATAGTGATATTTTGACTTCTTTCCAATTTGTATCCTTTGACCTCCTTTTCTTGTTTAATTGCTCTGTCTAGGACTTTGAGTACTATATTGAACAGGTAAGGAAAGAATGGTCAGCCTTGTCTAGTACCTGATTTTAGTGGGATTGCTTCAATTTAGTCTACATTTAGTTTGATGTTGGCTACTTGTTTGCTGTATATTGCTTTTACTATGTTTAGGTATGGGCATTGAATTCCTGATCTTTCCAAGACTTTATCATGAAGGGATATTAAATTTTGTCAAATGCTTTCTCAGCATCTAATGAGATGTTTATTTTTTCCTCAAGGAACCTTTCTAAAATGTATTGCTTTCTTTCACAAAAGGGGAAGGGAAACAATGAGACTCAAGCTTGAATGAAGATATCTTCATTTAAAATTGGTTATTTATAGAATCTCCATCATTCTTTGTCCTGTTTTCTTTAATAGGTACCATTTCCAAATAGATTTTCTCCACTATCCCTGAAAGATCCGTGTTATCTGGGGAGGACCTCACAGATTCATTTATTGACTTTGTTTCAGACCTAGGACAGGCAATGTTAACCTTTTAGCCCCTCTCAGATGAAACATAAAATTCATTTTTCTTTTATTTCTCATAACAAATAGTAACATGGGTAAGGTGTCCTTGGGTAATTATGTCCAGATTGAAATGGAATAGATCTTTACAGCCTCATTACCTTTGAAAGTGTTTGCATTATAAGTTACTCTTTCAACATAAAGAAAACACAGTGATCATTGTTAAAGGATTAATTACAGATAATTAAAATTTAAAGTACATCAAATTAAACACTTTTTTTTTTTTTTTTGATTTTTCGAGACAGGGTTTCTCCGTGTAGCTCTGGCTGTCCTGGAACTCACTCTGTAGACCAGGCTGGCCTCAAACTCAGAAATCTGCCTGCCTCTGCCTCCCGAGTGCTGGGATTAAAGGCGTGCGCCATCACTGCCTGGCTCAACTTAAACACTTATAAAATATCTACACACCTATCTAACTCAGTATCCAAAGTAATATTTATAAATTAGATTTAATCTCTCCCCTTGATTCTTTCTCCAAACGAATGTTTTTCTTAAAAAAAAAGAATAATAATTATGATGTTACTTTAATTTTGTTATACTTTTATTTATAGTCCAGACTTTTTATCTTGTCAAAAAAAGGTCAGATAAAGAGTTATGGCTAATTTTCAACTCATTCAAACCCCAAAAAATTTCATATATTGGTATTAGCTGCTGACTGGACAAGAGTGGTATTGGACAGGCCCAGAATGGATAACAGTTGTCCTAGGTAGAATATGGTCATAGTACTGAGAAATCTTCATGTTATGGTAAAGTTGGAGTGAAAGTCCTCTGGAATATTATAGATGTTGGAATATGACACATGTGGTAGATAAAGCTTTAGAAATTTTGTTATAGGACTAATTTAGTATGTGAGGATTTTTTCTTGAATAGTTCAATCCATTTGGAGGAAGACTCTAGGTTAATAATTATGATTTAGGACTTACATAGTTTAGTGGACAGTAAAACAAAAGCTAGAAAATGGAAACATAATGGTAAAAAACAACAAAACTGAAAGCAAAAATTAGATTGTGACAGTATGTTCACCAGCCATGTTTTCAGAAAATCCACAGCCATGGATATCATGCATTAGAGTTCACATATATTAAACACTACAGAGGAAAAGAAAAATGGTGGAAAGGAAATATCACCCCACTTCATGATTTTAGAAATGAGTTCAAACAGCAAGAAATTGAGAGCAGAAGAAAGTATGGTCTTCAGAGATTAGGACACTATCATTTGATGCTATGGCATTAAAGAGCTACTGGTGTGGAAAGGAACTGAAGTTATTAAATTGGCTCACCTGTCATGCCAAAAAATGCATTTTGTTATTACAGAATGCAGTGTATAAAGGAAATCAAATCTAAATTTTACAATATTTTAAAGAAATTAGCATTTTTTTTAACTAAGGGTGATTCCAACAGTTGATAGAAATCAATATAATAGATTTCGTCTTGAAGGTAGTGATAGAAAGTTGTATAATGGTTAACTTGGAACTAACTGCCAGTTATTTTTAGTAGTACTTATACAAGGGTGTATCTACGGTAAGCTGTAATTGGTGCCAGGTAACCTCTCTTGTGATCATGTCTTTAGTAATATGTTTCAACGAGATGATAATGCTGTTGCATTAGTACTGAATGCATTTCTTAAGGGAATTAGACAGATAGATGGATAGATAGATGATGGATAGATAGATAGGTAGATGATATGTACATAGTTTAGTTTTAACAATGCAATTTAAAATAGTTGATATGTAAAATTAGAAAGAATAACACACTTGGAAGGAAACAAGAATGTCATTCTTTATCCAAAGCCATAAGCATTCTGGTAAAAAGCCCCCTCAGCATAAGACTGACCTATTGAGTAATGAAGATCAAAAAGGAAAGAATGCACTAGGAGTGCAAGGAACTTTGGTTAATTTTGTATTGTAAGGAAAGTGCTTCTACTATGTCTGTAATGCATGTGAGTTTTTACTTGGTTATAAAAGAACAACATAGTAACATGTAATGAAAATGTAAGTCCTCGTAGTCTTCTCTTCTTTGCCCTCATAAAATACCATATCTTAGTCTTAACAACTCTGCAATAACATATTGTTGGTAATAATTTCTTAGATGTCAAAAGTAAATCTATAAAAATATTCAAACAGTAGTGCTATGAAAAGTAATTTTTTAAGTTAATAGTTTACCACATGCACAATTGAATTTTCTAGTTTTAATGCTTATAAGTTAATGTATTTAACATCTGTTATCAAATGACACATAATTATAAAATGTAATTTAATATTATTATTCAATCCTTTGAAGATATATACATACATTACTAGTAATTTTTCATTTTTACAATTATTAAACTGCAAATTCCAATTGTCAAATATGAGTTTTATATTTTTAAATTGAGCCAAATTCCAGAAATGTTTACATTAATTTGTTCTTAATATATTTGTATAATTGTTTACCCAATATCCACAGAGGTCAAAAGAGGTTTCAGATATCCTGGAACTGTGTTATAGTTGGCTGGGAGTTCTTATAGATGGATATGAGAACTGGAAATGGAATTCAGGTCTTCTTCAATCGTGGGCAATGCTCCCAGACCCCCAATTAATCTAAATTCTGAAGGAACAGGCTTATCATAAAAGTGCCATGAATATTTTAAACATGGTAAATTTTACATGTGGCTTTTCTGACAGCTTTACTCATCTGATCTCTTAATAAAGATCATGAGAGAACCTGCTTTGCCACACTCTGGCAAAACAGCAGTAACAGACATTTTAACATTAGCCTATATAAAATATTTCTTAAAAGGGCTCAGATTAAGTTTGTATTTGATTGCTGTTGAGATTAAACTTACTTTCATTAATTTTATTATGGCTATTTTATTCAGATGCTAAGGGCTGTTACTCCCTAAGGATAGCTGTTTGTGATGCAAAGTAAAAGTAATGACTTTATTAGTCAATAAACAACACTTTAAAAGTTGAAATGAAAATTAATTTTACATTCTCTTTTTTTGGGTGAGACAAGGTTGTGGTTGCATTGTAAAGTAGAAAAGGGACTTTCTCTATGTCATTAATAAATTATTCATTATATTTCTATCAATTTAATATTTCTCATGAAAACCATCAATACACATATCATTTATTAATGCAAGTTTTAGGAAGCAGATCCTTAGTCTGATATGAGTATGCTTTTTATGTCTGCATGTGTTTACATACCCCACGAACGTGTAATTCTTAATTACATTTAATTAATTTATCAAGTGCTCTAAGTTAGCAGCTCATCACCCTTAGTGATGATAAAAGCATTTTATTCCTTGTTAGTTTTGTTCTTTTGTTACATTTTTCTTTTTTTAGGTTAAGCAACTGAACCTTCCTGAACAGTGAGGAGAGCATAAAATGAGATTTGGAAGCTCCAGTTCATCCTGAGCTCTGAGTCTCAACTGTCTTCATTATTTAAGTTAATAACTATCTGAAATTTATGGGATTATATAAATTTTAACTTGCTTTTTTTATTAATCATGTTATTCATTTACATTTCAAATGATATCCCCCTTCTGGTTGCCCCTCCACTAACCCCTATCCCATCCCCCCTGTCTCCCATACCCTTTTAGTCTATGAAGTTGCTCTTCCATGCATTCACCCATTCCCAACTCAGCCCCCTAGCATTCCCCTACACTAAGGCATCAAGCCTTCCTCCCCTTCCATTTATGTCAGACAAGGTCATCTTCTGCTATGTACGCTAGAGTCCAGGCTTCCTCCATGTACATTCTTTGGTTCATGATTTAGTCCTTGGGAGCTCTGGGCAGTCCAGTTAGTTGATATTGTTTTTCTTATGAAGTTGGAATCCCCTTCATCTCCTTCAATCCTTCCCCTAGCTCCTCCATTGGGTTCCCCAGGCTCAGTCCAATGGTTGCCTGTAAGTATCTGTGTCTGTATTGGTCAGGTGCTAGTATAACCTCTCAAGGAACAGCCATATCAGGCTACTGTCAGCAAACAATTCTTGGCATCAGATTGGGAAAAGATTTTTTTCAACCCTACATCTGATAGAGGGCTAATATCCAAAATATAGAAAGAACTCAAGAAGTTAGACTCCAGAGAACCAAATAACCCTATTAACCTGCTTTTTAAAAATGTTGCTAGTGCCATTTCATATACTTGCATATTGTTGAAGATTTAGTAAATTTGACAACTACAATACAGAAAATCTATTATTCAATATGTAAGAGTAATAAAATCACTAAGCTGCGTGCATATCTTCAGGTTTCTGTTTCTTATAAAATAAGGAATTTGTCTTAAGATGTAGATTATTTTTAAAATTTAAAAGGTAGATTTTGCAATTTCTGTAACATGATTCTACTCTTAAGACATATTTATGTATATAAAAATAGCATGGTCTCTCGAATGAAAAAAACAAACAAAAACACTTTGATAGAGGATGGGCTGCAATCAAATCTGTTCCTTGAAAACAGGACAGTGGCATGAATGAGTAGCATAGAATGAAATAAGTGAGTGGGGAGAATCCCAATTTATAATCCATTTTATTTATTTGTTTATATCCTAGTGACAAAAGTTACTAAATTAGTTGCAGCATCAATCAATCGATATACTTTATCTCTCCAGTAGAAATAGTAAAGTTGGCATTGATGACTTCAGAACTAATTTTGCTCTGTGAATGTAGGAACCCCAGAATTCTACCTAGGGTTTTTTCTTTATCCTCAGCATATAGATTTAGCTGCATTCCATATGACCCTCATGATCATAATTCTATAAAAATAAGAAGTAAGGGCAAATGCTATACACTCTTCCTCAATTGTTTTCTTTCTAGAAGCTGCGCACAGTATATCTATCAACACCCTATTAACGCTAATCACTTGTGATCACATAATAGAGAATATATTATGAGGCTTTGTGTCACTACACTGTGCACCAATTCATATAGGTATGGGATAAGGGAGACTTGAACAGGGAAAATAAGCGATTATATGTAAAACTTTATCATTCTTTACTTGTCTTTAAGCTTTTAAGTACATAAGATTAATGACTAATAAAACATTAATATTTACAAAACTGACTTACCTTATATAGAAGAAAGTGAATCCATCTTTAATTTAATTATCAAATTATTATATATGCATATGTAAGTCAAAACATAAAGCACTCCCATCATTCACCAAGTAGCCTGCATACCTCTTCCCTGACAACAGCTAGTAGATAGATCCTAATGATGTCAAGTCCAGAGGCATATTTCACTGCTTTTAACCCTCATGTAAATGCATTTGCTATCTGTCCACTTTTGGGATTGGTTGCTTGACAGAACACAATTCCTCTGAGACTTACCTAGAAACACAACATATTTACAAGGGGAAAGAATTAATTAACTATGAATAATAACATTTAACTTCTGTATGTCTACTAGTAATTTATAAACAAACAATATGTAAATATTCACTTGAAATGGGACTAAAAATGTGTCATCTGCTTCTTCTGCCTTGACCTTCTTGAAATAGATGCTACGGAAATGAGTGTGCACATGTGAGAGCGTATTCTAGTAGGGTTATGACTTACTTTGATACTCAAATCTAAATCACCCATCCCAATTGCAGGAAAATGCTTTAAATGAGAAACATTGGTATTCTCTGAGTAAAATAGAGGATTTGAGCATTTCAGGAAACTTGAATCCTTTTGTGAAATTTAGTACCACTAATTTGTCATTCACTGTCCTCAATCAGAATTTTGATATGTCTCTTCAGAAAGTAAGGAAGAAAGGACTAATATTAATGCTGTGTACTCATATTTTTGTCTATTTTTAAATTTACTTCAGAAATGTTTATAGATTCATTTCTATTCTCTCAGAGTTTTATTACTCTATAATAATATAATTATTCATTATTATTCTAAAAGGTCAAATAAAGGAGTACAACTAAGTAGGCATGGGATGAGAAATAATTAAAATTACCAACAAAACAAAGAAAGCAGAAAATTCTTTGTAATTATCAAAGCATCAGGTTTTTAGGTTCTCTAAATTAAAGTGAGTACTTAGCAGTCTTAAAAGTTCTCAGTAATTAAATGGGTTCTGTACTTTGGCTATTTTGACTATAATCTCACTGATTTGGATGGTATTTTATTAATGATATCTCAAGGGGAATTTGCTCTAGCTTGAAAATTAATGAAATATTAATAACTAACAACTAAAGAAATGCAGACATTTCTGCTGTAGAAAAAAAATGTGGTCTGCATCATAAAGCATTTATTTATTTTTTTGCCAGTATCTTTATTTTAAACATGTGTATCTATTTCATGGCTTCAAGAGTAACTTTTATGAAGCCATATAATAGAAATACTGCATTTGCTTTAAAGTGTATACAAAATAGTGTTTAATTTGTTGCATTTCGGTACAAGTAAATTATTCTTGAATAGGAAAATAGATAATTAATAATTTCATACATGCATAATTCTGAGACCACCAGAAAAGGTGACTTTTCTTCTTAATTGATAAGCAAATGCCTTTGCTTGTGAACAGGGATAACGAACCTGCTAAAGAAGAATTTCTGTGATATTGTTTGACAGGACTGAGCAGTAGAAAGTCAAGTTTATATGTATAAAAACAGGATTTTTTAAATCTAAGTTGTAAATCTAGTTGGCAACGACCTGAAATCTGTGAAGGAATTTTCTAGAAATATAGTACTGAAAATGGATATGCAGATTTACTTTTATTTGAGTTATTAAACTATCATCTTGATGTTATTTTGATTAATTGTAGAAATGACATGATCTATTGACAAAGTATTACATAAAGTATTATAGAATCTTAGTTTTAAAAACCCTTAAAACTCTAGTATATGGAGTGATCTTGTATGATAGAATAGGAGAAGAAAGTTGAATATGTAACTAAGTTGCAATAATCATTTTCTACACATCAGTTTGATTATTAAATGTACTCTTATTGGTTTAAAATTATTTGTAAACTTTTATCAAAATAACTCATTTTAATTACTCATTGTAAGTGGATAAAATCAGCAAATAATTACTTTTTTTTTTAGAAATTATTGGCTAATTGCTCTAATACTGATAGCCTTTGATAACTGGCAGAATTTCTGAAAAAAAAATATGAAGAGGGAATACATTTTTGCCCATGGTTTCAGAAGTTTTGATCCATGGCACTCAGCTCTTTTATTTACATTCATACACACTAAAATAGATGATTATGACAGTAGTTAGGTGATGAAATATAATGGCTCACACTGCAGCAGTCAGGAAGCAGAAAAGCTAGGGACATCTATGAGCTTTTAGGTCATGCCAAATAATCCATTGCCAAATGTATTAGCACTTACTACTCTCTTACACTTCCCAATATTATCAAATTTTAATTCCATCAAGCTATTTATGAACCCCAAATGGTCTTCAGTATCCAGTCACTTACACAAAGTAACAAAACTTTCAACACATGTTCCTTTTGGCCTATTGTTTTTAATGAAACTATGACACAAACTCTTCTGATATTTGGTCAAAATCCTAGTCAAAGGGTTGGATGGGAAATCATTGTGAAGACCTAAACGCTTACTACTCATGTAGTTAAAGTTATAGTCGCTATAATACTTGAGGTATAATATTGCTAATTAATTTTAAATACATTCATGAATCAGCTATTTTACTCCTGTATACTCTTATGGTATAAAATCTTACTGAAAAATATTCATGAGGAATATATTGATTTAGATTAGAATGGAAATTGTAATAACCCATACCTATATAAACATTTGAGTAACTAAATGTATATTTACAAGTTTTATATATTACAAAGTACATGCAAAATTATCTAGTTGCATCATTAATGAAAAGTTTCCTTCAAGATACACTACGTAAAAATAGCTAGTTTTAAAAGTTACACAACATTCCTTCAAGTAAACATACTTGAAAATCTCTTAGGAGTGAAACACTGGCAATATTTTCCACATTGTGCATTTATGTACTTATTTCTGATATGTAACAAAAATTCAGAGGAGTGTATTCTAGTGTCATACCCAATTCATTTTTGTTCTCAAGAGAATGTTCTCAAGAGAATGTTTTGATATTGTCACCATCTCCTGAAAAAGGAGATGACCAGTTGTCTACTGTGTCCTTGAAGTGTTTGGTATATTATTTTCTCTAGGATCATTCAAGTTCTAAGAATATATGATCCTGAGGAGTTGGAGAGAAGATATAAAACCTTCTACATAAAATAGAAATATAAGTATAAAGACTTGCCTTGCCTGTGGCATTTCAATTGTAATACAGGAAATTCAATCTTTGGCCCTCCTTTGACTCACTCTTTCCTGTCCCATTACATTTATGGGATACCATTAAGAAGACACTAAAATTTAACTTTCAAGTTAAATCTTTTCCAATATAATTCCTCAAACAGTCACTCATAAACCATTTGCTTGTTGTATTTTGTTATCAAACCAAAGAATATTTTCTATATTATAAACCCATAATTAAGGCAGATAAAGCATTACTTTATATTTTATAAAGATTATCAGAATACCAAAACTAGTAAAGCCCAAAAATTAACATAACATGTACATTTTTACTTAAAAAAATTATTTTGTAGCAGAAAGATCATAGAAAATAAATGCCACAATTTTTTCTGGTAATTGGTTTTATGTAGTTAAGATTTGATTTTTTTGAGGGGGAAAACTGACCCAATATGCTTACCATTAAATATCTTCCCATACACTTGAACATGTTCTATCAGGATTTCCTAATTATTTTTCAGTGAACACTACTACTAAAAATAAGTTCTTCCATCATTTGTCATACTTTCTCTACAAAGGGATTTTTTCAGTCTTAGAACATCTTAACAATAGCCCAGATTATTGGAACAATTAGTGACTAGAGTGCTCTAGAAAAATTCTGAAGAAAATATTTTTCCTCTTTGAAATTTCCTAGTTTTTATGCAAAGCCAAATATAGGTTCATCCCAAATTGTATTATATGGCTCACTACAAAACTATCAGACAACATTTTTTTGTACACCATAATAATCCATAATATTGAATGTTGTAGTTTGTGATGTGAATATGTGCTAAATTACAGAGCTTTAATTACAAGATCAAATACTGACTTTATAGCAGACACTACTACACTACTAATGGTGAATATATATGCTCATTTGGGGAAATATTATTTTGTCAGCATGGAATGATATTTTTAGTCTAGAAAGGAAATTAATAATTCATTTCTGAATAATCACTAAGAGACATTATTAAAATGTATGTCTAATGTTACAAAGCAGTCTACTAAAATGTGTGCTCATTTAATCTGGTGAGTTTTGTACGTAGAGCTCTTCAGTGTACCCTGTGTATGTTTTTCTTTAACAATAAATTATAAAGTTGTGCTGCCCCTAGGCAAATTAGTTAAAGAATCGGAAAAAAAATCTAAGTATAAGTTCTCTGGACATCGTTGTTCACGCATCAACATGAGGTTCCCAGCTCAGATTCTCTCAACTCCTCAAGTTTACACAGCGAATTCTTATTGAATAAGTAATAGCCCCCATCCTAAATATTGATTTTCTAATAAGTATTTTTATAAGTCTTTAAAAGTCCATTTTGAATTTTATATGAACATCTCATAATATAACTTTCAAAACCACTGTATATATCTTAATAAAGAATATATTTCTGATTTAAATAATAAATCATTCACATGTTTGCATGTTTGTGTAAAATTTCAGTTATCAATGGTTCTTTTTTTAAAATATAAATGTCTCAAATAGTAAATTTTAATACAATTGCACAATTAACTCAAGCAGAAAATGTAAAAAGACATTTTATAAATTAAGTGTAAACTTAAGATATAATGCTATCCTTTTTCAGGGATGTTAAAGTCCTGAAAAGATTAGAGAACTTCACAGATAATTGAATGTTCTAGCATGTTCTTCACATGTTCTAACGGGATCAGCCCCCATATTCTCAGTGCTCAGCACAACTACTGCAATACCATCCTGTCCTTGGTGGCAGGTTTTTGTTTTTTTTCACTAAAACATAAGTACCAGTACGTTTTTGTCTATGTAAGAATATAATTTGTGATTTCTTTTGATAATGTCTTAAACTTTCCAAGTAGAGGACATGAGAAAATTTTAAGTTTCTATCAACAATTTAATTGAATCAATCAGTATATTCACACTTAAAGCTTTCCAGACATATTGCAGTATCATGAAATATAACACAGCATAATGGTAAACGCCCGATTTTAAATGGAATAAGCTTCATATACAATTTTAGAAAACACATTCATGTACAAACTATACAAAAAAGAAGGAAGCTTTTGGAGAGGAAAAAAGAAGGATGGTGAATATTTACTAGAATTAAAAAAATCAGATCTCAAGAAAGTGAATCCTTCCAAGATGTGAGTTTTAGCAAATTTCTCTGTTATTGAAGCATTATGACCAACATTCTACTCAGATACGTAATTTCATTTCCTGTGATGTCATATGTAACATTGAAAGACCTTAGCTAAGTCTCTTTAAAAAGGGGATTCTGTAGGGTGTTTGAGAATTACAGAAAGCATAGTTTATTTATGTAATACTTATAAAAATATATTAACACATGCAATAAAAGTACTGTTACAACCTTTGAGAATGACTCTTAAGGGGCTGGAGAGATGGCTCAGTGGTTAAGAGCACTGATTGCTCTTTCAAAGGTCCTGAGTTCAATTCCCAGCAACCACATGGTGACTCACAACCATCTGTAATGGAATTTGATACCCTCTTATGGTTTGTCTGAAGACAGCTATAGTGTACTCATACATAAATAAAATAAAATAAAATAAAAAAGAATGACTCTTAAATATGTATTACACCTGTAATATGTTCATGCTTATGTTAAACAAATTTTATAAGTTTTCCATTTGTATACCCGAATAGCAGAACAAAAGTCATTGAATATTCTGAAAAAAATGCCCAAAATGGGAAGTAAGCTGTGGATATAGATCCATTGAACCAGTGGCTTATCTTGCATGAATGAAGCCCTCGGTTCCATCCTCACGCCCTATACCACAAGGACAATTCCTCGTGCCTTTAATCCCACAAATTTGGAGGTAGAAGCAGAAGGAGCAGAATTTTAGGACCAGACTTTTGCTGGTGGTGAATTCAAAGTTAGCCTGGGCTATAAGAAAATATACTTAAAGATATATAGATGATGATAGATAGATAAATAGATAGATACATGATAGATAGAGAAAAGAGAAAGAGACATAAGTAAAGAAATACATTATTGTGTATGAAAAAATATGGTGGGTATTAAGGCTACTAAAATGCCCAGTTGGCCTCTGTGCCTCTGTAGTGCAGTCTAATAACTCATTCTTATAATGGTTAAAGAAAGGACGTTAACAGGTCACACTTCTGCATGGTGAAGAATTGATACAAAGATTTGATCACTGTTACAAGAGTAAAATCTGGGAAGGGTGGAAATAATCATGATGGAGGAGTTACATTTAAGGTAAATGTCCTAGGGATGAGTGACTATGCATGATGAAGGGAGGAAATGCCAAGCCTGCTCAAGAAGATATGTCTTATTGTATAAAGGATCAGCTGTGATAATAGCCACACTTGTGCTAACTGCATTTATGTCTTTACACAACTCACCTGCAGGTTTTGGAGGTTTTGTCACTGTGCTGCTTTGTCTTTTATGATAATGCAATATTTTGAGGAATAATATGACTAGAACACAGGATTCATGTGAGCACTGATCAACATCACCTAACATTTTCTTAGAAAACTTTAAAATGTTCATCTTCTGTATTGGGAATACTTAAGACAATATCTTAAGAAATGATAAGTTATCAAATATTGGTATATAGAGAACAACAAAATGTTGCATATCTTTTAGGGGGTAACTTAAAAACATGCATCAAGGATAAGCGGGCTTACAACAGTTGTGTTGAACACCAAAAAATTAAGTTTAGATATTGAAAAAGTAATATAGAAGCATAATGTCATATTAGTGAAAGTTTGAGTGAAAATAACTGAGTAATAAACCATAACACAAAATCCTTATGAGCATCGTTTACTCATTTTAGTGTATTGTCAATAGCCTGTATCAAACCCCACTGTATAGAGTACTAATATCATATAAAATCAAAAGAGAATGTAGTGTAACCTTTTTCATTGAGAAATAATCTCTTAGCTAAACCTGTAGTAAAACATAAGTATGATCAATCATGAATATTAGCTACTGGATTCTAAAGATAATGCAGCATTTTTAATTTACCCTAAATATACTCAAGCAAGTTTAGTTCCACCAGGTTAAAAGGTACATTGGAACCATTTCTGTTCCATTTCATTTTTAATCATTTATTTATTTATTTATTTATTTATTTTATTTATTTTTACACTCCAGATTTTATTCTCCCCCCTCCACCCTTCAACTGTTCCACATCATATACCTCCTCCCCACCCACTATTTCCATGCAGATGTCCTTACTACCCCCCCCCCATTCCACCTGACTTCTAAACTCCCTGGGGTCTCCAGTCTCTTGAGGGTTAGGTGCATCTTCTCTGTCTGAACCCAGACCTGGCAGTGCTCTGCTGTATATGTGTTGAGGGCCTCATATTAGCTGGCATATGCTGCCTGGTTGGTGGTCCAGTGCCTGAGAGATCTCGGGCATCCAGGTTAATTGAGACTGCTGGTCCGCCTACAGAGTCGCCCTCCTCCTCAGATTCTTCCAGCTTTCTCTTAGTTTAACCACATGGGTGAGCGGCTACTGTTCATTGATTCGGTGGAAATATCTGCATCTGACTTTTTCAGCTGCTTGTTGTGTCTGATAGATCACTTTGTGTGAGCACTCCATAGTCTGAAACTGAGGTTGGATTTTGAGTTTTCCAAAGTCAACACCACTTGCAAGTGGTCAAGATATATGATCTCAAAATAATAATCACATTTTTAGTTCTTAGCTCTAGCTGTAGTGCTTTGTCTGCCTTCTTTCTGCTGTGCTTCTGACCATGATGGTCAGCAACTTATTCTTTGAAACTATGAGTCCTTGAAAAGCTTCTCTTTGATGAATTATCTTGGTCATAGTGTCTCATCAATAAAAGGGAAATTAATACAAGCTGATGCCCATGTAAACCCTTGAGATCCTAAATCTGGGTATCATCTGATAATATCTGATGTCAGTATTATTTGATAATTTGAAGGAATTATATGCATTGTATCCACTTCCTGAGTAGAGCAATGTCTATTAAGGATGCTTTACGTGATGGATGCAAATGATCTCCAGAGAAAGACAGTTGAAATCTTAGTTATAAAGATCAATTGTTACAGGGAGTACTTCCAAGAAAGGAGAGCAGAATTTTAATATGAATATTTATAATTTTTAAGTTAAAATAAATATATTTCATTGTTATTTGAAGATACAGTCTAATAACTGACTTTATGAGTGTTATAAAAGCAGACACATACCAATATATATTTCAAAGTAAAGGTTTTTACATGTATTAGAGAGTTGACAGTTTTGATCTCCATGACTGTCATTTACAATTTTCTATATTGACTGTTTTTTTTTAACATTTTCTGTTCTTGTGGTTTGTTCTGAAAGGCTAGATATAGTTAAGATTTTTTTCTTGTGCACATCTATATAGTTGCAAAGTAAGCCCCATTGTTACAAATTATTGAAAGATGATTTCAAATTTTTGAAATAAAAAATGGATTGTAGCTAAATAAAAAAGAAATCTTAAGAATGATTTAAATACATGAGAAAATAACATTACAGTCTCATTCTTATTCATTAATTTTTATATTTATTTATTTATATGTATAGGTACGTGTGCATGTGGTATGGGTAAACCTGGGCACACATGTGGAGGTCAAAGGACAACTTCTAGAACCTGGATCCTCATTTTGGGTTCCGTTGATGGAACTCAGGTTGCCTGGTATATTACAATCACCTATCTCACTGGACCTACCATCTTATTCTCTATACACATTGAACATTTTAACAAAATTATCTATATATAATTACAAAATTATTATATACAATATAGTATATTTTGTCAGTTTTCATATTTCATGATCTTAGACAATTTAGAGTATTGGGTTTCCTCAGATCATGCTGGAGTTTCTGACCACTTCCAAAGCCAAATTAAAGGCCTGTTCTTTTATGAAGGGAAATGGGTGGGAAGTGGATTTGGGTGAAAGAGAAGGTAGGAGGAAGGAGAGGAAATGGAAACTGTGGGTGAGTTGTTTTATATAACAAAAGAAACCATTTTCAGTTAAAAAGTGAAAATTGATAAAAGATAAAGAATAAAATTTCATAATTATTAGATCACTGATCTTAAGACAGTGGTTAAAATATTTTTGTTTTTATTAGCAAATTATTGTCGATTTTTATAGGAAGATGAACTTGTATATTACTGTCTAGTAATTTATGATTAGCATTCATTAGAGAACTGATAAAAGCTACTTTGTTAGCCCACTTACACTTATCTATAAAAGTCCATGCATTTGCTTCTTGACTGAAATAATCATTCTTGACTTTAAGAAAACAAGTATATACAAATTTCTAGCTTCAAACTCTCATTCTAACAATGTTGATATTATCTCAAAATTCTGCTTTGCTGTAGGCCTCTAACAACTGTGGAAGCCTGGGCTTCTACAGCTATAGAAGTAAAATATGATTGAGCTCTGATCAAACAATCAGGAATCTCCAGGCATGACTTCTTGTTTTTCTGATACAAGATTCTATAAAATATTTATTGAGGCAGTCATGGTGCAGATGTTCTCAGGCAGAAATAAGCTAGTCATGTTCATGAAACAGAAAACAGCCCAAAGGAAGGAAAAACAAAGAGGAGTGGCAGAAAAAAGTTCAGAGAGGAGCTCTGGGATGAAATCATTGAATGTTTTTTATAAGCCACAATGCAAGTTTTCTTTTAATTCTAATTATAAGAGGAAGCAATTGCAGAGCTTAAATAGAGCACACTGGTATTTATTTCGCATTCTAGAAAAACAAGGTGCTCATACCTTTCCTAGTGATTAAAATGCCAACAGAAGTGGAGATACTGTGGCTATTTTATAACCTATTTTATAGATAAGACAGCCAAGATTATGGTAAGGACACTGACATCTTAATGTTTGTTCTGAATAAGTTTGTGAATGGAAATGTCATTCATTAACACTAATACTGAATAAGAAATGTGTTAGGGTAGCTTGTTGTTTCCTTTGGTCCAGGTAGTCAGAAACAGACAGCTTTTTGTTTCTAGAGATTTACTCTTGAATAAAATCATAAAACTGTATGTAAGTTACATTCATTACTTATAGAACAGCTTAATTGGGTTCATGATTTGAAGATTCATTTGGAATGTCTGGTGGAAGTAACTTGATGTAGCTGGTTGTATTACATCTGTGGTCAGTAAACAGAGAGATGAGCACTGGTACTCAGGTCCTTTCTTCTTCCTGCTTGATAGCAAAACCTGCCTGAAGCGTAGATCATTCATATTCAGATAGACCATTTTTCCATGTCAATTAACCCATAAAGTAACAGCCTGAGAGTTAATTCCCTATGATTTAAAATCCCATCAACTTGACAAAGAAAATTAACCCTAGTGGTCATCTAAATATGATTTGTGATTCAACTCAGCATATTGCTTCTTGGTTGCAATATTATACTTCTGTGATGACTTGTCAAAGCAAACTTTACCTATGAAGTAGATAGCTTTTTTATCACTCCCTTTCACCTGTGGAAGGAGCTTATCATTTGAGTAATCTAAATCAAATGACTTTTTAAATACCTTGACATTTCAGGACAAGAGGTGTGAGGTAAGTAAGAAAATGCCATTTCAAAGTAAATTAGGAACCAAATGTACTGTACTGTGTCTATTCTGCTAAGTATTGTTCTAACAGTCAGAAATTATTAATAGCTTCCAGAGCCAAAATGGAAACTATTTTATAATATGGATACTTGGTATTATTTGGAAATCATTTGGATACTCTTTAAACATTTTGGTAGATACCAAAATGGAAACATCCCAAAGGGAGACATATCCAGCCCCTTACACAGTGGCTGTGACTATAAAACATCTTTTAACCTTTGTCTTTCTAAATGAAAGCAGAGATGTCAAAAGACTGAAACAGGCACATAGAAGTTTTTTGTTTCTTTGCTAAAAAGCATTTCCTCCTCAGTTTAGGGCCATTTTTCTTGCCCAGAAAGTAAAGAGGTCCATTTGGTTTAGCATTCTTTAAAATAATTATTTGTATTTTTATTTATATGCATGTGTATATACTTGCATGTCCTAGTATCTGAAGATACCACACCCCCACCTCCAGAGAGAGAGGTAAAGGTGATTTTGATCTACCCAAGTTGGTTTTGCAAACTGAACTCTGGTCTTTCTGAAGCATCCTTAACCATTCTTTACCACTGAGCCATTCTTCAAGCCTCTGTGTTAGCTCTTGAGGGAAGGGACATGGCATGTCTTGCTCATTACTGGAGAGATTTGGCTTAATAGTTTTCTTAGGATCTTTTGTGTTGTTTAGAACCCAAGTCAGAACTATCTGTCAGATCCCATTATTTGTCTAGTAATGGAAATCCTGCAGGTTCAGTTCCTGGATTTAAAAGTTACTGACTATGCCTTGAGGTTGGGAATGGTAGCAGTTGAATCTTTTCTCTATAACTTCCAACCTTAGTCATAGATGACTAGTTATATAGCATTGTGTTTATATCTAGTTTCTTTAAGTCTGATACTTCTCTTCAAACACAGCTCTGAATTATGTATCTTTCTAAAATCTTATCCTATCTTAACTTCATGAAATATAAACTGAGCACTATATGTTTTAGGTTCTTTTGTTATTTAGAGAGTGAAACAAAATTTTATTGTCTTGTGGAATGCAGCAGATAGACCTCTGGCTGACTCTATTTGTCTTTGAGTACATAAACATTTTTTTTTTCATTATCTATTTCTGAACAGTGTCTTGTAACATTTAGAGTAAGAAGATTTAGCCAGTTTTAACTGTATGTCACAGACTCAGGAGAGAGTAGAGAAAGTGGAACTATATGCTTTATAAGAATAAACAAAAGAAACTTGAAGTCAACTCTAAGATAGGTCAGTAAGTAAGGGCTTAAGACTAAGTCCAATGACTTGAGATCCATCCCTGAAACCTACATGGCAGAAAGAAAGAACTGCCTACTACACACAATGGCACATGTGTACACACAAACACTGAAATAAATGTACAAATGCTTTATATTAATTAATTTATTTTAGTTTTCCAGATAATTATATAGGGACATTATTTTCTCCTTTTCTTTCATTTCTCCAAAAACTCCCATATACAGCCACAAATATCTTAGCATCTTGACTGCCAAACATGACCTGAATAAGTGTATTTTTTGAGAAGAAAACTATGAGGTGCAGAAATAATAAAGAAATATGGTAATATGTTAAAAATAAGTTAAGCATATATAAATGCAATTATATAATTGTGATAAAGAGAAAATTACTCAGTAAAGCACAGATGCTATGATTCTAATCTTAATTCTTAGAATAACCATAGTTAAGCTTTATCCTCGATAACATTAAATGGTAGATCTTTATTCAACTATTTAATAAACATATGGATATACTTTCTAGAAAATAAATCTCATTTTCATTATAAGCTTCCTAAATAAGAGTTCATGGCAAATATAAATGTTATTGAAAAGGTGTTTTAGATCTTTCTTATTATTCTATTGGTTTTAGTGGAATCTTCCATTAGTTTTCCTCTGCTTCCCAGGTCTTGTGCTCTTTGTCATATTTTATATCACATCAGATATGGTTTGGAGTATCATGTAGAAAATAGGGTTTATTAAGGGAGTAAAAGGAGATGAGAGTGTACAATGGCAGGAGAGATGATCTCAGAGGAAAACGTTATCATACAGGAGAGGCTACACGAGGAAAGACGTCACTGTGCTGACCCTATGTATTGATGTAGACTATATCATTTCTGATGGAACAGTTTATTGTCCAAGTGATTGACTGGCCCATTTGGATGACCTCTTTAGGGAGGGTTCAATACTGTGCATTTGCTCTTTACCAAGGAGTCAAGGCCAAAATACAATTAGATCCAGTTCATATGACCAAAAGTCAGGTAACAATAGATTTAAAATAATGAAAGAAAAAAAAAAGAAAAGAAACCAACTACTAAATAGCCATGTTCCACCAGGTAAAAGACAATCTATGTTCCCATTACTTTTCCTCACATCATATGGTATTTTCAAGTTTAAGAAAGGACGATTGTGGTAATTTTCCCATTATTAAAATTAAAATAATTATGGTGTTAAGGACTCGACAAATGGGAACTGAAGCTGACTGTGAAAGCCATTCAGATATTCAAATGTGCTAATTTTGAACTAGGTAACTAATATCATCTCATAAATTCTTAAGCAAAGATATCTCTCATCTAAATGGGTTTGTACTTGCATATTGAGAAACCAAGAAGTTGACAGGGAAATAAATATTAATAAATCAGAATGTACAACCATAGTTATTTGCAAATGCCTAGAAATCTAAGGGGCTGTTAATGTTGTGAATCACTATTCTGTACAGAGACTCTTACTCACCAATTTGTTAGCCATTTGGCTCCTGCAGTCAATTGACACAGAGATTTAAGTGAGGTGAACTAGCAGATTCTGAACAAGTGTGTGACCTGTACTTAGTGCTTTGAGCATCAGTGTTTCTGGGTAAAATAATAGTTGCCTCTGGACAGGAAATCTATATCTATACAAACCCCAAAAAGTCCATGGCTGGTACCTACCTGCCTCTGGAAAATGATGACTAGGAAGAAGTAGAGTCTAAGAGTCTAAGGCGAGACCAAGGTGATGGAGGAAACCAAAGCAGGAGTAGCCCTAAAGGAGATGTATCTAAAAAAGTAAACAAATCTACAGCGGTTTGAACATAACAAAAACCTGCCAATGGGTTCAAAATTGCAGACAGGAAGAATATATGAATATTTATATATACATGTATATCATATATATCATATGCATACATATATTCATATAACATATATACACATATATACATCATATATACATACACATAAACACACACACATATACATATGGATAAATGGATCCATACACATATATAGCTGGATCCATATACATACATAGATAAATCTATCGATCTATTTATCCACCTATTTATACATGTATGTATGTATGTATGTATGTATGTATGTATGTATATAGATCCAGCTTGATTTATCTGTGTTCTGGGTTCACAGTGTGACCAGTCTTCAGCATTAAAGTCATACATTTTTAGTTAGAAAAATGAAAAAAGCCTGTGTTTTTTAGGAACTTCTGGGGCTTTCTAGCTAACATCTTATAGACAGGTATATTTTATCTGATGGAGCATTTTGGTTTACAATTTTTTGTCTTCAGACCTAGAGAGATGGCTTAGTCATTAAGAGCATTGTAGGCATGTTTGATTCTATGCACCCATATGATGGCTCACAAGTATCTATAGCTCCATCTCCAGGGAATCTGACACTCTTTGCTGGCTTACATGGGTACTGTATGCATATGGTATACTGACATGCATGCAGGTTAAAATAAAGTAAATAAAATAAAAATGAACAATTAATTTTAAATCTATGATTTCAGAGCACAACATTATCCACCCATATAAGTAGGGCACCTAAATTGATAATATTACTTTTTAATCTTATTTTTTAGCCTAAAGTGATAGCTATCAATGTGTTTTTTAGATAATTAACCATTTTTGGTAGGCTTTGCTCTTACCTGTAGCTTTTCATGGCTCTGCTGGCCCTCATTCCTTTTTGAACCCTTCCATGCTTAGGATTCTCTCCCATCTACTCTCATATAACATATGGCATAACTCTTCAAGATATTTGTTTTTGTTCTACAGATACTAAAGAAAAGAACAGGTGAGTGTGCCTGACGTTAGGGCTGACATTTCAGTATCAACCTCTGCAACCCAAGTGGTACAAGGAGAGAACCAAGACCTTTCAAGTTGTTCACTGATCTTCACACACTCTATGGCATGTTTATGTCCCTACATGGCATAAGTAAATATAAAACTGGGACACTTAAAAATCCCTCCTATAGTACAGTGTAAAGAACTATACTAATTTACTAATTTAGTTTTAAACACCACTAACTGTGATGGTTATTATTCATGAGTGTTGTGAACTTGAAATCTTCATTGTGTTCCACCCCATATAAAATAAATATAAAGCATGATGGGAGCTCCCATTGTTTGGAACTATTTGGATGTCTAATTTGGAACCTATTCTTCCTTGATCTAGTGACTCATATTAATCTTAAATATTTCATTATGTCTTTGAAAATTTAATATTTTTAAAATGCTTCATATTCATCCCACACACCCACAATGCCTCCCACACCTTCTTCCTCATTCCATATATAACTTTGTATCTTTTGTTTATAAACCCGCTGACTACAGTCACTACTTCCTGTGATCTTTTCTTATTCTTTCTTTCCTTCTTATCTTCTTTCTTCCTTCCTTTCTTTTTTTCCTTTTTTCTCTCTTTGGCATTGTCATACTCTCTAGACCTGGCTGGCCTTGAACTCACTGGTGCAAGCAGCAGCCACACCCTTAAAGAAAACTAAGTTTCCCTCTACCAGCTGCTGTCAGTTGCCAATAACTCCTCACTACAAAAAGGGGTGCAATTGGAAGTAGAGGAAGTGGGGACCAGTGTCATTTCATGCCCATCTCAACCCTCTATTCTGGTTTTTTGTCTATGAATCTTATGCATGATGTCATAAGTGTTGTGAGCTTGTATATGCAACTGTCCTATGTGTCTGGAAGAGACTTACCTTGTAGTCATCCACAGGTTCTGGTTCTTATAATTTTTCTACCCTCTTCCATGATGAGTCCTGTGCTTTGGGAGGAATGTGCAGTAAGTAATACAAGAGGATTTAATATGAATATCCCATACATCTTCAGTAGTCTGTTAAGGTAATGTTCACTTCAGCAGGAGTAGGAACCTGCAATTTCATTTTACAGCTGTAATTGTCAGGTTCAGGTTGCTTATTACCTTTGTGTTACTGATCACAGACTCATTATACACACGTACACACACGTTTCTTGGTAGCTTTTCTGCTTTCCCAAGTATCTTCTACAGTAACATGTTTCATTTAATATTTTTTTTTTCTTTTTATTCTTTAAAAGTATCTTGGCTTTGTCTCAGTGGGCATGAAGCACACAAATGATGTATATATGCATGCAATTAAAGACTCCCACACATCCAATAAAAATAAATAAACCTTCCAAAAAAGATTTGCTGGCTTACTTGTCTTTATTTCTTTTAGTTTCTTCTTGAAATTCAGGTCACATTTTTTTTTTTATGTGAGTCATTAGAACTCTCCAGACAGAGCAGCACATCCTAGGTAACCATACCCTACATGTGTAGTGTTTTTGTAAGGTGGAATGACTCTACATGTGTAAGCCTACACATCAGTAATTTATATCTACTATAGAAACCGCATAAAGTTGGGCAGTTAAGTGCTCTATAAATGTTAATATTGGAAATAAATAGCATGTTGATTTTTCCAGAAGCTCTTTTTTCTATATATATACATCATACACATATGTCATCATTGTTCCACAACTTTCAGATTACATGTACAACAAATGGCTGTATACGCTTATGTCTACATGTATACATGCAAATATGTGAACTGGGATAGGTGAGAATTAGAAAAGGTATTTATGAGGTGCTATTACTGGTAGGTGTTCCTCATGTTTTTTGGGTTTTTTTTTTCTTTTTTAAATCAATGTCACTATTGAGCTTCCTTCTGTGTTTAGTAAATAATTGTGTTTCATTTTACCCCAATTCATTTTCAGTTGTGTTTTCTTTCACTTAAAATAAGTAGTATTAATGAATAATATGACCTTTGTCAATGTAACATTGTAGGTTGTACATTATAGATCTTAGCACCTGAGTATTGTAATATGCTGGTGACAATGAGGTATTGAATATTGCTGCTTCTTCAATATTTAAATAACATATTGCTTCCATTTATATAATTTGAAAAAATATGAGCTCTCTCCTCTTCCATAGCATCAAGTATTTCATTGGATATAATAAAAATTACAGCATTCACTGTCAACAATCTTTAATTGTGCTAACAAAATGACAGACGTTTAGACAATGACACGTTTTACATGTGTGAAGCCCATGCAAGCTGGAAGGCCCACAGGATTGTTCATCTAGAGGGCAGTGCAAAATAAAACCCAGGGACAATGATAATTGAGGTGACTGTATTCTCCTTCAAGTCTGGTATCACATAAAAGGAGCAATCTGCTTTTAATCTAAAATTTGACATGAATAAACTTGTTTTATTAGTTTCTTGGTGTTTTCCTTAACACAAAGAGAAGAGTACTTTAAAAGACAGAGACTTCTGACGATCTTTTGAAGATGCAAGAGCTGGAAGTTATTCAGAATTAGGTTGAACCATTTAAAAATAATTTGAATAATTATATAAAGCACAAATGGGTCAAATTACAATGAATGAAAGGAAATCTCATTTCTGTGAGCAGTAGTATACAGTCAAGTGCACTGTTATTATTCATCTAGTCCTCCTTAGACAAGTTTGAGATTTTTGTCACAGACACACAAAGGATCAAGTTGAGTCTGAGAAATATTAATAAACATTAAGGACATTAATGTTTTAATATGGCTATAGACAGCTATAAGATAAATTTAATGACTGTGTTAGCAACTTTGTTTCACTGCTTACAAATATGTCTGAAATAAAGAATTAACTTATGTACCAGAAATAAGAACAATAACGGATTTTTTGCATTTCTAATATTTCTAATTGATTATGACAACTGTTTGGGCTCATTGTGCACTAAAGTGATTCCTAATGTTATGATTGGTTCTTGGTAAATTACAGTTGCATTAGCTATTTCCTTTACTCTTTCCATAATTCCCAACATGAGACCACAAGGGAGACAAATCAGAAGCACAAAGTCAATCCTTATCCTGCAAATGTTAACATATTACAGTCAAGCACTATTTTTAGCTAAAAGTTAGGATTATGATATGATTTTTGTCTCAAAAAAGCTAACACTGTATATTTATTTTAAATTTATATTGGAGAGTTGTAATATGAAACTTAAATTAGAATATTTTAAGCAATTAAACACTTATCTGAATGGTATTATTTAGGATCTCTATATCTATTTATGTACATATCTATGTAATGATATTTCATATCATTACATTTGTCTTTAATCACTGTAATATCAATCTGAAGAGACACCATGATCAAGGCAAGTACTATAAGGAAAACATTTGCTTGTGGGCTTGCTTAAACTTTCAAAGGCTTAGCACACTATCATCATGGTGGGGAGCATGGCAGCAGCACCACAACCTCCTTTATGCTGGAACAGTAGCTGAGTGCTAAATCCTGAACCACAGGTCTGGAGAGAGACACAAGGCTTGGCATGTGCTTTTAAATACTCAAAGCTCACTCCCAGGGACATTCTTCCTCTCATAAGGCTACAACTCCTAATCTTTTCAAACAGTGCTACTCTCTGATGAAGCATTCAAATATATGAGCCTATGAGGGCCATTTTTTTTCAAACCACCAAAAAAGTTCTTCTTAAAGAGGAATCTAAATATATTTATAAGACAATAATTATGTAATTTATATGATGTAAGCAAGGAAGTGATTAGAAAACTGTACATTGTAGTCATTATAATTTTGTTAACTTTTCTAAGTTAAATGCAACCTCTAAATCAAAATTTAATTCTAAGTTATATTGAGTATAACCTTCAAAGAAAATGTTATCCAAAGTTATTTGTTTTTATACAAAAAACAAATGCTTTTAGTCCTGATATGTTAACTACTATCAGTTTGGGCTCATTTTATAATAACTCAGAAAAGAAACATGGTGAACTATTCACAAAGTAATAACCAGATTATGCAAAATCATTTATTTTTGCTTATTTTTAAAGATTTACTTTTGAGATATTGTCTCATAAATTCTGAATTTCTCAAGAGGAAATTGGTCTCCTGAATATAGTTTCACATGTTTATCACAGTGCAGGATCACAGTGGGTAGCCTTCTTATAAAACTGACCATGAGATGAGATGAAAACAGTGAACAGCCTCTTCAGTCCTAGAGTCTGCCTTTCTTCATCATCCCTTCCTCTAATTATGGAAAAACTGGAAGATAGAGAAATCAATCTTAAGTAATTCTAGCAATAAATTGTACTATATAAAATTTGTCCTGCAGACTCCGTTTTATACTGCCATGAGTTTAACTTATGCTAAGATGGTTTTGGCACAAATTCAGAAACCATTAAAGAATGTTTTATAGCAACCCTTCTTAGAAGCTCAGGTTCTATGGACAAAAATTTTGTGTTTTAATTGGCAAGAACTGGAGTATAATCTTAAACTACATACAAAGAAAAGAGGTTAATAAGAAATGTAAAGTTATTAGCATATATATATATATATATTCATTAATGATACACATACATGAACTTAGCATTCCATTAAGTATGACGTGAAAACTCAATAAATGTGAAAATATTAAAATTAAATATTTGTTCATGAAAGACCACTATTTTGGAATTGAGTCATTATTTTTGCTTAAATAATTTTGTAATTTTTTGAGCTGGCAAATATTTGTATATGCAATAGAAAATATTCTACAATTGAGAAAGAACAAAGATAGACAAAAGTCCCCCCAAAACAAATGCATGAAGAAGTTTTCTGAAAATGTCCAATCAGGTGGATACACGAATTAAGAAATACGTATGAGAACCACTATACATAATTAATATGAGAGGAAAGAAAATGTAAACAGCAGTGAACTACCCTTTAAATACTAGTGTAGCTTAAAATGTGACAAAGGCTGCTGAGAACATTGGGGATCAAGGACTGTTTTATATCACATATGAGAGTTTAAATTGATACAGGACCTTTGGGATAATATTTTTAGTATCCAATAATGCAATAGTATACCTACTGTAAAATCAGGAAGTTCATTCTTAGGCTTATATTTCAAAGAAAAAATTCAATATACATGTATGCAGTTTACACATATATTCCAAATAACAAATTTTATAGTGTTTATAGTTAATGCCAGAATTATTTAGTAATGAATTCTATTGCATTATGAAATTCTATTTCAATTCTATTTCTTTACAGTGAAAACTTAAAAGACCATAGAGTACATAAAATTCATCATTTTCTCTATGATGTTGGCTTGAACATAAATTTTATGTCTTGCCTCTTCTCTGTATATTTTCCTTTTAAAAAAAATCTTTAGAACTTTTAAGTGTATTAAAAAATCAATTAAAATGACAATACTGGATTTCAAGGCTTAGAAAAATTATGTTAAAGAAAAATAGCTGTTCATATAATTAGATTTTTCTTATGGTATAATCTTTGCTTTTAATATACACTGTTAAATACATTGATGGACAGTTACAATGAGATAAAAGAACGTCTTCACTGGATTCTGTTACACTTATTTTATGGTTATCTCAAAGCTAGTTTTATATTATTTATTTTAGTTTTGTTCTTTGTTCACTTTTAATAATCTACGGAGTCTTAATTACAATAAAATTATCTCAATAGGGTTCTGTAAATGTTTTGCATATACAGAAGTGGCTACTTTCTAAGGCAAATGAGCAGGCTTTATTTAAGAACACATTTCACTAGTACTTGATGACTTTAGTACTTAAAAAATTCAAAGCAGATTTGACAGCATTTCTAAGAAAACATTTGTATATATTAATAATAATGTTTAATTTAATAATGATACTAGAAAAAAGAAAACAAGATTCATAAGGCTTAAAATTAATTTCCAAGCTCCCATCAGGAGTAAGAAGATGATGTGGGATATGAACTCAGTATGTTATAAAGTCATCTGTTTTGTTCATTTAAGAGACACTGTCTCCCACTGAGGCCAGACAGAGAGAGAATGTGTCAAGCTTCACAGAGACTTGAAATGCCAGGGTTGGGGATCCACAGGGGGCACTCACCCTCTCAGAGGAGAAGGGGATGGGGAATTATTGTGGGAGGGGTGACCTGAAGGGAGACAGTGAGTAGAATGTGAAGTGAATACATTAAAAAAAATTAATTAATTAAAATAAATAAAAGAAAGATAATCACTGTGATGTATTTTATTAAAGTTCCTCAGCAAACATGACTAGATTTTAAAGATCTATGTTACTTTTGATACAAAAAGATCTATGTTACTATGATACTTTGATAAAGATACTATGTTACTTTAATACTTATTATATGAATATATTTTAAAATATTTATTGTATGTATATATTCATCAGCAGCTATTTCAACTAAAAATCAGAATAAAGTCCATGTTTTAAAACTTAATTTTTTTCCAAGGGTCAAGTGTGTGGGTTTATGCTTTAAATCATAGCACTTTAAAGACACAAGCAAATTCAGAATAAGTTGGTTTATATCTGGAAAGTGCTGGAATAATTTGATCACTCAATACTGAGACCAGAACATTCCATATACACAGTCTTTATGAAGCACTATTTGTATATTTTCTAATCTTCATAAATAAAAGTTTAAATATAGTCTTCATTTTAAAATTAGTAGAAAGTGAGTAAATTTAATTTTCAAATTAATTAAATATTTGTCCAAATATTCCCAAGTTGAATAAACACACGACATGTGTCTCTAGATCAAGAATTTTGTGAATCTCTTTTGAATATAGATTTCTAAGCTTATAGAATGAGGATCCCTCAGTGTTTATGATACCTTCATTAGTGTACTGAGTCAAAGAAGTTTTATATGTTTCTATAAGATTACCAACAATTCTTGAAATTCAAAATTCTTGAGAACCACCAATGAAAATCTCATGAATAGTCTCTGATATTTTTGATGAATGTATCTCTAGTTTGGGTATATTATACTCACAGAAATGATTAGCGTTTGACTGGTGTTTAAACAATATCTCAGATCAACAATACATTTCAAATACAATATGCAGACTTCTCAAGTCTTAGTTGAAACCCATTAATCTTAAATATCTAATAGGATAAACTACTCTAGTGACAGAGTCACCCCATACTTGACTTTTAGGCTCATCCATTCTTGGGATATTCTAGCTAAGCCACCCTGAGAATGGTGTGGCAATGAGGAGGCTTCTCTTCGGGGGAAAGCAATTATCTCACAATTATCTCATAACAGAAGCCATGGTGGTGTTATTGATAGATAGGTCTTGTGTTGTATCATAGAGTAGTTCTCTGTCAGGGAAAACAGAAGTGTAGTCTAGTCTGTGTCCTCCTAGCAGAGATAGTTAGCTTCTAAATACCTAGTGGAAAATATTCTCAGAGCTGCTATTGCAGGTGATCTCCACAACACGTGCCAGAAATTACCCTCAAAAGTACCAGTGTCCTAAATATATTAAGACTCCTGATCTTCACATATCAGAAAAAGCCCAAGCCTTCTATCAGAATCTGTACAGATGATTCTGATGGGCAGTCAGGGGTAAGAATCACTAGTGCAAACCCTGTTTATTAAAGCTATAGAGGGTGGTAGTCTCATGGGAGGTCATTAAGTCAGAGAGAGAACAAGCCCAGAATCCATTCCAAACAAGAGTTTTAAAAAGTCTTTGTGTCTCTACCATTTTTTCAGGTGCCAGCAGCCAGAACTCTCTGGGTGAACTTGAGTCTCCCAAAGGATCTATAATGCTCTCAGTCTCTCACCAGATTGCCTTGATCATATTGAAACCACAATCAGGAATTTAAGACATATTAGCTCTTAGTAAATGGCAATTATTATCTTTTGTAAGTATATTAGGTACTTTTTTTTCTGAGTACAAGAGGGGACACTTACATTTTATGATGAGCTATATATTCAAAATATGGGATATTCTAGAAACACACCAATAGATTACAAATTTGCTCCACTTTATCTATTTGACACTGGAGAGAATCTTCTCCTACAAGGAGAAAGAGCTATGAAGATTTGTTAGGCCTTACATAGTCTGGTTATTGAAAGCCATGAATGACACTTAGGATTTGAGAACATAAAAATTACTTCTTTATCTTTATGTATTCTCTGAATTGTTAATTAGTCTTTAAAAAATAGGAAATGTATCATTGCCATTGAATGAGTATAAGTATTAAATGCCTTTTCAACTGCAATGTTATTTAGTTGTCTGTGCCCCTAGTTTCAGTGAATAATCATTAATGTTGTCCAGTATAAAAACTTATCCCCAGGGCATTTGCCTCTATTAAGGGTTTTATCCATATCATTCACTGTAACAGATGTGAGTTATACAGCTTTTCAGCCATATTTAAGCAAGCATATTCCAATGCCTTAGCAGCTGCCCAGTTTTCTAAGAACACACTAATCCTTTAATCTCCAGACACATTTTTTTTTCAAAAAAGATTCCCAAGCAAAACAAATGCAATATGGATCAAAAAATTTAATCAGAACGCTTAAAATGCAATTACATTCATCAGAGTGTTCTGTTAGTCTGGGTATTAAATCTGGGCTTTATCAATATCCTCCTCTTATTATAAAGCAGTATTTTTCCACACTGTAAACCATCTGATCCCTAGGCTAATGTCTTCTCCTACATAGTACAAAAGAAGCACACCATGGAAAATGAGATTCACTCATTTGAATGGGAAAAGTTGAAATCAGACTCTGCCTGAAATTTTTTACTCATAAGTGATATGATTTGCCCGCCTCAGAATTTTCAAATTAAGCCTTCAAATAGTAATACAAGATCATTATGCCAGTCTAAATGTCAAATGTATACCCTCCTACACACCTCAATTGAGTAAAAAAATCTCAGCAATTTGAACTTAAAAATAATAGGTTATTGTTCCTAATTCAGTATTTGCAACATTGAAAAGCAATGCCAGTTTAATCATGCAAGCCAAGTAACCTCCAAGTTAAGAACAAAATCTATCTTGGTTTTATTCTTCCAGCTCTCTGTCTCACATCTAATAGCATTCAACTGTAACAACAGCTTTGAAATAAAGAGCTGTCCAGCACAGCATGATCTGACACAGTTGGGTGCTTCTTTTAAGTCTATACCCTAGCTATGGCACAGCAGTTGGAATTTTGTAAGACATATGGAAGTTAAGCGAAGCAGAGGAGTTAGTTCAGGGACTGCCACTGACTTATGTCGTGCTCAGATTAAGGCAGATGCACTGAGACCTCCTGTGTTGGTCAATATTTAATGCAGTGTTTGTGAGATTCATAAATTGCTTAATTGTATACAAGGCTGATTTGCCTTATTTTTCACTCAAAATAAAATTGTGTTGACAAAAAAAAAAATACAGAAGTGTTTCAATCCTAAGTTTCCACAATTAAGGAAAGCAAAAGTAGCTGATCCATTCAGCACTCTTGTCATATAGTCATCCTTCAACTTAGTATTAAAAAATGTTAAAATACAAAATACATAACTCAGCATGCTTCTTGTTATGCTGCCAACTGAACCCTCATGAAGTTACAGTAAAGATGAGCATGGAGAATCCTGGATTCAAATGCTCGAATGCACAGCCATCTGTACATTTCTCATTAAATCTATCTACCTGTGGTCTTTGGTATACATGTACCACAGGGTAGCTATGAATATGTCTGAACACAAAATCCATAGGCTTATTTAAATATATATTTTAAAGTATTTTGCAACTTGGTTGCATGGTTCTCAAACTCAAACTTTGAAGATGGCAACTGCATATGGTAAATTCAAAAGGCTGGACAATTTGGAGTTTGGAAAATGGACACCGACAAAGGAGCATTGGTAACAAGAAGCTTCTCGCCGGGTTTGTCTGTTTGGTACAAGACCTAATGTACACCGAATTATCAAATTGTATAAAGCCTTAACGTGCTTGTTGCATGTTGTAGAATGCCCCTTTCTGGTCTGCTCTTGCTTTATCTTAACATCTATGGTTAAAATGCTGCTTCCATTACTGATGAGGAAATGAACCCCTAGAAAAAGTTACATTTCTGGAACAAGGAATTTACTAAACTTGCTAAGGCATTCTAAAACACACAGACTGAGTGGGTATGTTCCTCGGCTTATGCTTATATAACATAACATCTGAAAACTTTTAAGTGGTTAAAATTGGCTTTCTTTGGGGTATAGAAGGTAACCCCTTTGTCACATCTTATAAAAACATTTGTTCATGGTATGTTCTGGATGACAAAGGAAGGGATATAACCAAAAATTGTTTTTATAGTAGGAGAAGATAAAAATCCCCTCTTACAGAGATATTAAAATTAACCTGGAGTCATTGTATGATCATCTATATTACCGCATGGAGGAAGAAGCTTCAGTCCAGGTGTTTCAGAATAGGTCAAATGACCAAAGGCCTATCTATTAAGTGAGAAACAATTTTGAAGCCACAGCTAATAATGTGTAACCTTGTATATAACATGGCTATCTTTGAAGGATTGTTCAGATCCAACTGAAGAGATCAAATTATGTTCAAAATTATGTTGTTTTCTAAAACTCTGAAATTAATTTTGCTTTTATGATCAAATCCGGTGTATTGTGAGGAATTCAGGGCACTGATGACTAGGAACCTGGAATTCTCCAATGCAGGATTTCCTGACTACTTTCTGGAGATCCCAAATAAGAAGTAATAGGGGATGAATGAATAACAAAGAGAAACACATAAAACAATAAATCAGTTCATCAGCAAGCAGTTAACACAGGAAATTACCACTTGCCATATTTTGAAAATTATTAAATATGAATTTACATCCAAAATCAGGCAAACTCAATAGAAAACCGGATTTCTCAATTTTAAAAGTAACTTTTTTTCTTTTTCCCCCGTTTTTAGTACTTTTTTTTAAGAGGATATTTTCTATATTTACATTTCAAATGTTTTCCCCTTTCCAGGTCTCCCTTTCAGAACCCCCCTATCCCAACCTCCCTCTCCCTGCCTCTATGAGGGTGCTTCCCTACTCACCCACCCTCTCCTGTCTTCCTGCCCTGGCATTCCCCTATACTGGGGCATCGAATACCCTCAGGCCCATGAGCCTCTCCTCCCAGTGAAGTCCAACAAGGCCCTCCTCTGCCGCATATGTGGCCTGAGCCATGGGTCCCTCCATGTGTACTTTTTGGTTGGTGGTCCAGTCTCTGCGAGCTCTGGGGAGTCTGGCTGGTTGACACTATTGCTCCCTCCATGGGGCTGCAATCCCCCTCAGCTCCTTCAGTCCCTTCTTCAACTCCTCCATTAGGGACAGCCCCAAGCTCAGTTCAATGGTTGACTGCTAGCATCTGCCTCTGTATTTCTCAGGATCTGGCAGAGCCTCTGAGGAGACAGCCATATCAGGCTCCTGTCAGCAAGCACTTCGCTGCATTCACAATAACAGCTGTGTTTGGAGACTGTATATGGGATGGATACCCAGGTGGGGCAGTCTCAGGGTGGCCTTCCCTTGAGTCTCTGTTCTACACTTTGTCCCCATATATCCTCCAGTGAATATTTTGCTCCCCCTTCTAAGAAACACTGAAGCATCCACATTTTTGTCTTCCTTCTTATGGGGCTTCATATGGTCTGTGAATTGAATCATGGGTATTCCAAATTTTGGGCTAATATCCACTTATCAGTGACTGCATACCGTGTGTGTTCTTTTGTAACTGAATTACCTCACTCAGGATGATATTTTCAAGTTCCATCCATTTGCTTTTGAATTTCATGAAGTCATTGTTTTTAATAGCTGAATAGAATTCCGTTGTGTAAATGTACCATATTTTCTGTATCCATTTCTCTGTTGAGGGACATCTGGAAAAGTAACTTTTATTTGCCTGAAATAATTGTTATCTTGAAGGCTTACTGCTGAATATGTTCACCCTTTAATTCTTTCTGAACTCTGGCTGGCAGGTTCAACTCAGCTGTCCTTGTTCAAACTCCTCTCTAAGCTGCCTGATTGAGTATGGCTTCTCTGGGCCTCTCATTGAATTGCTCTGGTTGGCCTCAAACTAATTCTTGCAATTTGTTCTAATCTTCTTGCTCCTTCTTATTCTCTGGCTTCAACTGCTAGTCTATAGTGGATGGTATGAACTAATGAGCAAATGCCACTCCATTGCACTGTGCCAAACTGCACTGGTTGAACTGAAATGAATCTAGTCATGCTACCTGAAATCAACTGACCTGCACCAAACCTACTAACTGACTTCAACTCAGTTCAAGTGCCTCCCCCAGCACTCTTGTTAATAGCCTCTAGCTGCTCATAGCCTACTCCATCAAAGGTTTCTGTGATTTACACTCTGTTCCTCAATAGGAAGTTATTGGTTAGAATTAAAAGTATGTACAGAGGGCATGTCTATATTCTAGCAAGAGTTGTTGGATTAAAATTCCTCTATATGTCAATATATCATTGTATGCATAGTGTGATGATTCTCATATTCCTACATTTACAAATATATATATATATATATATATATATATATATATATATATATATAAAAGACTTGATATTTTTACTTTATAAATAGTATACACATAGTACTTAATTCTCAATCTAGACAATTAACATTTTAAAAGTAATATTAATAAAGTTGGAAAAACATATGTAAGTATTCTAGCAAATGGAGAAATATAGATTACATATTTAATAAATACAACATTGAATTTTATGCTATCATAGTACATGATGTAAATTTTAAGATATGGTATTAAACTTTGTAATCTATGGATAGAGGTTATGTCAATAAAATAATAGAAGTATTTCAATAGTAAAAATAATTACTTTTATTCATTCCCTAATTATATACCTGGTAGCTGTATTAAAATATAATTTTATATATCAAGTATAGGATATATTCATTACAGATAAATTTGAAACTCCTGATGACTTTTTGGTTGTTAAATAACCTTTACTTAATTATTGATTTTTAACTTTAAAAACACTTAGATTATTTTTAATACTGAATATGCAGTTATAAAGACAAAGGTATATATAACCATCAAGTGGAAGTCATTTTTCTATACTTACACCTCAACTGGAAAAAATAAAAATATAGAATACTTTGGCATAGAAACATTTGAAATACTAAAATAGAAGCCCAGTGTATTTTATATACAAAATAATATGCAATGCCCTGTTTTAAATGACTATTGGGAAAAACCAAGAAATATTCCAATGCATGTTTCTCTATAGATTTGAGCTTACTTAATAAGCTTTTCCTAGATTATTTAACAACATATCTTGAGTTGATAAAATTATCCTGAAATCCTCCCTTCTGGCAGTGATATTCATATTACAGAGTTTTCTATATAACTTCTGAAGAAACTCCTATTCTTCCATTACACTATATGCAGCAACATATATGTTTACATGAATAGTCAACAATTTTAATATTTCTATCCATGTGAACAACTGTCATAAATGGTCTCTAATTAAGTTGGCCATAAAACTTCTGAGCATTCACAAAAATGCCTTTACTGCACTAAAATTTAGTTCATGGTAATTTGAGGTTTGGAGTTTTCAATTTAGCTTTATTTATATTCTGACCAGTTATCAAAGCATGTATTCACCTGTCATGTGCTCTACCATATTCAACATGAATGATACATTACACGAAGGATTATAGATGACACTCACAAATGAGTTTTATTCTTACTGTGGCCAAGCATATATTGGAACAGAGAATAACAGTACTTAATACATAATCCCAGATATTAAGTATTACAGAAAACACAGTTTTAGTTTTCTATAACCATTTAGAGGACAAAATTATTTCTTAAAGAAATAATCATAAGAAACATATCTGTCAAATAAAAATAGGAAAAAAATGATAGAAAGGCTCTCCTTCAATTGTAGAGCTGTCACAGAAAAGGGGGTGTGTAAGGCTGTGGGAAATGGAATTGAATTGGACAGATGGAAATTATTTTATGTAGAATGTACAGTACTAAATGAGGCTATTAGGAGCTACAATAACTCATTAGTTGAGACTCCAGTATTATCTAAAGAATACTAGGGCAATAATATCTTTAATTATTTTTGTTTCTGATAGATATCTAATACAAGATGCTATCACAGTTATTTTGGGTCACAGGAGGAGTCAGATTCTGATGTGTAACAATTATATCTAATGGACCCAGGAAGGACATTTAGAACTTGTCAGCAGTCTCAAAGGTTGTTCTGACCCTGCTCAGCCTGTTAGTCAATACAATTAAAGAACTACAGATCATCTCAGGTTGTTTCGGGAGTGACTCAAACTAAATTATGTCTTCCAATATAACTAGTAGCAGATAGATAAGAATACATCATCTTTTGAATGATAAATAGATAAGTTTTGACCCTATAAAATAATACTGGTATCAAATAAAAGCTATTTAAGATCACAAATGAGAAGCTTTATCAGGCCATATGAATCAATAATAAGAATCATTATAAGAGCTGAAAGGGAGGTGGTTTATGTAAAAATAGTTTTCAAGAATGAAGTAAAAATAAAATGCATGTTAGAAATATGGCAAGAAATCAAATTGCCCTATTTTGTCAAATCAGGAAATATATTTTCAAAATTGTTAGGCTTAAATAGTAGAATGAATGGGTAGATGTGTAAAAATGATACTTTTCAGTTATTATCACAGTCTTCATATGCCTCAGTCTAGACACCCTTCTTTCTTGCTTAGTTTTTCATTGTTGAGATTTAAGTACAAGTTCTAAAATATGGTGATAAATACATATGAGTTGAATCATGTCGCTGCCATGAAAACAAATGATCTGGATCATTGAACATGAGCTGAGCTAAAAGAGGGACAATGTGTGCATAAAATATATGCAGTAGGCATCAAGATCAGTATTTGTTCTCAATTAGTGAATATTTTTCCATTCCATTACCAACTTTTTAATATTTGTCCAGATAAACTACATGTTAGGTGATGAAAAATTTTAGTTTTCATAAAGTTACACAGAACAACACAGTCTACTTCAAAAATTAGGGGAGTGGCTGATACTTGAGAATTACAATGACACTATATTCATCCAAAGAAAGAAATTGTGAAGATCTCAAATAATTGAATGCTAAACATAATTCTATAATTCATCTAATAAATTAAATGGAAAAATTATATATAAAAGGTATAACCAAATAAATAAAATATTTTCAAAATGTCTAACTAATGAGCTCATGATATACCTTACTTTAAAATAATCTTTTGTTTTCTCAGCTTATTTTTTAATATATCCAGTGTTAAACTTGTACTCTGTCATAGAGAACCTATTCTGTAAGCTCTAACTCTATCTTCATAACCATAACATAAAGGAATACAGACAAACTCCAAAATGAAAGGAAGAAAGAAAGAAAGCAAACATTGGGAAGGATACAGTCTTAATGCAAAGACTCCATGTTTTTGAAAAGTATTTTGTTGTCATCATATCATTTTATCACAACTAATTAGTAACCTTGCCAGATAAAACATTTTAAAGCTTTGATAGAATAATTACATAGATTTCTTTAGTATGATAGTTGATGAAGTTAATTTGGATTATAACAGTTGATAATGTTCAAAGAGTAATGTGAGCTAGAACTGATTCACTTGTCTAAAGAGAATCAACTTTAGATTTTTTAACTTAAAGCTTTTAAGATGCTAGATATTCTTTAGCAGAACATTATCTGTTTCCCTTCACAAAACAAATTAATATTTTAATTACACTTACTGCTCATATTAATATAACATTGTTCCAGCCAAAATTCTAGAACAAATATGGGAAGAGCCCTGAAGACTTCCCTTCCATTCCTAACAGGGAGCATTGGTAATTGATAGCAGCTACAGTAAGTCAGGGAGGGAGAATGGTAGGATTTGAGAGGATTTGGAGAAGGTGGATGGAAGGGATGGATATGATCATAAGTTATTATCTATGTGTTTAGAGTTCTCAGAAAATAAATCACTCTATCGTATTTGTAGTAACACATTTGGCTATAATGGCATAGACATATCTAAGCAAATATTGGTTCAAGGTATGAGTTTAGAAAATACATGGAAAATTAGTTTTGGAACTTTTCATAATTGAAGTGATTCCTTTAACTCAAAGTACTTTCTCAGATTTCTGTTCAGTGATCTCCAATGTTTTTTTATTACTTTTAATTTTTTATAGTTCAGTCATTGTCCTGCTCTAGGTCTACCCTCTGACTGTTCCTCATCCTATTCCTCCTACACCCTGTTTCCAAGAAGATATCCCTCCTGCAACCCTGCCAGGCCTCCCTACTCTATGGGGCCTCAGATCTCTTGAGGGTTAGGCACATCTTCTCCAGCTGAACCCAGACCTGGCAGTCCTCTGCTGTATATGTTTCAGGGGACTCCGACCAGCTCATGTATGCTATCTGGTTGGTGGCTCAATGTCTGAGAGTTCTCAGGGGTCCAGGTTAGTTGAAACTGCTGGAAACCCTATGTTTTTGTCTGATCTCCAAATATTAAGTTGCAGTCCTTGTTTTAGAAAAGAATAGTGTATTTATTTTGATATTACATAAATGTATGTCTATGATTAGATAATGTATCAAATAAAAACCTTGCTACATCAAGGTTGGCAATTAATGACAGTAACAACACTGGGCATAAATCCATATTGTATCATTTGTTTGATACTGTCCTCTTTTCTGTTAACTTTGTGTCAGAATTGACTACATCACCTGGTACTCTACTGCTTCTGTCTTTGGAGAGTTAGCTCAGCTCTTTCCTGATGCTTTTTTGCCTGATGATTGGTTTATTTGAATTTTCTTCAGTATAAATGATTGTGATTTTGGTGGAGATTACTCTAGTTTAAAATGGATAATAATCTGCAAACTTACGAAGTTTAACCATTCAAAATGATCTGCAGCTAGATGCAACATCCAGAAAGCAAACACACCCATTGGGGATGAGGATAAGGATAGTTTAACTGTCATCAGACACTCTCGGCAACAATGTGTCCCATTTCACGCTGTTTGAAGAGCATCTTGAAACACCCACACTGGTTATGGTGAATGGTACCAGCACCATTCACACATCAGCGTTTGGCATTAGCTCCATTTATTCCTCCCAATTTTTAAACTTTAATAACTTCAAGTAAAATCCCTACAAGTTTATTTCTTTAATTCTCTATACTTTATTGTCTTTCAAAATGCTTCTTTTCTTTCTGACATTAAAAATTTATATTATTTTACCTTCCCTCTCTGCCTTCTGAAATATCCCGAATGCCACCCTGCTAACAAATTCATTGACTCATTTTTCATTAATTGTTATCACATGTGTGTTTACAAATATATATTTCTAAATATAACCTGCTCAGTCTGTATAGTATCAATCATATGTATGCCTACTTTTGTCCTTACCAGAGCTAGCCTCCACTTTAGAATGCATTAAAAATCTATGTAGGCTATAAATAGTAAAAACTGATGTTAATATATAATTATTTTTTTCTTTTTTCTTTGTATTACTTTGAAGAATGTCAATATGTTTACAGAAATAGTCATATATTAGATATTTAGTGTCAGTGATTTGATGCAGGAAAAAAGACTTCATTATCTTTATTGCTGTGTGGTGGTGGTGGTGGTGGTGGTGGTGGTGGTGGTGATGATGATGATGATGATGATGAAGAAGAAGAATGACCATAGAGTGTACTTTGCAGTGAGGGTCCACTGTACTGTGTGAAATAATTATATATATCTGGAAAATTTGTGATAAGAATTGTTTTGGGAACCAGCCAGAATACAGATTAACTATATTTCACCATAACGCATGCAATGCGACTCTCTCGGTATTCATCACGTAAGTCCTCTGTATCCCTAAAATGTCAAGATTTGTTTCTATTATACCTTGAATTTCAGTTCACCACTACAAGCTATTTTTTAAGTGAACAAGAGCTCAAGGCTCAGAAAAGATATGTGAGAGTGAAGACTTCTAATTGGGTTTTCTTTTGTTTATTTCTTTCTATATTTCCTTTCTTAGTTTATGAGAACACATTATGTAAAATGTCATCCTTAACTCCAAGCCGAGAGGTGGTCCGGAGTAGATTACTAACAGAGAATTTTTACACAGTAAAGTGACTTACTTTGACTCACTCAGTTGGTAAATCATTTCTGCTTTTCTTTTACCTTGGATAAGCAAATTTCACACTAAAATGCTTAGAAAATAGCTCCGTCTTGGGTGAAAAATCAGAGTGCACTCATTTCATTTCTAGCCAATGTGTGTGAAGGTGATCTAGTCTATACTGCCTCCTAAAACAGTAACTGAACTTCATTGCAGCTCCAATCCCGACCATAGGTTTACTGGCGTGTTTCTCAGACGATTTGCTCTTCGAAAGCGTATTTTCTAATAGTAAGGTGGCTGTCAGTAAGATCAATTCAAAAATAGTGACCTTTCTTCACACGTGATTTGATACTAAGTGTATAGTGATACATTTTCTGTAATACTTTAAATGTTTCTGTAAAACAGCAAGAAAAAATGCTTTGTTGGTTTTTTTTTTGTTTTGTTTTTGGTTTTGTTTTTTTCAGGGGCGGGGAGGTAGAAGTAAGGAGTGAGAGAAAATAGTTTACACTGCATGACAGACATGCTTGAAAACATCACAATGAAATCTATCCATTTGTATACTACTTTTAAAATTTGACTGAAAACCAAGTACGACGTATCTTACCCTCAGTCTCAACTGTTGGAAAAAAGATCACTGCTTCAGATTTACCTCAGTGGACCAGGAAAGGTGACCAGCCCTCCCTGAAGCTGTGTCTTTCAGCACACTGTAAACTTGTAATGTGCAATTACTTGCAGCAATCTAGTTGGTTCCAGGTTGTGATTTCTCAAGTTTTCACACAACTCTCTGTGCATTCTTTTGTGAATTTTGAAAACTCTTCTCAATCTCTCCCCTCTAGTTCTCTCAAGAGTATTTCCCATCTTTATTGAAGAATTTACTTTATGTGATATTGTTTTGTCTGAGTGACAAATAATGTTGTCCTTTGGGAAGCTTCGAGCAAAGCATGCCATTTCTACTAAATAATATAACAATCATTAAACATACATTTTTAATATTAAAGCAACCGCTTTTTATAGGAACTATTTTCTGTATTGTAGATGTACCTGCTAGGCAAATAAATTAGTACTGATAGAATCTCCTCCAAAACAGTGATTTCACTAGCACTAATTAGTTAACTAGATTTCCAGTACCAGGCATGCTATCCCTCTTGTTGAGAAGACCTTAAGTCCAATCGGTATAGTTGCAGATAAGTGTGTCACTATGGCATCTGGAAGACTGTAATGCCATGCTAGTTGTAGATGTAGTTCATCAACAACACAGTTTTGTAGGACTGTTGTTTTCCTACTCTCCTTGGAAACTTACATGGCTTCTTCTGACACCATGAAAGATAGCTCTCAGGGAAGAATTATTAAGGTCAGTTCCCATTCTAGGGCCTTTGGGGCCTGTTTCTGAAATGCAGAGAGTCTTAAGCAACAGACTCACCTTCCATCTCTGGTGGGTTACCAAGGTCAGTTAAACAAGCTGAATATTTTGGGAGTCCCATTGAAAGCCCTGGCCAACAACACATAAGAAATCTCATATCTGGTAATGGGGTTGTTCTTATGTGGTCTTTGGCTCTGAGAGAGACTTCCAATTTCCAAGATATAAAAGTTCTTTAAAATTATACATGAAAATTATACATGAATATTCCATAATATATAGAATAGTCAATATTTTCAGAACTATCTCTTTGTAGGGAAAGACTGGTCCAATGCAGAAGTTATTATGAGGTTATAGCCAAAACTAATTATAGAAAGTAAATAGTTGTCAATATGCAGATAATAAGTTACTAATTGTAGAGTACCTAATTGCAATTAGAACAACCTAGGACCCATGGAACATCACAGCATAGAAAGCAAAAAAAAAAAAAAAAAAAAAAAAAAAAAGTAAGGAGGACCCAAGAACCAGGAGAACCAGGATGCCCTCTTGTGATATGCCTTCTAAACAACACATAGAAGTTGCATTCATGAAATCTCAACAACATAGTTGCCTATCCAAGAATCACACATTGACAATACCAATCAATATGCCATCATGAAAAGAAGAATTTTAACAAGATCTGCCTCTAGATTCAGAGCTATAAATAACTGATGATTGGCCAGTATCCTTAGGTTAAAGTCCATAATAATCTATCCAAACACAAGTGCTCATCCCTAAACAGATATATATAGAAGAACGATTAGGCACCATTAAATTGACTTAATCTTGTGTGTGTGTGTGTGTGTGTGTGTGTGTGTGTGTATGTGTTATGCAATGCCCCTTTCAACTCTCTATTCATCCATAAATTGCATATAAAACAAAACCATGCATTTACCGTTTGAACAATGGCACTTCAGTTGATCCACTGTCCTATGAAACTGATTGACAACACTGACAGTCAGACCTCCATTCTATGCATTTACAGATAAATGCATGGACATAGTTCCTACTTACTTTATAAAATTATTTTCAGGATGTAAACTACACCTGATACAGCTGTATGATTTAATTTTTCAACAGCTTTTCCTGTAAGCCCTGGGCCCAATCATAGGAGATAGCATCAAAACCAGTGAAATGACAAGGCTAATTGTGGAATTGTATGTGTGTCACATATATTGCTACCTTAATTTTATAAAACAGGAAACCCAGGCAGGTTTGGAGAAGTTAACTTACATTTATACAGATCATAAGGACATTCAAATCAAAGCAGTTTGTATTGAGTTCTGTAATTTTAAATACTTTACTACATAAGCCTCCTGGTCACAACGTGTCTCGAAGAGGATCTGTGATATGTGCATGCCTTAAACCTCTATCATTGTCCATCTACTTCCTTTTATCTAACCTACATCCTCTGCACTGTATATTAAGCCTCTGGTACTCGCTTTGATATAGCAAATTTTCCTAAGACTTTACAATGACTTTTTCTTAGACTTTGCAGTGAATATTTCAATATGAATGAGAAATTCTCAATTAATTAATTTGCCTGAGTGGAAAGCAGTTCAATTACACATGTGATTTGAAAATTTTCCTTTATCTGAATTTTGTGAGTACTTTGTGGACATCTTGGTGAAAACTCCAAATTTTATTCCACCTATCTGAAATGTGATCCAAAGAGCTTTAATACCAAACATGTTTAAATTTTAATACTAAACATGTTTAAATTAATGTTTAGAATTTTGTTGCTATAAAATTCAATCATAAGGTATTATTAAAATATATTCCCCTAATGCACTGCATTAGGTGATATTCTAAACAGGTGCCTGCAGAGTAAAGTTCCATTTTAGAGGTCAGATATGTTATCTTTTCCTTGCACTGTACTGGGATTACCAGTTGAAGAAATTTAGGAATATAATTGACATTTCACTTCCAGACACCAACCAAGAGCCACAGTTGCAAGTAGGCTTCTTTCTGTATATAGACACTGTCTACTGACACTCTTTTGCAGTTGCAAAATAATCTATGATATAGCATCATATAATTTAATAGTAGTATTCATTAATAAAGGGTGAGAGTCCACAATAGTAGGGAAGGCATGGCAGGCAGCTAGGCAGGAAGCTGAGTTAGCACATTTCCAACTACATTCAGAAAACAGAAAACAGAAAACAGACTGAAGTCAGGAGAGATTAGAAAATCTCAAGTCCGTGCCTGCCCCTCCAGCAAAGCTCTACCTCCTAAAAATCTGCAGAAATTCCCCAAACACTAAACTATCTAAATATGTGAACCTATGTGGAAATTTATTATGCAAACACCAAAGAGATTATGAAACAATTATCCATTTTAATTACTTTGGTGTGTAGTCAAAATCATAAGTATAAATATAAAATATGCAGCATGCAGCATATATATAAATGTGTGAAATTTATTTTGATGTTTCTTGGTATATGGTTTCAAGGCTGACTACTATGAATTGCATGGCCTGTAATGGGCCTTGTCTTTGGGGAAGCTAATTCTCTTTCTCGCAGAAGTCAATGGTTGCTTATAGTTCTTTGCAGAAGGATGGGACCCCACAAAAATTTTCTCCTTTCATATTAACACGCCCAAAATGTATACCATGTTATGACTTTAAATTTGAGGCTTGACCACACAAACACCTGGGGAAACTTCAGATCCTTTAGATAGATCTGAATCTTTCATGACTTCCACAAACACTCTTTCAAGGAGGCAACAGCTATTGCTTTAGCATGAAATCTGAATTTGCTTTTCAATGGTTAAGCTTAGGACACAGCTTAGCTGGGATTTAGATGATATAAGAAATAAATTTTGTACATTCTGAGATTCTTCCACAGAACCTGTATTGTGTTTATGTACAGACTATGACATATGTCAGTATTTGTGTCAGTTTGTAAGTTTTGTCTATTTTGTTGCTCTCCAACATGGTATACCAACCTAGTTTATTTTGCACTAAATAGTAAAGTTTTTGCCTTCTCCTAATGTTTCAAATGTCTTCAACATTTAAAAGTCAGTTTCCTTTGTTTTAGTAATGTTTTTGTGGTTTAAATCAAAATAGACATGGCTATGGCTTTGAAGGCTGTGGATACGATTGCTTCTATTCACACTATTTGCTTTTGCTCATCCCTGAGGAATTTGTAGTGGCTCTGCAAGCTGAACATGCATGGAACCTTTGCCATCCACCTTTCCACAGACTAGAATATCCTTGCCCTGACTCGCACTTCTCTACAGAATAAACTTGAAGTAATTGTGTTTGTTTAGTTCAAATTTTACTTAGTTGTTTACCTGTCTATTTACTGTGTTATATGATAATTATGTTGGGCATCCCTATGACATATAGAAATATAGGAATATGTTGCCCAGCAAAGGCATCTTAGGGCAACCTGATGAGCTAACAGACTGCTACAGAATAAGGCACTGATAATTTCATGAATGTAAAATTGAAAGTCTGAAAGAGCCTGCGAGGGAATATTCTAGTAGTTTCAGAGTATACTTTCTGAGTGTGTGCATAGGGGTGGTATATATTACTCAGGACCAGGTGTTCTATTTCAGTTTACACATGAAGATCTATTTTTATTTAACATAGTATAGTTCAATCCATTAATCACATAGAATAATTCATAGTAGAAAAATGAATCACATTAGCTATGAATGTCTCTTTTGTTCCAGTAGTTATTCCAATCACAAAATTACTGAAGGAACATATCTTTCTTTACAGGGCACAGTATAACCACATTCATTTGGTTGCCAACTTATACTCTCTCTATTTTTTTTCTTGGATTTAGAGAAGTGGTTCTATCAATGTGACACCTAACATCTGACTCTATACTAAATTTCCTAACCATGCATGGTTAGAACACATGGGTGTCTTATGATCTAGCCTAAGAGTTCTTTAATTAGTCCTGCTAAGACAATCCAGTGGAAATAATCTCCTCTCAATAGGAAGGGACCATAGTAAAGAAGCTTCTCTTCAGCTGGACACTGACAAAGGAAGAGAACAAAACTGGAGAACCTAGAAACTGTTACTGTGTTATACCATTGTTTAATATTCCCTGAAACAAGCTTATTTCTGTTCAAGAAATGCACACTCCCTTTCAAAAGCCACAAGATGTTTGTGTGCTGTTATACTGATCATTCAACTGATAGGCTGATATCATGAGAGATAAAGTAAAAGCCACATTCCTGCCCTTTTTCAGGTAATACACCAGCAAATCTCAAGTCTTATTATTTTTTTCTCTAAATATCAGCATGAAATATGTGTGATGTGTTTCTGAAGATGCTATGGATGTATGGAAACTGAAGTGAGAACCCAGGATTTTATCAGTGAGGGGTCATGGTTCTTTAGTTATTCTAGAGCATGCATCTATCTTCATATGAAAGGCTTAGTTGTTTATTCAGTTCTCCTTCAATTGTTCTTCTCTATCTTACTGGAAAGCTTCACATTATTTCCTTTTCATGACCAGTACCATTTTGATGTATAAGGCTTAGTCATTAACAGTAGAGTTTCATTCTAGCCTGACCCCCCAGTATCAGATTGAAATTACCGTCACTGGAAGTTAATCCATTGATGTACATGAGGATACATATTCTCTGTTATTTAAATTATCACTATTTTAAGAAAGAGGCTTATTTTTTCAGTATTTGATAGAGATAGCTTCTATCTATAATTCATTGTATATAAAATAGTTTATGAGATATATCTTATTATCATTGCCAGAAAGAGTAGTACTGAGATAGAATCATATTTTATTTGTGACAGTTCTTAAAAGGAAAGAAATAACGTTTATGGTTTTAATAATGTGTTTTGGGAGAATGGAGCTTTGCTCCAAACATTTTATATTAATTCATAGTGTATAAAACTCTTCAGTAATGATAGACTACTCTGGTGTATGCATTACTTAAAATAATCAACACTCCTTTCAGATCTGTGACTTTTATGTAAGTCTGTGAAGATGCTATCAGTAGAGGAGACATAGTGGCTAATATTTACTGGAAAGTAATTTGAATGCTGTGACATGGGAGTTATAAAAGCTGTATAGCAATGTGAGTATTTGTATTCAAATAGTTATTTATTTACTTTTAGTCATTTTCAAGTACAGACAACTGAAGATGTTCTTGGGAAGAACAAAAATGAACGTGTCACCTTGGCCTGACACCACATTTGTCCTGCGACTGCAGTGTGGTGAGACAAGTTTCCTATTACAAAGAAGCACAAGTGGAATTTTTCCCTTTGCTAAGCTCAGTATCATTTAAAGTAAATAAGCCTTTTTTCAGTGCTTATACAGAGATGTATAGAATTCCAATGGTTTTTCCCAGCCTTTTTACATAATAGTCCTATAAGTGAGTCAATGAGAAAACTTCTTTCCTGAGATATGTGACTACTCCTTGAAGAAAGGCTGATTTCTTGTTTGGGAAACATTAGTAATGAAATAGAGTAAAAACAAGACTTTTGTTTCTTTCCTGTTGCTCAAGACCTAACTAGTGGCATTGTACATGTCAGACATTCTCACTAGAACTGGACTATATACACAGAACTAAATATTTTAACAAGGCTATGAAAAACACTGAGCATTTCCCAACTGATATAAAAAACCTAGAGAACAGCAGCATATTTTGATCCTTCCTGGGGTGAAAAAAATCTCTTTTGATATTAGACTGAACTCATTTGAAGTAGAAACAAGGAATATTGTTGCCTACCTGGCACATCCTTCTTATTGTCACTGTATCATAAATAGTGACTCTTATCTGTCAATTAATTCCCAATATTTTAAACCTTTAAGGCTTAATTAAAACTAAATTGGCTTTTATTATAATATTAATTACTGAAATATTAAAGTTTAGTTCAAGTAAAGTTATATAAATGAGTCAGAACTTGGAACAGAATGCCAGAATTAGTTTAAAGCCAAGCAGAGTAATTTAGTGAGAAGTGGAGAGAGAGGGAGAGTCCTATTTGAATCAGTCAGCCTAGGGAGGAGTTTGGGCCAAAATGGCTTAGTTGAACCACTTAACCAGAGTTTAGAAAGAGCTACAAAGAATGAGTTTATTCTGCAGTAATCCTCCAAGATGAGAATTACATTTGGTTAATAAAAGTTGCATTTACAGTGTTTCAAGGTCTCTCTCTAAGAATGGCAACAGGAAAATAGAAGCATACATGTTTGAGTGTACCTAAAATTTACAAAGCTAAGCACATCATAGTTGTTGAAGAGCGTGTAACCAATAAGATTAGAAGCAATTTGATATAGTATAGAAATATAAAGAGTTAATCTGTTTGGAGTGAATAATTCATTTGTTTGCTTATATATTATATAAAATTTATATCTTGAGATATTGTAATGAATAAGATAGGAAACACCCTTTTTCTTATTCTAGGGCCAGGAAACAGATCAATTGGTAGAACTTTATCTATCAAGCAAAAACCCTTGGTGTCAATCCACACCAAACATGAAACAAGCATGACAGTGCATCCCTACAATCCCAGTTCTTCAGAGATAGAGGCATAACTATTAGAAGTCCAAGGTCGTCCTCAGCTACATAGAAAGTTCAGAAAATGCTACGCTACACAAATTTCTGTCTAAATATCAATATTCTAATAGCAATAGCAAATAAATTAGCAAGAAAAAATCAGCTATAAATTAACAAGAAAATGAAATCACATATCGATATGTCACATGAAAAAATATGATTAGAATGGAGATGTAGCAAGTCATTAATAGATAAATCTATAATATAAGGGGATATAGATTCTCTGGAGTAACTTCAGTGAATGAGCAAGGGTGTAATAAGACTCTGAGGACCCCCCTCAATTTTAAATAACATAATGTCAAAAGGATTGCATGAATACTATTTTATAAAAAAGAGTAAAACAATATACAAACCTATATGCATATATATATATGTATGTATGTATATATATATATATGTGTGTGTATATAATTTGTATAGATAAAAGGAAATATGATGGTACTATACATAACTGGAAACAAAGGAATGTCATCCATATAATTCAAGTGGAGAAAACAGGTTGGTAGAATTTGTATGCTTATGTTTAGCCAATTTCCTGCCATTTTGCACATTCAATATTAATGATTAATTATTTCATTGTTTAAAATAACAAATCAATTCATGAAAATGGAGCACATGCACAGCCCCAAGGTGAGAATGGTTCACCATAGTACTAATCAAATTTTGTCTCTAAGTTCCTCACCACAAAGGAGAAAACCAGCCATATTGCAGAGTATCACGGAGCTAACGCCTCAGTGAGAATGAATTTTATCATGGCTCTTCAGCAAGAGAACAGGAGATAACAGAACAGCATGTGGTAATGAAGTGTAACTGACATGTAGGCAGAGGTGAGAGTAGACATGAGAGGCTTGGGGTCAAACACACAGATAAGACTGGTGAGGAGTAGATGTGACTCTAGGTAAAGATAGGTTAGGATAACACATCTGTTTTATTTTCAGAATGTTAGTGATAACAGTGAACTAGAGGCTTATTTGTAGAGCTCTAAGTTACCTTATGGAAGCCAATTTTTAGGTGTGAGTTTTATTTATATATTTTTTGAAATGAACCAATGAATTTTATTGGGGTTATTTACAGAGATATTGGTGAGGGTTTACTTACAGTATCAGAAATAACTCAAAGATGACTGCATCACGTAAACCCAACACAGAAATGGGTAACAGCTCACAAATGCTAAGAATCTAGAGAAAAGTGCACAGTGTGCAGGCAGTTCCACAGATTAAAGAGTGTCCTTTCTAATTAGCTCAGTTGTTTGATTTTTTTCCAGACAGGGGATCTGGTCTCTTCTTTGGTTTTTGTTTTGTTTTGTTTTCTTTTCTTTTCTTTTCTTTTTTTTTATTCTTAATTTTTTTTTTACAGCCCAAATTTTACCTCCTTTCCTCTCCACCCTCTGACTGTTCTACATCCCATACCGCCACTCCCCATCTCCACGAGGATATCCACACTCCCCCAAACCCCATCCCATCAGACCTCTGCACTCCTTGGGGCTTCCAGTCTCTTAAGGGTTAGGTGCATCTTCTCTGACTGAGTCTAAACCTGGCCGTCCTCTGCTATATATGTGTTGGGTACCTGATTACTCTTGTAAGTTTCATCCTTCAGGGAAGGACTATGATGACCGCAGAATGTTAGGGCCCAAAGAGATTGCAGCACAGATTGTATTATTATCTCTGGAAGATGTATAACCAGTATGGAGGCTGCCATGTGCACAGGGAGACTATTTCATAGAAGTAGAAGAAACAATCTTCCTCTCATTATGAAACATAATGTCCTAATGTCTTTATTTGAGACTTCTCAGATTCTTCTTTTGTTCCAGTAATAATGGTCATGGAGTCATGTGGTCATTACACAGTGGCAAAATTCATAATTGCAAAGTATGAATGAAATGTTAGGAAGAAGCTGACTAACACTGATGTCTAGTCCAAGAGGGCAGGCACCCTATTAAAAAGTCACTGAGTTACAATTCCAATCACACTAGTATTATTTACATTACATAAGTTATATCTTTTACAGTCTATGATTCTCCTATTTTCCAGCATAGGATAGTCAATATGGAATTCTGACAAATTTACTTTACATGCCACATAATAAAGATATGAATTCTCATATCTCAGCAAAGGCATGGTATTTTCTGTTGTAGGGAAATATATTGTAGGTAAATACATTAGATATATAATAGGGGAATATGATGTATATATTTTTAATATATAGTACATAATTTTATGTAATATATAATACAAAATGTATAAAAATATAATAGGAAAATATTATATATATGAAGCAACAATTAAGGAAAAATCTATAACTTTGAGAAAGACCAAGGAGGGTACAGGGAACATAGATGGGAGTGGTAGGAAGATATGAGAGGGGAGAAATTATGTAATTAAATTTTAATCTTAGAGACACTTTACAAACTATTTCAATATTCATATAGGCTGAGTGAAAGGATATTTTGCTCTAAAGGAAATAAAAACAGCATTTTTACTTTTAGTTCTGAAAACTAAAAAATAGAATATCATTATCTTCTGGTGTCAAATAAATACTTTAAAAAGTATAAAATAATCATGGTGCTGATTCTCAATAACACTAAATGTCACTTGGAACACATCTGAAGCACAACAAATGAACAAAGGAAAAAAATGTTGTGTAATGCAAAGAATAGTAATCCATTCCCTACAGTCATTAAAACATAGAGAGTTAAAAATCCAAACTGTAAATGTCTCTGAATACTATATGAATTATGAACTATCATTTGAGTGAATAAATTTATAATTATTACTAAGGGGAATGTAGATAAAGAATATACTAAATTAAACGTGGGCCAAAGTGTTCGTTTTTTCTCATTTTTGTTTTTGTGTACAGCAGATTAGTGTGGAACTCACACAACTGAATTTTACTTTATCAGCCAAATAGAATTGTATTATAGTGAACAAATTTCTCAGAATACTGTCCACAAGAAACTTTACATTATACTTGCTCGTATTTATGTTCCCTAGGATTCATGAGTTGGGTTGCAACACAAACTGTTAATTCCTATCTTTGATGAATTTGCAATATGAACACAAATGCTACATAAGACATTAAGAAACATCCGTCTGAAAAGGATAGTTTGGCCAAAAAAATTTAATGTATTCCTTAGATGATCAATATTGCCTTAAGTAAAATACATTACTAAGCTAGGATTTTGATGAATGAAGTAAGGCCTGTGAAGCACAAGCATTAGTGTTATTTGTATTTTGTGATAAAATTAATCAACTTTATTCCTTATTGGCTTTTTGTAGTTATCAGAGTAATGCTGGATACTAGAGAAATTGCTAAACTCTTAGTTCTCCATCTACATAGTATTGTCATTAAATAATGTCATGATTGTCTCGTTGTTCATCAGATATTTACTGAATGGCAGACATTTGAAGCACCTAAAAGATTCTAAAGAATAAAATAGATAGTAATCATGTTCATATTGAATTAATATTTTTTTAAAAGGCAGGTAAACAATAAGTGCAGTACATAACAAAATGAAACATTTGAAATGTAAATAAAGTATGAAAAGAAAAAACAGAAAAAAACCTCCACATAAAAGGGAAAAAAATACAAGCATAAAATGATAAAGTATAAGGAAGAAAAATGAGATCAAAGGTGAAAGTTGGCTCTTTTTTATAATTCTCAACTCATTTTTCAGGAACGGTTTTGCATATCTGTTGCAGAAAGTTCATGATAGAACTAGTAATGTACATATTTGATCATGGGATACTCTTACTATACCATACATTCTTTTGTCTACACTAGGTTTTCAATCATTCACGAGGGTAAAGCCAAGGAGTAGGAGGAAATTATGCCTGTTATGATTTTGATGTATCTATCCTATATCACAATACTTCGTTTTAAAATGCAGTGAAAAGACATTGAAATGTTTAAGTCAGACAATATTGAAGTGTGCTTTCTTGTTTTGTATGTCAGCTAAAAAGGTCATCATAAAGTGATTTCTGTTCTTTCTCTTAGAGGTTGATAGGAAAGTTAGATGCACAGGGTTAAATTACCTTAATTTCAAACTGACTTGAGATTTCTCATTTAAAATTTAAGGGTTCATTTTGTAAGACCTAGCACTAAGTAAGCATGATGCTTTTGTATGAATTCAACAGATCTATAATACTATGTTACATTATAACAAATATATTATACTTCAGTGTAGGTATTTTGAATCTACTGTAAATATTATACTTAATTTACCTTTGGTTTTAGAAATCCCTTTAGAAACACCTCTACCCATTAGACTTAAACCTTCTGCCAATCAGAACTGGACACACTGTTTTCTACAGACATTTCATACCACAAAGCACACAGTGGAATTTAATACAGTTGAATGAAGAGCTAAATACTGCAAATAAGACATCATCAACTGAGAATAAAACATGTTTTGTTAAATAGAAAAAATTGTAACAGCACTTTAAGAAAGCCCAAAATTCAGTTGGTTGTTGCTAAGTTACTGAGCCCAAAGAGGCAGAAAGATAATAATGAGAGATTAGATTCATTTTGCTATTTATATAATATCATATTTTACTTTTTTCATTGAGCCTGTTCAGAGTTGCTCGATTAAGGAAATAATAATGACTCCTGAGTATTTGTTCCCAATTGTATAGTCTCATAAAAGCTTTAGAAACAAGTATGTGTTTATCATGCTTGACTACATATTATAATGATGATAGTAGATTGACATATTAATTGTATTTAAACTATTCAGTAAATTTAAAATTTAAAACATACTTTAAAAAATAGTCATTAGGATATCAAAGAATAGCTTTTCAATTTTCTTTCTTACAGGAAAAACTTATGTGTTTTCGAATCTTGCAGTGTTTTTGGTCTCCATGTGATTTTTCAGATGTTTAAATTAGTCATTCATACTTGAGTAATCATGATTCTGTATAAAACACTAGCATATGGCTGGCCAGACACAGAAAGGTCTGTGCCTTAGAGTAAGGTGTAGAGTTTTTGAGATAGTAATACAGAAAAACACAAGTATATGTCATGAAGGAAACTCACCGTTACATTCATTAGTGAACATGTTTTAATGATTTAGTGCTGCTTCAACTTAAGGTTAAAAATGACTTAAAATTGGTGTCCTAGTTTTTCAGGAAACATTAAAAATAGGAGAGCAAGAGGGCCAGAGGAAAGGGTTTGATGAACAAGCATAAGAACAGAGTTTAAGTACTGACCATCCACTTAGGAGCCAGGCATGCAAACATGAACCTACAATTCCAGAGTGAATGTTGAGCATGTGACTAAGGCTAGGAGAGGAGTTGGGTAGTAGGATTCAAGGAGATGGCTGGATAACCCTACTAGCTGAATCAGCAAGATACATGAGATACCCTGTCTCAAAATATAAGATGAAGAATGGCTGAAGAAGACACTGACACAGAACTCTGGCTGCTACTGCTTGCATGCTTCCACATGCACACTGCAAACAAATACAAACATCTTTGTACAAATATATAAATGTGTATACATGTGTACATTGTACATCGCCCATACAGAAAATAAGAAAAACATTTAAAGTAATTTAAATAACTTATTTACCTTAAAGATATTGTGATATGTATTTCTTTCCCATTTTCATTCTTAAACTATAGTTTCATCATCAAATAATCATTTTCAAACTTTATTTTTCTATTGGGAGCATATATTCTAATAATTATGACTCTTATTTTTTGTGAAAATGTTACTTAGAATATCTGTTTAAAGTGTAATTTCACTTTTCCCAAGAAAAACAAATTAATATCACTTAATATATTTTTAACATGAGAGGAAATAATTTAAATGCCAGGAAGTTCATGCTATATGAAACAAACAAAAGTACATATAATATAAATTTAAAATGTGATAAAATATTGTTTTTCTGAATTATCTCCCACCCTGGCTTTCCATCCAGCCACGTATTCTACTTAAAATAATTTCAGGATCTGTACTAATTATGTATGAAGGAAGAATCAAGGCATAATGGTTTATAAAGTATCACATTAAAATCCCTATGGGGACATAGGCTCTGGGCCCTGTTTTTCTAAATCAGGTAGCTGAGAAGGAACGAGAGTTCAAAAAAATAGAGAATTTTTAGCAGAACCTGTGAAATGCTTCAGTGAAGGGTTATTGCTAGGTAGAGAGCAATGTGAACCTTCATGCTGAGTGAGATAGAGTACACAGACTTGGTGAGAGTACTCCAGATATGAAATGGAATAGAAGATAGTGGAGAATATTCAACAAGTCTGCACGAAGGTGGCCTTAGCCACAATAACCATCATTTATCTCACCATTGTGTGACAGTTTCTGCTATGTACAATTTTTGCATTATTAGATCTCCATCTTCCACTACCATATGAACATAACCACTTAGTACCAAAAATGGCCCAATTGATACCCCATAGTGTACCAGTGATATTCCTAAATTATTAATATTAATGTAGACAATGAAAATATGTGTTTTATATGATACCTTAAACTCAACTTTCAAGATGTTCTTATCCCCATGTGATACCCAAGGCAAGAATAGAAGTCCTCATTGAAATCTGTTTGCATGTCCTCCATGCTTAGTGCCATATGTAGCCCCAAAACTCTTAATAATTACCACCTATAACCCCCTTGGAATACCTCCCCCATTTTCTTTAAATACTACTGTTTTCTATTAGGGTTGTGCTTATTATTAAAGTTTGAGAATAATTCTGCTTTTTTATTAAATGATTTTACTTATTTACATTCCAAACGTTGCTCACCATCCTGGTTGTCCCTTTCCCAGTTCTTCATTCCATCATTCCTTACCATTGCCTCTAAGAGGGTGCTGCCTTACCCGCCTACCCACCCTGACCTCATCCTATCAGCATCCCCTTTCCCTGGAGCATAAAGTTTCTACAGGATTAGGTGCATCTTCTCCTACTGAGGCTAGACAAGGCAGTCATCTGCTATATATGTGTTGGTGGTGGAGCAGAGACAAAGCTATGTATGATCATGGGTTGGTGGCTTAGCCTCTGGGATCTCTGAGGGGTCCATATTAGTTGATACTGTTGGTCTTTCTATGTGGTTGCATTCCCCTTCAGTTCCTTCAATCTTTGCCCTAACTCTTCCATACTGGTCCCTGACTTTAGTCCAATGGTTGACTATATGTATCTGCATCTGTCTTAGTCAGGTGCTGATAGAGCCTCCCAGAGGACAGCCATGCTAGACTCCTGTCTGCAAGAACAACACGGCATCATTAATAGTGTTGGGGTTTGGTGCCTACACAAGGAATGGATCCCAAATTGGGCTAGACACTTGATTGCCTTTCCTTTGATCTCTGCTCCATTTTTGCTTCTGCATTTCCTTTAAACACGAACAAGAGAATTATTCTTTTTCCTGAGTCCTATTGGCAAATAGGAGTATCATTTTAATTACTGCATTTTGAACATTGCACTTGGTATATATCTTTATTAAAGAATGTGTCTTTCCCAAAGATAAATTATCTGGATAATATTTTCTCATGACAAGAAATCATGTCACTTCATTTTTTATATTTTTAACACCTGGTCTGTCACATTGTGCATAATCATAAAATGATCCCTGAATTTCAACTTGATGAATAATAATGAATAGACGAATAAAACAACTCTACCAAAATAACCACTCATACCTTTAGGATAGAACATGAAAAATAACAAAGATTTTAAGTAAGATGAAATTAATATTATTTAAATTTTGCTTGTAATATTTAGAAATATTAATGAAATTAAGCATTCAGAGAATAGATAGCATTATTCTAGAATTATTGTCAGTACTTCAAACAATAACAATGCAAAAATAATAACTTACATCTTTTAACAATTCAAGACTAAGACATTGGTTATAGAGTAGACATTTATTGGCTACATTTGAAAAATATGCAGGTGATGATAAGAAGTCCACTCTCAGTGTCTGTTCCCCTTCCCCACAGCCTTTTCAGATAATTAAGTATCATATCTGTGATTTTTTGTATATGCTTGGCCTAGGGAGTAGCACTATCAGGAGGTATGGCCTTGTTGGACTAGGTGTGGCCTTGTTGGAGGAATTGTGTCACTGTATGTGTCAGCTTTAAGACCTTCACCCTAGCAGCCTGGAAGCCAGTCTTCTCCTAGCATCCTTCAGATGAAGATGTAAAACTCTCAGCTCCACCTACACCATGCCTGCCTGGATGCTGCCATGCTTCCACCTTGATGATAATAGACTAAATCTCTGATCCTGTAAGCTAGCCCCAATTAAATGTTATCTATGGTCATGCTGTCTGTTTGCAGCAGTAAAATTCTAACTAAGGCAATATCCTTCTTCACACAGTCTATCATCATCCTTACAGCCTTCATCCCTAGAATACTCTTCTGCCTTCACTCTCACATTCATTTGACATGCAAATTCACAGAATTCTAAACTCATCTGAGATATCAGCTGGTATGTGAAGATTGTAACCTGAAGATTGTTCTGTCCTCAGGGTATCCTATTTTGTACCTGACCATAGGGTATCTCATTGTATCATGGGATAGATAGGAAGTCCTGTTTATTGTACCTGAAACACTCTGCAAGTTCACTGATAGGCCACAGAAAAAAAGCAGTTCAGTGTTTCCTAACATTTAAAAAAATGTTTTAATAATGGCAGAGATTTACATGTACTCATGGGGGAAAGGAATGTAGGAGTAATCCTCATGTCTACATTCCTTAAAGGTGTGCAGACCTGAAAAGCAACTTTGGAATTGACATAAGGAATGCAATCTCCAGTTTGTCACAAATACTTCCATATACATCTCTGATAGTATTTCCTCCCCAACCACTGCTGACATTTAGTGCATCATAGGCAAATTTCTTGAGTTGGTGTCTCAGAACCTATTTAAATGTACGTGATCTTAGCTCCCTAACATAGTTTTTCATACACAAATTTGGTTATAATAACAATACTACTAGTGGGCTAGTCATATGGATCAAGTTTAAAAGATGCACATAAACCCTGAACAGAGTAACCTGTATGTCTAGGTATAGTGGAGACATAAGAAGGCATCAACTCCCAGTTGGTTAGAATATAAAGAATTTGACAAAGAAAAGGAACTAGGTATGATTTTTTTTAAAAAAATTATACACAGTAGTGGAGAAATTTGATTCAAAAAGAAAAAAAACAAACAAACAAACTTAATTCTGGCCTCCACCATACACAAGAGACAGCAAAAAAAAACAAAAACAAAACAAATCAAGTTACATTGTCCCAATCTTCTCCAGCTTGTGGCTCTCTATCCTATTGAAACTTGCTCTTGTATGAGTAATTGTAAGTGATTCTCCATCATTTGTCCTTGAGGAAGATATAATAAAGAATGGACTCCATAGACTTTAAAGGCAATATCAAGGAATGGCACCACTTGCTTCTTGACAATATAACATCAATCCAGAGTTAGCTGCAAGAAATTTGGGAAATAAAATCTTCAGTTTTAAGTGTATGTTTAACAAAGACTAATTGTTTAGTACTTTCGAAGAACAAAAGAGACAGGCTTCAGGAAGATAACATTGTCTATAACAGGCTTAGAAGGCAAAAGTGGTGTTTTGATATCTGCCCTAATGTCTTACTAGAAGTAGGGGCTGAAAATGTATGGAGCTTGTAAGTGCCACTTGTTTCAGTAAAGGAATAATCCAGTGTTATTAACTGCATCAAAGAGAAGTTCACTAAAGGTATTCTAATTATCTTCCTCCTTCAAGGCACCATCAGAAAGTGTACTGACCTGTTGACGCCCTAAACTCTAGAAATTCCTTCTTTTTTTTTTTTTTTTTTACATTTTTTTCATACTTTATTTACATTTCAAATGTTTCCCTCTTTCCAGATCTCCCCTTTGGAACCTCCCCATTCCCTCCCCCTCCCCCTGCCACTGTGGGGATATTCCCCCACCCACCCACCCATCCACTCTGGTCTTCCCTCCTTGGTATTCTTCTATACTGGGGGATCTAACACCCTCAGGCCCAAGGGCCTCTGCTCCCCCTGATGTCTAACAAGACCCTCCTCTGCCGTATAGGTGGCCAGCACCATGGGTCCCTCCATGTGTATTCTTTGGTTGGTGGTCCAGTCTCCAGTAGTATGGGGTTGAGGCCAGTTGCCACTGTTGCTCCCTCCCTGGGGCTGCAAACTCTTTCAGCTCTTTCAGTCCCTTCTCCAAGTCCTCCATCTGGGACTTCACACTCAGCCCTACTGTTGCTGCAAAGTGACTCTTGGGTATTTCGAACTTTTGGGCTAATAATAACCACTTATCAGTGAGTACATACCATATTCATTCTTTTGTGACTGAGTTACCTCACTCAGGATGATATTTTCAAGTTCCATCCATTTGCCTGTGAATTTCATGAAGTCATTGTTTTTAATAGCTGAGTAGTATTCCATTGGGTAAATGTACCACAATGTCTGTATCCATTCCTATGTTGAGGGACATCTGGGTTGTTTCCAGTTTCTGGCTATTATAAATATGGCTGCTATGAACATAGTAAAGCATGTGTCTTTATTACATATTGGAGCATCTTCTGGGTATATGCCCAGGAGTGGAATAGCTGGGTCCTCAGGTAGTATTATGTTCATTTCTCTGAGGGTCCACCAAACTGATTTCCAGAGAGGTTGTATCAACTTGCATTCCCACCAGCAATGGAGGAGTGTTCCTCTTTCTCCACATCCTCGCCAACATCTGCTGTCACCTGAGTTTTTGATCTTAGCCATTCTGACTGGTGTGAGGTGGAATCTCAAGGTTGTTTTGATTTGCATTTTCCTGATGAGTAAGGATGTTGGGCATTTCTTTAGGTGCTTTTCGGCCATTCGAGTTTCCTCAGTTGAGAATTCTCTGTTTAGCTCTCTTCCCCATTTTTTGATAGGGATATTTGGATCTCTGGAGTCTAGCTTCTTGAGTTCTTTGTAAACCTTGAATATTAGCCCTCTATCGGACATAGAATTGGTAAAGATCTTTCCCAATTTGTTGGTTGCCATTTTGTCCTATTTACAATGTCCTTTGCCTTACAGAAGCTTTGTAATTTTATGAGGTCCCATTTGTCAATTCTTGATCTTAGAGCACAAGCCATTGGTGTTCTGTTCAGGAACTTTTCCCCTGTGCCCATGTGTCCGAGATGTTTCCCCACTTTCTCTTCTACTAGATTCAGTGTATCTGGTTTTATGCGGAGGTCCTTGATCCACTTGGACTAGAGCTTTGTACAGAGATAGGAATGGATCAATTTGCAATCTTCTACAAGTAGACCTCCAGTTGAACCAGCACCATTTGTTGAAGATGCTGTCTTTTTTCCACTGGATGGTTTTAGCTCTTTTGACAAAGATCAAGTGACCATAATGTGTGGGTTCATTTCTGGGTCATCAGTTCTATTCTATTGATCTACCTGCCTATCACTGTACCAATACCATGCAGTTTTTATCACTACTGCTCTGTAGTACAGCTTGAGGACAGGGAGGCTGATTCCTCCAGAAGTCCTTTTATTGTTGAGAATAGTTTTTTCTATCCTGGGTTTTTTTTGTTATATCTCCATAATAACTCTGTTTAATCACACTGTGCATATTCAGGAGCTTCTTTTTCCCTTGTGACAGTTCAGTTTCAAGACTTGTTATTTATATCAGGCAGATACTAAGCAGCCCATCACCCTCATATTTGTTTAAGAGAAATGATCAGTCATGAGCATCCCTATGAAACTCCATGAGAAAAGACATTTTGAAGTAAGATCCAGACACAATAACCAAACAAGGAAAACACATTCTTACGTTAAAAAATCCCACAGCTATACAGGCAGGCTGAGGGTAATTAGTTAGATGGAAGAAAGCCAGGACATTGAGGCAAACATTTTAGTTTCTTGAAAAGTGCTTTGGGATTTCTAATGGCCACTTAAGATCAAGCCTGGAGTATAGAATCACACTGAAGAAATTGTACCTCTGGGAGCTTGACATTTCCAGATCAGCTACTTGATAACTACTGAAAACAATTCCCCACAGACCAGAAAAGTAGATGCTAAGTGCTGAATCCCAATATATGTATATTATGTATGTGTATTTTTTGTATATATGTATATGTATACATACAATATATAATGTATAAATATATAATATATAATGTGCATATATGCAAAATATGTATATATAATATACATATATTGTGAGTACACATTTATATATATAATACTCTAATATAACTATCATGACATGTTATAAGTGTCATATATATGTATTTATATATAAAATCTTATTTCAGTGGTTTGTTTAGGAGAGCTGTCCATTTTCTCTGGATAACAGTGGTGGCAATTTTTCTATTACTAATTAATTAATGTAATATTTACTCAAATGTTTTATTTAAAATTGGATGAGAAATGAGATATTTTTCAATATTACAAACATTCTATAAATTTTTCAAAAACCTATTAAACTTGTTGGCATTCTGTTGTTTGCCAATATTTATGCATTAGTAATTCCCATAAAGACACACACACACACACACATACACATACACACACACACACACATGAGTAAAATTACATGTAATTTTTCAGAATTTTATGCTCTAAAAATACATAATTTACAATTTGTGTTAAAATTTGACACAATAATGCAGTCTTTTGAAAATAGAAGTCTGAAGGTGTAGAATTCCTAAAGGAGAAAAAAAATTTCTTCTTTTCAAAAGATTTCTACCTAGTTTGTGACAATGTCTAGAGATTTGATGTATTGCTTTGAACCTTATTCTCTTGAGTATAAGCAAACTATTAAACTTTGTGGAAAATAAGAAAATATCACACCTGAGAAAAGACAAGTATTTTTCTTCCTGTAGTAAATTTATTGTTATAAAAATGTATTATGAGGTAAAAAATACCATAGTAGATAACTAAAACACTTCATATCTTTATAACTTTTATATGTCAGTCAAATAAGCCTGCAGTCTCTCTCCTATCATCTTCACACATTATCACAGTAATTTCATAAACCACACTTTTTATAAAAAACAATATTTATTGTTTAGAAGTTTAAGAAGCATGTCAGTTTTGACACGGGCATTTGCATTTGTCAAAACTATTCACATAATGATAATCTGAATTTTCTACATATTCCTAATGAGTAAAGTTTCCAAATACTTTCCTTGTTTAAAGCCTAATGGGAGGGGAAATGGCATCGTGCATGATTATGATTCAAATACCTGACTCTGCCCTGGAGATCAGATGTGTTTCCAGCAACCCGAGGTTGTGTTCAGTGCGGTTGCAGCTATATATTCAAGTATGTAGTCTTGTTATTAATACAAGCCTGCTGCCAGAGAAACACTAATTTAGGCTTAGAGACTGTCACTGTACAAGGACATACAAGGTGAGGGCTTTTCTGAGACACTTTTACTTTAGTTTCTTTATTCCACACTTCATAAATTGAGTGTGATTAACCAGATGAGAGAGTTTCCATCTGATTTGAGATTTCTTCATGGGACAGGAGATGACTGTTTCCCCCGTTATTTTGCTGATTAACTGCTTCTTTATGACAGCTAGTTTGGTCTGTGTCAGTGAAATCAAGTCAGTTACTTAGCAAGACTCTACCTGAATCTTGATTGTCATTGCAAGTTAAACATTATTGACTTATGTTTTTCAGCTCCATGTCTCTATGTTATCACATTTACTTTCTTTGTAATTACCTGTGGGTTTGAAGATTTCATTTTCTTGCTTTCACTTTAATATTCTGAATGAATTATATGTGCCGTAACTGTGTTACTTGTAATATGGTAGCATATATGTGTGGGAAATACACACAGGACTCATTCTTACCAGTGGTTCTGATTTCAGGAATATCATCTTATTTCTTCTCTTGTAGCACAGTACACACTTTCTCTTATCAGGAAAGGGAAGGTCAGGGCAACCAATATCCCAGTGATAGTGTATTCCTTCTATTGCTATCTTAAATACATATACCTGAGACTTATTTTAATTATGTTCACATCTGTATTTAGAATTCTATGTTCTCCCTTTTTTTCTGCTTATGTGCTTATGTATTCATGAAATTGTACTTAAATTAACAAAATATTTTAAAACCTATTTATAATTGTGGCAGAGTGCTTAGCATATGTATATAGCACATTTAAATAATTAAGTGCATTAGGGCTAAATAGTTTTCAAGTTTCCAATGATTTGCATTTGTATCAAATACTCCTATAAATATGTATTTATATGACTCTTTTCTCCCAATTCTCTGGTTTAAAATAGTGGCTACTAATTTTGTATTAGTTCTGCCTTTGGTGAATTAATTTTGAGAGCTTAAACAGTAATACTAGTTATATTAAATAAAATTGACCAAAATTGTTGAGATAATCAAGGTCAATATTTCTTAAAGGAATTAAGGAGGTTCAGTTCATTGTATTATTATTATTATTATTATTATTATTATTATTATTATTATTATTATT
>JADRCH010000006.1:15237022-15330056 GCA_019843965.1 Rhynchomys soricoides | reverse complement strand
TTATTATTATTATTATTATTATTATTATTATTATTATTATTATTATTTTACACTTCAGATTTAATTCCCTCTGCCCATCCACCCTCTGTGTGTTCCACATCCCATACCTCCTCCTCACTTCCATGTCTCCACAAAGATGTCCCCACCCTCTACCCCAACCCACCTGACCTCTAAACTCCCTGAGGCCTCCAGTCTCTTGAGGGTTAGGTGCATCATCTCTGATTGAACACAGACCCAGCATTCCTCTGCTGTATATGTGTTGGGGGCCTCATATCAGCTGGTGCATGATGCCTGGTTGTTGGTCCAGTGTGTGAGAGATCTCGGGGGTCCAGATTAATTGAGCTTGCTGGTCCTCCTACAGGATTGCCCTACTCCTCGGCTTCTTTCAGCTTTTCCTTCATTCAACCACAGGGGTCTGCAGCTTCTGTCCATTGGCGGGGTGCAAATATCTGCATCTGACTCTACCCTCAACGCCTGGCAGCTGTCAATTTCCATTCCTCCTTCTGGCACTCTGGGTTTCTCTCCTGTCTCCTGGATACCTGATCCCACTCCCTATTCCTCTCCCCTCCTGTCTTCTATCCTGCTCCCTCCCTCTCTCCCTCCCTCTACCTCCATGACTATTTTGTTCCCCCTTCTAAGTGAGATTCATGCATCCTCACTTGGACATTCTTTCAAGATATCCATCTGCTCTCCATTCTTTACATTCCCATCTCTATTCGAAGAACTTTGTTTTGTCAGGTGGACTGACTGGAGTATCTATTTTTAGCTGAATGCTTAGTAATAACTAAATAGAATATATAATGGTAAATTACAAGGAATCTTCTGATCTTTACATTTTCATTATGTTCATAGAATATAGTCTCTTTTAAATCTATTAAATTATCATGATACACTTTGACAGGAGTTTTTCACCCATCTGAAATGTTATAAATAAAAAATTTAACACGATGTATTTTACAGTTATAAATATTCATTTGCCACTTGCCAGCCAAATTGAGTAAAAAAAAAAAAATCTTATTAGCAAAATTCAATGAATAAATGCATAAACTGTATCAATAAATGAACTTCAATACTTTAAAATGTTTGCATTGTGTAGAAGGATTTTCCATGAAAATGTGCCAACATTTTTTCAGCTTTTGGATCACTACTTATTATCCTAGCTGTAATTAGAAATCTTGTGAAATTAATAACCATTAAATTTAATGAGTTTTCAGCATAGGAAATTTGCCCAGCGGCACCCAGCCATTGGGCATGCAAGGATAGGGCTTCACAAAAACTGCCCCTCCTCTCCTCCCAGTCACTCTTCAAGGAAGCATCTTTTCCACTTAGTTAATTAATTACACCTGCCAACAAGCAGATGGTTTTGAAGGCTTTGAAGCATGGAAATAGCTAGGTGCATATCAGCTACCTTCCTTCAGTGGCAATTTAGATGATAACTCTTGAAGCTCCAGAGAAATGGAATATTAAATGGATACAAAGGAAGAAAAAAACAACTTTTAAGTATTTATTAAAAGTAGTTTCAGGTATGAAATCACCACCCTTTCCTGACCTCAGTTCACACACCTTTTCAGACTGGCTGTGTTTACTTCGAGATTGGAATAATACTGGCCAGATATTGCCAGGCAATTGTTCTGAACACTCAGATAAAATAAAAACAGAGGACTGGATGTGTTACAAATTCTCAAAATATTATAACTTTCCAGTAAGTTATATTATGTTCTTTGATATGTTGTTAAACTTAATATAAGAACATATGTGTAACAATACTGAAAATAGATCTATAGCCCTGGAAGTACCCTGATTTATACCTTAAAATGTAGCTAGTGTCCATAATGTTAAACTAACCCAGTCATTTAAAAAAATTAACTCATGATAAGTATCTGGAAATGATCATCGAAGTTTAATTTTAATGTAATATTATTTTGAATATCACCTAGCTATATATAAGTACATGTATACACAATCAAGCTCACCATGAGATGAGTATATATAAAATAACTGTACAATATTTACTTTTATAAGTATATAATAAAATATGTAGTTTATTCCTTATTGAATCACAATGAAGTATTTAGTTTCTTAAGAAATTTAAAGGATGTCTTCTGATCTACATTATTACTTCGTATGTGAGGTAACCCAGCCTTCCTATTTTAAAGGATGATTGCATGTATACATGCATGTATATACTAAATGAATCTATAATTTTACTAGTGGTAGAATAAAATTGTCTCAGCATTTTTACCTTTGTTGCAAGACATTCATAAATTTTACGTAAATAAAATCAGTGAAACACTTCAAACTTTCAAATAAAATCAGTTACCTTTACTCACATAAATGAAAAGTCATGTGATAAACATTGCCAACAATACACTCATTTAAATATATTGATCATCAAATATTAACATTTAATGTGTATGTTCCAGGGGTAATCCTATTCTCTTAGAATCTTTAAGTATAGAATCCAGCAAGTTTGTCTACACAGAAGACACATTGATTAAACTCCTTACTTTTAGTTTTAAATTTCTCTATCTTCCACCAATTAAGCTTCTCCTCATTTAGCTTTTAATTGATTCAAATATGAAGCTTAATTAGAACACAAATTTCAATGATTTGATCTTATTAGTTCACAAGTTATTCCAATTTTTACTTTTTATTAATTCATCAACGACTGTGAACATGACTGAAGCACCACACTTGAAATGTAGATTTGTTAGGAGAACCATCACCTTGATGCAGTTTTCCTAACCAAAGAGCATACATGGGCTGGTCTGAGGCCGCCCAGACATATGTACCAAAGGACTGCCTTGTTTGACCTCAGTGGGAAAGGATGTACCTAATCCTGTAGAGACTTGATGACCCATGGAGGGAGGAGGAATGCTCAAGGTGGGGACATACTCTCAGAGGTGAAGGCAGGAGTGGGGGAAGAACTCTGCAAGTTGGGATATAAATAAAATAATGAATTAATAATAAAAATAATCAAAAAGAAAAGAAATTGCAAGGGACATAGAGACAGACTCTATGTAAGGCTTCTGACTTAAGTATGGTAATTAAAAACCATTTTGTCTTATTCACTGAACCAGAACTACAAGGACTCAGTACAGAGTTCTCACAGTACTTGAAAATAGTAAAATTGCCTTTAAAAACCTCAATCTTTTTAGTGAATAGAAGATTATTCCTTAAGTAGGCTGAATTCTTCAAGTTTTATTGTACTGCTTTTTCCTGTGTGCCTACTTTTGACAGAGGCAAAAGGAATCCACCTTCAGTGATGAGGATGGGATGTGGTCCAGACATTCTAGCAGAGCCAAGAGTTTAAAGGCAGTGCTTCTCACGTATAAATAATCCCTTAAAAGCATAATTTTCCCTTTCAGCTCAATAAAATATTTTTGGAAAGTGCTTCAGGGAAATTGCTGAGTTCTTAATTATGCTTACAAGTAGACAGCACAAGACAGAGTATGCCTCAACTCTGCTTATACTCTATTTTCTTTCTCTTTCTCAGCCATTCCTTCCTGTATAGAGGAAATGTGGAATAACACTTTGAAATTACAATCCCAGATTGGCACTTAGGCTGGACTTTCAATTGTCTTGAACACATGGGTCAGTTATTTAGCACTCTAAACATTATTTTTCTCAACTGTAACATGAGACCATTAAAAATTGCCGTGCATAATTTTCTTAATTAAGAGAAATGCAATATTGTGCATAGTCTAGTAGAGGTAGCATTCATGAAAAGCTATTACTATAGACCCACAATGGCCAGTTATCCAGACCCTGGAATCCTCACTGGAGTTTCTGTGTGAGGCATTTGGCATCTTGCTTGATACTTGTCTCTTGCCTGATATGCCTTTTGGGGACCAGATTCCCACACATACCCTGAATAAATGCTGATTTCAAGACTCCAGTAATTTTATGAGTGCTCAGAACCTGTAATATGTCCCTAAAAGAGAATGTGAAACTCAGATAAGTAGGTTAAAAAGTCTAACTGGCTTGCAATTCAAATCCATGGGGCTTTATAGTTGTTTTTCTATGAGTTGTTTGAATCTTGGTGGATAAAAAATTAAAAAGTAGCTTACAAAATGATTAATTTTGAATGTATCATCAGAAAGTAGAAATAATTTGCCATAATGTCAAAAAAGTAAAATATGTATCACAAATGTTTTATTTTTTCTTAATAAACTAGTGAACAAACTTACATATTCTAACTTAAAATAATTATGCCCACTGTCTTTCAAAAGGATGCACATGAGAGGAATAAAACAGAATGACTGTCCAGAACAGGAAAAAAAAAAAAAAAAAGAAAAGAAAAAGAAAAAACTATGCTCGCTGGAGGGCTGTTCCTACTATCTGTTAACATTAACAGCACAGTGGCTGGACATTTACTGAGAGGTAACTGTGCAATGAGCACCTCTAAGTTAAATCTTTTGGTCCTTAGTGTCATGCTGTGAGTGTGGTCCTATTATAATCTTCATTATAAAGATACGTGAAACAAAATTATGAAGCAATGAACAATACTCTGTGTTAATGTTAACATATGTTGCAAGTCAGAATCATGGTTACCTGTCTGTGTCCATATCCCAGAAAGAGAGCACAATCTTCTCACGTGTTAGACTATTAAGTTGACTGAACCATCTCATCTTCATAGGTAATTTAGCTCTTGATGTTTACCTTATGTCTAAGCTTACAAGGCATCTATATTACCCAAAATAAAATTTAATTACATTAATTCAATCTGGGAAAAATGAACAATTCTAAAATGAAAAGTATATTTTCCTGAATTTGGCACACATAGGCATATTATTACTTGTTAGGATATGTCCTACTATGACATCAGATATTAACAATATGAAAAAAATTTTAATTAAAGAAAATGAGATATGTAGCTCTTATAGTCATGAAATATGCAGGTCTACTAAATAGTTACAAAAAAGTTTTAACAAGTTTGTTTTTCAAACAGGTTAAGTATATAACTTGAATCTTTGCGTCCATTCTCTGAATAAATTGAGTACTGAGCTGTATCTTCTTTGTTCAGGTGTGAAAGAGTTTCCTTAAACACCTGGCAGTATTATTCCAGCACGCTTATTTCATATTTAGTATTTGCTGTCTATTTTATTGATATAATAAAAAAACATTAAGTTAAGCAGTGTGTGGCAAAGTCTCAGCATTCCATTACCACAAGTGACTCAGATGCTTTAACATCCTTCTACATTTCCCAGTGACACATGCTGGAGAAACACCAGATCCTGGCCATTGTAAGAACTCTCATTACTTGGTAACAGGGAGACGGTAAATGGAGACCTTATGACCTGGGGATCATACATAAGTAAAAGTGGGAGCTTAAAATACAGTCACAGAGTGTGGCTGGAAAGGTGATAATAAATGACTCCAAAGGATAATTCACTAGATGCACAGTGCACAAATGATAAAGTATTACCGATTCTATCAGGTCCCAAGGATAATTAGGTTTTAAGAAAAGGATTCTCCTAAACTCTTAATACTGTTTTGCATATAAGATCTTGATTTCTCCCTGCAATCCAACATTGAATATTAATACACCTGATTCATAGATCATAGAAAAGAAACTGACACAAACTAGACTGTATTAAACAGTCTAAATTAAACTGTATTAAACTAGTCTGTATTAAACTGCTGTACACTAGCTATAAAGAATACCAAGAAATGACAAAACTAATATAGGAAAACCTCTTTTCATTATTTTTATTGATTATTTTATTTCTTTACATTTCAAATGTTATCCTCCTTCTCAGTTTTCCCCTCCAAAAACCTCCTATCCCATCCCCTTCCCCCTGCTTCTATGAGGGTGCTTCACCATACACCCAACCGCTCTTACCTCACCTCCCTAGCATTCTCCTACGCTGGGACATTTGGCCTTCACAGGACCAAGCGCCTCCCCTCCCACTGATGCCAGATAAGGCCATCCTCTGCTACATATGCAACTGGAGCCATGGGTCCCTCGATGTGTACTCTTTAGTTGGTGGTTTAGTCTCTGGGGGATCTGAATGGTTGATATCGTTGTTCTTCCTATGGGGTTGCAACCCCATTCAGTCCTTCCCCTAACTCATCCATTGGGGTCCCAGTGTTCAGTCTGAAGGTTGCCTGTGTGCATCCACATCTGTATTGGGCAGGATCTGGCAGATCTTCTCAGGAGACAGTTATATCAGGCTCCTGACAGCAACCCCTTCTTGGCATCAGCAATAGTGTCTGGGTTTGGTTGCTGCATATAGGATGGATCCCCAGGTGGGGCAGTCTTTGGAGGGCCTTTCCTTCAGTCTCTGCTCCACTCTTTGTCCCTGTATTTAGTTTAGGCAGGAGCAATTCTGGAATAATATTTTTGAGATGGGTGGAGGCCCTATCTCTCAACTGTGGTCATGCCTAACCTTTGGATATGGTCTCCATAGGTTCTCCATCCCCTTTGTTGGGTATTTCAGCTAATGTCATCCCTGTTGGGTCCTGGGAGCCTTTTGCTTTCCTGGAATCTGGGACCAGAAAACAAATCCTTGAACACATCTCACCATCATTTAAAGTCAGTAGAAGGCAATAAAGGGAATATATATTACTTGAGTCAATAAATAATAAATGAAAAGCCTAATCTGTCATATAAAAATCATTATATAGATACTAAAAAGGCACATCTCTGATTGCATACTAACTTCAAATTTTGTATAAAATACAAATATCTTTTTTGGCATACAAGTAACTGATATTTCATACTTTGACAATTAAGATGCGTATAGAATCACTACATTAACTCAAATACCCAATCCTTCTTGGTTTTCTTTAAAGGTGTATATCAATATAATCTATTAAAATTCAATGTAAAGCTTTACAGCTGACTTTCCAACTGTAGAGAAGTTCATTGGGTTGTGTAGATGTTGATTCCAATTAATGTTGATATGTAATATTATATTTATAAACTTTTATATTAAAGCTTAAAGTTGCAAAAATATATTTAAATATCTCTGCACATTCAGACATTTTATAGCATTTCAGAACCAATATCTGCATATTATTATATCATGAATTACTTTATTCCATATTTTTATAATTTTTGTCATCGTATTCAATCTTTGTATTGCAGCATTTTTTTCTGAATCATCCAGGCCCCCAATAAACACTTATATTTTTAAAAGTATCTTGTATAGGATTAAAATCTTGACATATTTGATAATCTAATAATCATTTTACAAGATTAAATTATTCCTCTTTCCTTGCTTTATCTTTATTTGCAAGTTTTATCTTGCCAGAAACAAGCATACACATTAATGTGGTTATTACTGTCATCTATGAAAAAAAATCATCCTTTATAAAAATTCTAAAGAAGGGAAGGAATCACACATTGTGAGAAGAGTTATTAAAATGATACAAACTAATATAGTAGGTGAGATATTTGAAAGTGACCTTGCAGTATATCCCAGGCTTATTGTATTAAAGCTTGTAAATAAAAGGTACAAATCATTTCTGGTACTAATATAACTTTCTCCCTTTATTTGAAATGAAAACATTGAACTCTGCTGATTTCTTTCTACCAAAGTAATTACATTTTCTAGAAACTTGGAGCAGTTATTTAAGAGGATTGTTGTCTGCAATGAGGGATTTCTACTGGATAGAACATGAAAATGTTTGAGCTTTATGTAAGCGAGTATTTGACTTCAACAGCAAGAATCCATTAAATATCCTGTGTTCTTTGTTTACATACCTTTAATTGTGTTCATGCTTATTGTCACAGCAGTGTTTACCTTTTTTAAATTGGGGCATGTATCATCCAATATACATATTTTTTCATAATTATCAATATCATCTAATTTACTGTTAAGATCTTTTTCAGTATAGTTTTCTTTATTTTATTGGTTATGTTACTTATTTATACTTCAAATGCTATCCCCATTCCCAGCTAAACCCCCTATCCCCTTCCCCAGGCCCCCTGCTTCTATGAGGGAACTTACCCACCCACACCCCTTCTGCCTCAGCTCCATAGATGAGGCACTAGGCCATGTTATCCCAGACCCCTACTCTCAAAAGAATTGTGGTGAATGACATAAGCTACACTAATTTACTCATTGTTTGTTAATAATGTCAGATAAAGGTCAAATGTTCTACGGTTCTTTATAACACACTAAGATCTTTTTAGAGAAAATAGAAACGGATACTCATTCCTTAAAACTATATTTCAAATATGGTATTTAAGGGGCTTATGTTAGTTCTTTGGGAAAATTAATATTAAAATAATATTAACTGCATACCAATCAGATAGGCAATTAGAATATATAACATAAAGGAAAACTAACTAAAACATAATACAAAGAGAGTTGTGAATATGAAGTAAGCCTATTGATTTTGCTCATGAGAATAAAATTTGGTAAGATTGCTTTGGAAATGTAATTACTACAACCTATCAATTTCACTTCGAAATATGCACATGACATATATTTGTCCATAGATTTACATCAAAGATCTATTCTAGGATAACATAGCAGTACCACTCAGTAATTTAAATGGGAAATTATGTATTCCTCATCAGTGCAGAACTGGACACACCACACTATCATGCAGCAATGAATGTGAACATGGCAGATGGAATTTGCAGATACAATGTTGAGGGGGAAAAGATGTTACAAAAATGTAGGCTATTGGTGTATGACAGCTCTTTGTCTCCCTATTACTGTCACTATTATGACAGCTCTTTGTCTCCCTATTACTGTCATTATTATGACAGCTCTTTGTCTCCCTATTACTGTCATTATTTGGGACTTTGAAGTATAGCTTGCAGTAGTCATAGAACAGTCAGAGAAGAAATTTGATTCCCTACTACTATTTGTGACTTAATTAGGATCAACAGAATATAATCATTTATGGAAAGTTCCTTACAGACACTAAGAGGCAGCATACACTCATCCATTCCTCTTCACATGTTCTTCAATACTGAGCATTCATTTTACCAGCTGAACCCTCTGTTTTTTTGTTTTGTTTTGTTTTTTGTTTTTATAATAACCGGGTTTTGTAGAAACAAGATATACTGGAATCCAGCACCCAGATGATTGCATACTTTGTAATATCCGTGCACCACTTAACCATAAAAATATATAAAATAAAAGCAAAAATGTATTCTTGATCTCCAATATATTACCATGTTAACTGAATATTAATGTAAATAAACAAAACAAAAAAAGCCTAAATTATTCTGATGAGTAAACTATTATTCAAATAATTGTCAAGTTTCGAAGAGAAACTGTGTATTATTGGTACTATGTCTTTAGCAACCCCATTATAGAGGTTAAGGTTGTACCTCAACATAAAGAGAAATATCATACAACTGACAAGTTAAATGAATTTTAAAATTTTATATCATTACCTATATTCAGTATTATTTCCTTTTGTTATACTTCAAAACTCAGTATTGGAAGAAGTATCTGTGTGTCGTTTATCTGCCTATATACCTACCAATCCATCCATACTGTAGACACGCTTTCTCTCTACCCATAGCCTATAGTATATTATTATTTTAATATGCAAGAAGGATTCCATGGCAGATGTTATGGCATGATAGGTTTGAGCTATAGAGGATTAGGGGGTATAAAATGCAAACCTGTGAAGAACCTTCATCACCATATAATGATTAATTACATATGAAGAAATGAAGCAATGACTGATAGGTCTTAATTTGTTCTGCAGATGAGTGCTTGAGATCAGAGAGCAATTTATAGTAATCAGTTTTCTCATTCCACCATGTGGGTTTAGGGATACTGGAGTGAGTCTGGGTCACTAGGCTTGACAGCAAACAGCTTTATCCAGAATTTCACATTTTTGGCATTTTCGTAGGAAATTGAACACAAAATTATGTACTCCATGATGCTTATTCTTGATGGACCCACAGAAATATAAGGAAGATAAGAAAAGTATCCAACAATAATTGATAATGTGTGAAGTCATGTGCTCTGTGACAGATGATATCTAAAATAGTTCTGTGAAGGATAGCTGACCTCCACATACCTGAATCTGAAGCACACCACTCCAAAGAGCTTGTACTTGAGATGAAAGAATGAAAGCTCAGGATTTATTTAATGTATTCTGAAGCATTGCGAATAAGATAGAATACTATGAGAATGTAAGTGAGTTCTGTTCAATTGAAATCACAGTGGTTTTGCTTTTATTTTCAATTATTATTTGATTTTCAGCCACTGGGTCTAGAAATTTCCTCTTTAAATTGCCCTGATCTGCTTGAAAGACTGTCCCCCGTTACTTTCTCACATTTGGTATTCACATCCATGAGCTTTTAACTCTGATCACCAAGCTGAAAAATATAGGGTTACATCACTCATTTACATTATCACCCTCAACCCCTCCCAATACAAATGTGACATTTCAATTTTGCACACTTCAACTCTCCTTAAATCATCTGTATAAAAACTTCAAAGCTTGATTGATGATGAATGAGCCATTGTCTCCTCGAGCACCCGGTTCTCATTAGCCTTTAGAGTCTCAGCTTATTAATAATGAACCTTGAGGGCTGACCCAGTGGGGTAGCAGCAATTCATTGTTCTCCCAGCTGAAAGGTCTGGGTTTCGGAGAGATACAAGAATTCATAGACCAAGTCCACTCCAGAGATGATGTATTAAGTATCACAGGTGGATGATGTGATCTATATTACTTCTGTATCATTATCTGCCAACAGACTTGTGTGGCTTAAGTTGATGACAGTGAGAAAGATATATTGCTTTGTCTCTGAGAGTCCCATAAATGATTGTGTAGCTTCACTTTGAAAATGGCCTTTGTGTGTCTTGGAATTTTGACTTCTTGGTTATATGCTTCATCTTGAATAGGTAATATAAGCCTAATATATATAGTCTTTAGATGTATGCACTGTAACTTGACAAGCTCTTAACCTGTATTTTCATGGTCGTTTGCATTCTACAGTTGACGTATATGGTGCACTCCTACAAATTGAGACATTTAGATACACAGCCAAAGATTGATGTAAACTATTTCAGTCCTGTTTATTAGATTTTTATTATGTCATTATGGTTAATAGTACTTTGAGGCATATTTACTACCAATTCCACTATAGAGACCAAAGTGTCATGGGTAACTGCATTTACTACTATAAAAGCTGTTTTGAAAAGAAGAGAGTTTCAGCCACTCTTTATATAGTATTTAGAAATAGTATATTGGGTTAGAGAAATACTTTCAGCTTCCTAAAATTACTGGGAGATCACATTCATCAGTATTTTTAGTAAGGATGTCACATCACAATTAGGCTATTTCAGATAGGTCAGAGACAAATACAAGTATTATACCACAATTTCTTTTGAAGGAATATATTTGGAAAATGTCAATGATTCTATTAAAAGAAATGATCTGGCAATTCACTCAAATATCTAGTTTTAGGGAAAGTGCATATCAGAAGAATTTATTTAAATAACAAAAGCATTACCTTTGTAGACTCATGAAAAGATATTTAAATGCAAAGAACATTCAAATGGCCTTGTTTAGGATTTGTAGATAAAAGTTGCTCATGTTCTTTTTCAAATGTCATATCTGCCCTTTGTAACTTCCTAAAAATGTCAGAAACTTTATCAGGTAGACACGGGGTTGATTATTACAGTATAATTTAGGCTTTCACAAAGTATATACTATGTAATTTGTGTAAGTTTAGGGACATTTGGATCAACTAGAATAACCCAAAGTCACCAAACTCAGTTATCAAGTCATAGCTGATAACTGGGTTTGATGTTTCAAATAGGTTTTAATATCACTAAAAGTGTTTAAGTAACTTGTAAAAATCAAACATACCACCTACAGTAATTTTATATGTTATAAGTTGTGGACATATTATATAATAAAATTTATTATATTTCAGTTAATAAAAATTTAAACATAAAATTATATATTAATATTGTATATGTGTATGTTTAGTTTTCTGTATTTGAAATAAATTTTACTAGCTTTAGATATATTAGTATCAGATAGTACGATACAATCTTGACAAGCAAACGATTAGTTCCTGTTTTAAACATAGGTTTAGAGATGTCATATAATCTCTTCATAGGAAAGGCTAAATATATTATGAATTTTACTTAGTCATAATGCAAATTAAATAGAGAAGCTACAGAAGAATATTTTTCATGATTCTCTTTTTTTATTGGATATTTTCTTTTTTCTTTACATTTCAAATGTTATCCTCTTTCTCGGTTCCCCCGCTCCTAAAAACACCCCTATCTCATCCACCTCCCCCTGCTTCTATGAGGATATTCCTCCACCCACCCACCCACCCACTCCCGCCTCCCCATCTACGAATTCCCCTACACTGGGGCATCTATCCAGCCTTCATAGGACCAATGACCTCTCCTCCCATTAATGCCTGACAAGACCAAAGAACTCAAGAAGTTAGACTCTAGAGAATCAAATAATCCTATTAAAAAATGGGGTACAGTGCTAAACAAAGAATTTTCAACTGAGGAATATCGAATGGCTGACAAGCACCTAAAGAAATGTTCAACATCCTTAGTCATCAGGGAAATGCAAATCAAAACAACCCTGAGATTCCACTTCAGACCAGTCAGAATGGTTAAGATCAAAAACTCAGGTGACAAGGATCAACTGATGCTGGCAAGGATGTGGAGAAAGAGGAACACTCCTCCATTGCTGGTGGGATTGCAAGCTGGTACAACCACTCTAGAAATCAGTTTGGCGGTTCCTCAGAAAATTGGACATAATATTACCTGAGAACCCAGCTATACCACTCCTGGGCATATACCCAGAAGATGCTCCAATATGTAATAAAGACACATGTTCCACTATGTTCATAGCAGCCATATTTATAATAGCCAGAAGCTGGAAACAACCCAGATGTCCCTCAACAGAGGAAAGGATACAGAAAATGTGGGACATTTACACAATGGAATACTATTCAGCTGTTAAAAATAAATTAATGAAATTCTTAGGCAAATGGATGGAACTAGAAAATATCATCTTGAGTGAGGTAACTCAGTCACAAAAGAATTCACACAGTATGTACTCACTGATAAGTGAATATTAACTCAAAAGCTCTGAATACCCAAGATACAATTCACAGATCACATGAAGCTCAAGAAGAAGGAAGAACGAAGTTCCTTCTTAGATAGTGAAACAAAATTCTCCCGGGAGCAAATATGGACACAAAGTGTGGTGTTTAGACTGAAGGAAAGGCCAGCCAGAGACTGCCCCACCTGTGGATCCATCCCATATACAGTCACCAAACTTCAACACTACTGTGTATGCCAAGAAGTACATGCTGACAAGAACCTGAAATATCTGTCTCCTGAGAGGCCCTGCCACAACCTGACAAATACAGAGGCAGATACTTGCCACCAACCATTGGACTGAGTGAGGGGTCCACAATGCGGGAGTTAGAGAAAGGACTGAAGGAACTGAAGGGATTTGCAACCCCATAGGAAGAAGAATTTAACTGATTAATGTTGGCATGATATTTCATAGCTTAATGTTGTTCATATGAGTAAAGGTTTTCATTGGGCAAAGACTACCCAATGATATATAATGCAAAGACAGTTATGAACCATGTTTGTTAATTTCATGAAGTTTTGTACAGGTATATTTAATTTTAAAATAATGATACACACACACACACACACACAAGTGTGTGTGTGTGTGTGTATAGAGAGATGTGTTTAAGTTAAATTCCAATTTTCAGCATAATGTAGATTATTGTTTACTTAATCTAAGTACAAAAATTTACTCTTTTACTTAACCTCTATGAGAATTATTGAAGACACAATATATTTAAATATTTAATAAGGTTTTCAATAACATATAATACTTTTATGTTAATAGAATATCATATTTAATGAAACTTAAACATTTATTATTAAGAATTAGGGTTTTGTGAAATTGTAGGAAATATTTTCATACAATACATTTAAAGGGCTCATAGTAGCCTTTGCTCTGACCACTGATTAAATGACTAAGACTCTTCTTGTATCATTCTACAATTACTAGGATAAGTTTTGACAACAGACTGTGAGTCCACTGGGATGAGACTGTGTTGAACTTCTTTATTGATTTGACGTTTTCATCACTGCACTCTAGCTAACCTCTTTGTGTGTCCATCAAATTTATTCATTGTCTTTCCTCTCTTCCTTTTGCATAGAAATCTGTTTCTTATATCTGGATCCTAAAATTTTATTATACTTTTATTTTTATATTATGAGAAAGGAAACTTTGATTATAAAACAAGTTTTGTTTCCTTCAAATACATGTTTAATGAAATGAATAAAAACATGACTGTTCTATAAGTTACTAAAGACATACTGAATTATTATTTATTTAAATCTATTTGTAATTATTTGTTCTGTCTGGCACTAAGTTAAAACCTTCATAGTGAACCACAGTGAAAACATCAGGTTGCTCTTTTGTTAATATATTCATCTGGGTGAGAAACCATCCCATAAAAGTTTCTTGATCAAGTATTTTCTCACAAGCAATACTAAATTAATACCTTACATTTTCATAAATTCATAAAATCAGACAGAACTATAAAGCATATTTTAAAACAATTATAACATTATTTCCTGAAAATATTTTGGTAGACCTGTTTTTAAAATGTTCATTAGTGCATTCCTATAAATGTCAATGAAAACCTGTTTTCAGACTGTGGAAATTTGACATTCAAAGTAGAGAAAGGTATACATCATAAAGATTAAAGACTATTTCAGCCAAAACAGAGAAACTAGTCAATATTCAAAGCTAGAAATGAATAACACTCCTATCTAGAATTGCTGGGAGGAAATACTTGTTTTCAGATCTCTCAATACCAAAATATCATCCAGATTGATCATGATTATGTCTTAATTTGAAATTTTAATATGTAAGCTTGTTTTATATTATTCTTGTCTCTTTTATGTATTGCTTTTCTAAGAAGCCAAGCTCTCCAATATAATATTTCTAAGAAACAAATGTAAATAACGATGGTTGATTAACTTTGCTGAAGAAGGACATTTGATGAGAATATTATTCATAATAATACAATCTGAGTCTATTTGGGAATATTCTGATAAGAAGTAGTAAATGAAGAGTATGTTTATTCCATGTGAACAATTTGAATTAAAATATGATTCATGAAGAAGGTTTCTTTTCATAATGTTTGAATTACTGCCTTACTCTTTGTATCTTTTTTGTAGAATTTTTCCAAATGTAAACTGAAAAATACCTTTCATTTCCTGGAGAGCTGTCAGAGTACTCTTTCTTTTAACCTAATGAAGAGTTATTCCTAGAACCTAAGAGTATCACCCAGTGTCTTTTGAGATAGTTAATTGTCTAAGACATGTATACATTTTCACACACAGAAACTTAATGCTACACATTAATACAGAAATGATTTTACATTCTTCCTTACATCTCCTATCTGCTCCGAAGAAAGCTGGATGCTCAGTTCATGAAAAATAATGGACTAGGTGTTAAAAGAAGAACAATGATCTTTGTTTCTTATATCCTTTGCTCTCAAGAAGTGGAACCAACAGGCAGTGAAAAGATTGATGATAAGAATGGGTCTCAGTTTAAAAATAGAACTCTTTGAAAAAGGCAAAATAATCTTGAGGATTTTATGCATGCAAAGGTTCTTTGGATGTGCCACCAATTTTGCATCCTCAAGTGCTAGTGTTATTATGTATTCCTCTATCCATTCATTTCACACTAGTTTAAGAACTCTCTTAAATATTTAGCTTGGTCGAGACACACAAATGGGAGAAAATAACAATATTAACAATAGTTTGAAGAACTGCACAAGGAAGATGCTTCTCAAGGCCACCAAGGAGCATGGCTCTTTCCACACTACTATACTATGACTGGTTGGGATTTATTGGGAAGTAGTTATTCTGTAAGCTGTTGTTTCCTCGGGCTTTCACAAAGTTCTCAGTGATGATTTTTTTGAACAATGAATTAAATTTAATATTTAATATTTAGCAAACTTTAATGATACATATTCATCATACAAAATGATGGATATCACTGATATTTTGTACATCATGTACTTTTGTTATCTTTATTCTCATTCTCCCTTCATCTCCACCCACCTACTATTAATTCCTTCTCTGTATGTCTTTCTCTTCATGCTCATGTATGTTCTTGTCTTCCTATATAATATCTAAGCTCCACATATAAGACACAAATATTGATATTTATCTTCTTGCATTTGACATTTAATTTAATACCATTGTCTGTAGTAGCACTTCAAGTAAATGCCATAATTTTATTACTCTACATAACTGAACAAAGTACCATTTTGTATAAATGACACATTTTCTCTATCCATTTTTCTATTTGCATTTCTTTAGCTAATTAGTATTAGTTGTGCAATAGAAAATTGAGTGAAACATAGCTTTTATGAACTTTTATCTCAAGCCTTGCTTCTAGTGTCAAAGAAAAATGATATAATATCTTGATTTGCATTATTCTTCATGTTTGATAATTTTTAGATAACATTGATAATATTTTAGATGACAGAATATTTTGTAATAGAACATTTGTTTAACTTATGCTAATTAGTAATATGTGAACTTTAGTAAATGTCAAATTGTATTAAATCTAAGAAAGCACTTTTGAAAATGTGTATCAAAATTCATGAGGATTTTTCAGGGTCTGTGGATATGGAATGACATTGTTTGAAATTTATTTTAATAACTAAAGAAAAACAAAATAACATGAGTTTTATTAGATAATAATAATTAGTTCATACTCTGGTATATTATGTTATCATTAAATTAAGTAAAATAATAATTATCCATAATTAATGTGTAATGATTATGAAATAATACATATGATATTATATTAAATTCATGGTAAATTCATAGAAACTAAAAATATCTATCAAAATGTTGAGAGTTTATGTACATATATTAGATTAATTAATGGTTTTATTCTGTACTTTTCAATCTTTTCAAGTGTTGAAACATAGGTAAGTGAAACAATGAAAATATTTTTAGGAGAATCTTGGCTCCTACTTGTCTAACATTAAAAAAATGGACTGATGCCTTTCTGTTGGCTAACATTTTTAATAGACAAATTGATGGTTGTTTTTGTTTTCAATACAGAAATACTAAATGGTGGAGTCTATGTAGACCAGAACAAATTCCTTTGTTATGCTGACACTATACACTGGCAAGATATTGTTCGGAATCCATGGCCTTCCAACATGACTCTGGTGTCAACAAATGGAAGTTCTGGATGTGAGTACCATTATCCCATTACCCTTCTTATACATTTATTCATTTATTTAGTAGTGTGTGTTTCTATCTGTCTAAATGTCTGCCTTCTGTCATGGTTCATACATAGAAGTCATGGGACAACTTGTGGGAACTTGTCTCTCCACTCAGCATATCAGGCATGGGGATTGAAATCAGGTCATTAACTTGAAGTCTATCATCTACCTGATGACCCCTGTCAACAGTCCATGTCACACTCTGTAATGTCTTAAAATATTATTTACCCCTGTGCTATAGTGAAAGTCTTTTTCCACATGCCACTAGTGATATTTTAACATTTGAATCCATTAAAAATCTCAGTAGTTTCTTCCTTGGGTTTTATGTCATATAGCAAATTTCTGACTAGCACTATTCTGCTTTCAGAATTCTCAAACCTTAATTTCTCCCTAATGCCCAATTGGTAATGTTTTATAACAATTCACAATAATGCAATATGAGCCATTTTAGACTTCACATACAAGAAACACTTCTTCTTACTTAGATTTTAATCAAACAAAATCTACTGAATTCTTTCTATCTTAAGGGGTTTATGCTATTTCCATGTGAGATAATTTATCAGATTAACAGTGTTCATATGATGAAATGTTAAACAAATAGTTTCTGAACTATCATTGAAACCTCTGCCAATGATTCTGTCTGGGATCTCTCATTTTTATAAGACAGCCTTTGTTTTCATACATTTATTAGTACTGACATTTGTATGAGAACTGAATCTTTATCAAGTATTAACCTGGGTTTTAAATTTCTCATTTGTTATTATATATTTCCCACCTGAAATCATAACTGTCTCCACATAGTTCCATAATTATTTGCAATAGTGCTGATTGTGTTATGGCACTTTTATGGGAAATCAAACTCCAAGGGACAATTATTAAATTTCATGATGCCCATAATAACATAATGGGGAAATATGAATGTATTTGATCAAAACTGACAGCTGTGTTTTTAATAAAAGGCTAAAGCCTTTTTTGTGAAAGTAGGATAACATAATTTTCTTGTCATCTTTAAACAGAAATTTGTATGAGACTTTTTCTTTGTAGTTTTCAAGTTACCTACCAGGTAAAATTTCATGTGCTTTTTTTTTTTTTTTTTTTTTTTTCATTTTAAACCTGCTTTTGCTAACAATGGAAAAGATGTGGCTTAGAAATGACTATTGTTTTCAGGTGGCCCATAATATGAGCATATTATATAGGGCAGAGGTTGTATAGGTTGAAAGAAGAAAGGCTTGCTGACTCTCAGATTCTCAGAATGACTGGCCTTTAGGGCATAAATGAGACCATGTAAGAATAAAGCCTGAATCAGAAGCCAGAAGGAAATCAACTCATTGCCTTTACAGGGTTTGAAGCAGAGAAGGTCTGTGGGGTTAGAACACATTCACAGATGGAATCGCTTTGTGCTGTTCTTTCCGAGGGCTAATTTAGATGAAGGTGCCTGTAATTAGGCAACAATCACTGGACTTTTTGTTTTGCATGTAAAATTTTCAGATGCCAAAATTAAAAATGTGAAAAGGGTTCGTAATCAATGGTGCTTTACAGATTAGCCATTGATTATCAAAATGTTATTACTTACATAGCTTTAAATGGTAAGTCATTCCATCTACTGTATAATATCAGATCTGAAAATAATGAATTAACTATTGTTACACATTAATTTTTATACATTTTTGTGTTAAAGAAAAATCAATGAATATACATATAGTGATACATATATATGGATAGAATCTGTGATTTCTGTCTCACAATATAGTTGTAATTATTATGCAGTTTGATTCTTATATTGGTTATTGATAAAAATATATTAATAGATAATTAATATTAATGAGAAATATATACACTATTGGTCAAAAGCTTTTAAGTTTTCTCTCACGTAATTTTAGGAATCTGATGCATCCTACTTAGGCCTATTGCTTCATTGCTTTTCTTGTTACAAGTCCTAATAATAAGCACACTAAATTTCTTTCCAAGAACAACAACTCTGCCATTGTGAGTAAAACTAAATAAAATCAAGTGACTTAATGTTATCAGTATCTTTGTGCCTGTTTTCCAGCTTTAAAAACTGAGTTTTCTAGTTTAGAATGTAGTTCCTATCTTCTTCTGCTTGACTTAAGAAACCTTAGTTATGCTTGAAGATACTCATTGGGATCATATTCCTATAAATATGTTCTTCCTGTGGTTCGATTCCAGAGATGAAGGGATGGTTCAACCTATGTAAATCAACAAAGTTGTCCAGCTCATAAATAGTCTCTAAGGCAAACATCATAGGATCATGTCATTAAATGCAGAAAAGGCATTTGATGAAATCCAACATCTCTTCCTAATAAAGGAGATGGAGGAGCTTGTGATGGAGGGAGTATACCTCAACATAATAAAATATACAAATCACAAAACTATATACAACATTATGCTAGATGTGGAAAATCTCAAACTGTTTCCACTAATATCAGGACTCAGACAATGACACTTTTCATTCTTACCAAATAATGCCAAATAGTGCCTACAGTCTTAGAGTGAGAAGAAAAGAGAAGGACATAAAAGGTAATACTAGTGGAAAGGGGTCTCTATGTGTACAGCTATGATTTAAGATGCCACACAAAGTTCTCTGAGTGGACAAATATTTTTAGCAGAGTAGAGATAAACAGAATTAAGACATAAAACTACCAACTTTTCTCTAAACCAATGACAATCACACTGAAAAGTAAAACAGGGAAACAATCCTTTCACAAACACACAAACAAAACTATTATGTAGAATAACAACTTTAAGTAACAACAACTCAAATAATGAATTGATAAAATTAATCTAGTAGAAATGACCACCTTATCAAAAACAATCTATCCATCCTATGTAATCCCAATCAATTATTAGGCCTGTATTTAATATATAAGAAATAATCCATTATCTATATCCAATAATCCACTTTTTATTGATGGCTCAAAAATTCAGGGATTGTGAATATAATCCTGAACATTCTCTAAAAATGATTATTAAAAATATTTTGTAAAATATATTCTTAGGTATATTTTTAGGGTTCACTAATTCATAATGAATATATGGAAAATATTTTAAAGACAGGTATGTTCATTAGTGATATTCATTTGTTATATAATTAAAATACAAAGGAAAGGCCTATTATCCCTGTTACAACTTATAAAACCTATTACAAGTATACATATCTTCCAGATGCATCACAAATCTACACTATTTCCAGAAGCAAATACTAGCAAACCAAAGGACTGGAATGGGAGATTGACAGATTTGTATAGCACGACCTTCTCAGGTAGAATTTTATAACTAAGCATTTCTCTAAATGAGATGTTCAAATAAATGTAAATGTTGAGTTTTGTTATATTTTTATTGAACCTTACATAGATTCATAATTGCCCTCTCCAAATGTTAAACACTATATTCTATGAAAATCTTTCTAGAGCTATAAGAGAATCAAGTCTGAAAAGAGAATTCAACTATATTTATTACAATATAACTCATGTAACACTTATGATATTAAAATATTTATGTGAAATAGTTATACTCTTAATATTGCACTTTGGCATACAGTTAATATGCAATCAAGACAAGTATAGACAGGCCCAATTTATATAAATTCATACACATATTCACATTACATGAATTTTGAAATATTTTAAAGTCAGAACATAAATTAAGGGGGAAAATATAAGACACATCAGAAAACCTAAGTTTATTTATACAAGTCAAAGAGTGTAGTCTTGTGAAAACTACTGTAAACTAGATTTTTTCATAAATTTCATGTGGTAAAAAATATTTTAATTACCTAAAACTTGTTGGTGAATTCAGGTACATACAACAATCTTAACAAAATATTATCGAAACAAACTAACATACAATCTAAGAATCTGTGTTACAATAGAATGCATTAATGCCATGTGTCAGCTCTGCTGTTAAATAGAAAGTGAAGTCTTGAGATAATAAGATAGTGAAATAAAATATAATAAGATTAAACAAAAGATAACCTACCACCTCAAAGTTGGACAAGAATCAATAAGAGGAAATGAGCCCAAAGGAAGGCCCAAATATTAGATACCAACTGTTTTATATATCCAGGAACCCATAAAGTCTCTAGACTGTGAGACATATTATATATCAAGTGGAACTGAGGCAGCCTCTTGCAGGTCCTGTGCATGCCATGCTGCCTCACTCTCTGTGAGTTCTTAAGACCTTTGTAGAGGGCCTTGTTTAATTTGTGATCTCCATCCCTCTGGTTTTTACACTTGTTTTGCTTCCTCTTCCATGGGTTTTTCAGGGCTTGGGGGGGGGAGGATTTGATGGATACATCCTATATATGGCTGAGTGTTTCAAAGCCTGTCTCTCTGCAGATTTTCTGACTATAGTTCTCTTTATTTGTTCTCATCCATTGCAGGATGAATCTCTCAGATGATAGCTGGCATTTGTCTATGAGTATATCAGAATATCATTTGGAATCACTTCATCACTATTTCTTTTTAGAATAATAGTGTTTGGTTTAACCTAGGTATCTATTCCTAGGTATCTCATCTCTTGTTTGTGGTCACCCAATCAGTATCTGATATGAGTGAGTCACATCTTGTAGAGTGAGCCTTAAGTCATATCAGATATGGGTTATTACTCCAACAAATTTTGTGCCACCATTTCCCGAGCATATCTTTCAGTTAGTACATCTTTATAGTTACAAGGTTCATGGCTCAGTTTTTGTTTTTGTTTTGTTTTTGTTTTGTTTGGTTGTTTGTTTTATGTTTCTGCTCTGTTAGCATGCACAGCACCTTCCTGCACCAAAGATGCTATCACCTATAGATGAATTCTGTATGTATGCACCAGCTCAACTTCTCCATGTTCAATGATTCATGTAGGTGTTGTGAATTGGTGGAAAATAACCTCTTGTCTTTGTAACAGCCTGTGTTTGGAGGTTCCCATGGAGCCCTTTGGCCAACAGCACAATTAGATATAACCCAATCCTAGTACTGGATGCTTCCTTTGTTGACAAGAGATAAGTTGGGGATCTGTCTTATCTCTTAGAGGCCTGGCTTTTTAAAACATAGACAGAAAGGAAGTGGATACAAATAGAAAGCAAGGTGAGGAGGAATAGAAGGAAGGGAAACCATAATCAAAATATATTATGTGAGAAATAAATCTATTTTCAATTAAAGAGGCCAAAGAGAGAGAAAAAGTGTGTAACTATATATAAAAATAGTAATTTAAACTTTAAAAATAGTAAAAAAAAAAAAAAAGAAAATATAAAAGAACAAAAATGTTGTAAAAAAGGCCCATCTTGTTAGAGCTTAAGATATTTTTCAGTGCTGTAGGGAAAGCTGCCTTAAAGACACACACCCCTGCCCCATTGTCAAGTATGGCTGATGTTCCCTTTTACTGTACAGGATCTCACAACATATAGATCAGTCTTCATAAATTCTAGTATAGTATAAAAGTTAATTCAAGCTAAATAAAACTCAAATTATATAACAACAACAAAAAAAATGAGGTCCTAAAACTGTGAAGACATTTGTCTCATAAACAGAGGGTCCTAGTTTCGTGCACTCTCACTCTGAGCACTTGAGGATATGGTGAGGGGTAAACCTGGTTGACTTCTAGATGGTGTCCTCTCACTTCTTTACTGGACACCAAAGTACATTGATTGAACCTAGGAACAAAACTTTCCAAACAGATCCTGTTTTCATCTTAACTGATGACTTATTATCAGTCAACATTTTAAGAAAATAAAGTCTATGCATTAAAGAATTATAATTAACTTCTGAATTTTAGAAAGGAGTAATTTATTTCTCAGCAGTTATTATATTCAGTTCTTATGGCCAGAACAGAGAGATTTGTTCTTCATAATGTAATGGAGACCTTATTTAGCATATCTGAAAGTATATATTTATCATACTTTATATTTTTTATAAATATACATGCATAAATATATAATATGTAATCTGTCTAAATTTCTTCAGATTTTTCTAATTTCTAATTTCATATCCTTATGACTCGCTGGATTTCCTTGGTGTCTGTTTTTATGTCTGTCTTTTCCCTTCTGATTTTTTATTGCTGATTTACTGCTTTAATCCATAATGGTCTGATATGATACAGAGGTTGGTTTCATTATTCTTATTTTAAATTGGAAACTCTCTGTGTGACTTTTGGTCAGTTTGTATAAGAGTTTGCCTATCTTGTTGATTTTCTCACAGAACCATCTGTTTTATTCCATTGATTATTTGTATTGTTCTCTTTTAGTTTTTTCTGTTTTATTGAGTTCAGCCCTCAGTTTGATTATTTCTTGCCTTCTACTCCTCTTGAGTGTGCTTATTTCTTTGGTTCTGGAGCTTTCATGGGTACTGTTAAGTTGCTTACGTTATTTTGTTCTAGAGTTTTCAGGTGTGCATTAAGTTGCTAATTAAGATTTCTTCCTCTTCCCCCTCCTCCTCCTCCTTTCTTCTTCATGTAGGCACTTACTTCTATGAATTTCCTCTTAGCACTACTTTCATTGAGTATGTTGCTTGAGTATGTTGCATATTCATTTTCATTAAATTCTAGAAACTATTTAATAGTCTTATTTATTTCAGTATTTACCCATTTATCATCCAGTACAAAGTTGCTCAGTTTCTATTAGTATGTAAGCTTTCAGTTTTTGTTGATATCCAGCTTTAATCTATGGTGGACTGATCAGAAACAGGGAGTTATTTCAATTTTCTTGTATCTGTCCAGTCTTGCCTTGTATCCATGTATGTCGTCGGCTCTAGAGAAATTTCAATGAGATTCTGAGAAGAAAGTATATCCTTTTGTGTTTGAGTGAAATCTAGAGGACATGAACACAACAAATAATTTTACATGTTGTGTTCTCTACACTCACGAAAATCAGCAAGCTGTTGTATTCAAATTAGATTCCCAAAACTCCTCTCACAGAAATGAGAATCTATGTACAAATGTTCTGTAAATATCTGTTACATTCATTTGGTTTATAATGTCTGTTAGCTTCCGTATTTCTGTTTAGTTTTTGAGTGGATGCCCTGTCCATGTGAGAGAGTTGAGTATTGAAGTCTCCTGCTATCTGCCTGTGAGAGTGACTGTGGAACTTCAGCTGTAGTAGCGAGTCTAAGATAAAAAGAGAACTTCGTGACAGCCACTCTTTCTGTCCCCTCTGCATTTCCTAACAAACTCAATATTTTGATTTTCCCTTAAAAGAAACATAACTATAACATTCTGTTTTCAAAGTCCTTTTGTTGATTTGAAGGCAGATTTATGTAGCACCAGTTTACTATAAGATTCCTATGCTGGAAACTAACTAGGAAATACTATTATGGAGGATACACTGCAGGTTATACATTAAATTTGAACTCAGTATTTATATTCTCTTTAATAATAAAAATTAAGTATAATTAGTTATCTATTATCCATTTATTTATTCAAATTGGCTATCTTTTACTTGTATATTAAATTTTTATTAATCATTTTATTCATTTACATTTCAAATGCTATTCCCCTTCCTGGTTATCCCTCCACAAACCTCCCCATCCCATCTCCCTTCTCCCCTCTCCCCTTTGCTTTTATGAAGGTGCTCCTCCACCCATTCACCTACTCCTGCCTCACCACTCTAGCATCCCCCTAAGCTGGGGCACCAATCCTCTACAGGACCAAGGGCCTCCCCTCCTATTGATATCAAGTAAGGCCATCCTCTGCTACATATATATCTGGAGCCATGGCTCCCTCCATGTATACTCTTCGGTTGGTGGTTCAGTCCCTGGGAGCTCTGGGTGGTCTGGTTAGTTGATATTGTTCTTCATGAGGTTGCAATCCCCTTCAGTTCCTTCAGTCTTTCCCCCAGCTCTTCCATTGGGGTCTCAAGGCTCAGTCTAATGGTTGGCTGTGAGTATCTGCATCTGTATTGGTCAGGTGCTGGTAGAACCTCTCAGGGAACAACCATACTAGTAATCACTTCTTAGTGTTAGCAACCGTGTGGGGGTTTGGTGTTTGCAATTGGGATGGGTCCCTAGGTGGGACAGTGTCTGGTTTGCCTTTCCTTCAGTCTCTGTTCCATTTTTTTGTCCCTGCCTTTCCTTTGGACAGGAACATTTCTGGGTTAAAAATTTTGAGATGCATGGATGGCCCCAACCCTCAACTATGGGTTGTGTCTACTACTGGAGATGGTCTCTACAGGCTATATCTCCCCTTTGTTAGGTATTTTGGCTAAAGTCATCACCATTAGGTCCTGGGAGCCTCTTGCTTCCCTAGAGTCTGAGACTTACTAGTGGCTACTCCCAGTTTCCATCCCCCACTGCTACATGTTTCTATTCAATATCCTGAACCTCTGTACTTCTTTCCTGTCCCTTCTAATACCTGATCTTGCCCTCCCTTTTTCTGTCCCCCTCCTCTCTCCCTCCCAGGTCCCTTAATTATATTTTTTTGTTTGCTTTGAAACAATGTCTGATAGATCAGAGTAACCAGAAACTTATGATTCTCATGCCGAGGAGAATGTCTTTATTGATTTTTAAATAATTTTCAAATGTCATATAATAACAAAATATTAAAGAAGTAATATTATCTGAATTGATTAAAAGTAAAATATATTTTGTGATTTTGTATTTTATATCCTCATAGAAAGATGTGATGTGTTCTTATATTTATGAATATTCAGATAATTCTAACCATGGAAATATTAAGATTACAATAAAAAATGATAGGTAAGAAAAACATTTAAATTTTTGGCACAACTAACTAAGGTCAGCTGATTAAAGGTGGGAACAGGAGAGGTGGTCCTCCCCAGGGAAGGGCCCACCAAATTAATTTTCGAATGCCAAATAGCCAAACATGAAAATATACATACAAATAACTTGATATGCACTCAAGGTAAATTAAAAATGTGTGTGTGTGTGTGTGTGTGTGTGTGTGTGCGCGTGCACTCATGTGCTTGCATGCATGCATGTGCATGTATGTGTGTATAAAATGCATATATGCATGCACTAACAATTAATGAAAAGGAAGCCATGACTTCCAGGAAGAGCAGGGAGGGGTATACGGTAGGGGTTGATTAGGAAATAGAAAGGATACCTGTTGTAATTAAATTAAAATTTCCAAACAAAGGAGTTAACTCACCATAAAATAAAAGACTCTTCATGAGTGGGCAAAGAAAACATTTTGATTGAAATTGGTTATTAATAAATAAAGAGATTTATCAAGCATCACAAAGTTGATTATTTTTCAAAGAAGCACAGATTGCAGATAACACCTATTTGGTGTTTTCAAGCAACTGTGTTAATTGGATGTCAGCTACACCGACTAGTCAGTGGTACCCTCTTGTGTCCTTTCTGATTTGTTTAGAATGTGGGAGGAACAGTGACTGTCCTGCTCTGCAACTGATCAGCACAGGTTTTAATATTATGTGCATCCCTATCTTTTGTCAAAAAGACTTCAGGGAACTCAGTTTCACAATGTATTATTATTTTCATATTTTTATATCCCTTCTCTATTTCCTCTAAATTTTTTTAAAATATTTTAAGAAAGCTTTGAAGAAAGAAAATCAAAGCTGCTTACATATAATCAGGACATTTTGGGGAAGACATTCAAGTAGTCTCCTTTTAATGACACATTGAAAGTTACACACACAACTTTCCTCTCCTATTTCCCTATTTCTTTGACCTCTTTCTACATCACTTCCTTCCCAGTATTTTCAGCATAGATGGAGGGGAGCTTGCTGGTTACCTTAGAGAGTAGAGACAGGGACTGTGGTATCTCTACAGGGACCTGGGTGAAGCTGAATAAAGGACCTCAAGCAGCTAACCCACTAAAGGAGCATTTGAACCTAAATTGTTGTTGGTAGCTCTATGCAGCTCTTATTTAATTCTCCTGCCTGGAAAGAACAAATTATGTTCTATTTTGGGGTGATTCTCTTGCCAATTGAAGGTGCTCTTTTTAAGTATTGAAGAAAAAAATGGAGAGGAAATTACTCAGTGACATTTCTTTCAAAATTCTATTTAAAATACAAGTAGAGGAAATATATAAAAGAAATAACAGGAATGAATAAAAACGCACAAAAGAAAATGCATCTCAAAAGCAGGTCCTCTGGTCTGCCATTCTTATTTTCATACTTCTTCATGCTTTATTAAACAAGGATTTTAATCTAGGATTTTGTTCAAACATCTTTTCTATAGAATTAACTTGAGTGTTACATGAAATCAGAGAAGGTTAGCTCTCCCCTTGACAAGGATGGAAGAAGCATGTGGGCCTAACAACACACATACAGTGAAGGCATTGTCTTTGTGGTATCTAGAATTAATTTGAAGTCTATAATATGAATTAAAGTAAACCACTAAAGTGGGCATCTAAATACATGACAGTGTGTTTTTTCCAGAATAATAAACAATTGACTTTATAAGGAAAATGACTTCAATAAACACTACCAACCATCAGTTGTACAGTTCTCAATTTTATTAAATCTCACATAGCTCATTGGAAATATTGCCATTTATTTGTAATAGCATGTAAAGAATGTGTAAGGCTAGTATAGTTGTTGTCAACACGGATCTGCCTGCTTTGTTTCAGTGGGAAATATTAATATTAATTGATACTATTCAGTTTATATCATTTATATGAAATAAAAAATCAGTTAACTACTACAACAATCTATAATCAAATACATATGTAGCTTTGGGGACAGTGAACCACCATTGAAACCGGGACACATTTTTAATGTTCTGGACATTCACATATGGCCCCTTTGTTTCTGGCTGGTTTATATTTTCATCCACCACAAATATCAAAGACTTTCACAACGGTCCCCAGACATCTTTTTCTAACTCTAGATAATCGGTCTCTTAAATGACTGAATAACTATCTTTGTTCATTATCTCACTTAACAGTCTTAGCTGATGATTGGTTTCTCTGCCTTAGAAAGTCCTCTAAATGTCAGTAAGTACACAAATCCCACCATAAACCAGGTATTATGTTAGATAAAGCTTATTTTTCTATGCACATTTCAATGTCTTTGGGGCACTCACTCCTACTTTATGCAAAGTATGGTTCTCTTCTTGGCTGGAGCACTAATTAAATACTTGATTATCTTGGTTGAGTGTTTGGAGCTTGGAGAACATATTCTTGGGTTGAATCTCACACATATCACTTCTTGTTTGATAAATGTTATTAAACTTCCCTGGCCTAATCATGGCAATCTGCAGTAGTTTGTTCCTTTGGAGGTTTTCATGAGAATTACAATACCTAGAATCATGCTTTTAGATTACAGACTGAGAAGAAAAGCCATCTAAGCTGTGACTTATTCCTTCACATATTAGCTGATGATGATTTTAATATTATCTTTCAAATAATTACAAAGCTAATGTTTTTATTTGTAAAACAAAAATTTGGGGGTGAATTACAGACAATTTGGTTCATATCTGTGTTTAAATAATCTGTAATAGAATACCATAGGTGTATAGTCAGCTTAAAAATGACCACTTGTCTTTATATTAAAAACAATAACTTAATTTCCAGATTTATCTAGCATTTCAGCACTAAGAAATGCCACTGGAATAACTTGTTGATGGAATCAGATTTGTAATGTATTATTAATACTTTATTCCTGGATTTCATAGGTATGTGAACTTTTCATATATGAACTTCAAAGTTGATTTAATAAAAACCTACCCCATGAAGACATTTTAGGTTTATTAGTTATTATAATTATCCCTGGTTCACTTTCTTTTAACCTCCATCGATTTTAAAATCACATTTTCATTCTGCAGGCTTTCAGTAGCCTTTTAGAAATGAAATGTGTTCATTAACTATGGGTTGTTTGTACTTTAAGTGTGAGGACTTAGGCATGCAGAGCTAATGAGAGCAAGACAGGAACAGAGAGAGAGAGGCAGAGCCAGACACACACACACACACACACACACACACACACACACACACACACAACTCATATAACACAGTCCCTTCACAGCTAAGGTTTGTTGGCTGATAGAGAGCTAGATCGATGAATTATGAAGGGTGTGGCTTCTGTCCTCAGAATGGCTTGTTTAATATAGTGCTATGGAGCTACCTAAACTGTTCCAATTTGCTACCCATTTTTCTTTGTTATGTGTCTCAGGGATGTTTCATCTCCCCAACTAACTGCTACAGGCTAGCAATCTGTAACAAAAACTCTAAAAAAAAAAAAAAGGAGGCTACAAGATTAATGACCCATATCATAATTATAAAGCCTCAAACCACAGGCCTTATAAGGCATTTTAGAATTGAAGTCTTTCAGGGTTGAAGAAGCCATGTGGGTGCTGTGCTGTGAAAATAGCACTCTCTTAGTAAAGGAGATGCTGGCTTATTCAATCTAGCTATGCCACTGTGGTTTTAGCAGTGTTAGAAATAATACTGAAGAAATGTTTTTTCCCTTACAGAATGTAGAATAATCTTGTCCATCTCCATTATCCTGTGATAATACCCAGATCTTATTAATCCATAGAAGAGCAAGAGCTGTTCTTGGAGCCAGATGAAAACAGAGGCTACCGCTGCACCATATCTTACACCTGTCTCATGGGTGCCTGCTCCTTCCATGATGAAGGAGAACCAGTCTACACTGACCCTAAAGAACTGAATACTCTTCATGATAATCATTATAAATAGACAAATTCTCATAAATTCTCTTTCTTCCTTCACACATTTTTATATCTAATTGATGTCCTATCTCCTTGTATCAAAATGTAGTCTCATGTGCACATACATACATGTGTGTGCACTCATGGACACAGACACCTACTCACATGTGAATGCACACACAATTACTAAGGTGTCACAATACACATTCATGCATAATTACAAAAATTATGGGAAGAGAATTCTTAGGCCAGAGAGCTGAAAGAAGTCAAAACAAATTGGAAATTGATGATTCCATCAATCAATGGGGAGGAAGAACAAAAGGTGACTTTTTTATAGGAAAAGAAAGCTGGGGATGGAGATGTGGTACAAGAAAGGATTCAGAGAAAGATTTAAAAAATGTTGATTCAGGCAGTGCTTACGGTTCTATGTGATATGCTTGGCTGGAATGTTGGCTTTATTACCAAGTCGGTCAAATGCGATGCTACTCATACTACACATGGGAGAAGTTACAGTTGTTTACGTATCAGCGACCTGACAAAGACAGAGTACCCTTTGGGCCTTGACTGCACTACCAGTGCTGTCCAATTCTTCACCCTCACACAAACAAGTTTTCCATCTGTGGGTTTCTGTCTTCCTCTTTGGAAGGACACCTTGACACATCCTCTGGCTCCTTTCCATTCTTCAGTGTGAGTGTTCAGAAGTACAGCTAATTGTTAAGTTCCAGATCTGGAAGATTTCTTTAGATTCAAGATATAAGGAACAGTCTTGCTGAGACTCTGGTCTTCACATTTTCTTCAAAGTGTGGTAAAACCCTTGTAAGTACAGGACAGCTCTAACAAAGCAGGTGTTTCCTACAGTTTGATCTTTGCCACACAACTCAACATTTCCAGCCTGTCCTAAAGAGTTTCATTTGCATGCAAATTTTCCACTCTATCTTCTTTAATTCTCTTTACAATGTTGTGATAATTTTTGGGAGCTAACATTGATGTCAGATATTTTAAAAATTTTATTCCATTTCATTATAGCTAACATATCTGTGAAGCAGGTATTACCATCTGTTTTACACATTTTTCGGAAAATAAGCTGTTAGGCAGTTCCTTTCTCAAGATTCTAACAACTGGAAACAGTATGAGTTAGAGGCAGACAGACCTGATTGTAACACTTACATCACACACACACACACACACACACACACACACACACACAACTCATATAACACAGTCCCTTCACAGCTAAGGTTTGTTGGCTGATAGAGAGCTAGATCGATGAATTATGAAGGGTGTGGCTTCTGTCCTCAGAATGGCTTGTTTAATATAGTGCTATGGAGCTACCTAAACTGTTCCAACTAAGAGAACTAAGTTCTCTTTTACCAGAACTTAGTTAAAGCTTGTGTCTTTACTTCTGTCTCCTTTATATCTTACCAGCACTTACTTCTTTATGTGTTTCACACATGAAGAGGGGGTGACACCTAGGCGAATAGATGACAATGCTGTAAACTGGTTATGTCCGCAATGGTATTTTAACTTCCCTAATTATGGAAGTAGTAGAATAACACATAGTAGAACCAAAGCAATTGCCAATTGGAAATTTAAAAACAGGCAAACTTCCCCTCAAATTTTGACCACATGCTGAGTATCTGATCTGTAATTAAAAAAATATCTCTGGCATCGCAAAGGTTGCCTTCTAGTTTCTCTGCTGCAATGTTAAAAAAACAAATAATATAATTTATGCTGTAATGTGGACAAACTTGAGGAGGTAAGTGCTAAACAGTCTGTGATGTATAATCTAGAGAGTGGCTCGATGCACTGTAACATTTTCAAAGTGGTGGAGTTTGAGGCGCTGATACTATCAACAATAGTATCAACCTGACATAAACATCTATGCTTATTTTAAAAACTTTGTGATATGCACACTGCCAGGGTGAAGCACAGTAGGAGAGGTTAATTAACCTGTCTATGAAATAACACAGCACATGATAGGTGAAAATCGAAATGCTGGCATGTCTCATTGCAAGTGGACCTTGTGTTTGATTGCATGTCTATATGTTTACATGAAATACTGGTTTAGAACTATCTATGTGGGATTTATACCATTGCCATTCAGTGTGATACTGTTCATTTTGATTCATTGTTTTATCTACCAAATTCTTGTAAAATCTGAATAGTTAACCATCATGAGGGATTTGTTACTCTTCTAGGGCTGTGCCATTTACACACATGAGAAAGCATATTTCAAATCTTTAATCCGCCTTCCTTGGTGATTAAAAGGTCAAATATGATAGATGTGTTCGGAGACCTTTGGCACATTTCAGGCACCAGCGCATCAGTCCAAGCCAGTCAGTACATCAATCCTTTCATCAAGTTTTCTGATATATGTGCCACTCATCCTAAAATCCATACAACTGTTCCAGATCCCATTTAGTTCTTCCAAGAAGGAGATGTTGAAAGGCATGCTTAAGTTCTTTCTGACATCCAACATATGGCTTTATAAGCTCAAAATCTTCTGAAAATATGACTATAAATTAGTATTATTATTCTCAATGCTTGTTTCAGTTAATGATATGTATTGATCTCCCAAATTACAAGAAAAAATATATAAAGTAAAATAGGTAACTGAATATAATTCAAGACCTAGTCACCCAAACATAAAGAAATGAATAAAGCCAGTACAAGATGCACATGAAAGGACAATGATATACAGAAAAGTAGGAGATAGGACCATGGAGGCATGGAGGAGAGTACTGAATATTGTAGGATGCTGAATACCCAAGTAAGAGCCATTGCTTTTATTTTGAGAGGTAGAAGACCAGCTGATGTTTCATGGTCTGATGAAGATAACAATGTCTATACTGGCTATATATCATAGATAGGTCAGGGTGTAAGTTAGGCCAACAATTAAGCTACTATCTTAATCCAAGTATAAGATTTTTGAAAGGTGACATTATGGTAATTTAATAATTTACTGTTTCCTGACTTCCATATGTACCTCAGATTCCCATTATTTCCATTTTTCTTTCTGACTGATTTTTATTTGCAGGGGTACTTAAAAGAAATGGAAAATTGCAAAGGGTTTAGCACCTTCAAAGTTCCTGCCACATTGGCTTGATGACAGTTAGCTCTTCCAATAGAACCCCTCATTGCTGTCCTTCTAAAGAGGAAAGCTGTACTGTGGTAGCCATTGACCAGAAGTTGGGCATTTAGTTTCTGCAGAAGGAATGCATAGAACTGCAGACTAAATTTGATGGGTTTTATACTTCTGCCCAAAATTTATCTTCATCAAATGAGAATAAATGTTATTCTAAATCATTGACTAAAGAATATAAATATGTATAGTTTTTTTTTAAATAAAAATTCAGTTTAACAACATTGACATTACATATCCCCTCTTCAGAAATGTTATTTATTTAAAATATTCAGTTGATTAGCTCATTATTTAATTTACTGTGACATGAAATAAACTCAGAGTGTTCTTTTTATTTAAATTCTTATTTTTTTCTACCAAGTAGATATAGCTGTCTATCTCATTTTGACTACAGGAATGTATGAAAGTTAAAATTTCTATTTAATAATTAACTTTTAATTTAAGAGGCAAGATAGGAACTGAAAGGAGAAATTCAATTTCAGATAATTAAATGGTCAACAATAAAGCAGAGGATCTTAAGTATGTGTCTGTGGAATGTTCAGCCATGTGTGTGTGTGTGTGTGTGTAATATGTTCTTCACTGCCAAAGCTCAGGGTGAATCATAAAATCAAGTTCAGAATAACTGTAAGAGCCACAGATCAGGGAGGACCAGGGTACATCTAACTTCTGCATATGCTAAAAACCCTGTACTTATGAACCCAGAGCAACTGTGGTTATTTTCGAATACATTGAGGTAGAGTAACTCTTAAGACTCACTTCTAGCTGATGAGCTGTTGACTGACAGTTGACTGCTTTTAATGGAGAAAGAGTAAATTTTCTTTAAGATTATGATTGCTAATCAACCAACTACGTTCAGTGTGGGTTCTTATACCTATGAGTATATGGGAGACAAGATTGAACTCAGTAAGTTATATAAGAAGAAAAATAGAGGCCATGGCTTTAAATAGGAATAGATACAAAATCAAGAGACATTAGGGGAGAGAATAGTGAGTTATTATAACCAAAATACATGCAGGAAATTCTTAAATGATTGATAAAAAACAATAAAATGAGACAAAAATTGAAAGAAAAATACAATCAATTTCCATAACACATAATGTTGAAATAAATAATCAATAGATGTCAAAGAGTTCTCATATGAGTGAATAGGACATACTCAAATCATAAAATGGAATAACTCTGAATAACAAACACATAATTAATTCCTACAACTGTGTCATTTTCTAGAATCAAATTGTGATTTTATTACACATCAGGATCTCCTGCTTGTTTAAATTTGAGGATATATGTAAATTTTACTGCTATAAGGGTAAAGAAAATATTGAAATATCCTGTAAATCAGAAAGATAGCACAGCAATAAATGACAGACTGCTAGATTTTTATTTTACAATCCATAAAGCTGAAGGAATAGAAATCCAGCATCTGACCACATTTAAAACAAGAGTATTAATAAAATATGTGGCCAAGATGCTAACAGTATATAGAGATACATGTTCAGTCACAAAAATATATACTACACTCTGTCCCTTTGGAACCAGCAGTATGTGAATCTATAGTATTGCGACACAATGAAATAAATATCTCACATAGGCTCCTAAGGTTAAGTCCTGATTTTATGAAACCATCATCAAAAACCTATTGTTAGCAAACTATATCATTTCAATATCTCCAACTTAATCCAAATCCATGGAGTCTATGGCTAAGTCAAGTCCACATGATTAGAAGTCAGCTATAAACATGATACAAGCTCACACCACAGCTCTAACACTCATGTTAAATAATCTCGATATAACCTACATTATTGCCACCCTAAACAGGGTTCATCCAGAATGCTGAAGATGTATTAGGTTAGTCCATGAGCATAGATATCTCGTTCCTTTTCCTTCTGCATTGGAAAAACTGAGAACTGGAATCAAATGTACGAAGCCCACTCTCTGTATTTCCAAATACTCCAATCATATATATTTTATTAATAACAAATACTGAAGATATAATAGCTATCACCTTTTTCTCTGCTGGTTTTTAAGATATTGAGACCTCCTGTAAGGTGAGGAGGTGACTTATTTATCTATTCTACACCGATAATAGAGAATAGTTCATCATAGTCTTTCAATAAAGTTTCTTATTCCATGTTTTGAATTGTATAGTTTTTCCTTAGTTGTTTCTACAGTAAATGTCTTTTTAAGAGGTCAGGGCTTCTAGTTTTCTAAAGGACTATGAAACAATCTGAGCATGTGCCTGCACTGTCTTTAGCTAGAGGCAGTTTGAGGGCATAATCCTTTATGCCTGCTAGTGGCTTCATATTTTGTGACTCTTCAGCTGTCTAGCCGTATTACTTGCAGAGAACATTATGGGGCAGATATCTCCGGCCAGGCAGTCACACAACAGGCAAAACTCGTAGCATGAATTTATGACTCTTAAAGCATAAAAAATGTTCAAGGATTCTAGTTCCCTGAAAGAACACGTAAAAGCTACGTTTCTAATAGCATCTGCTGGACCAGTATAAAAGATGAAAGTCCTTAGTCACTTTTGCTATCTTCCATGATAAATCATGTTTTCTAAATGCAGATGGATTATGTGCGAATTAAAATAATACTGGTGAGGGATAATTTATTTTAATACATACACATATATGAAATAAAAGTATTTGTTTTGAATTTTTTATTATTTTATATCTTTGGTTGACTGAAATGACAGAAGTTATTAATTTAAGTAATTGCTATCACTAAGCCATTATAATATCAACATATTTGTGTGTGTGTATGTTTGATGGCATATTTCTTATATAACTTTCAAAGAATTTTCACATTCTTCTATACTTATAAATTGCTCAGTAATCAACAGAGAATCTTCTTCCTGCATCAGATGGTAACAAACACAAAGACCACAGACAGACAATATGCAGAGAGCAAACTCTTAGACAGAACTGGATTTCTCCATCAGTTCCACCATTCAGAGCTCTGGGAATATATGGAAGAGGAAGCAAAAGGAGTATAAGAGCCAGAGGAGATGGAGGACATCAAGGAAGCAAGGCCCTGTAAATCAACAGGATTGGTGTATACATGAATTCACAGAGATTGGGGCAGCAAGCACTGGGCCTGCATGGGTCTGCAACTGGTGGGGTTCTAGAGCAGAAACAAGAAGTGGGCACATGCCTCCATTCCTATACTAGAAGACACTCAGATGATAGCCACTTGGAAATGACATTTAGTTTCTTCAAAGGGAGTCTCTGGCAACACAAACATTTTTTTAAAAAATTTTTCTAATTTTTAATTTTAATTGTTTTTATATCCTTCTTATCCTAAAGGTCCTTTGTCCTTTATGTATTTACTGCAGCTTACGCTTTAGTGTTCAGTGTTTGTTTTATTATTATTGGATATTTTATGTATTTATATTTCTATTTTCTTTTATTGGATATTTTCTTTACATTTCAAATGTTGTCCCCTTCCCAGCTCTCCCCTCTGGAAATCCCCTAACCCATTCCCTATCCTTTATGACCCCCCTCCGCTATGAGGATGCTCCCCAACTCACACACCAACTCCTGCCTTCCCGTTCTGGCATTTGCCTACACTGGGATATCAAACCCCCACAGGACCAAGGGCCACTCCTCCCACTGATGTCCAACAAGGCCATCCTCTGCCACATACACAGCCTGAGCTTTGGATCCCTCCATGTGTATTCTTTGGTTGATGGTCTAGTACCCAGGAGCTCTGGGCGGTCTGGCCAGTTGACACTGTTGTTCCCCCCAAAGCTCCTTCAGTTCCTTCTCCAACTCCTCCATTGGGGACCTGTGCTCAGTCCAAAATTTTGCTGCAAGCAGCATCAGCCTCCCTCTCTATAGGTAGGTAGATAGATCGATAGATAGATAGGAAAAATAGTCTTTTTTCTGTTGAACTTAAATATTTAATTATTTATTTTGGATATTTACTTTATGTACATTTCAAATGTTTTCTGTATTTGTCAGGTTTTTCAGGGTCTCTCAGGAGACAGCTCTATCAGGCTCCTGTCAGCAAGCACTTATCTGCATCCACAGTAGTCTCCGGGTTTGATGATTCTGTATGGGATGGATCCCCAGGTGGGGCAGCCTCTGGATGGCTTTTCCTTCAGTCTCTGCTCCATAATTTGTCTCTATATTTCCTCCTCTGAGTAATTTGTTCCCCCTTCTGAGAAGGACTGAAGCATCCACCCTTTGGCCTTCCTTCTTCTTGAGCTTCATATGGTCTCTGAATTGTATTTTGGGTACTCTGAGTTTTGGGCTAATATCCACTTATCAGTGAGTGCATACCATATGTGTTCTTTTGTGACTGGGTTGCCTCAGTCAGGATGATATTTTAATGTTATATACTTTTCCTTAGAATTTCACGAAGTCATTGTTTTGAATAGCTGAGTATGACTGGGTCTCCATTTCATGTGCATTCTTTTGGGTTCGTCTCCTTCTATTTTTCTGTCCTATTCTGATATGTCATTTTTGTTTTTTCTAATATATATTTTGGTATTGTCCCTTATGTCCCACCTTGTTTTCTAAAAAGAGACAGAGGCATGTGGATCTGGGTTGTCAGGGAAGTGGGGAGGACTTGGGAAGAGGGAGGAGAAACTGTCATCAGATACATTCTGTGAGGAAAAAAAAATTTAATAAATGTAGTAAATAAAACTCTTTGCTTCATCACAAAAATAAAATTATTAAAATAAACAGTGGAGGATAACCATGTATGCTTGCCATGGATATGGATAGGTCTTGACAGCAGTGGTAAATTCATGATATAATTTTCCTCTTCATTCAGTCTAGGATCTGACAGGTTTTTTTTTTTTCTTTAAAGAACTTATTTAAAACCCATACTCCTTGAAGTAGCCTATAAAAGTAAATCACAATAAAGTACCAGGAATAGATAAGATTTTTTGTATGTTTATTGCACCAGAATTCCAGACTGTTGAAAGTTCTTGTACCTGGAAACAGAGGAAATGAAGTGTGTTTCAAGTAAGATACTGGACTTGTATGTTTCTTTGAGAGACAAACAGTGATCACTACTCAGAGGGGCTTCCTCTCTTCTCACCAAAAGACTCCTAGTGATCTGTCTCCTTATAGAGAATGTAAGGAAGGATTAACATGTCAGACACATAGCATTTTACCATTTCACCAGACATTGCATGATCTTCTCAATGTGGCTGGGTCCTCTTTGAGGCTCTAAAATGATTGTGAGTGGAATTGTTAAAAGGGGTTTATTAGAGAGGGAAGAAGAGAGTGGGTGGGTGGGGGAGCACCCTCATAGAGGTGGGGGAGGGGGAATGGCATAGGGGGTTTCCAAAGGGGGAAACATTTGAAATGTATAAAAGGAATTATCCAAAAATTTTAAAAAATAAATAAATTTAAAAAAAGAGTTGATTAACAATGCTGTTCTGCCTGCAAGATATGATAGTGCATTGGTGAAACAAAGCTTGTATGAGTAGCAAACCAATATCTGATTGGCTTTAAGACCCACTCCACAAGTTGGAAATCATACCCAACACTACTTGGGCAACCAAGAATCAGAGACTTGATAGCTCAAAGATCTGGTGTAAAACTAATATTACAGTTACAGTAAAATAATGTAGTAAATGCTTCCTAATAATATTTTCCTGAACTAAAGATCAGTACCTTCCTTAGCTATCACCAGAGAAGCTTGCTCCTGCAACACAAGTGGGAACAAATAAAGAGACCCACAGACAGACATGCAAAACATGAGAAATCATGGAGGACTCAGTCCTAAACTGGTTATCTCCATCAAATTTCTCCCTTCAAACAAAAAAACAAAAAACAAAAAAACAAAACAAACGAACAAAAAAAGCTCTGAGCAAAAAGAAGTAAAAGCCTGAACAGATAGAGGACACCAAGAGAACAAGACTTCTGAACCAACAGGGTTGATATAAATCTAATCTCACAGGGACAGGGCACAATACATAGGGACTGCAAAGAGCTGCAGCAGTTTGCATCATAGAACTGAAAGGAGAAGTGGACAAAAGACCTTATTCCAAACCCAGGAGTTATCTACAATTGATAACCACTTGCATAGGAAAATTTAGACTTCTTGAAGGGAATCTCACTGGAGAAGCAACTAAGGGTAAACTACATCAGTATACTGCCAACAGAAAATTAACTCAACAGCATTTTTAGAGGTTTCTTATCTAAAGTCGTGTCAGGCTTTGTTTTTGTTGTTGTTGAATTTTATGTTATTCATCATCATTTTATTTTATTATATATTTTCTTTCCTTTTGCTCTGCAGGACTTCTCTGTGTGTGTGTGTGTGTATATATATATACACACACACACACACACACACACACACACACACATATATAATGTTTCCACAATATATCAGATATATAAGTTATAACATATAATATAATATGTAACCAAAACATTTAATATGTAATATGTAATGTGTAAAGTATAGCATGCACTATGCAGTTTATATGAAGTATGTAGTTTATAGTATAATATGTAATATATAATATACAATATATACATATATATTATGGGTTCCAAATAAATGTTTTCAGGGATTTCAGAGCATGAATAAGTGGGTCTCTGCATCTATATCTGTTTCATTTGCTTTTTCTTAGGTACTTTTTATTCTTGTTCATTTTGTTCTATTCTTATACATTTAGTTTTTATTTGTATTACATTTTATTATTCTTTGTTATGTTTATTATTATTTCTTAAAAGTCTGTCTGTTTTCTAATGAGAGATAAAATGAAGATGGATTTGGATTGGAGTGGTGGTGGAGAGGATCAACGGGAAGCAAAACAGTAATTAGTATATATTATGTGAGAAAAAAACCAATATTCAAAATAGAAATAAAATGAAAGAGCATGTTTGAAAAAGTCTATATCAAAATGACCCTGTCTCTATTTATGATGTAATTATTAGGAAGAACAGTACAAGCACATGCAATAAAAATTAAAATGTATTGAATTATTATTTGACTCATACAGAGGGAAGTCTCTGAATCCAGGGAATCAGTTTTCTATTTCAAAACACACCTAAGTTCATTTTAAAGTTCTTGAAATTGATAGTTCTATTTTCATTAAATATTTTTACCTTTTATCCTTTACCTAGTACCTAATATATAAGAAAACAAGATTCATATGTTGTTGGTAGGAATAGAGGAATGAACGGGGGCTGGCGAGGAGGTTTGTTGGTTAATTTCTTACCATGCTGAACTCATGGTTATTATAGAAACCCTTTACAACCTTAAATCTTTGACTGTTTTATGTAATAGAAATGGTAGAAATAAAGGCAATTAGAATGTTTTGTTCTCATTTGGGGTTTCTGTTTTGTGCTTTTTGTTATTGTTGCGTTTTGAGATAAGGCCTCACATAGTCCAGACTTGTGTCCAGAATCTACTGCCTATTCCTCTACTGCAAATACTGGAAATATGCACCATCACATGAGGTTTTTACACAAATTTAACTATACATACCTACATATAGTCCAGTTATCTATAAGAATCAAATCAGGTAGACGATAAAGACGTGGCAAATGGTTATTTCCAAGTGAAGTCTGTGCAACAACTCGGTCACATATGGTGACACTGAAAGCATTGCAGTAAGATAGTGAAAATAAAGTTGGTCTTTCCTTTAAAGACTGCAGAGTAGTGTGTTCTCGAGACAGATGATAGGAAATCAAGGTAGGAGAGGCTGACCCTCTGTAAAAGCAGACTCTCAGTAAGTAAACCTCCCTTGTGTGATAGAAAACTGACATATGTAGTCCAGGCAGTCGTAACTGTGGGAACCAGCAGCTTAAGTTTAGCAAAGAGCACAGAAAATAGTAAAGATAGGCAGTCCTAGAGAAGCTGCTGGTGGTAGCATTCTTTCCACAGTTATAGAATATTTATCAAAATACAATGAAAAGGTAAACAAGATGAAATAATTTACATCTCTTTGGTGTATACTATATAACATGTTTCAAAGTAATTGAGCTCTGTCCTGATTGCATGACAAAAACAACAGACATTATTTTCAGTGGCATTTCACTCTTAAAAGTTTAAATGTAATTTGAATATACAGATAAACAATGTCCATATTTATATGTGTAACATATTGACTCTGGAAAAAAATCTCAAGTTAATAACTGAAACTTTAAAACAAAATTTTCAACTTAACTAAAAGTGAATAGAATATTAAAGTGACTGTTACTGATTGGTTGCTATTCTTTTTTTTTTTTTCTATTTTCCTTTGATTTTTATATTTTAAATAAGTAACATTCTAGCTGTGAATAATAAAGTTAAATATTTTATTATTCCAAAAACAATTAAAGAAGTCATAGATTAAACAGTAGATTGTTCCCTACTCTAGAAATCTTCAATTAACAGTAGATCTTCAAGCTACTTTACAGATCAATTGAAAAGTTCTTAGTGAATCCATTAAAAGACTTTATCTACTTTCTCTTAAAAATTTTGTCCTCAAAAAATTTTTCACTGCTTCTTATTCTAACTCACAGTCCTCTCTAATTTCCTCAGGTCTAAATAAGATTTATTTAAGTTTATTAATTTGTTACAAAGGAGCTCCAGTAAGTTTTAATAATAATTATCATTATCACTGATTAAAATTATATTGTTTGGTCCAGATGGAATTCTTTTCCTGGCAGCAAGAATGAGTTTGCATTGTACGGATGTAATATGTTTAGATCCAAACAGGCAGATGGCAGAATGACAGGCTACCACACACTCATGATGTCAGTAGCTGTATCTCACCAACGCTTGCTTTAAATAAACTGTGCTGCCAAAAGAATCCCCATACTTTTCAAAGATAACTAGACTTGAGAGCCTAAACATTATGTGAGGATGGACATGGTTCTTTTAACTTCGAAAAATAGAATTTCATGTAGTCTAAGGTCCAAGCAAAGGAATTGTCAGTCATGTTGAGTTTAGTAGTGAGAGTTGTCGATCTTTGTAGGTTATCTTGGGCACTCACATTAGAAAAGGAAAACCTCTAAGTAGCAAGAGCTCTTAGTTAAGGATTTTAAAAAGTATGATTAAAGTAAGAACTGTGATATTTGTTGTAACTAATATTTTAAGATATAATTATCCTGGTTAAAGATGTTGAATTTGTAGTTATTGATATAAAATTAACAAAATTCTTAAGAAAATGTCTTCAGAAAAGCTTTAGTCTTTAGTAGATTTTTTAATTTTCTTTTTCTTTCTTTTTTTTTTCCAAGACAGGGTTTCTCTGTGTAGGCTTGATTATCCTGGAACTCACTATGTAGACCAGGCTGGCCTCGAACTCAGAAATCCACCTGCCTCTGCCTCCCAAGTGCTGGGATTAAAGGCATGCACCACCACTGCCTGGCTCTTTTCATAGCTTTTCATGGATGCTTAATTCTAAAGAGAAGCCAGTGGTCCACTGAGATTTGGAGAGAAATTCAGAAATAAGTTTCAAGGGAAGTCCTTTTGCATGGTTTCCTTATTTCATGTATTTCTTTTATGTCTTCCTGCGAATCTCTGTGTGGAACAGCTATGCCTACTGAAGCGAACACACGTAGATGAAACTTTCACTTTAGTTCTTATAGGATCCCCTCTGAAAAATTCATATAGCAACAACATTTTAGACCTATATATTAAACGAATGACATAAAGCTTCTTAAAACTTTGCATTTTTAATCTCCTTGATTTTATCTCTTATTCTGATGTTTTATGATATGCTTGAATATATGTCCTTGTTCTCATAGACCTCAGCTTCTTCCTTCAAACTATTATCCCTTAATTTTTAATATTGGCTGTGAACTTTGGAAGTTCTATTAGCTAGAAGAGATCAGTGAAGAAATCAATGCCCAATAATCAAGGTGAAAGCATATAACTATTTACTTGTTTAAAAGATGACATCTTTATTTATTTCCTTTTCATGTAAAATGTTAAGACAATTCATGCATCAGGACAACGTGCTTCAGTTTCTGATACAATTAGCATTCAGGTTTTGGCATATAAGTGAACATATTTGGAGGTTATATCTCAATTATAACCTGATATAAGAGCCTCATCCTATACAAGAGTATTTCATTAAAAAGATACAAGAGTGAAAAGATATAGTGAACTTGACCTTTCTCCTTCTTCTTCCTTCTGTGCAGGTGGAAGATGCCATAAGTCTTGCACTGGCCGATGCTGGGGACCCACAGAAAATCACTGCCAGACCTGTAAGTATGCAATAGTGAAAAGTAGAATGTTTGAAACTGTCAATCATTTATGATGGAATCTTCTCACATTTATGATCACATGCAATGTGAAATGAGCTTCATTTGTTTCCATCCGAATAAGCTATAAATGGATTGATTTAAAATGAAACAGTACACAATTGTGTATCTTAATTTTTTGTGATTTCTCAGCGAGTGGCCTCCATAACACATTTGTCATGACATTATCTCTGACTTTGAAATCCGTATATCAATAAAATTAGGAGATTCAAATACATGAAAAATTATGTTAACGCAATTTCAAGTAAACTGGTATTTATTTACATTTCCAAAGTACTTATATTGTCATTCAAGGATTACAAAAAGAAAACTATAAGAAGGATGCTGTGCCTGTGTATTCTAGACTGAGAAAGTGGCACATATATGTAGACTGCGTGACTAATGGATTTACAATCACTATTGTTAACAAGAAAACTTATTCCTGGAGACTGGACCACCAACCGAAGAATGTACATGGAGGGACCCATGGTGCTGGCCACATATGCGGCAGAGGAAGACCTTGTTGGGCATCAGTGGGAGGAGAGGCCTTTGGGCTTGGAGGTGTTAGATGCCCCAGTATAGGGTAATACTAGGGAGGGAAGTAAAGAGTGGGTGGGTGGGTGGGGGAGTACCCCCATAGAGGCAGGGGAGAAGGATGGGATAGGGGGTTTCCAAAGAGGAGACCTGGAAAGGGGAAAACATTTGAAATGTAAATAAATATATATATAAAAAAATCTTACTCTTAGATTATGCTTCCTTTTAACATTTAATTTTCTGTGTGTGTTGGTATGTGCACATTATTGTAAACATAGGTTCTTGACTCAGCCTTTAAATAATATGAGCAGTAACTGTCATCGTTAATAAAAGAGTGGAAACAAAGTATGCCACTACAAAGGTCAAAGGCTGGGGAATGAAATCTGTCCTTACGGTCTCTGCTGTGTATGAATGACCTGGTTTGATCCCCAGCCCTAAACACCTATACAACACATTTAGCATTCTTTAATTTCTACTATACTCCAAAAATACCTGATATTTCATCAATCTTGGATAAATAGTTTCTTTTATCTTTGAAAACATAGCTCTAGACAAATGATGAACTCCCACCATGCATTAAAACCAACATTAAAAAATAAAGCACAGGTTGGTGAGAACATGAAATGCATACGTTTGATATCATAGAAGACAAAAATATTGAACATTTAAAACAGGCAAATATTGCATGATGTCATAATTTTAAATAAAAATTTAAAGAGTTCATGCTTATCTCAGTTCATGACATTGTATTAATGAGGAAATAACAAAAATTATTATAGTATAAGCCAACTTTTATAGCATAAGCCATCAAAGGAAGGAGTACAGAATGAATATAACTTCAAAGGTAAAATATTCTTAAAATTGTTATTTAAGTTATGTATATTTTAATATTCAAAATTGAAGAAATATAAACAGAATAACATAAAATTGTCTATTCACATGTGCTGCTTTGGTTCAGCCAGCCATTGTCATTCATTGTACTTTTCAGAAAATAATTTCTATAGATAAATGATGCAGGACTATATGTCTTTCCCATTTTTACTCACCACAGTTTCTTATGATATGTATGTGTTCATTAACTTTCTGTTACTGTAAAACATACCTGTAAAATGATAAACTTCCAAAGATAAAAGTTTATTCTGGCTTGTAGCTTTGAACATTTTGGTCATTGAGTGAGTGGGCCAATTGATCATGGACATGTTGCCAGGTCGCATCTCATGGCATGGAGAATATGGGAGAGAAAATCTGATGATATGTTGAAAAAAAGGTATGATCATGATCAGGAAAAAGATCATGATCAAATAATCCTCGAGAAGTACCCCTCTAATACGAAAAATTGTTCTAGCAGTCCTCACTTCTTATAGGGTCCACTATTATCAAATAGCACCATAAGATGGGGGCCATGTCATTAATACCATGAGTTTTAGAACATATCCAATACAAAGTATTATATACAACTTGACTTTATTTTTTACTTGTAAAATCTGTTTGCTTTATACATTTATTCAAAGGTAGATTACCTAACAAATGGATACTATGTTAAGTCCTTCATATTCTGATCCTCTGTGAATTGTATGACTTTATCACTTTCTAATACAGATTCCTTTTTTAAAAATCTATAGCTTCTTGAATTTAGGGATTTGAGTATATTGTTTTGTTTTGAGTACCCCCTAAATCAGTACTGTTCTTATATCATCTCTATCCTTCTTTCACTTTCCTCCAACTGCTCCTGTATTCCTGAGAGTTCATTGAATTCATGACCTCTCTTTAAGTATTGTTTTATACATTACACACATACACACACACACACACACAAACACACACATTTAGTGTTGCTGGTATATGAATTTCCTTGGTGCTGATCACTTAGAAATGGTGATCTTTTGAGAGCTTATCCTTGGAGAGGCTGGCAATCCATCTCTCAGCAGCCATAATCTGTAGCAATTTTTCTAAGATTGGGGTCTTGTGAAAATTCCCCCCACCAATGATAGCATGTTAACTTGTGTTATTGACATTGTTCAGGTCTTATATAGGCAACCATATTGTTGAGATTTCATCAGTACAACTTTTCCTGTCATGCACAGAAGATATTACCGCATGGAATACACCCTGAACTTTTGGCTATGAAAATTGTTCATACCCCTCGTCTACAATATTCTCTAAGTCTTCATTGTAGTGATAGTGTTGTCAGTGTATAAAATGAAACTAGACAACTCACAGCTGATTGTTGTCTGTATTTTTACAGTTTTGGATATATAAAATGATTTCTGGTGCAAATAGAATCATCTTTGATGGGTGAGAGCTATACTTACATATTAGTGTAATAAGTATTTAGAATTCAGGAGTTATACTTTAGGAAAATGGCATTGTAAAGTCTCTTCTTTGCCCCTTGACCTTACCAGTCATGACTAAGTAGTTGACTAGGATTCCAGTACCAGGCTTGAATTCCTTCCTAATGAGGGCTTATATTCAATTAAACAGCTGTTGGTTACCTCTAAAATATAAGCACCACAATTGTACCTTGAGAATTTATTGCCAGGTTTTGAGGGTTTTCTGCTGTGTAGGTCTGTTCTTTTCTTTCTTGAAGCCAGCATAACATCGTTACATACTATGGGAGACAATCCTTCATGTAACTTACATAAAAAGGGAGTTCAATTCCTTAAAATTGTGTGTTTGAAATTTGTGGTGTCTTTAGTTATAGGGTTTTCATTTTCAAGTTCTGAGAGGCAGCCAAGAGCTACTCTATAGCCCTTATTATTTGGGGAGTCTCTTAAGTACTCTGAGCCAACAATTCAGAGGGAGATTTTTCATGCACGGCACTGGGGATTTTGTTAGGTAAGACAGGGTACTATGGGGAGTATGATCAACTCAATAGGCATAACTTCATTTAAACTATACACATTAAAAAAGTGACAGATAGACAGATGGACACACACACACACACACACACACATACACACACACACACACACACACACACACACACACTAAACGTTTCCCTATGTCTTTTCTAAAATTTCTTAGTATTATTTGTATCTGCTCCTCCTGACTCCCTCTATAATGTTCCCTCTTTCTCTGTCTCAATTAAATTCCCTCTTGATTTCCCTACTTTTTTGTTCAACCATATGTACTCATTCTCCCCCTCTGTAGAGCACTTGCCTTCTCACCTTTACTATTCATGCCTACATGCATGAATTTCCTAAGTATTAGTTCTTAGAATAGCCTTTGTAGGATCACAGCTTATGTACTTACACACTGACAGAGATTACCAACACAGGATCACATTTTATTTTTTTGTAACAATTCCTGCTGCCAGGGTAAATATGTGCCAATGTACATTTTTTTTTTATTCTGTGACAAAATAGAACATTCGCAAAAGTTTTAGCTTTTATTAAATAATTAATATATGAAAAACAAACCAGTATCTGGTCGTAGATGTCAATGAACTCAATAGAAACAATGTTCTATGGCAAAAATTTTTAACAAGAATTTTAAACCAGATTCTAAGCTAAACCTATTTTACTATGGGAAGTACAGTGTTTAGAGGCAAGGTAAAAGAATTCCAAACCTAATCATATGGTGCTGGGTTAGTATTGACCTGATATCGAAGGTTATCAAGAATCAATACCACACTTTGTGATGATGCAAAAGAGAGACATGGAAGTTGACAAAACCCATAGGTACTCATGGTCTTTTCACAACAGATAGCTTCTGAAAACTCTCGACTACAGACATGGATGTTCATATCCTGCTTTTTAATGTAGGTAGTAAGGGTCAAAGCTCAGGTCTTCATGCTTGTACAGCCCATGATGACACTGCCACAGCCCCGCAGTACCATTTCAAAGGGTTTTGCTATGTCCTCATATAGTGGGAAGGAGAGACCTTTTTAAAAAGAAAAGCACCACTCTACAGTTTATATAGAAAATGATAAAACACAAAATGATTTGATTCACCTATTATTTCTGCATAGAAATTAAGGGCACTATCACTACTCAGCCTTTAGGCTAAGATCAAATTTAGAAATTAAATTCACTATAACACTATAATATAAAATCCACCTAATAATCACCATATATACTCCACATTCTATAAATTTTAAGTATATATCTATATGTATATATATATATATATATATATATATCCAAGTACAAATTTAAGTATACTAGATACATTATTGTAGAATCGAATAGATTGTAAAATGTTTTCATTTTAAATGATTTTAAGATAAATTTCTTAACTAAAGTCATCAAAAAGGATAAGGAAGGACACTTTATACTCATCAAAGGAAATATCTACCAAGAAGAACTCTGAATTCTGAACATCTATGCTCCAAATGCAAGGGCACCCACATTCATAACAGAAACTTTACTAAAGCTCAAAGCACACATTACATCTCACACAATAATAGTGGCAGACTACAACACCACACTCTCATCAATGTACAGATCTTTTTTGTTTGTTTGTTTTGGTTATTGTTGCTGGGGATTTTTGTTTTTTTGTTTTTGTTTGTTTGTTTGTTTTTTGGTTTTTTGAGACAGTGTTTCTCTGTATAGCCCTGGCTGTCTTGGAACTCAGTCTGTAGACCAGGCTGGCCTCGAACTCCGAAATCTGCCTGCCTCTGCCTCCCAAGTGCTGGGATTAAAAGTGTGCGCCACCATTGCCCTGTACAGATCTTGAAAACACAAACTAAACATAGACACACTGAAACTAACAGAAGTCGTGTACCAAATGGATTTAACAGATATCTATAGAACATTTCATCCTAATCAAAAGAATATACCTTCTTCTCAGCACCTCATAGTACCTTCTCCAATATTGACCATGTAATTGGTCACAAAACAAATCATAACAGATATGAGAAGATTGAAATAACACCATGCCTGCTATCAGATCACTATGGATTAAGGCTGGTCTTCAACTGCAACAAAAACAACAGAAAGCCCACATACACATGGAAACTGAACAACCCTCTACTCAATGATAACTTGGTCAAGGAAGAAATAAAGAAAGAAATTAAAGACTTCCTAGAATTTAATGAAAATGAAAGTACAACATACCCAAACATATAGGACACAAGGAAAGCAGGTTTAAGAGGAAAACTCACAGCCTGAGTACCTCCAAAAAGAAACTGGAGAGAGCATACATGAGCAGCTTAACAGTACACCTGAAAGCTCTAGAACAAAAAGAAGCTAATACACCCAACAGGAGTAGAAGGCAAGAAATAATCAAACTCAAAGCTGATATCAACCAAGTAGAAACAAAAAGAACTATACAAAGAATCAATAGAGCCAGGAGTTGGTTATTTGTGAAAATCAACAAGATAGATAAACCCTTAGCCAGACTAACCAGAGGGCACAGAGACAGTATCCAAATTAACAAAATCAGAAATGAAAAGGGAGATATAAACAACAGAATCTGAGGAAATTAAAAAAATCAACAGATCCTATTACAAAAACCTAAACTCAACAAAATTGGAAAATCTGGATGAAATGGACAAGTTTCTAGACAGATACCAAACACCAAAGTTAAGTCAAGATCAGATAAACCATCTAAACAGTCCCATAACCCCTAAAGAAGAAGCCGTCATTAAAAGTCCCCAACCAAAAAAAAGCCCCAGGACCAGATAGATTTAGTGCAGAATTCAATCAGTCCTTCAAAGAAGACCTTATGCCAATATTCTTCAATCTATTCCACAAAAGAGAAATGGAAGGAACACTACCCAATTCATTCTATGAGGCCACAGTTACACTGATACCAAAACCTCACAGAGACGCAACGAAGAAACAAAACCAAAAAGCAAAAAAAAAAAAAAAACAAACAAACAAACAAACAAAAAAACAAAAAAAATTACTTCAGAACAATTTCCCTTATGAATATCAATGCAATACTCAATAACATTCTCAAAAACTGATTCCAAGAACACATCAAAATGATCATGCATCATGATCAAGTAGGCTTCATCCCATGGATACAGGGATGGTTCAATACCCGTATATCCATCAATGTAATTCACTACATAAACAAACTCAAAGAAAAAAACCATATGGTCATTTCATTAAGTGCTGAAAAAGCACTTGACAAAATTCAACATCTTTTCATAATAAAAGTCTTCAAAAGATCAGAAATTCAAGGCCCATACCTAAACATAGTAAAAGCAACATACACCAAACCTGTGGCCAACATCAAACTAAATGGAGAGACACTTGAAGCAATCTCACTAAAATCAGGGACTAGACAAGGCTGGCCACTCTCTCCCTATCTATTCAATATAGTACTTGAAGTTCTAGCTAGAGTAATTGGACAACAAAAGGAGGTCAAAGGGATACAAATTGGAAAGGAAGAAATCAAAATATCACTATTCGCAGATGATATGATCCTATACTTAAGTAACCCAAAACACTCTACCAGAGAACTGCTATAGCTGATAAACAACTTCAGCAAAGTGGCTGGATACAAAATTAACTCAAACAAATCAGTAGCTTTCCTACACTCATAGGATAAACAGGCTGAGAAAGATTTTAGGGAAATGACACCCTTCACAATAGTCATAAACTATATAAAGTATCTTGGTATGACTCTAACCAAACAAGTGAAAGATCTGTATGACAAGAACTTCAAGTCTCTGAAGAAAGAAATCGAAGAAGACCTCAGAAGATGGAAAGATCTCCCATGCTCATGGATAGGCAGGATTAATATAGTAAAATTAGCCCTCTTGCCGAAAGCAATCTACAGATTCAGTGGAATCTCCATCAAACTTCCAACTCAATTCTTCATAGACTTAGAAGGAGCAATTCTCAAATTCATTTGGAATAACAAAAATCCAGGATAGCAGAAACTATTCTCAACAATAAAAGAACTTCTGGGGGAATCAACATTCCTGACCTCAAGCTGTACTACAGAGCAGTAGTGATAAAAACTGCATTGTACTGGTACAGTGACAGGCAGGTAGATCATTGGAATAGAGCTGAAGACCCAGAGAAGAACCCACACACCTACCCTATCAAAAATGGGGAACAGAGCTAAACAGAGAATTCTCAACTGAGGAAACTCGAAGGGCTGAGAAGCACCTAAAGAAATGTTCAGCATCCTTCGTCATCAGGCAAATGCAAATCAAAATAACCTTGACATTCCACCTCACACAATTCAGAATGGCTAAGATAAAAAACTCAGGTGACAACAGATGCTGGCGAAGATGTGGATAAAGAGGAACACTCCTCCATTGCTGGTGGGATTGCAAGGTGGTACAACCACTCTGGAAATCAGTTTGGCAGACCCTCAGAAAATTGGACATAATAGTACCTGAGGACCCAGCTATACAACTCCTGGCATATACCTAGAAGATGCTCCAACATGTAATAAGGACACATGCTCCACTAAGTTCATAGAAGCCTTATTTATAATACCCAGAAGCTGGAAACAACCCAGATGTCCCTCAACAGAGGAATGGATACTGAAAATGTGATACATTTACACAATGAAATACTACTCAGATATTGAAAACAATGACTTCATGAAATTCGCAGGCAAATGGATGGAACTTGAAAATATCATCCTAAGTAAGGTAACTCAGTCATAAAAGAACAAACAGTGTATGTACTCACTGATAAGTGGATATTAGCCCAAAAGTTCGGAATACCCAAGATTCAATTCACAGCAACCCTTGGACTGAGCATGGGGTCCCAGATGGAGGAGGTGGAGAAGGGACTAAAAGAGCTGAGGGAGTTTGCAGCCCCATGAAAGGAGCAATAGTGTCAACTGGCCTAACCCCCTGGTGCTCCAGGAGACTGGACCAACAACCAAAGAATACACATGGAGGGATCCATGGTGCTGACCACATATGTGGCATAGGAGGGCCTTGTTGGCCCTTAATGGGAGGAGTGGTCCCTGGGTCTGAGAGTCTTAGATGCCCCGGTATAGGGTAATGCCCGGGAGGGAAGAAGGAAGTAGGTAGGTGGGTGGGTGGGTGGTGGATACCCTCATAGAGGCAGGGGAAGGGGTTGTGATAGGGGGTTTCCAAAGGGGAGAACTGGAAAGGGGGAAACATATGAAATGTAAATAAAGTATCAAAGATAAAACAAAAACTGAAAAAGATAAATTTCTTCCAAATTAAGGACAATGATCTTTTTCTATAAGACAAAATTTACCATATTTTTGTAGCTGATATTGGGTTTCAGCCTCTCTCTTTGAGTCTGTGTTTGAGTCTGAAGATTGTTTTCTCTCCACACCATGTTGCAGAAGGCACTGCAATGGTGTGCTAGCTCAGAAAGCAGTCATGTGATGGAAATCAGGTATTCTGCTTCCTACTGTGGGTAAACAACTCCATTTAAATTTCAGTTACCCGGTCTATAAAATTGAAATGGTTATTCTCAGTTCCAGGCGGTTGATTTCTTTTTAGAAAGAAATTCTATTCAGTGTTAAAGTTGAAATGCTTAAGCATTTTGGGGCATAAACTTAAGACCCAATGAGTGACAGTCAGTAGTATAGTAATTGGTGGCAGTATGTTGGAATTAGTTTTCCATGATAAGTGAAGGAAAGGATGAAGGAGACAAACACTACAGCTCAGTCTAACCTGGAGATATCTACAGACATGTGCTGTCCCGAGCAAGGAATGAGAAACAGGACTGGGGGAAGTGGAGGCTGTTTGCCCTTGACTTTTATACAGATCCTTCTCCTCTTCCCTTGAGTTACTTAACAGATAAACCACTTAAATGTATTTACGGAGCAGAGCAAATTATATTTTGGAACGACTCAGACACATAAGTATCATAAGTCTTAAATTTTATAATTATAAAAATAATTTCACATTTCAGTGATAATTAGACTTCATGGAAGATTCTGTAGGGATGAGGGAACCCCACCCCCCAGAGCTTCCATACAGGCCAATTACAGAAAACCCCAAATTCCAGTTTCCCTTTATATTTCCTTCTGTGGTTCCTCTGTGAACTAAATTGACTCACAATGAGTTTCACAGAATTCACAATGTTCATTGATGCTTTTTTAATATTCTACTTAACTGTTTGACCACAATAAATATACAGTTTTGCATGTGCAAGATTTAGTCTTATAATTTAAAAATTATGTCCTTCCCTGTGGCTGAAGTAAATTCCTTTTGGTGAGAGCTTCTCTAGAGGTAATTAATTTTTTCTATTTTCATTAAATATTCCCTTATATCTATTGTGGATTATCTTTTTCAGAACTTCAATGTATTAGGAAAGGAAGGACAACTATTCCAGTTTCCTTCATCTCAATTCAGGAAATTAAATTTAGGATAATATTTCATTTTTTCTCCTTTCCATTGACTTTCTCCTGTGGATGTGCCTCCTCACTGATATGACTAGAGGTTTTCCTGTGTAGCTAAATGGTGAGAAGTCACAGTAAGATAAATGGCTTGGCTCTGAGAGAAGTTCACAGTGATGATCAAGTTGTTGGGTGAGATGAAGCAGGGGAGTGATGAGAGCTGACAATGTCTATATATGGAGCCGCAGTAAAAACATGTCAGTGCATCATGGTATCCTTGAGAGAAAAGCTTTAGGGTTTATAAAACATTGGGAAACTTTTCTGCTGTGCTAAAATAGAGTTCACAAAATAGAAGTCCAGGGAGAATTTATTGGCAGCCAATTATACACACAGGATTATTTGTCCACTTTTCAGAAGTTATTATTTATATTTTCAGAAGTTTAGAATTATGTATGTTCTTAGTTTCACTATACTAGTTATTCTATGCACTGGCTTATGAGTCAGAGTTAATTTGAAGGCATGTTGAATAATTTAATTATATCCTCAGTAGCATTTCCTGATGTGCGGATTATATACTAGAATCAGTAGGTATTTTATAAACATTCTCTATTAGAACAGAAGATTTGTTTCTAAACAAAATATTTTAAGAAATCTTAGCTCTGCTAAGGGGTTTTATAAATATTAATGTAAGTAAATGATGCTTGTACAGTCTTACTAAGTGCTCTGCTCTGATTTACCCAAGAGCCTGATTTTCTGAACAACTTGATTCCATGCTCCTTAAATCCTTTTCTAATGCTAGAGCACACTGACCCTAGAAACCTAACAAGAATATTTCTGGCATCACTGCAAAAGGTCAAACAGAACTCAGGCTGGGATAGTGCGAGATGCCTTACATGTGGACGAACAACTGCAACTTGAAAGTACTTTTTAAGCTCAGTTAAATCATGCCATGCTTGCTCCACAGCGCAGCTTAAGTAAATTGATTCAGTGGATTAATGTAGTCATGTCAGGGGAGACAAACTTATCTTCTATTTGAAGGCTGAAGCTTATAGAAATATTATTTAGTAAGCTTGCCGGGAAGAATGACAACCCTGTCGATTCACAAGAACTGAGTTCTGAGGTCTGAGTTGTATAGGTGTAGGTGTGAAGGAGACTAAGCCTTAAGAAATAAATAATAATGATTAAAGGAACGACGCTATCTCTGTCCCTGCAAGATGTATGAAGTGCACTTATCGCATTTAAAATAGATATTGCATGTCCATTGTTATCTCTAGTCACAGTATCAGGCTAGCTCCCTCTGGGCTCCTACTATCAGGAAGGGTGGCGATTTCATTTTACACTTGCCTTTTGTCCTACCAGACCCAATATCAGCTCACTTAGCCACTGCATCTTAGGTGATGAAAAGAGAAAAATGCATACATTAAAATATTACCTTTGATTTTGTATCCATTTTGCATTACAGTAGTCATAATTCTCTTCAGATGCAGATTGGATAATTAGAATTTTTAAAGCAGATAACCTCTGAGACTAAATTTTCCATCTTCTAAGTTGTTTTTCAAATGTCATTTCTTACCTAGAAACAAGTTAGAAAATATGTGTATTTAGCAATAGAAAAAAAAATGTGTTTCTATCTTGTATTGAAGTATTACAGTATAAAAATTGAAGAGAAAATATGGGTTTCAACTGCTGGCCTAAACAGAACAGGATTCTTGTGCACATTTAAATTAATTTAAGCTAAGACATTATTTTAATAACTGAAAATTTTCACTTCCATTTCACTTTTTAAATAAGTCAATGTGTTATAGAAAATTCTTAATGTGGTATCTCATATATTTATAAAGGTTTTCAAGCAACATTTTATATTATTTACATTGTTTCTATGAAGAGCTTATAGTTTATCTTAAGAAAATTGAAAGTTTAACAAGTTTTTGCATAATTTATTATGTTTAGGAATGTGCAAACCACTTATACAGTTACAATGTATTGAAACATTGTTTAAAATGGGAAAAAGTCAGTTTGCTTCATTCATTCTTAGGAAGAAAAGTATTAGATATAAAACTTCTCATATTTGTTTTTAAATGTACTTTTGACAGCATCAAATGGAATATTTAATTTTATTAAATATTTATTACTCAAAAATATTTTCCCCAAAATATAGTCAAGAAAAAGTAAACACTCAAAATTAAATTGTATTTCTCTCTCCATGAAAATCTGAAGAAAAAATCTGTAAATTGTGAGATCCAAATGACAGATTATGAGGATAATAAACTAATTATACTTGTGTGTATATGCATAAACATATAATCTATCATAGTATAATGGTATTTACAGTATTTGTAGAACAATATTGTTTTAAAGGAAGGTGCCAGTGTGGTGAATTTCCAATTAGAACTGAGAAAAGCAAGTGGGAGTTAATGTGAGTGGAAAAGAGCTGAGTCAGCACCCCTGATCAATAAGGGGGACAGCAAACCTTTGTTAAGAGCCAACGTCTTTAATTAAAACTCTTGTATTTACTAATAACTTTGTATGTCTATAAGCCCTCCTATTGATTACAATTATTTTCTATTTTCCCCTTCTTGAATGTATAGTTTCTGGAGACATTGTAAAATTAAGGAACACATTACAGGGCACTAATTACTTATACACATTTAACATGTTAAACAGTGAGTCAATAATTTACTTGAAGAACATGGCAACAAATTGCTATTAATTCTGATATTATTATGATATTCTTCACAGATTTGAAGGGAGAGCATGATTTCTATCTGACTATAGTAGGTATCTTTATCTGAACTCTGATACAGATGACAATGCAGTCACATTGGGAGATCTTGCTGAGTGTCATGCCAGGAGATTCTGAGGCAGTAATACAATATATGAAAATTTACCTTTCCTGTGGATATTCTGGCATGAAAAGGGAAATGAAATCATACCGTGGAATTTGACAAATGCTTTTGAAGTCATGAGTTCCTTTGAACTACTTTTGGTTTTGTATCTTCTGTCAACTTGTCCAATGTCCTAGTGGTCTAAGAAAAAAGGAAAACAAATAAATGACATCCATGATGATAGCATGATGCGTTATGATGAGAAACATAGTAACAGACACTGTGGTCCAATGGGTTTTGTGATCTCTAGGATCCTAATTTGGACAAGTTCTCTCCAGTGGATTTTTGTTCATGAACTAATTACAAGGATAATTTGCTATAGAATAGGTATACAAGGATGACTCAGGTTGTATTTTGCAATTTCTTGGTTTGATCGATGTGCACTTAGGTGAGCACTGTTTTATCTTTTTAATTAATTAATTAATTAATTAATTAACTAGTTTATTTATTTACATCCCTAGTGCTGGCCCCTCTATGTTTCTCCCTTACTGAGTTTGTCCCCTTCAACTCAGAGATGGGGCCTGCCACCAACCCCGGGATATCCCCAACATGGTGCATCAAGTCTCTACCATATTAGGTGTATCCTCTCCCAGTGAGTCCAGACAAGGAAGCCCTGTTGGGGAACTGATACTGGTTGCAACTTGTCAACAGACTGTCAAGTCATTCCAGTGGACCCTGACTAGCAGTAAAAATGTGTTAAGTAGATTAGATTAGGAAAAACATGCTATATTTTAAAAGCATTTTTCATTATATACTTAAGCCATATATGTGTAATGTAAGTCTTTTCTTATTTTTTTCTTTCTTTTTTTGGTTTTACAAGACAGGGTTTCTCTGTGTAGCCCTGGCTGTCCTGGAACTCACCCTGTAGACCAGGCTGGCCTCGAACTCAGAAATCCATCTGCCTCTGCCTCCCAAATGCTGGGATTAAAGTTGTGTACCACCACTGCTCATAATGTGGGTCTTATAATCACAATCCATTGTTGCTATTACTGAAATGTCGATTTATATATTAGCCCTCACTAGGTCCCCTAGCCACCTCTATATAATTTTCAAGTTGAAATCACTTATATGTTACATGTTATGAAGTCGCAGATGTTTATGTGTGCACAACATGTTTGTACCTATGTTATATAAAAGGCTTTAGCAGCAGATGTGGAGAGAATTGGAAGGACACCTTAGTTTTTATTACAGTCACTCTCAGTGTTGTTATTCATGTGTCATAGGAATGAACTGGTTTTCAAGAATAAAAACAGATATGTGTGAGATTATTTTAGCTACATGGTGTTGTATTTAAAATAGTTTCTAGAACCATCCTCTTAACCATTCTAAGTCCCCTTAGCCCTACTGTCCCATTGGACACATATTGTTTGTGGCTCCAAACTTAATGCCTACCAATCCAAGAGGATGTATTAGAGTTTGGAAAGTAATTTCAAGATCTAGTTTGGTAATAACTCACTATGTGACCTGACACCACCTAGTTAACTATTTTTAAATGTTAATGTCTTCATCTGTGACACTGGGATAATTAATTTGCTCTTTGAAATGTGCAGGTTATATCTATACCGATTTTATATTTCTAACTATTTAGAATTTATAACTATTTAGAGTATTTATAACTATTTAAATACCCAAGGACCCATAGTAAATTATAATAATGTCACTATCTGTGAGCAAAATTCCCTTCCTTGCTTTTATATAAAAATAATAGCAAACAGTGTGGTATTTATTTGTGTGTATTTGTACATATATTTATATATGAATGCTTTAATACTGTTTCTCTTAGTTTATCAGAATTGGTTTAGTCATTTTTTCCCTCATTCAGTATTGTTTAACTTATAGTTTATGCTTTACATCTTCACCACAAGAAGAGCAGTCTCTCATTCTTCTGAGCAGTCACAATTTTGTGAGTAATATTTGTACCATTTTTTTTTTTGTAGTTTTAGCTTAGTGAATATTGAAATTACATTATGGACAATTATAATCAATGAACAGTTCAAAATATGCAATTATCTACAAATGCACATCACTCAATAAGTCACATTTCTCTACAAAGAACTGCATAGTCACATACTTTTAAAAACATAGATTTGACGGACAGACAGAGAAAAATGGCAGTTCGGGATTCATTCATCAATTTATGAATTCGCCAATAGTTTGTTCAGTGTTCAGAGTTTTATCCTTATCAAAACTGAGGCTTCCTTGTACACCAGGAGAACAGACTGGTTCCTCTAGAGGTGTCTGACTATTTTTACTGCATTTGTTCATAAGCATATACATTTATTTGATTCATTTTCTTCATAAATAAGTGAGAAAGGATACATAGTTCCTTCATTTCTGATTTGCTGTGAACTTCTGCCTTTCACATGGAGAATTTTTTTGAAATCTTGCATCCCAAATTAAGAAGTAACTCAAATATTTATTACATGGGAGGAAGCTCATCTTCATTCACTTCTAATATTTTGAAAGGTTGTGCTAATTTTGTTGTTTTTACATCAAGGCAGTATATACACATGTATGATATACCATAAGTCAAGTAACATCAAACTGTCACACACACCTTTGTTTTCCTTTTAGTTTTTAAACAGAATATTGCTATGTAACTTGGGCTGGCAATGAAGCAGATGCTGCTGCTTCTGCATTGTGAGTGCTGAACTTAATAGTATGTATCACCATGCCCAGTACTGTGTTCTGGTTTGTGACAAATTCTTGAGAATGCAGCCTCAATAAAGTGAAATGATAATTTTAACAAAAGCACTGGCCTCAGAGATGGCATAGTTGGTAAAATGCATGCCTTGTAATCACAAGGACTTAAGTTTCATCCCCAGAAACTACACTAAGACCCATGGACTGCAATAGACATCTAACATTCTAATTCTTGCTATGTGGGAACAGTATGATCTGGCAATGGTGTGGGGTTCCTATCTTGACACTCTAGTTAAATTGGTGAGTTCCAGGATCAGGATCTATCAAAGTGTCTGTCTGCCAAAATAATGTCGAAGAGGAAGCAAAAGAAGACACCTGGCATTGATTACTGGCCTTCATGGACATATCCTGGTAACTAGTACATACACACAGACACACAGACATACAGACACACAGACAAAGTCACACACACACACACACACACACACACTTGTACACACACATGAGCTTATGCACACACAAAACAGACACATGCATACATATAAACACACAAAACTCAGCTATCATTTTTATTCATTTTCGTACTCTTCTTTATGTTCTGAAACCTCTGTCTACAGTTCTGTGATTAGTATATAAGGTAATTTATACTCATTGCTAGTCTTCTCTTATAGTTATTATAATATAATAATATTTTTCTTTGATTCTTGACTCACAGACCTTGCAGATGTTAATAGTCTCTTAATGATAGAGAATATACCTTATGGCTAAGAGGGCAGTTTAAAATCAACACTAAATTCTCTCGATGAATGAATCACTGAGTATGCTTTTAAAAATATGATAAGCAGACCACATATCATACATGAACAAAGCATGTGATAATGAATAGATTCAACAAGATCCCTTTCCTAAGTGATAAGTCTAACAATATTATCATGACACAGTTCATATGTAACCAGAGACTAGACTGGGACAAGAGTCAACCCTAATTATTACCTGTAGAAATCTGACCATGCAGTTATTAACTAACTCAGAATGTCAATTTCAGCAAAGCCTGTGCAGCAACACACTATGATTTTCAGGTGCACTGTAGCATCTATTGCATCTAGGATTAAACTGTTATATTACCCATAGGTGTATAGACCTTATGATACATCCAGCTTGCTCATTTAGAAAAGCTATTAAGAGTTCATATTTTGTTGGAAGGGGGATCATATCCATTGGGGAAGTCTACACAAATTTTCACAATTCTATTTTGTGACACATAGTTTTTAGTTTGTATTTTTAAATCACCCTATAGAACTTTCTTCAACATGAACCTATTTTACCTCTTAATATTCCTAAAGCATTACCAGTCATTTTAGCCACATACATGTGAATAAATGAATTAGATGATCAACAGACATTATACACACATTTTCAATACTAAATGTCCTCCTATAAAAACAAGTTTAATAAACCAACAGACAGTGACATTAGTTGCAAGCCTGTGAAAATGAACACTGCAACACTCTTAAAGTAACTGAGTCAAAATTTTCATTGACACAATAATTGCTATGTTCAATTTCAAATTTCTGGTAGACTGTGTTTATTCCATTTACAGAGATTACACATAAAAATTAAAATCATTTTGAAGGCAGTGAAGAAAGGGAACTGGGAGAGATACAAATAAAGGACAACAGGAGGAGAGAAAACTGTTATAGGAAATATAGTAGGAGATTTTATAAAAATGCTACACAGATTAATCCTCAATTTTCTTACGTTATAAACAGATTTTTTCTCTTGTTATTGTAATGATTTTTTCTGGTCCTCAGGGAGCACAACAGTAAATATTTGATCTGCAAACTGACTATCACTTTGAATAAAGTGAACTTATTCTAAGGTAACAATTTGGTCATAATAATGGTTAGCAATCTATTTAGAATAATAATTCAATTTTTGTTTTTATTGGGGAGATAATGATAAAATAAATCTGCCAACAGATGCAGTAACTGCTGAGAGTGGATTTCTCTCCATAGTTTCCATATCTGATGCATATCTGATTCTGTTGCATGTGTTCTTGAATGACTCTTTATTCCAAGGTTCTACTTACTATGATTCATATGAAAAGCAATTTAACTTCCAATATTTTACCCTTTATTTTAATTGCATTTAATGGCATGCCAACACAGCAAGAGCTAGTTACATCTCCTCCCAAGTATTTTAGTGTATTCGGTGAAAGAGGGGAAATTTAATGAAATATATGAATAAAGGTGAAACAAAGTTAAAGTGATAACAGGTTGATGTACTTATGAGGCTGAGTTATTCATTTCAGGCACTGATTGTTTTGTGTGTCTACATCATTACAATTATCAGTAAGATCTGACATGTTTTCAATATTAAGTAAGTAATACTGAATATATATATGCCATTGTATAAGCATAGTCTATGTTGGCCTTCAGCCCATCCTGTATCAGCTTTGACACATCAAGGGAATACTTTCTCCCCAAGGCGATCCCCAGGAAACAATAGGAAGAATAGACTCTGGAAGCTGTCTGTTTAGAAAATTTACTTGTTACATTCGTTCTTTGTGGTTTCTTCTTCATCTGACAAACACAAAAGCTAGTAGGATAATGTTTGTGCTCACAAAATTTTCATTGATAGTTAAGGAACACGAAACTCTTGATCACAAAAGTGTTATTTTTCATGTTGAAGATAACTTCCATAAGTATAAGATGTAGAATAGCAGTTTTTGTTCTTTTAGAAAAATTCATTAATTCATCATCATTATTATTATTTTGAATATGAAAACAATCTTTATTCTTATTGGAGAAAATTAACAGGATTTCAAGTATAGCTGCTAATAATATGAAACAAGTAGAATTTAAAGTTCTAGATAAATTGTTAAAGTGATTTTAATTTCTAACAGACAATTTTATTATCATTTAAAGTCCACTTACAAACTGCTATACATTAATTTTTGTCATGCTACTGTGTAATCAGGTGACAACTCTTATGGTTTGGAAATGTCCCCTATGGTTCCAGTCTACCAGCACTGAGTGAAGCATTTTCTTCTTCGAGCCATTTGTTTGTGATCCAGCTCTTTGCTCCTTGTCACACTAATGGCTCCTTCTACCTTCTCTGTGCCCTAGATATCCAAATTGACCTTTTGATTTATGATGGAGTATGTTCATAGGGTTATCCTTTATCAGTGTCCACAAATCATGCTGCTGTGGAGAAGTTGAGCAGTTTTGATATAAGTGAGAACTTTAAATTGTCTCCAGAAAGAAATGAAGCTGTCCTTCCGACCCATCACACACTTGGACAACTTGGTTCCTAATTATGTGCCAACACTTAGGATGTACTCAGTGTCCACTTGTCTTCTGGAGAACATGTAGGAAAACAACTTAACAATGCTATTGAGACATCTCCTATAGTGAGGACATCTATGGCATCCTTGATGCACAATCTTATAGAAAAATAAACAATGTCAATGATGGTGCTGCACACCTTTGCAGATTTTTAATTTTCTCATGCGATATAGGAATGATACATGTTTCAAATTCTACAACCTGTTCAACTCTGATTAGACTAAGAACAGAGGATAGTATTTTTTTAATTTTCAGCCCTTAACTTCTAAAGCATTCATGCTTTGTTTCTGGCTGTGGAGAGTCATTTGCCTCATCTTGAAGCCTTTTGCTCTCCTGTTAGAATCACTCATTGAGTAGGGCTGATCCTGATGTTGGTACTCAATGCTCTTCTGTTGCTCTTCTTTCATCTGGGCCTGTCCCTTCATCTTCTCAGTCATCTGTTATACTTGCTTCTGATAACTCTTGCCTTTCTCTTTCATGAGCTGCTCATTTTCTTTAGCATTTCCACCAGCATTTTTGCTGTAGCCTGTGCAGCTTCAGCTTCCAAACATTTCACGCCAATGTCATTTTCCTTTCCTGGTCCTTCTGTATAGCTGCATCAGTTACATCCTCCTTGGACTACAATATTTCCTTCAACTCCTCCATTGTCTAGATATAAAGAGTATATCCTCCCATTTAGAATAAATTCCCTGTTTCACATCTTCTCCTAGTGGATTGAAAATACCCTGAAGCAGAAATGAGCAGGAATCTTAGGATACCTGTACATTGTCGAATTCCCCTTGTTTTAGTTCTAAATTAGTCCCTAATTCTATTGCTTAACACTCTGAATGAATTTTCAATGTAGAGCTAGATAGTTTGTTCCCAAGGGTCCTGTGCAGGTCCAGCAGTTCCTGGAGGATTTTCCTATGCAGAAGCAGTTGATTTTGTTTTTTTTAGGATTTTTGTTTGGATAAAAATTTACAAGGATATTCCACTAAGATGGAATGGACTATTAGATACCCCAATTGCCTTAGAAATGTGAGATATTTGACCATTATGTGCCATATATTGTGACTTCAAAATATTTAAACTTTATTATAGTTAAGGAAATAGTTTAAAACATATGCTTAAGAGTTTCATAGAACAATTGTTATACAGTATACAAATTTGAGAATGTCATTTTCATGTATAAATAATGTAGAGAGTGTAAAGTTTTAATGTAGATATTTAATAAAGAATATTTAAATAGATTATGAGTTAGTAATCTTGTAGGTCTAATGTTTTCTACATTTATTCCCAATTGGCAAGGAAGGCGAAAGTAAACAAAAAGAAACTGAAACATTTTGTGTAATATCATGAATCAAGACAGTTATAAATAAAAATTAACCTATGGATGTATGTGTCTAGAATTAATTATTGTGTTGCTTATAACATAAATTAAATATGGTGTTGCTTATAAGACATGTTTGCTCTGAGCTCTGTGCTGTTGATTTCAAGCTGAGCAATGCTTGTTACCTAGAAACAAAATAATGGGATGCCCTTTCACTACACTTACTTGAAATGTAGTAATTTGCTTATGTGGCATATGTAACATATGTCTGGTAGTTTAATTAGTTATTTTCAGTGCCCTTGAAGAGATTTATTGTATCTGTGAGTGGAAGTATATATTTGGATGCACTCTTTATAAAACTATGTATGAAAATACTTTGCATCATGTACTATGAATTACAAATTTGTACATGTAAGTAAATGTAGGATTTAGTTATTTTTTACAAAGAATATTATAAGCATAGTATATGATTATGCAGATTTAGAAGCTATAACTACTTGGGCAATATATATATATATATATACATGATTGCAAATTACAACTCTAAAATATAGATTTGACCACAAACCAAAAAATATAAGAGATAAATGCAAATTTCTTAAATGGTGTTATATGACACAGCTGAAATATGGAAGGAATGAGAAAATGTTAGCCAATATAAGAGAGAAAGCAACAACTAAGAGGATAGGGACAATGAACAGGAAAAGATTAGGTAAGTTTGTAGGAATCCGGCACTTGGGAAAGATTAAAAACAGGTATTAACTAGATGTAGACATCACTGAGAAATGAGCTTCAATAAAACACTTCAAGGTACACAGGCATTAGGATCCATACCAGAATGCTAATAGAAGAAGCTAATAATTTTGAAATTTAATGTAACTCAAATTGAAAATTTGAAATATTATTTTGCATTTTAGAAATTTTTGTGTTCTTTTTCTTTTAAATTTATTTATTTATTCTTTTTCATACCAGATTTTATTTCCCCCCATCCAGTCCACCCTCGGACTGTTCCACATTCCTACCTCCTCCCCAAACCCGTGTTTTCACGAGGATGTCCCCACCCCCCAACCCCCATCCCACCTGACCATTAAACTTCCTGGGGCCTCCAGTCTCTTGAGGGTTAGGTTTATCATCTCTGATTGAACATGCACCCGGCAGTCCTCTGCTGTGTATGTGTTGGTGGCTTTATTTCAGCTGGTGTATGCTGCCTGACTGATGGTCCAGTGTCTGAGAGATTTTGGGGATCCCGGTTAATTGAGATTGCTGGTCCTTCTACAGGGTTGCCCTCCTCCTCAGCTTTTTTCAGCCTTTCCCTAATTCAACTACAGGGGTCAGCAGTTTCTGTCCATTGGTTGGGTACAAATGTCTGCATCTGACTCAGCTGCTTGTTGGGTCTTCTGGAGTGCGGTCATGATAGGTCGCTTTTTGTGATCACTCCATAGCTTCAGTAATAGTGTAATAGTGCCAGGCCTTGGGACTGCCCCTAGAGCTGGATCCCACTTTGGGCCTGTCACTGAACCTTCTTTTCCTCAGGCTCCTCTCCATTTCCATCCCTGTAGTTCTTTCAGACAGGAACAATTGTGGGTCAGAATTTTGACTGTTGATGCCCTGTCTTTCTGCTGGAGGTAGGCTCTACAAGTTCCCTCTCCCTACTGTCAGACATTTCATCTAAAGTCCTTTTCTTTGAGTCCTAAGAGTCTTTTATCTCCCAGGTCTCTGGTGCATTCTAGAACTACCCACCCCCCCCCAATCTCCTACGTCCTGAGGTTGTCTGTTTCCAGTCTTTCTGCTGGCCCTCAGGGTTTTAGTCCCTTTCCCTTACTCAATACCTGATCAGAATTCCCTCTTCCCCCACCCTGCCTACTTTCCCTCCCAGATCCCTACCTTCCTCCCCATTTGTGATTGCTTTCTTCTCCCTCTGAAGTGGGACTGAGGCATCCTCAGTTGAACCCTTCAGCTTGTTGACATTTTTTAATTCTATGGGCAGTATCTTGGATATTTGGCACTTTTTTGGCCAACATCCACTAATTAGTGAGTACTTACCATGCAGGGCCTTTTGTGTCTGAGTTACCTCATTCAGGATATTTTCTAGTTCCATCCGTTTGCCTGCAAAGCTCAGGATGTCCTCATTCTTAATAGCTGAATAGTATTCCATTGGGTAAATGAATCACATTTTCTGCATCCATTTTTCTATCGTGGGACATCTAGGTTGTTTCCAGCTTCTAGCTATCACAAATAATGCTTCTATCAACATAGTGGAACACGTGCCCCTGTGACATGGTGGGGTATCTTTTGGATATATTCCCAAGAGTGTTATTGCTGAATCTTCAGGTAGATCTATTTCCAATTTCCTGAGGAACCTCCAGATTGATTTCCAGAGTGGTTGTACCAGTTTGCAATCCCACCAGCAATGCAGGAATTTTCCTCTTTCTCCACATCCTTGCCAGCATCTGCTGTCAACTGAGGCTTTAATTTCAGGCATTCTGGTTGGTGTAAGGTGGAATCTCATGAAACTGGAATGCTTCTCTAAGGCAAAGGACATAGTCAATAAGACCAATCTGCAATCTACAGATTGGGAAAAAAATCTCCACTAACCCCACATCCAATAGAGGGCTAATAACCAAAATATATAAAGAAACTAATCACCAAAAACAACAAACAAACAAACAACCCAATAAAAGAATGGGGCATAGAAATAAACCAAAAATTCACAACAAAAAAATCTTGAATGGCTGAGAAGCACCTAAAGAAATATTCAAAGTCCTTAGTGATCAGAGCAATGCAAATCAAAATGACCTTGAGATTCCATTTTAGAATTTTTTAAAACCTCTGGATTAGGAATGGAGTATAGAGCAGCACATTTTCTGAGCATCTAACTTGTTGAACCTCTGTCAATCACTACCACTGCCAAGAAATCCAAATTTTCTATGTATTTATGATAAAATATAATATATGGCTATATTTTCTAAAATAAAGTAACTACAGATCATGAGTCCTGCCTACTTTAAATTCTATTTGATATTTTAGTATATGCAGAGTAATGTGATTGGCTTCTTATTTCAACATTATATATAATCTAATGATGATTGTGATATCACATGGAATCAGATCCAAGTAAACCTATGGCATCAGTAAATAACCATCAATGGAATCTACAAAATTTAACAATCTAATTATAAGTACTAATAGTAAATTGTGGTTATTTGATAATTGCCCGTTTACTCCTCTAAAAGAGATATGTTGTTAGACGCCCACATCACTTTATCTTTTCAAGAAGTGTGTTTGCATCTAGAAGATGCTTTCTTTAGATTCGCAAATTCAGACACCTCACTCAATAAGGGTGTTGGTATGTGCTGTTGTGTACCAGGTGCTAAATACAGTATACTGTTGAATGAAGATAAGTATTTCAGAGCTTTAGGAGAAGTCAACACACTCACCATTTGCTCAGGAGGAATAAGTTAACATGGACAACACAAATGTTGTGTTGAACACAGTAACATTAAGAAAAGCATATGCACAACATTACTAACAGTCACTACATTAAGCACCTTATCCCATGTCTCTGGTTTGTCTTCAATCCTGTTAGAGAGGTAGTTATTCTGATTCTATCTTTGAAATGATAAGATGAAATACAGCATAGTGGATTTTAGAAATGAGACTAGGCTTCTGATACTCAGAGTACTGTATGAACTTTATTATCTTCTTAAGAAACAAGAGAAATAGAGCAGTTCATCTTGGAGACATGCCTGGTAAGAAAACAAAAGGATATTCTCATCAGAGAAAACAGGAGAACTTTTAAGGTATATAAATGCCTTATGGAATTGAATGAGACTCAATCCACAGGGAGCGGAGTGGGAGTGTCTGTTCTGCCACCTAAGAGAAACATGGGAGGGTGTACTTAAGAGAAGGTAGAAAGTTTCATAGATTCATGAAGGATTCTTACTTTTTGCTATGGATTCAATCCATAGGTACAAGGGCAGCAAATATCTTATAATGTGAATCACCACTGAATCAAGCAATAGCTTCTATTAAAACCATCTATTAGAACCATCTCTTCAGAAAAACATTGGAATTAATTGGGAGGAAACACAAAAGACTTTCAGAACCCTATGAAAAACTTTATAGATATGCACAAACTAACCTAGAGAAAGGGAAGTAATAAAATATTAATGAAACAGAATTGATATTGGTGATTTTCTGTGGTATCAGAAATGATGGGGAAGGAAGAAAGGGAAGATCTATATTCAGTTTCTACATGAGTGACTGGTTAGATAACATTTCATTAATTGTGATGAGTGAATGTAGTCTGTGGCATAAGTTGTATTAAACCCACTTAGCTCAAAAAATGGTAACAAAATATAGAAGAAATGAGGCAGAAGTGTAAATAAAAACTCATAAGAGTGACATATACATATATACATACTTTGTAATGTTCACACTAAGAAAGTAGTTCTGTCCCCCATGCTGTAACTTTAATACCCCATCTGTGTGCTCCTGTTATTAAATTATACAGTAATTTGATGCTGTGAATAGGATTCATGCGTAAGAAAAGACCAATGGAAAATAAAGAGATCTTTTCATCTTTCCTTCCTTGCTTGCTTCCTTGCTTCTCTCTTTCCTCCTTCATTTTCTTCCTTGCTCTTTCCCTCCATTCCTTCCCTTCTTTTTTCTTTGTGTTTTTGTTCTTTCCCTGCCTTTTCTGTAAAATATAATGTGAAACAAAAAAAAAAAATGTTTCTCTATTTCCGAGTACACTTTCTCCCAAAGAAAATACCAGTACACTGTTTACTAAGTTATTCCTGAACCTAGTAAATACATGCAAAGGCGTTTGTGTGTACATATATAGTTTTACTCCTAATTACAGATTTAATTCATTAATTTTTTTCTGGATTAGTCAATACTAGTTGGAATAAAATATTATCCCAGAACATGTGTTGTCATTACAAATTTAGTTCTTTCAGTGGATGAGTTTAATTGAAGCCCCAATCTCTGTCTTCTACAGTGACCAGGACTGTGTGTGCTGAACAATGTGACGGCAGGTGCTATGGACCCTATGTCAGCGACTGCTGTCATCGAGAATGTGCTGGAGGCTGCTCAGGACCAAAGGACACTGACTGCTTTGTAAGTCTAGGATCTCTCTCTCTCTCTCTCTCTCTCTCTCTCTCTCTCTCTCTCTTTCCTAATGTCTGAATCAGACTCACATTGAATGTTTAACACTGGATGATATTAAGTCTGGTTCTTTATTATTTGAAAAAATGCTATGCCGTTCTAGGAGACTTTCTACCACTGAAGTTTTCTATTGATTAAATAGAATTAGTTTGTGCAGTTTAATTACTCCTGCATTTCTGATATAATTTATGTGTGAAGTGACTGTATTGGAGAGCATGAATGAGAACATGCTTTCAGGAATTGAGAATATTGTTTCCCCACTTGCTCTGCTTACTGCTTTGTGTTGTAGCAGTATTGAGTTCCATGAGTGAGAAAAGCTTGCTCTTGAATATCAATTTCAAGGTAATGTCAGAAGACACTGTGCATTTAAATATTTTTCAGTTTGCAGTGTTAAACTAATATTAGTCTATATTTAAAATTAAGAAATGCACATTTAAATCTATTTATGTGATAATTTGCATGTTTTATGTTTTTGAAGAGGTTATTTTACTCCAGAAAAAACAACATTCATAGCCTTATTGACATTTTTTAATTTAAATGTTATATTATACTCTTGATATAAATTTTTGTTCTTTTAATACATGTGTAACTTTATGAGTGATAATATACTCATTGATAAATCAGAATTCTATTTAATTTCCTATAAAATGATAATGCACTTTTAGCTCTGAGAATGAGCACAATTTAATTTATTTCTAAAAAAAAATCTAAAAATACATATCAAAAATATATTTTGTTCCACAAACACATATTAAAATTGAAATTTTTAAGAACTGAGACTGTATTTGAAAAGCAAAATAAAAATTAGAACACTAATGCTATAGCTAGTTGTTGCTTGAATGATAAAAATTCTAAGACACTTAATTTCTGACAATGGAATCACTGATATGATTCTATAGTGAAACAAAACTACATCTGGTTAAAGTGGATTCAGACAAAGAATAGAGAGGGGACACATGTTAAGTATCTAAGGAAGAGCCTTGGCAGCCAAACTGAGGGTCCTTTCTTGTCTGTCATCAGCATAAAGAGGGGAGAACCAAGCTTGATTTTGAAGACATTGCACACTGCAGGTGTTGCATTAATGATTCCAAAGCCAGAGTGTTGGTAAACAGTAGAAAACCTGTCCCTGTAGGATGTGGCACTGTGCCCTTTCACTTGTATTATTGTGATAAGCAGTACCAGGTGCTCTTGAGAGCTCTCATTTCATTACTATATTGGAATGGTCCAGTGATTCTACTTTGGCAGTTAATACAGAATGTTCACGAATGCCAAACTGAGGCTTTGGTGTAAGTTATATCCTGCTTGTGTGCTAACTGGAAAGTAAATTCCTCTGGCTTGTATCCCCATGTTCCAAAGCAGTCTATGCACATTGCATATCAATGCAGAAAGTGTGTTAGTAATTCAGATATAAGAACACATGTTTGTTTATGGTTATAAATTAAAACTTACTAAGTTTTCTAGATTGCTTTTTAATAGAGTCTTCCTATGAAATATCATCTTAGTAAATAATGTACTGTCAGTGGATCTTGTCTTGATTATGCACCTTGTAGAGCATCATCAGAGAGTTGTCATGTTGTGATAAAGTATTTGCTAAAACAATTGATGAAGCAAATGTTGTGAGGAATCAGAATAAATTAATTCTTATTAATAACCATATGACAATTTATAATGAAGTATAAACACAACTTTGGATCATGGTAGATCTTTTTCAAGCTCTCAGTTATTCATAAGAAAGTTTTATTTCTTAATTAAAAGTTAGGTTGTCCCTGTTTGTTAGTCAAATGCTTATATGTGCTTTTCTTGACATAAAAAAAACCAACTCTCAGGTAGGAAAATAGTTTTCAATTCTTCTCAAGTAAATTTGAAAATATTAATGATGAAAAGACATCTAAAGACAAATGTGTGTTAGCAAAACAGATGCCTTTTGAACATGGTGCACACAGGAAATGATGTGCCATCTTAAAGTGTGGCATCATTTGATTTAAACACAGGCTAATTATAGCTTATCACCACTTCACATTTTACCTTTATAACCATTACACTTGCCACAGTTTCTCCTGATACACAGGCAAATAAATTACTATTATTATGTTTCCTATTGTAGAGTGATGATACTTGTATTTTACACATCATACAATATACAAGCTCACCAACCATCCTTTCCAATATAAAATCCTTACCTACAGAACTGGAGTCATAAACTGATTGTAAATATTAAACTTACATGTTTTAAATCAGTGCAAATTCAAGTAATGTATCGCATCTGTCTATGTTTGATATTATAAACCAATTATCAGTGTAAAAGTATGTATTATGTAATAGATGTGTGTTTGTGTTTGTGTGTATACATCATATACATATATAGATATATACACACATAAATGTTACTCTATGTGAAGACCAGTAATACAGTTGGTAAAATATACTGACACAAAAGAGGGTGAGAGGCTGATGAAAAGTTAAAGACACAATGACTTCAATTTATCAATTCTGGTAGGATTTTTAAAATTGAAATGTAATAAATAAAACAGTGCCTGTCACAAAACTATGATAGCAGTGTTTCATTGACAAGTATGTAGGAAGGTTGTTTACAAATGTATCTGCTGTGTTGCAGGCCTGCATGAACTTCAATGACAGTGGAGCCTGTGTTACTCAGTGTCCCCAAACATTTGTCTACAATCCAACCACCTTTCAACTGGAACACAACTTCAATGCAAAGTACACATATGGAGCATTCTGTGTTAAGAAATGTCCACGTAAGTGACACGTTAAGACAGGTCAAATCATTAGAGCTCTACCTGAAAAGTGAGAGGTTTCATATGTGATCATTTTAATTTGAAACTTGAAATTAAACATGTTAAATTATTTTATATTGGCTTTGAGTCCTGCCATTCATATTTCTCAACAAAAGAGAAAAATAAATATTAACATGTTTAAGTTACTAGCCTGAGTCATAACAAGGCTGTGCCAGGCTTGATGTTACAGTGGAGGGGAGCAGATTCCTAAACCCTTATTATTTTCTCTATACCTTGTGTTTTCAATGCACGGTGCTGTTTCTCAGAAAAGATCATTTTTGACAGCAGGCTGTAGTATAAATAAGGTCAGATTCTGATAAAATTGGGTTTATGCATACATTTATTGCTGATTATTTACTTATACTAAAATATGTGCCATAAAAATTTAATAAGGAATATCTAAGAAACTGATAGCATATGTTAGAGATTCAAAAACACCATCATTACTTTGATCACATGTTAGTATATGTGATCATATAAATACATATTTATTTGTTTTTGTTTTTCGAGACAGATATAAATACATATAATACACACATATTGCTATTCTTTGCTTTTAATGACTAATGAAACTTTTTACCTATTGGGAAGTCTAATTAAACAATTTATTTTTAAATTAAATAATGTTTTCCTAAATACTATAAATGGAGCTTTAGAAGCTATGGACATTATATAAGGCAGCTAGAATATTCTTTCTGGGCAGTTTAAGACACTTCACTGTTTTTCTAATAGAATATTAAGACCATCTATAGCCTGCTCACTGGGCCAATCACTAGTTGATTGCCAAACTACAGCTATCTTTGTATTGTTTGGTCATTTACCTTCTAAACGTGGGTCTACACTGCCCACCTCAGCCTTCTGACATCTAAATATTCTCAACTTGTTGAAAAAAATTAAAGAAAGAAGGGTTAGGCTATAGTGCATAGCACAATTTCTGAGTAGGGGACAGGTAACTTGAATTCCAAAATATTTTATACATACAGAATTGTATATGTCCCTTGTATTAGTTACTTTATGCTGCCATGATTGAAATACCTGACAGAAACAACCTAAGAGGGAAAGGGGTATAATCTCTCTCCTGGTGCCAGAGATTTCAGTCCTCCCAAAGCAGAGATGGGATTGAATGCATGGCAAAGACTCTTGTATTGATACTGGTAAAAAAACAAGGTTGGTGTGGTCTTCCAAAGCCTTCTGTAATAATCTACTTCTAACTCACAACGCCTACCTTCAGAAGCATTCAAAAGCACAGTTAGTAGCTAGGGGTCTAGTGTTTAAAATATGATATTGTATGAACCATTGTTGATTCCTAACCACACCGTCCTTCTACCTTGGATCCCCTCCATCTTTTGCATCTTTTCATGGTGTAAACTAGCACTCTTGAGTCACTCTTTACTCCATATGAAGTCACAGGAATGCTAGTAGCTACCTAGAAAATGTGTATATTGTATCTCATTTGACTTCTTCCACTACCTTATCTAATTATCAGTCTCCATGCAGCTGTGTTGACACTTCATAAGAATATACATTCATCACACCAAATAGAGTATGCTGATGATGACCATGCTGACCAAAATAATATAATCAGCCCATACCCATGATTAGATTCTCTGTCTCTGTGAGCTTCTAAATTAACTGTTTGTTAATTGGTGTACAATTCCATGCCATAAACAGTGTGTCTTGACTCTGACAACTTAGAGGTCTTTGTTAGATTTTACTTGGGGGGGGGGGAGTTCATAAATCTCTAGGGCATTTCTCCCAACCATAGAAGAAATATTAAAGAGGAAATTAGATCATAATATCCATCAAGCAGAATTACTAGGACCACATGTCTTTTCTGCTTTGGGCTTATAGCATGTCTGGAATTTTTCCTATTATTTTATATAGGTCAAGGGCAGTATTTCAGGACGGTTGCTACATTTCAAACCAGACTACTCTTGTAAGCATGATGTTGTCCCTCTATGTAGATACAGTAATTTATTTTTTATTTTGAGGAGAAAGTCTTGCCACCTCAGAGGTTACTGGTTCCCTAAGCATGTCACCAAGTCTAAGTAATAATATGCTGTCTAACTGTTCACCTTTGCTAGCATAGTATCTTTCAAATTTTCACTGCGTATCAGAAAGTTGTGGTGGCACTCCTGTGAAACACTGGATGCATTTTCAACATTAACTCTTGGATTGGAAGTACACTCTCTTGATGCAAGGCGGTTTAACTTAAGCTTCATTTGTGCTTCATGAACTTGAAGTATTTTAGACTTCCAACTTGCATAATATCATGTAATGAAATATAACTATTGAGAAACACAAACAAAATGTAATGTAGTTTCCTAAATCTATAAAAGACTTCTATCTTGGAGGCAATTCAGAATGTGGAGCAGTAAGCTATCAAATGCTCATGCTTCTCACACACGGCTCTTGGACTGGAGTGTGTGCCTTGAAGATGTTACTTCAGGTTCCGGTGTTTAGGGATAGATTTGTTTCAGGGGAAGAGTCATATACATTTTCAATGATGCTAAGAATTTTTAAGTCATAATCTATCTCCCTTTTAACTTGATGGTTAACCATTATTGTTTATTTGAATTCTTTTTAAATATCAGATAACTTCGTGGTAGATTCCAGTTCTTGTGTACGAGCCTGCCCCAGTTCCAAGATGGAAGTAGAAGAAAATGGGATTAAAATGTGTAAGCCTTGCACTGATATTTGCCCCAAAGGTGAGTGATATTTCAGCGCATTGGGTTCAACAGGTCTTTACCAAAAGCTTTTTTGAACCTTTTTGTTGTTGGTGGTGGTGGTATAGGTTTTGGTGTTTCAAAACAGTGTATTCTTATGTAGCTGTCCTAGAGCTCTGGCTCTTGATCTGTAGATCAGGCTGGCCTGGAACTCACAGAGATCTGCCTGCCTTGGCCTCCGGAGCACTAATATTAAAATTAGAGCTCCTGGCTTCATATATTTTTTTAGTATACCAGTGGGATTAGCTTCTCAGAAAAGTTATATAGTGTTCGTGTGTGTCTTTGTGTGTGTGTGTGTGTGTGTGTGTGTGTGCGCGCGCGCGCGCGCGTGCGAGCGTGCACGCACACATTCCTCCACAGAAGGCTATGTTTAAGCCTAATAAGGACAGAATTAAAATCTCTGAAATGTCAAGCTTTTAAATTATAAAGCTAGGAGGAGGAAACCTAAGAGTTTTAGACTACATGGTCTTAGTGTGTCTCTGACTCTCTCTTTCTATATCTATATGTGTATATAATATATATTTTATATATATATATATATATAATATATATATGAGTGTCCCTAGTACTATAGTACTAATATCACAATATTCTCTATTTAATATGTATTTTAATACTGTTATTCAAATTGTTGGTTATAAATGATTAGTAAACCAAGAAATAGTTTTGCTAAAATACCAGCATTTAAAATATTAAATTCATGTTTTGAAATGAACTTGATATAAGAAATTTTACCTGATAATATAATATATTAATTGATAAAAGATTTATTTCAATTAAAATGCCTAGGTGGTAACCATATGCTGACTCTTAAATTTAAATGAAACTCTTAAAATGATGCTTGATCATTAGATTGTGATATAGAGACAATATTTCTTTTCAGTCTTAGCAGTAAATGCTGAATAAATAATTAAAGTAAAATAATGAACTAATGAACTGAGTAAATAGTTTTCAAATGAAGAAATACATACAGCCAGTAAATAGTTGACAAATGCTCAGCATCTTAATCCATGTAAATGTAATTTTTAGTCTTCTGTAGTAATTGTCATCTCCGAGGCTTGCTATCTCAATCTGCTAACCTAGACCTATTCCTGGAAGCTCTAGCTTCTGTAAATCTAATCTAGGCCTACAAAATTTGCTGACTTTGACACTTACTACTGAATAAGCTTACCATTTATAGCTCGTTGTAAATTCTGGTTCAAACTCCTCTCCAAGCCGATTGATTGAAACTGGCTTCTCTCAGCTTCTGACTGAATTGCTCTGCTTGACCTCAAACTCTAGAAATCTGTTCTCATCTTCTGGCTCATTCTCATTCTCATTCTGTTTTTGCCTATGTTTAGGTTGTTCTCTTTGCAACCTGTCTGTAAAATTGTCCCAGTAAAATCTTCCTCTCCATTTCACAAACTGAACTGCCACAAACTGAGATGGCATGAACTCAACTCCACTGTACTATGTCTCAACTCACTGACTCAACAAACTTACTATCACACAGAAATCTGCATGTCTCTGTCTCCTGAGTGCTAGGATTAAAGGACTGTACCACACTGACTTGACCTAAGCTTTTCTTTGCCTGAAACCTGCTCTATACCAGGCTAGCCTGAGAATCAAGGATCTGTTTGTCTCTGTCTCCTGGAATTAAAGGCATGTCTGGATTCAAGCTAGATCACGCAGATCTAGAAGGTCTTTGGATATGATCCCTTGCCAGAGCAGACATGTTGCAGGATGAAAATCCCTCTACAACACAATCAGGAAAATGCATATTAAAACTGCTTGAATGTCCTGTCTCATACAGAATCTGAAAGCTATTATCAAACCTAATGACAAATGTTAGCAAAAAAGGGAACCCATAACCTGCTGATGAGAATGTGAACTGGTACAGCCACTATGGAAACCAGTTTTAGGGATGATCCCTCCCCCCACAAAATATACCCTGAAAAAAAGAGCTACCGTATGACTCAGCTTTTCTATATAACCAAAGGAGTCAAAATCAACACACCACAGATACTCACACTGCCAAGTATATAGGAATACTATTCACAATAACCATAAAATAGAGGCAGCCTAGTTGTCTATCAGCAAATTAATGATAATGAAAGTATCATATAATGAAATTGTAGACAAAGATTGTGACATATTTTGGAAAACAGATGAAACAAAATATCATTATGTTAAGCAAAATAAGTCAGTCTCTAAATCCATATTTAATTGTGTGTGTGTGTGTGTGTGTGTGTGTGTGTGTGTGTGTACAAAGACAGAAGAGGGCTAAAGGTAGGGAAATGAAATATATGTAATAGTGAACCAATGAAGGAAAATATCTTCAAGAATTAATGGAATATGCCTCTAAAGTGATGGGATTAAAGATGCGTACTATCATGCATGGCCATACAGTACACTTTGATTTTATTCTTCCCCTCCCTCACAACTTCCCAGATCTTCTCTTTTCCTTACCCACCCAACTTCATGGGCTGAGGAACATATGAATGCATGAGTTCTGAGGCCATTTACAAGACTTAAACAAAATCAAGCCAGATAAAATACCAGTCCAGAGAAGGGGAAATGGGCACAAAAATCCCACCTCTGAACAGGAAGCTTTTTTTTTTTTTTTGATACTTTTTGCAAATGGTAAAATCAGTTTTCTCCAATGAAGTGAAAATAGGTAGATCAATCATATGCCAAGGCAGGCCTGATGCTCAGGAGTAGGCAACCAACATAAATAGACTCCACGATTTGTTATTTTTTGTTTGGTTTTTGTGTGTGTTTGTGTGTGTACTTAGCATTTTTTATGGATTAATGGATTTTTATCTAGAGTTTGGATTGTATTTTCTTGAGTTCAAAGTATACAGGAGAGTGGTTAATTGGGAAAGAAATAGAATTATTTTAAACTGATATATAGTAGGGTCAGAACTATTAAATTTGGTTACCATATATAATGTCATGTAGTGCCAAAGTTGGAAATCTAAATACAACTTCTGGAAATATAACAGTTGAGCATGGTGACACATTTTATTTTTAAATTGTCTTAATCTTAGCGCTCTAGAGTCAGTGGCTGGAAGAGCTCTGAGTTCAAGGCCATCTTGGTCTACAAAGCGCATACTAACTTGTCTTGGAAATCAAAAGAAAGCAATAAATAAATTCGTTTTTAGAAAAGTAATAAGTAATTTTAAATTCTCAAGTAATTATTATTTTATAAGGAAAAATGAAGTGATTTATTAGCCAAGAATATGTTTTGCAGCTGTTTACTCTGAATCTTGCTTCTCTAGCATGTGATGGAATTGGCACGGGATCATTGATGTCTGCTCAGACTGTGGATTCCAGTAACATTGACAAATTCATAAACTGCACAAAGATCAATGGGAATCTCATCTTTCTTGTCACTGGGATTTATGGGTCAGTATTCAATGTTGTACAATATTGTTCTGCGAAGTGAAGGTGTACTTTAGCTTTGCATACTTGCATTGATGATTCATCTGGTCCTAGTACAATATTAGTTTTTCTTTTTTCTTTTTTTTCAACATAATAATTTTTTTTGATACTTTATTTACATTTCAAATGTTTCCCCTTTTCCAGATCTCCTCTTTGGAACTTCCCTATTCCCTTCCCCCTCCCCCTGCCTCTGTGGGGGTATTAACCTACCCACCCACCCACTCTTGTTTTCCCTCCTTGGCATTCTCCTATACTGGGGCATCTAACACCCTCAGGCCCAAGTGCCTCTCCTCCTCCTGATGGCTAACAAGACCCTCCTCTGCCATATATGTGGCCAGCACCATGGGTCCATCCATGTGTATTCTTCGGTTGGTGATCCTGTCTTCGGGAGCATCAGGAAGTCAGGCCAGTGGACACTTCCCAGCCAAAGCAGTGGACAGCTCTCTAGTAGTTCTGGGCGCACATCTGCATTTGAATTTGTTATTATCTATTTCTATGAAAAAAAAAAAAAAAAAAAAGAATGAGAATGCCAATCTCTAATTTGGCTTGAATGTACTTTCAGGGAAACCTCCTAAAATCCATAGTCTTAGGAAACCCAGGTAGGTCTTAGCAGCTTAAAGGAACTTAAAGTGAGAAAGTACACTTGAGTTTGCAAAGAATTGGTTCAAAACAACATATATTAAAAAACAAACAAAATCTTAACATGGAAAAACTTAAAGAACCTGACTTAAAATTAAGTTGAAATTCTCCTGATCTGCTTTTAAAAAAACCCTTTTCTGATGCATTCTTCCATTTTTCTCTTATATGGGTAAATTAGCGCTCCTATAAAGTGGATTTTATTTTGGTAATAAAAATTGTTACATTATCTGGGGTCCTTCATTACAGAACCGCCTGCTGGCTTTAACTTGGGAAATAACTGAGTTTGTATTCTTTGTGTAATAAAAATGTCAATAGCTATACTTTGTATTTTATCTATTTGTCTATATTACTACTTAATCTCTAAATATTAGTGCTACAGGCTAGAAATAAAAACTATCTCTCACATCTTTTAATTCAACTCTTACACTGAACATATATCACATCATTTCTAGAAGCAAAATAACTGAACACATTATGAATAAAAATCTCCAAATAAGAAAAGCATGAACAATGGGACAGAGTATTTATCTTCATTTAAACAAATTGTTATTTATGCTCTTGCATAAAATATCACTATTAATATGGCCACATGTCATAAGCTGTAAAAGTATACATGTATCTTCTGTCTATTGTGTTATGTTTAGACAAACCAATACTTTTAAAGAAAAAATTAAGACTACTAACTTCCTTTTTAAAAATTGGAAATTCTCATCCCACATCATATATGACAATGATGTGCTGAATGACCCTTGCTATTTAGAAATGGGATCCACTCTGTTAACATTACTAAAGTCCACACAGCTCCTCTGAAAACATCTGTATTGTTGACCTAGCATATTTAACCCTTGGGTAGGAGATTTGGGTCAATATTTTTTGTTGTTGTTGAATAATTGAATGAGTACATGACATCCTGAAAGGTATATATGTATTTGTCAATTATCTTTTAAAATCAAATATTCCTCTGACAAAAAGATCATCTGTTACTAATATGAGAAATTAGATGGAACCACTTGGCGTCCATTGCTTCCTTCTATGTAGAGGCTGTTTTAGTTATTTTCCCCATTACTGCTATAAGATACTCTCAGAGAAGCAATTTAAAAAAGGAAAGGTTTACATTGGTTCATAGTTTCAAGTTACATCTAACATGGCAAAAAGTTCAAGGCAGCAAGACAGCCAGCAGGTTACAATACATAAACACTCACACACACACACACACACACACACACACACACACACACACATACACACACCTACATATCACTCTGCTTTTAATTCAGCCCACAACTCCAGCCTCTAAAACAATTCCAGCCACTTTTCAAGTTGATCTTCCCACCTAAACTGACTGGATCTAGATTATTCCTCACAAGCATATGGACAGGCTAACCTAATCTCGTTTATCTCTCACAGGTATGTTCAGAGATCTCCTAGGTGACTTTAAATCTTCTAACATTAATGATAGTAAACATCACAGATACGATAAATGTAGTAGCTTCAAGCCTACAATGTTTGGTGCAATGTGAAAATATATACTCATAACGTAAATTGATTTACAGAAGTGGTTTTTGGCATTGTCTGGTCTAACATCATATATTCACATGCATGAATGAACGTGTGTGTGTGTGTGTGTGTGTGTGTGTGTATGTGTGTGTGTGTATCAAGCATTTGGCAGTTTTAAAGTTCAAAATAAAATCTAGAGTTAATGTTCTCTATTAAATACATGAAATTTTAAATCACTGCAATTTCTAGTTATTATTAAAATGAATATAAGAAAATTGCCCAGCATGATAAAAAAAAGATAGAAAAATCCTCAACTTCTACTTAGAATCATAATTGATATTTATAAGAGATTGTACTAGAAATCATTCTGTATAAGAAACACAAGAAAGTAAAGGTCATATGAATATATGAAGACCAATATAGAATATAACTAAGTAGATACACACACACACACACACACACACACACACACACACACACATTGCAGAGGTAACTAAGATTCTTTGAAACTGGGACAAAATGGCTGGGGAATTACACATGAATAAAGACTCACTACAAAGTTAGCACTTCTGAGGTTGTCTCTGGTAGTGCACTTCTAAGATTGTAGGGGACAAAAAGAAATCCTTTGCTGTAAGATGATTTTAAAAGCATTGCCCTTGGGTTATTATTAAAAGCCTAATTACTGTTAAAATTAAAACATTCTTGTAAGTGCCCTAATTACAATTGAATGAAGTGATACTGCCTCCATAGATAACTTCTGTAAAAAAAAAAATTATTATAGTAGAAAAATTACAAACAGTGACCTCCCTATGGTCAAAATTCTTCTAAATAATGTCTGTGAGAGGAAATTTGAAAAACTGATGATTTAGTGATTCTTAAAGTACTATTTTAGTCTTGTTTCATTATAGAAGATTATTATGGAGTTATGCTATTTATGAGGATTTTGCTCATTTATGAGGACTCTGCTTTAGAGTGAGGTATTAGTCAACATTTAAATAAAAAATTTAGAAACAAATGTAATGAACAGTAGAGACCACACACAGTTTAGGAAAATTAAAATTCCACACTCTGTAAGGACTATAATATCACTAATCCATTCAAGTGAATATGAACTGCCTAGAAAAACCAAAGGGGACAAGAAGTCCAAAGGTAAAAGTGTGTCTTTAAAGTGAACACTGCGAAAGACAAATGAGACAGCTTATGGAGGTGACCTGATTCAGACCAGCATAGAGTTTGAGTCACAGCTACATGATGAATGGAGTGACTGGAGCTCCGTGGAGTCTCTTTCTTGACAACCATTTGCTTTCCTCCAGTGAAAAGCTGGAAAGTGGATTGCAACTAAATAGCTTTTCTGATTGTTTTGGTAAATAAATCAAAAAGTATTTTGATTTGTCCAGACCCATACCAGTAAAACCTTAATGAATGGTACACATGGTAGGGAAAGTGGAGGAGCAAATAGGACAAAGGGGACAAACAGCCCTAAAGGTGGAGAGAAGACAGCAACAGGAGAGCCTCAGTGATTATGTCTAGTTTAGAGCTCAGAAAAGGGCTCAATTAATACTACTTTATGGCTTAACTCTAGTCTTTTACAGACTATCTTCAAAAAGAAATAAAGGCAAATTTTTGTTTCACATACATCATGTTTCTTAGTTCAATGATTATATTTTCTTAATCATAACACTGAAACTTGGAATACTTGAAGTTAAAATTTAATACTATTATGTCTCAAAGAAAATATATATGACATTTTGCAAGATATATGTGAAATATGATATATCCTCCATACTCAGTCTTATGCCAGGATGAGCCATATATTCTGAAGCCTTTCCCATTCATTTTATGAATCTATGACAATAAAGTCAAATCAATAGATTTAAGACATCATACACACACACACACACACACACACACACACACACACACATACATACTAGTATAGTAGTTTATTCAGTCTGTGTGTATGTGTGTTGGAGGAGAGAAAGAAGGGACAGAGCAGATTTTTAATGTGACTATTATATTATAAACAGTAAACTTCTAGTAAATAAAATGTTTTATGCACTATTATTGTCATTACTCTCAATATATTAATAGTGCCTTTTAATTTAATAGTATTATTCATTGACATGGTTATTTAATGATGAGGTTAAGACAAATTAAATGATATTATGTTCAGACAGTCATTTCTTTCAGAAAATATAGGCTTGAATTTTTTTTCAATTAAATTTTGTATTTTAAAAGATATAAAGAAAGGTAATTGATGTGTTTACACCCTGGCTTTATAGTGTCTTTGCTGTGAGTGGAAATCTAACTCATATCCTTAATTAGAATGAGAATTTCAGTCTTGCAAAATGTCTAGAGTTACCAAAGCAATATTCCTCTCACCCTTTGTCTTGGCATTGTTCATGTGCATGTTCTTACAGTAGAAAGCTGCTCACAAGCATGTTGGCACCATGTTGCCTAAAGAGACTGACAGGAAGAGGTTTTCATGACATGTCACCATAGGGGCAGATAGTAGAAGTCACACATAGGTTTCATGAAGAAAATAACTTTCTTTCAGGGGAATTGAGAGTTTGTTCTTTCTATTCTGAAAGCTGTTGTGAATCACCAAACAGAATGACAGGGGGCCATAATCTTCTTCTACATGGCTCTGTGTTTAGAGAGGAAAGCAATTTTAAGGTACTGTGGATCTCTGGTGGCTTTGGAATGACGATCCCTAGAGGCATTTTGAAGTTAAAGGAGAATTTTGTCAACTTATTTTTAAGGTAGTCTTGACTTTCTAATATTAAGTATATAAATCGAATGTGGTTTATTTGTCTTCACATTAATGGCCAAGAATTTATTTAATTCCTAGCAACCAAGAAGTTTTCAGTCATGTTTGTAGTAACTTCATTATTGTATGCTTGCCCTGAATTTTGATTCTTTCTCAGTGAAGCCAGGATTTTTAATTTTGTAGTCAGAGTGTTACTTTTCATGGGATAGCATTGTTAAAAGTCATTTCCCCAAATTAAGAGCTCACATTTCCTCAGATTTAAAGAGTTTTTTACATTATAAGATGGATATAGAATTCAGTAACAGATGATTAGGAATCTATGAAATGTTGTTTTCTAGATATGGCATGGCTGCTACACACAGGAAGTTATAACACCTGTGGCCACCTGCCCAAGTCCTGTACAAAATCAAGCTAGTTAAAACATTCATCATGGAGATCTGTCAGGTTGCTTAGCTGAGACTATGGAAGAAGTCGGTGGCTGCTGGAGAAGAGAGTGTTACTTTCTTTGGATGGATGGTCACTGGCATCTTCCCACATATTCCAGTAGATGGTCCCATAACTGTGTGCATATTGGCAGCATTAACTGGAGTCAGTATATCAAATATTTGAAATCAGGAGAGGGCATTAAGTTGGTAGGAGGATGCTTTGGATGGGCTGGGGAGAAAATGGAATGAGGTTTTAGGAATAAATATAATCAAGATAAACTGTATACATGTATGAAATTTTCAAAAAATAAATAAATATTATTTTTAAAAGATGAATACAAAATTTTACCATGTGTTATGCTTTATTTTACTGTGCTTTATTTTATGTGCCTTAGAATAATGGATCATATATTATATAACATACAAATACATACATATATGTACACGCATACACTTATGCATATATGTGTGAGAGTGTGTGTCATAGCAAGAATTCAACTTTTTGAGAACTTTACATTGAAGATTTAAGCTTTTAAGAGATAATCATTCAGGTGACTATGAGAATAATCTGGATCAATAGTTCATTTTGAGTCCTAGAAAAGTGTGCTTGTAGTTTTTCAGTTTCAGCAATACACAACATCAAAGCTTTCTACAGCATTGCACTTTAAACTAGGAGTACATTGCATTGATTTCATTTCTTAGTTTGAAATGTAATTTAATCAAGCAAAGCCTTTTTTAAAGTGATGAGATGATCCATAGTAAGGGGTAATATGCTGATGAAACAATTTTAGAAAGCCAGTGTCAGATGGTTAGAGAGATCAACCTGGAATTCATAGTTGCTGAAAAGATGGTCTTTCAAAGACTCTACTTTCAGGTGGAAGCAGACTTCATTTCCAACAGCTATGCCATATACCTATTGGTGTGTTCGGGTATTATAAAGTGCCTTGGTTGACAACCCAATTAAGATTGCAAGTAATTTCAAAGAAATTACTGTATTCTGGATGTTTTCCCACACACAAATTAGAAAGTTTTCATGCATGATACAAAGTGGTCATAGGGACAACAAAAATCTTTTAATTGCTATACAATTCTAGGAAATTCTAAATTCATTCTTCTTAGAAAGTTGAGTATCCCATAGAAACATGATCACTGCACAGAGTTTATCATTTCCATGAAGAAATGAAATCTCAACACATATTATGGATTTTTTTAAAGTAACAAAGCATTTAACAATTGAGATATGTTCCTCGAATTACTCAAAATATTACTTTAATTACTCAGATTGTTTCATATAATGTTGGGCTTAATATTCAAGTATGCAATTATTTTCCATGGCCATTATTTACCTAAAATATTTTATAAGATGAAACAGAAAACAATCTATTAGTTATTTTAGTGATAGGTTTAAAAATATGACATGAATTTTAAAGAGTTTTCATAAGAAAGGGGTAATTTAAAAATATTAAAGTTTATATACTTTTATTAAGAAAGTTGCGATATCTTAAATAATATATATATATATATATATTTTAGATTAAAGCAAATATTTTCTATGCTGTAAAGTAATCAGTTTAAATTTGCCTGCATCTCTTTATTTTGTAGAGACCCTTACAATGCTATTGATGCCATAGACCCAGAGAAACTGAATGTCTTTCGGACAGTCAGAGAAATAACAGGTACTTTTAATAATTGATAGATGGATTGCCGTAAGCTTGTGACAAAGTATTTTCTTGCAATAGTTACATATTTATAATAGCAATACATTTTTAAAAGAAGTTCTAGTCTTTAAAACTCACACGATCCCTTAGCTTTTATATTCTGAAGCCAATATAATTCAGGCATAAACTTTGATATATCATTATTATTGTAATTTCAAAAACCAAAGGATAAATGATGTTTGGGCACTTATTTTGCAGTTGAATCCCATATAAGAATTACACTTTAGTGTGAATAATAAATAGCACTCCCTTAATGTGATATTTTTGAGTATTTACTGCTTTTAAATCTCTTATACTAATTATTATGGGTTCATAAATATGAATCAACATTGGATTTAACATCACAGAAAACAAAACATGTTAAGTTAGGGCTGAATGACATACTGAACATTTCTATGTTGTCACATATGTCATAGTATTTGGATAAAGGATAAAGGAATTAACAAAAATGGAACTTTATTTTTATTCTTAACTTGATAAAAATTTTATGTATATGTATCTACCACAGTGAAGTAAATTATACTATTTCAATATTTGACTTGTCTAGGTTCATGAGTGCCCGAGTTTTAAAACATGGATGGATTCTTGGTGCTATTCTTTAATAACAATTATAAATTTACTCTAGAAATTCATAGCATTTTACTTCACTGTAAAAGGATAAATAAGTGGTAGGCACTTCAAAATTAATTTTCATTGTCTTTTTTCTTACTTTCTACCTTTCGATATATTTTCATCATGTTTGAACTGTAACTAACACTGACATTGAAAAGTAATATCAGGTATTGTATCATTATCTTACTCCCTGTAGGTTTCCTGAACATACAGTCTTGGCCACCAAATATGACAGATTTCAGTGTTTTCTCCAACCTTGTCACCATTGGAGGAAGAGTCCTCTATAGGTAGGTGAATATGTTCAATGGTGTCAGAAGCCTGAATATACAGAGGAATATCACAAGCTCTTTAATCTTATAAACATCAATCTTATTCATCTACTAGTTCATTTCAAAGATGAGACTCTTTAAATAATCTCCGATGTGAAATGAAACACATAGAATTCATATTTTGGTTTTTAAGTGCTTATTGCCTGGGCTGATATTAATGTGTTTCAGAAATAAGGCAATTAATACTATCTGTAAAACTGAAATTTATATGTAACCTATGTTATACTAAAACATAAATGTAAATGACTCAGTAGTGACTTGAGTGTGTGGGAAATCAGTGCTGCTGTAGCTGGAGTCTTGTGTTTTAGCTCCAATGCTGTTGTTTGTGCTGCATATCCTATGTTGATGTTACTGGGGTATGTTCCCTATCTTTATTTAGTGTTGAATAATAAACGGAGAGGTCATTAGTGGGAGAGGAAGCACCTACCTCACAGAGACTTGAAGTGTCAGGGTTGGGCATACCTGGGGAGGTCCACCCACTCAGAGAAGAAGTGAGGGGAGGGATTGTGGAAGGTGGTGACCAGGAAGGGGCAGGGAGCAAGATGTAAAGTGAATAAGTAAAAATTTAAATTAAATTAAAAGTAAATGGAGAGCTCAGGGGGATATTATTAGAAAATATCAATGTCAATATTTTAAATATACATGATAAAATGAGAATTTTAATGAGTCACTGCTTTTATAGTTTTCTTTAAGTTTTGAAAAGCAGTACAAATGGTCAATAAATCCTAGAAAAAATGTTCAATATCCTTATCTAATGGAAAAAAGTGAAAGTCAGTGCCATTACCCCAGTCAGTGTAAAAACAAAGGATAACAAATTCTAACAAGGATGCAGGAGAACAGACACTTACACATAGATTAGTGAAAATGTAAACTAGTATACCAACCAGAGAAATCATTTTGGGGATCATCTACAAAACTGTATAACAAGACTATACATTTCTTAAGTAGATACCAAAAGTTAGCATGAAGCAGAGATACCTTCATGTCTAAAAAAAAAAAAATGCTACAAATTTTACATAATCATAATGGAATAAATATGCTGTAGTGGGTGTTATAAATACATATTTATATTTGTATTTATTCTCTGAATGTTTACTCTTAGGACTTTACTCTTTTATGTTTATTTTTTTAAATTTTTATTTAATCTTTTTTTTTATACTCCAGAGTTTATTCCCCTCCCAGTCCACCCTCTGACTCTTCCCCATCTCATACCTCCTCCCCACTCCCCAGTCTCCAGGAGGATGTCTCCACCCCACCCCCACATACCCTTAGGACTTTACTCTTGAGAAACACAAAATTTAGGCTGAGAAGAAAAGGTAGGATGTAGCTAATACATCCAGCAACATAAATATAATCAGTGTTAATAATTATAATTTATAGATATTGCCCTTTGGGAGATCAAATGATTATTTAAGTCTATATATCTTCAAAGAATGTTAATCAAAATGTTAATCAGAAAAACATATTTGTGTGTTCAACCCCTGTTTATGTTCCATTATTTTTATTTTTGTTATGAGATTCTGTGTCCTTATTGAATTGTAGAATATATTTCCTGAATTATTCATTTTCCATTTCCCCCTCTCTCCTTTTTAGTGGTCTGTCATTGCTTATCCTCAAACAACAAGGTATCACTTCCCTACAGTTCCAGTCTCTGAAGGAAATTAGTGCAGGCAACATCTACATCACTGACAACAGCAACCTGTGTTATTACCATACCATTAACTGGACAACGCTCTTCAGCACCATTAACCAGAGAATAGTGATCCGAGATAACAGAAGAGCTGAGAACTGTAGTAAGTACATGTCCCATAACTTAAAACAGGACAGTCTGTTCTTTTTAATATTGCACTAAATACTTGAAAATAGCATCAGAATTTTTGCCATTAACCCAACTTTGGACAATAGAGAATTAGTATAATTATCAAAAATGTGGCATAAATAATTAGAGATGGTGATGTTTATAGCATGTTATCTGTCTTCACCTACTTGCCAATGTCAGGAAACCTTATCTGGAGTTTTCTATGCCATAGATGGTGGGGAGAAAATCAACAAGGATGACCCTACTCATTCCCACAGTCACTATACACACTCTGTTCTAAATCTAGGATGAGTATTAATTTAAAAATGCAATGCTTTAAACAGATGGGAATTCAAAATGACTTTTAAAATACTAACAAAAAAAAAAAGAATGAAAGAAAGGAAGGAAGGAAGGAAGGAAAAGGAAAGGAAAGGAAAAGAAAAGAAAAAAGGAAAGACCTCACCTCATCCTCATCCACAAAGGGTGACAGTGGCTTGAGAAAACTTCCCCTTTTAAGTCAAAACCGTCAAAGCTAGCGTGATGATTTGAAGAGAATGACATTGAGCAACAACTGTGGGACATGAAAGACTGAATCACTTCCTGCTTCTTTCTCCCGTGCGGTGCTGGTGCTTGCAGAGTGACAGTTCTGTGTGGGAGAACTTCTACTAGATTCTTCCTAAGTCTTTTGACGTTTTCTAAAAGATAAAGAAGAAATTCTGACATATAAACAATATAGATCTAAATATGACCAACTCTTCAAAATGCAGTTTTGTTTTCTAAGCTAACACATTTCATGGCTTAGAAACTATTGTGCATATATACTTAAATATAATTAAACAAAATTTCATTATTGATTTTTCAATATGGGAACATCTTTTCCAAATTACCACTCTTTTTCCTTTTTAAATATACAATGAATAACCATGATTTTATATATCAGTGATTATTAAGAGGAAAAGGAAATCTTTACAATTGACATGTTTGGGGTTGAGATTGAGTCATATTTAGTGCTCACTGAATATTTATATTTTTTCTTATGTAATACTTCATTTAATTCATGCTGTTTTTTCTATATCAAGATTGGTAATTATTGGTCTTTTTTGCTTCTAGCTTTGAAAAAACACTCTGAAGCTTTAATACATCAGTTTTGTGTTTTTATATGTATTGTGAATAAATTTCTGCTTTCAGATGATTTTTAACTTTCTTATTTGCTAATTGAACATTTTGTTTTCATCAGTTGAAGAGATTAGGTTTTCTACTTTCTGTCTTACTTGTTCTTATTTCTGTATGTTCAAATTTACTATAATTTTTAGACATATGAAAGTGTTTGTAATGCCTTTTAATATCCAATTAAATACTCTATTAAGCCAATATAATTTATTGAATAATCAGTTTCTCTTCAATGACAGAAGTTGGTTGCAATATGTTGTACCAAATGATCAGCCAAGAACATATCAGATTGTGTTTCTTAATTGATGTATGTGGTTTAATTTGTTTACAACCATCCTGTAAATTGTAGCAATATCCATGTGAAGATTAGCATAGCAATATCAAGAAAGATAAATAATGTCCCCAATGATTTAGGCTACTAATTGTATCCATTGTTCAAACTAATGTCTATCACATCTCAAAGGCTTGGACATTCATTTTACCATGACACTATTCAAAAGAAATCATTACTATCATAGGCCTTCTACCAGCTTCCTATAATATATTCTGTATATTTTAGTCAGGATCACACTTGTCTTAGTACTTGTTTTATGTTATTACAGCAGAAATACATAAATAAATCTAACTAAATCTGGGTACTTTATAACATAAGGAGATTTGTTTAGTTTACATTGTTGGGGTTAAAAGTCATAGAATAGATGCATTAGTCAGGTTTCTCGAGAGCTACATGACTGATAGAATGAATCTACATTTATTGAAGGGGATTTGTTACAATGTACTACAGCTGTGGTCTGGCTACTCCAATAATGGCTGTCTCCATTGGAAAAGGCAGGAATCCTATATTTGTGCAGTTCATCAGACTAGATTTCTCACATGATATTCAATATACAATGGCATCCTGAATAAGTGGGATCTGATACCAGTGAATGAAGGCTGTCTTAGCGTTTTAATGCTGTGAACCAATACCACGACCAAGGCAACTCTTAGAAGGACAACATTTAATCGGGCTGGCTTACAGGTTCAGAGGTTCAGATCATTGTCATCAAGGTGGGAGCATGGCAACGTCAAGGCAGACATGGTGCTGGAGGATTGAGAGTTCTACAAATTCATCTGAGGGTTGCTGGAAGACTTGCTTCCAGACAGATAGGACAGAGTCTTAAAGACCATGACCTCAGTGACACAGCTACTCTAACAAGACCACAACTCTTAATAGTGTCATTCCTTGGGCCAAGCATGTTCAAACCACCACAAAAGCTCCCACTTCTACCCAGCACCACTCTCGCAAGTTCATCCCCCATTCTTCTCCCATTCTCATCTGAAAAGAGAGGACCCTCCTGGGTACCAATCCACCCTGGCAACTCAAGTCACTGGAGGCAGAAGGAAATAACAGGAATGGAGAAGTGAGTAGGGAGATAGGGAGGTGGGGGAGTCAACAGAATATGTTACAAAAATGCCATAAAGAAACTTTTATTTTGTAAGAAAATTAAAGTAACACATAGATATATAGATAAATAAATAATAAGTTGATTTTTAAAATAATGAACACCTGAGTAAAATTAGTGCTTCCCATATGCACGTGGTTTTATGGCCATTCATTAGTGTATGGGCAATCGACAAATGCCCATGTCCTCACTGGACAGTAAATTCCTACCCTCAATAGCCATTAACAATAACTCCTTGCATAGGAATGAAACCTAGGAGATCTTTTTCCACATTCCAGTTGTCTTGGGCCAGGGATTATTTACATTTATCATTTTCTTTGACTGAGGTATCCATTTCTTCTCTTATATCTTTGATGCATGACAATCTACCTTCCATCTCTTTTATTCTGCTTGTAAGGCTTGCTTCTGCAGTTCCTGTTAAAATTAAATATGCATATCTTCCATTCATTTTTGTTTTCTTTATCGATTCTATTTCCATTTGCAGGTCTTGAACTCTTTTATTCATGTACTTTCACTCTGTGTTTTCCTGGTTTTTTTTTTTTTTTTTTACTTTTAAGGACATTTATCATATTAATAATGGCTATTTTGAAGTTTATGTCTTGTGCTCCAGATATCTTGAAATACACAAGGTCTATTGCAATAAGATTGTTGATTTTTAATAGAAACATTTTGTCCTGACTACTATTGATTGTGTTTTTACCCTGATGTGTAGGCATCTGTGAGTGAGAAACAATAAATTCTAGGTGCTGGATTTTGGTGTAGTGTTTGTTGAATGGGTGTTTTGTTCCCAATTTTCTGCTACCCTTTCTGGTATGATGGCTGTATATTACCTGGTAGGAAATTCTTCTGAGATCCCCACAGGTGTTCTTAATGGGGTTTCCAAGTAAAATGTGTTCCTAGGTATTGGGAGTTGACACTTGGGAATGTGAATGGGCTAGGAGGGGATTAGGAGTTCCACAGAAGGGAAGAAAGCAAGATGTTTTACCAGGGTCTTTCCAGTGCCCTGGAAATTGGGTCAGAGAGTGAGGAGAGTCTGTAACAGATAATCTACTCCAGACTGAGAATTTTTTTTAGAGGAGCTGAATGAGATATGAATGAGAATGAGAGAGATATGAAGATCTACAGTCAAACTACTTCTTTTTTTGTAGTAATTTGTGGGTTCCTGGGGAATATCTGCTGGAGTTGAGGGCTATATAAAGCTATGAATGAGGAGTAAGAGATGGCAGTTTAGAAGGGGAAATAAGTGTGATCCATTGGAGATAGAGACGTATGGTGGCATTGTGATGAGTGACAAACAAAGTACTCCAAAATATCCACAATATATCAAGCTTGGGTAATGCTTTAGAAGAAAAATGTGTAGTGATAATAAATTATTTATTTTTAGTGGTTTTGGTTTTGGAGATTTTGATTGGTTAGTTAGTTGGTTGTTTTTGTTTTATTTTGTTTTGTTTGTTTTTTGTTATGTTTGGGATGCATAAAACACTAAAGAAATGTAGTCATTGCTTATTGTCCTTGGGGGTCAGTTCAAGAAGCCCAACACAACTGTAAAATCTGTACCCATGCATTCTCTGTTGTATAAAATGGTGGACTAGTTCTATGAATCCTACGCATATCCTTCATTATGCTTTAAATAATATCTAGGTTACTTGCAATATTTAATTTCATTTAAATACTGTGAAAATAGGTGCTACAGTATTGTCAATAGGGAATAGTAATAAAAAATGATACAGCATCTCAGTCCTGTTTAAAATAAATGCAACTTTTTGTAGTTTGATCTAAGGTTGATTACATCTGTAGTAACATTAACCACAGATGCATAGATATGAAGGATCATCTGTATGCAATTTTATATTTATCTAGGTCTTTACATTCCTGACATTTGGAAATAGGAACCTACCTTACTGAGCATGACTCAATCAAATAGAAACTGCTAAACTCTAATTACTTGGTAATCACTAAATTCCATGGATAGCCACATGACCTCATTTTACAATGATTACAGCAGATCCTGCATTTAATCTAGATGGCATTGGTAAGGAAAGAAGGAATGCATATAACAAAAACAAGGTTGGAAGAAATATTTTCTTCATGTACTATCCTATTTGTTTTTCACTGGTAACCATGACAATAGCAACAAGAGAATAAATATTTTACTTTCGAGATTATCATAAGGAATTCCAGTTTCCTATAAAAATCTCATGCACTTGTTATTAAGGTCATTCTTATTTCTGATCATTTTGTATGCTACAGAGTATGAACTTTGAATATCATTCATGATTAATCATAATTTTAAATTTTAATCTAAGACACCACTGTTAAGAAAGGAGGTTTTCTACTATGTTAACAGTCCTATATTTCCATCTTTAGTTTGAGTACACCTATCTTGCTATGTCCTCTCATTTCTATGCATTTATAAACTACATTCTGCCCAACATGTTAGAGAAACTATTCTTGGGGCCAGATACCCTATGTTTACTTAGAAATTAATGAACTGTACTGTAATTTTCAGTAAAACCAGTCTTGATGTGAAACATAAGGTGCATAAATCAGGATCCAATGTAAACTGTATCCTTTGAAGCAATCAGAAGATAGAAACTCTTAATTATACTTCTCAGATCTCTCTTCCTAAATTACCAAAGTACACTGTTCTTTGTAATTTTTTCCATATTTTATTTGAAATAGCACGATGTCTAATTACTAACAATGACTCAAATGCTCTCTATGTTCTTTTCAAAAAATAATTAGCAGTTGCTGTTGCAGATTAGTTACAAAAATGAGATCTCGTCTAATTTTTAACCTAAAATGTCTAAAGGCATCAAGAACTTCTCAGTGATAAAAGCCAGCCTCACTGCAGGGTTCAGTTTTCATTTCAAATGACGACACTATATTCTGACTAGCACCTACATGAGTGGCTACAGCATTTTTAAGGGTAAAGCAGTTGAATGTTAAAATGCAGGAGTTTTGGGATTCAATTGCTAAAGCTCCTTCTGTGCGGCTCTGAGCTTTGTATTGTTCCTTCTCTTCAACTAACACTGGAAGACACTGACCAGTTGCTTCTGAAATCTGACTTCACGTAAATGAAGATAGGATCAAAGCAGAAATTAAAATGAAGTTATGCAGGTAGGTTAAGACATTAGTCCAGTGACCAGTGACTTCAGAAGAAAAGAGACAGAGAGAGGACATGCCATGTGACAACTTAAAGAGAAAATAGACATAATTGTGGTTATACGTTCATAAGGTAATGAAGCAAAACATGACTGACATCACAGGAAGTTAGGTCAGTGTCATGATCTACTACACCAAAGAGGGTGGAGAGGGAGGGAGGGAAAGAGAGAGAGAGAAAAGGAGAGAGAGAGAGAGAAAAGGAGAGAGAGA